>CM031599.1:23141538-23171538 GCA_018398815.1 Conus ventricosus | reverse complement strand
CTGCGAAGAAGAAAGCGGAATGGCCTTGATCGCGTTTATTGAATATAAAGTGATCCTCCGGCGCAGTTTGAAAGTGGGTGAAAGGAAAGTACTGTCGGTTTTATGTCTTCTTTTTGTACCCCCACCTCCTTATTACGCAGTTTTGTCCTTATATTTAGGCTCATTCTCTCCCTACCCGTCCACCCATGTCCCACGTTGTTCCCTCACCTCCCCCCAGCTTCTCTCTTCCCAAAGTGCTCTTCGCTCCCACCTCGTCAGCATTTTGTGTGTTTACAACATAGAGAGATGCCGATTTCAGAAGAAGGGCGTGAGGTTTTCTTTTTTTTTGATATCACTTGTAGAGCTCTCTCTGCTCTGTCTGTCTCTCTCTCTCTTCTCTCTCTCTCTCTCTCTCTCTCTCTCTCTCTCCTCTCTTTCTCTCCTCTCTCTCTCTTTTCTCTTTCTCTTCGTGTCTCTCTTCTCTCTCTCTCTGTCTCTCTGCCTCTCTCTCACACACACATCTAGGTACCTGTTCCTCTCTCTCTCTCGTGCACACACACAGAGACACATACAGACAAAGACACAGACACACACAGACACACACACACATACACACACACAGGTACGCGCGCACACAAGCATGTACGCATGCACGCACACACACGCACACACACACACACACACACACACACACACACACACACACACACACACACACACACACACACACACACCAACCACCACCACCACCAACCACCACCACCACCACCACCCACACACACACTCACGCGCGCGCACGCGCGCACGCACGCAAACACACACACACACAGAGGCCACAATAGAGGGTTTTGACAGACTTATCTGCTTGCAGTTTTTGTCGACTGAGTCTGCTAATTCCCCAGTTGTGCCGTTATGTAACAAAAATTTATTTGATCAGCGCTTATTTGTTGATTCTGTTGTTAAGAATAAAGAAAATAAACCAGTATCATGAAAATAATGATGTTAATAATGAATAAAGAATTAAACACGTCAGCCGAGACAGAATCGTGGCTTCGACATGATAACGCAATTCACCACCACCCTTGCACTTCCCCCGCTCTCCTCCCTTCCTCTCCAATCCCTGTCTTTGACCCTCTCTCGCTGCCCTTCTTCTCCATCCTCTCCCCTTCCCCCCCCCCAACCCCCCACTCCATCTCTCCCCGGCCCCCTCCCTTCCATTCCCCGACTCTCCTCACGTGTCTGCCTTCCTTTCATTGTTTAGGTCACAACGTGGAGGGGATTTTATGACTGTTCCAATGAGTTTCTCTGAAGAACAGGAATGATCTTCATTGCGTTTATCGGGAATAAAGCGATTCTGAGCTCAGCTTTAAGGTGAGTTAGAGCAGCAAAAACTCCTTCAGGTTGTATTTTAAGGTTGTGGGTCTTATTTTTCTCTTTTTTTTTTCCTTTTTCGTCTTCTTTCTTTTATTTCATTTGTATTTTCTTTATATTTGTTACGAAATCTTTCCTTTGATCTAAGGCAATTATCTCTCTCTCTCTTCTCTCTCCTCTCCTCTCTCTCCTCTTCTCTCTCTCTCTCTCTCCTCTCTCTCTCTCTCTCTCTCTCTCATCCACGCCTGTCCTAATCTGCCCCCTCCCCTCCCCTCCCCTCCCCTCCCTTGCTTCCTCCCTCCCTCTTTGCCATATTCTGTGAGTTTAGTACACAGAGATGCCAATAAAAAGGAAGTCTTAAAAATAAAGTTGTGAAAAAATGTGTATGATATTTTCAAAACATAACCTCTGTCTGTCTGTCTGTCTGTCTGTCTCTCTCTGTCTGTTCCTCTTCCTCTCTCTCCCTCTGTAGTGTATGCGTGCGTGTGTACGTGTGCATGCGCGCGCGCGCGCGCGCGCGCGCGCGGTGTGTGTGTGTGTGTGTGTGTGTGTGTGTGTGTGTGTGTGTGTTGTGTGTGTGTGAGTGAGTGAGTGAGTGAGTGCGTGCGTGCGTGCGTGCGTGCGTGCGTGCGTGCGTGCGTGCGTGCGTGCGTGCGTGCGTGCGTGCGTGCGTGCGTGCGTGCGTGGTGTGTGGTTGTGTGTGTGTGTGTGTGTTCATGCTACATGTTTCACTCCCACCAGATATTGATCTCTCTACTAGCAATCCTGAAACAAAACGATATCCATACAGATTCGTTATAACCTTTTCGAATGACTCTGAAAACAGAGAAACAGACTAAACAACAAAGAGATTGGCAGACAAAGAGGCTCCCCAGGTTTTTTCTTGCTCTGTCCCTATTTCAAAACTAATTTCTGCCCAGGGCATCACCTTATTGGGAAAATAAGCAAAGCAAGCCATTTATATATGGACTATACATGTGACGAAGCTGTATATCTTATCGTGTTGTGTGGTACGGTACGGTACGGTACGGTACGGACGTACGGTACGGTGCGGTGTGGTGTGGTAGGTATGGTATGGTATGGTATGGTATGTAGGTATGGTATGGTATGGTATGTATGTATGGTATGGTGTAGATAGGTATTCTCTGGTATGGGATGGGATGGTATGGAGTGGTATAGTTTGTATAGTAGAGTATGGTATGGTAAGGCATGGTTGGTAGAGTGCGCTATGGTGTAGGGTATAGGTATGGTATGGTATGGTATGGTATGGTATGGTATGGTATGGTATGGTATGGTATGGTATGGTTAGCATGGTATAGCATGGTATGGTATGGTATGGCATAGTATGGCATGGTATGCTGTGCTATGCTATGCTATCGTATAACCTCACCGCCACAGACTTTAGATGTTCCACGTGGTCAGCTGAGTTATATCAAAAATGAAACTGAAGATCCAACATCAAATTTCTCGGTCAGAAATTCAAGTCTCTCCCCTCAGGGACAGTGCCTCGCAATAACAATGCGTCAACTCTTTTTTTTTTTCTTTTATGCGATTTTTTTTCTCTTTTATGCTATTATTTTTATATACGAAATATGTCTTTTTTTCCTCAAAAAGAATTTCGCCCAGAGACAATTTTTTTCCCCTGTTCTTCTCGGTCTACCTGTGTTTTCCCCGTGTTAATTGAAAATCGTCCAACAGATAAATTTGCACAGGGACAACTTTCTTTCGTGTTCTAACCAGTCTACGTGTGTTTTGTTTCACTAATCCAAATTTGTGTCTCCACCCTCTCCCCCATCCCTTGAATTTCTTTCAGAGAGACAACTTCCTTGCTGCCATAGGTTGTTTTTTTTTCGTGCACTAACCGCATGCTGCAGTAGGGACCTCAATTTTATGGCATCTTCCAAAATACTTGCACTTCTTCTTCTTCTTCAGGGTATACGGCCACTTAGCCTCCTCCCCCCCCCCCCCACCCCCCCCCCTTCACACTCACAGAAAGTCTAATAACAACAAAAAGAAGGGGCGGGTGGATGGGGACTTTCGGACCACGGACTCTGAAATCTCTTTCTATCTAGGCGACTGTATTATCTGTGTGGCTGCTTGTCTGTCATACAAGGATCGTGGTCTTGCGTATTGGTTTACAATGGATACTTTTCCCTTCAGCGAGTGCCCGTGCCTGTCTTCAGGTTACGGACAGACTGTGGAACGAATATTCAAACTGTGTTCCGCTGGAAATTCATAGCTTTCAATGATAGAACCAGCTGGGCGTGCGTTAAGAAAAAAAAAGGAGGACACGGTAGGAATCAGAGTGGCTGGAAGAGGGAAAAAAGACAAGAGAATCCCTCTCAGATGTGTATTTTTTGTAGATTCAATTTTACCTCCACGGAAGCACTGTTATGTTATGTTATGTTATGTTGGGTGTTTATATAGCGCCTATCCTCGGTCACAGACCAAGCTCTAAGCGCTTTACAATAAACACACTACTTCACTCACTCAACTGGCTGCCTACCCAGGTAGAGACGGCCGAAGAGCAGCCTACTGGCGCTCATTCAGTCGTTTCCCGTACCATTCAAATATCAGTCTCTCATTTTCATTTATCTCATTTATTCCTCCAGTTTCTCACATAGGATGCTTGCGATGTTTTATACGTGTCCTCCATTTCCACCGGTACACGATGGCACACGACAACAGAGGACCAGTGAGAGACAGACGTTTCGCCCTGTATGGAGAGCGCATCAGGCTAGCTCAAATGGTTACCCACGCAGAGGAACACTTTCACATGGGCGAAAACCATAGCACCCCCCACCCCCCCCCCCCCTGACGCACACACACGTACAGTCTTTGCCAAGATATATATGGCCTCCGTATTTGGAAGCGCTTTCAACAATGTGTTTTGACTTCACAGAGAGAGAGAGAGAGAGAGAGAGAGAGAGAGAGAGAGAGGAGAGAGAGAGAGGAGAGAGAGATTTTTTAAAAGTCGAAACACATTGTTTAAAGTGCTGCCGACCACGGAGGCCATATCATGGCTGAGACTCTGTTGAAAAAAATCTCTCTCTCTCTCTCTCTCTCTCTCTCTCTCTCTCTCTCTCTCTCTCTCTCTCTCTCTCTCTCTCTCTCTCTCTGTTTGTTTGTTTGTTTATTTTCTGCTAACTCTTGTTAAGTCTAGATCAGACCAGCTGCAAAGGACGCTACGCAGTTGTCGTTCTTTTGTCTGAGGTGTATCAGACTACAAAATCAGATCCAGCCAAATTGTCGAACTAATGGCCGACAATAAGAAGCTGAAGTGTTTCCGCGTATCAGTGATGCATATCAGACGCAAGCTTTGATTGGCCGCAGCTGGTAAATGACTGCAGGGAATACTTCGAAGACCATAAATGAGTTGCATTTAACATAGGGTGTGAAATTTCACTTTCATGTACAGGCACTAATTATACAACAAAAGAATAAATGAATAAAACGAGTAAATGAATTTTTAAAAAAAGTTATCACTTACCTATTTATTTAATTTCAACAAACAAACTCAAAGGTATTTTCTCTGCTTTTAAAGCCAGTGCAAGCTGTGATTTTAAACTTTACTTTTCAGTGTGTTTGTTACATCAATGAGACATCCAAACTCTACAAACAGGCGTCGAAAGACCAATAACAATGCTAAGCCTCGCCACTGTAGAGATCCGTATAACACTGAAACGAATGCCATGCAATAACAAAAATAAATGAACAAATAAAAGAAATAAAGAATGAATAAATAAATGAATAAGCAGATAAAACAAACGAATGGACATTCAAGGAGAAACAAAAAGTGCAGCGTGTGTACTCCACTGCATTTATACGCGGGGGATAACTGATACAGCTTTATCAGAAAATCAGCAACCATTTCAAAAACAGTAGCAAATTGCCCCTATCCTCACCCCCATACCATCCCCTCATCCTCCCCCCCCCCCCCCCCCCCCGTTACGACCCCCCCCCCCCCCCCAAAAAAAAAAAAAAGAAGTAAATTAGAAAATAAAAAGAAATTTGCGTTACCTCACCGAATGGACAAAGTAACGTTGTTTGTTTGTGCTGCGAAATACTGATCCGTTCAATCCCTTCTGTGCCGTACACCTCTTCAGGCGATGGCTCCTGTCTCTGTTGCTGCTTAGGGAAATAGAAGAGGAGGAACGAGAGGGGGAGAGGGGCTGAGGCGTGTTACGTTGAAGAATGTTGCAATCCCACGGTTTATCGCAATTTGTGACAAGCCGTAGCCAGAACACCATGTTGCCGTTTAAACATATTGTCATTAGAAGAAGCCAGTTCTCTCTCTCTCTCTCTCTCTCTCTGTGTGTGTGTGTGTGTGTGTGTGTGTGTGTGTGTGTGTGTGTGTGTGTGTGTGTGGGTTTTGTGTGTGTGTGTGTGTGTGTGTGTGTGGTGTGGCGCGCGCGCGCGCGTTTACCTCTTGCTTGCTCACTTTTCAATGCCGGTCTGTCTGTCTGTCGTGTTTATCTGTCGGTCGGTCGGTGTGTTTGTCGTCTCTCTCTCTCTCTCTCTCTCTCTCTCTCTCTCTCTCTCCCCTCTCTCTCTCTCTCTCTCTCTCTCTCTCACACACACACACTCTCTCTCTCTCTCTCTCTCTGTCTGTCTCTGTCTCTGTCTCTCTCCTGCTTCTTCTCTTCTTCTTGTCTGTCCGTCTCTCTCTCTCTCTCTCTCTTTCTTTTCCTCTTTCTCTCTCTTTTCTCTCTCTCTCTCTCTCTTCCCTTCTCTCATTTACTTCCTTCCTGTCCCATTCTCTCTCTCTCTCTCTCTCTCTCTCTCTCTCTCTCTCTTTTCTGTCACTCTCTCTCTCTCTCTCCCCCTCTCTCTCTCTCTCTCTCTCTCTGGCTTAGATTGCTTTCTCATTCTCTGTTCGTTTGTCTTTCTGTTGTGTAGGTCCATGTTTTCTTTGTGTGTGTATCCCTCTCTGTATACCTGTCTGTTTCTCTGACTGTCTGTCTGTCTCCCTGTCTCTGTATGTCGGTCTGTTTGTCCGTGTATCCGTCTATATGCCTCACTTCGTCTCTCTTCATCCTCCGCTTTCTCTCAATGACTGTGCATTCTCTGTACCTGTCTCCATTTCTCTGTTTCTGGACGTCTCTTTCTTTTACCTGTATGTCTCGCCACCGTCCTCCCTCCCCTTCCTCTCTCTCTCTCTCTCTCTCTCTCTCTCTCTCTCTCTCTCTCTCCCCTCTCTCTCTCTCCCCCCCTGCCTTTTAATGCTTTCTTTTAGGGGGTTAGTGATAATGGTTTAAAATGATAGGTGGAGAGAGATACAGGGAGAAAGATAGATAGATGCACGAGTGTGTTTGTGTGTGTATGTGTTTGTGTTTGTGTGTGTGTGTGCGTGTGTGTTGTGTGCGCGCGCGCGCGCGCGCGTGTGTGTGTGCGTAACGCGCGTGTGTGTGTGTGTGCGTAACGCGGCGCGCGCGCGCGCGCGTGTGTGTGTGTGTGTGTGTGTGAGAGAGAGAGAGAGAGAGAGAGAGAGAGAGAGATGAGAGAGAGAGAGAGAAGAGAGAGAGAGAGAGAGAGAGGAGAAAGAGAGAGAGAGAGAATAGAACAGAACATAATTTTATTGAAAAAAGGCAAAGCCCCATTTGAAGGGGTGTAAACGATGACAATGAATTTATGATACAAATGTGAATGAAACTGTCATCCCAATCTAAGCATGCGAACTAGGTCAAATGCAAGACTGAAAACAGTTTTCCAACTTGCGAAGGAAAATAACGTAAATTACAGACAGAGAGAGAGAGAGAGAGGAAGAGAGAGAGAGAGAGAGAGAGGGGGGGGGGACAATGGCCTTGCCTGTAATCCATCGCCCACAAGAAATCGCTCATCGTCTGCTTTGCTTTTCCTTCTTTCATTTTTTTGTCGGGGGGCCCCCTCAAAACCCCCATTGTGCCGTTTTTAAAACAAAAATTTATTTGATCAGCGCTTATTTTTTGTTCTGTTTTAAAGAATAAAGAAAAAAAACCAGTAAAAATAAAAATAATGATGTTAATAATGAATAAAGAATTAAACACGTCGGCCGAGACAGAATCGGGGCTTCGAAAAAGTTTAAACGCAAAAAACCACCCCCTTTTGGGCACTTCCCCCCTCTCCCCCCTTTCCCCTCCCCAAATTTCCCGTCTTTGACCCTCCCCGTCGCTGCCCTTCTTCTCCACCCTCCCCCCCTTCCCCCCCCCCCAACCCCCCCTCCATCCCCCCCGGCCCCCCCCCCTTTCCTTTTCCCCCGACCTCCTCACGTGCTGCCTTCCTTTCATTTTTTTGGGTCACAACGGGGGGGGGGAATTTTAGACTTTTTCCAATGAGTTTCCCTCTGAAAAAAGGGGAATTATCTTCATTGCGTTTATGGGGAATAAAGCGATTCTGACTCAGCTTTAAGGTGATTTTTAAGCACAAAAATTTCCTTCAGGTTGTTTTTAAAAGGGTTGTGGGTCTTATTTTTCTTTTTTTTTTTTTCCTTTTTTTCTTCTTTTTTTTATTTATTTGTATTTTTCTTTAAAATTTTGTTACAAAATCTTTCCCTTTTGATCAAAAGGAAAATTATCCCCTCCTTCTCTCTCTCCCTCCTCTTCTCTCTCCCCTCTCCTCCTCACCCCAAAACCCCTGTCCTAATCTCCCCCCTCCCCTCCCCCCCCTCCCCCCCCTTCCCTTTCCTCCCTCCCTCTTTCCCAAATTTTCCCTTGGGGTTTGGGTACACAGAGTTTCCCAAATAAAAAGGAATTTAAAAAAATAAATTTGAAAAAATGTGTAAGATATTTTCAAAACTTAACCTTTTTGCCCTTGTCGGGTCTGGGGGGTGTCTCTCTCGTCTTTCCTCTGGCCTCTTCTCCCTCTGTAGTGTATGCGGGGCGTGTTACTGGGGCAGCGCGGCGCGCGCGCGCGCGCGCGCCCCGGTGTGGTGGGGGGGTGGTGTGTGGTGTGGGGTGGGTTTGTGTGGGGTGAGTGATTTGAGTGAGTGAGTGCGTGCGTGCTGCTTGCGTGCGGGGCTGCGTGCGTGCGGCGTGCGTGCTGCGTGCTGCGTGGGGTGCGGGGGGGGCGTTTTGTGTGTTTGGTGTGGGGTTTTGTGTGTGTTCATGCTAAAATTTTTCACTCCCACCAGATTTTGATCTCTCTACTAGCAATCCTAAAAACAAAAAAAACGAAAAAGGGTCCCAAACAAAAAAATTCCGGTTAAAAAACCCCTTTTTCTTGCTCTGAAAAAACAAGGGGGAACAAATTTAAAAAACAAAGAAGGCCAGAAAAGGAGGGGGGGGGGGGGGGGGGGGGTTTTTTTTAAAAAAAATTTTGGGTTGGGGGGGGGGGGGAAAAAAAAAAAAAAATAAGGGGGGGGGAATACTGTGACAAAGGGGAATCTTATCGTGTTTTGGGTGGTACGGGTAGGGAAACTACGGAAGGTAGGGTACGGTGCGGTGGTGTGGAGGTATGGAAAGGGATGGTATGGTATGGTAGGGGAGGAAATGGGGGGGTATGGTATGGTAGGTGTAGAAGTTTTCTCGGGGATGGATGGGATGGAAAGGGAGGGGTTATTTTTTTGTATAGTAGGGGTATGGTAGGGTAAGGCAGGTTGGTAAGTCCTATTTTTAGGGGAAAAGGGAAAGGGTATGGTAGGTATGGTATGGTTGGTAGGGAAAGGTAGGGTATGGTAGGGAGGGGTAGGGGTATGGTATGGTTTAGCATGGTATAGCAGGGTAGGGTATGGAAAGGGCAAGTTTTTAGGAAATGCTGTCTACCAAAGCTATCGTAAAAAACCTCACCGCCACAGATTTTAGATTTTCCCCACGTGGTCAGCTGATTTATATCAAAAAAGAAACTGAAGATCCAACATCA
The DNA here is from genome assembly GCA_018398815.1 of Conus ventricosus. Classification (NCBI taxonomy): domain Eukaryota; kingdom Metazoa; phylum Mollusca; class Gastropoda; order Neogastropoda; family Conidae; genus Conus; species Conus ventricosus. The sequence continues at coordinate 23,162,352 of CM031599.1, read as the reverse complement.
AATTTCTGGGTTCAAAAATTAAAGGGTCCTCCCCCGGGGACAGTGCCCCGCAATAACAATCGTCAACTCTTTTTTTTTTTTTAAAATGCGATTTTTTTCTCTTTTAGCTATTATTTTTAAAAAACGAAATATGTTTTTTTTTCCCAAAAAAAATTTTCGCCCAGGGGAAAATTTTTTTTTCCCCTTTTCTTCCCGGTCACCTGTTTTTTCCCCTTTGTTAATTGAAAATCGCCCCAACAGATAAATTTGCACAGGGACAACTTTTTTTTTTCCCGTGTTAACCATCTACGTGTGTTTTTTTTTCACTAACCCAAAATTTTTGTGTCTAGCCCCTCCCCCTTCCCCCACCCCTTGAATTTCTTTCAGAAACAACTTTTTTTGCTGCCATAGTTTTTTTTTTTTTTGGGTGCACAACCCCGAAAATCTGCAGTAGGGACCTCAATTTTAGGGCACCCTTCCAAAATACTTGCACTTCTCTTTTTCTTCTTCAGGTATAGGGCCCCACTTAGCCTCCCCCCCCCCCCACCCCCCCCCCCCTTCACACTCACAGAAAGTCAAAATAACAACAAAAAAAGGGGCGCGAGTGGAGGGGGACTTTCGGACCAGGGACCTGAAATCCCTTTTCTATTTTGGCGACTGAAATTAAATCGGGTGTGGCTGCTTGTCGGGTCATACAAGATCGGGGGCTTGCGAAATTGGGTTTTTACAATGGAAAACTTTTTCCCCAGCGATTGCCCGTCCCCGGTCCGGGGTTACGGACAGACTGGGGAAAACAAATATTCAAACGGGGTTTTCCCCGCGGAAATTTTTCCCAACTTTCAATAAATAAACCACTGGGCGGCGTTAAAAAAAAAAAAAAAGGGGGACACGGTAGGAATCAAGTGGCGGGAAGAGGGAAAAAAGAAAAGAGAATCCCTCTCAATGTGTATTTTTTTAAAATTTCAATTTTTTTCCAGGGAAGCACTGTTATTTTTATGTTATTTTAAGTTGGGTTTTATATAGGGGCCCACCCTCGGTAAACAGACCAACTCAAAAGCGCTTTAAAAATAAACACACTACTTCCCCTTCCCCAAACCCGGGCTCCCCCTACCCAGGTAGGACGCCGAAGAGAAACCCCTCCCGGGCCCTCATTCAGTCGTTTCCCGTACCTTCAAATATCACCCTCTAAATTTTAAATTTTTTCCCTTTTAAATTCCCCCCAGTTTCTCACAAGTTTGTTGCGATGTTTTAAAACTTTGTCCCCCATTTCCCCCGGGTACACGATGCACACGCCAACAGGGGACCATGAGAGACAAAACGTTTCGCCCTGTATGGAGAGCGCATCACCCCACCAAAAAGGGTTTTCCCACCGCAGGGGAAACCCTTTTTCAAAATGGGCGAAAACAGTAGCATCCCCCCCCCCCCTCCCCCTGACGCACAACACGTACGTCTTTGCCAAGATATAAAAGGGCCCCCTCCGTTTTTGGAAGGGGTTTTTAAACAATGTTTTTTGGCGTCCCAGAGAGAGAGAGAGAGAGAAGAAAAGAGAGAGAGAAAAGAGAGAGAGAGAGAGAGAGAGAGATTTTTTAAAAGTCGAAACACATTTTTTAAAAGGCTGCCGACCACGGAGGCCATTCATGGCTGAACTCTTTTTGAAAAAATCTCTCTCTCCTCCCCTCCTCTCTCTCTCCTCTTTTCCTCTCCCTTCCCTCTCTCGTCCCCTCTCTCTCTCCCCCTGTTTGTTTGTTTTTTTTTTTTCTCTAAAACTTTTGTTAAGTCTAGATCAAAACCAAACTAAAAAGGGGACGCTACGCAGTTGTCGTTTTTTTGGGGCCCTTGAGGTGTATCAACTAAAAAAACAGATCCACCAAAATTTGCCAAACTAATGGCCGACAAAAGAAGCGGGAAGTGTTTCCCGCTTATCGGGTTTTGCTTACAACGAAAAAGCTTTGTTTGGCCGCAGCGGTAAATGACGGGCAGGGATTTTTTTCAAAAGACCATAAATGAGTTGCTTTAACATAGGGTGTGAAATTTTCCACTTTCATGACGGGGCACAAATTTATACAACAAAAGAAAAAATTAAAAAAACGATAAATAAATTTTTTAAAAAAAGTTATCACTTACCTTTTAAAATTTAATTTAAAAACAAACAAACCAAAGGTATTTCTCTGTTTTTTAAACCCAGGCAAGCTGTGTTTTTAAAAACTTTTTTCCAGTGTTTTTTGTTAAAAAAAATTTGAACATCCAAACTCAAAAACCCGGGCGCCCGAAAGACCAAAACAATGCTAAGCCCGCCATTTGTAGAATCCTTAAAAACACTGAAACGAAGGCCATGCAATAACAAAAATAAATGAACAAATAAAAAAATAAAGAATGAAAAAAAAAAGAATAACAAAAAAACAAACGAAGGGGACATTCAAGGAGAAACAAAAAGTGCCGTTTTAAAACTCCACTGCTTTTTAATAGGGGGGTTAACTGCCCCCAGCTTTATCAAAAATCCCAACCATTTAAAAAACGGGCAAATTGCCCCATCCTCCCCCCCATCCATCCCCTCATCCCCCCCCCCCCCCCCTACAAAACCCCCCCCCCCCCCCAAAAAAAAAAAAAAAAAAGAAAATTAAAAAAAAAAAGAAATTTTTTTTTACCTCCCGAAAGGAAAAAGTAAACTTTTTTGTTTGGCGCAAAATTTAAGATCCGTTAAATCCCTTCTGTGCCTTTAAACCTCTTAAAGGCGAGGGCCCTGTCCCCGTTGCTCTTGGGGAAATAGAAGGGAGGAACGAGAGGGGGAGGGGGGCTGAGGCGGTTATTTTGAAGAATGTTGCAATCCCACGGTTTTAAATCGAAATTTTGTGAAAAAACCGTACCCAGAACCCATGTTCCCGGGTTTAAACAATTTTTTTTAAAAAGAAGCCATTTTCTCTCCTCCCTCCCCTCTCTCTCCTCTCTGTGTGTGGGGTGTGGTGTGTGTTTTGGTGTGTGGGGTTTTGGGTGTGTGTGGTGTGTGGTGTGTGGTGTTTTGGGGTGTGTGGTGTGTGTGTGGGGCGCGCGCCGCGCTTTTACCTCTTGCTTGCTCACTTTTCAAGCCGGTCTGTCTGTCGGTCGGGGAAATCTGCGGGGGGGGTGGGGGTGTTTGCCCGTCTCTCCCCTCTCTCCCTCCCCTCTCTCTCTCTCTCTCTCCCCTCCCCCTCCTCCCCTCTTCTTTTCCTCCTCACACACACACCTCTCTCCCCTCCTCTCTCTCCTGTCTGTCTCTTCTCTGCCCCTCTCCTGCTTTTTTCTTTCTTCTTGTCTGCCGTCTCTCTTTCTCTCCTCTCTTTTTTTTCCCCTTTTCTTTCTCTCTCTCTCTCTCTCTCTCTCTCTTTTTCCATTCTCCCTCATTTATTTCCCCTTCCTGCCCCATTCTCTCCCCTCCTCTCCTTTTCCTCCCTTCTCTCTCTCTCTTCCTCTCGTCACTCTCTCCCTTCTCTCCCCCCCCCCCCCCTCCCTCTCTCTCCCTCTCCCCCTCGGTTTAGTTTGGGTTTTTCTCATTCTCTTTTTCTTTTTGTCTTTCTGTTGGGGAGGTCCCATGTTTTTTTTGTGTGTGTATCCCTCTCTGTATACCGGGCCTTTTCTCTACTGCCCTGTCCTGCCCTCCCTGTCTCTGTTTTGGGGGGCTTTTTGGGCCGTGTATCCGCCATATGCCTCACTTCGCCTCCCTTCCCATCCCCCGCTTTCTCTCAAACTGTCCCTTCCCCTGTACCGGGGTCTCCATTTCTCTTTTTTCTGGACGTCTCTTTTTTTTACCGTATGTCTCCCCAAACCGCCTCCCCCCCTCCTCTCTTTTCCTTCCCCTCTCTCTCCTCTCGCTTTCTCCTCCTTCTCTCTTCTCTCTCTCTCTCTCTCGCTCCCCCCCCTGCCTTTAATGCTTTTTTTTTTGGGGGGTTTAAAGTGGATAATGGTTAAAATGAAAAGTGGAGAGAGATACAGGGAGAAAGATGTAATGCACGATGTTTTGGGGTGGTATTTTGTTTGTGTTTGTTTTGGGGTTGTGCTTTGGGGTGTGTGTGCGCGCGCGCGCGCGCCCCGTGGTGTGTGCAAACGGGGCGTGGTGTGTTGGGCGTAACGCGCCCGCGCGCGCCCCGCGGGGGTTGTGTGGGGTGTGTGGTGAAAAGGAGAGAAAAGGAGAGAGAGGAGAGAGAGAGAGAGAAGAGGGGAAAAGAGAGAAGAAGAAGAGAGAGAAAGAGGAGAGAAGAGAATAAACGAACATAATTTTTTTTGGGAAAAAGGCAAACCCCCCATTTGAAGGGGTGTAAACGATGACAATGAATTTATGATAAAAAAGGAATGAAACGTCACCCCAAAATCTAACATGCAACGGGTCAAATGCAAGACTAAAAAACATTTTCCCCAACTTGCAAAGGGAAAAATAACGTAAATTACAGACAGAGAGAGAGAAAAGAGAAAAGAGGAAAAAGAGAGAGGGGGGGGGGGGACAATGGCCTTCCTGAAATCCATCGCCCCAAGAAAAATCGTTTTCTTTCCCGTGCTTTCCTCTCCTCCTCCTTTTAAACAGTTTGTCCCTTTCCATGTCTACACGCCCCTGCTTTTTTTAAAATTTTTCTTGTTATCGTTTCTTTCTTTTTTTTTTTCATTTTTTTTTCCCCACCTTGTTTTTCTTATTTCTTTTTTCTTTTTTCGTTTTTTTGGGTTTTCCCTTTCTTTCTCTTTTCCCCCAAAAATTTTCAATCTTTTTGTGTGGGTGTGTGTGGGTGGGGTGTGGGGTGGGGTTGTGTGTGGTGGGGTGGTGTGTGGGGTGTTTGTCCTTTTTTCTTTCTTTCTTTTGCGATACCATTTACTTGATTTTACCCCCTTACAACGTTTTTGTGTTCGCCTTTCCCCCTTTTAAATTTTTTTCTTATTTCTCAGAGTTTTTTCCCTTTGGGGGAAAAGGGTTTAAGGCCCGAAACTTTGGGGGGCATTTTTTTCCTTTGGTTTACCTTTTCCCCCCGTTTTGTGTGGGGTGATTTTTCTTGCTTTTTTTCTTCTTTTTTCTTTTTCTTTTTTGGGCGTTTGTGTTGTATACCATACTAAGGGGTGTCCATTTTTGTTCATTTTCGGGCGCGCGGCATTTTTTTTAAATGCATATATATTTTATATTTAAAATATTATATATAATAATATATATATATATATAAAAATATATAATAATATTATGGGGTGTGTGTGTGTGTGTGTGTGTGTGTTGGGTGTGGTTTTGTGTGGGTGTGTGTGTGTGTGTGTGGACGGGACAGACAATAGACATACACACACCCCCAAACAGACACGACACAGAACCCCCCCCCCCCCCCACACCCACACACCCCCACTTTACCACGCCCGTACCCCACGCACCGCGCGCGCCCCGCGAAAGCACAAAACCCAACACACATTCAATTCAATTCAATGCCAATTAAAATTTTAATCCTTTGACCCCGCGGGGGGCATGGAGGATCAAATTAAAAAAGAAAATTTACGAAACTCACTCAAAAAAAGGTTTTGAACATAGTTGCAAAATGCGAATTCTGGTGAACTGTAACAAATTTTAATTAAACAATCTTCCCTTTTTTTTAAAAAACTTACTAATATTCAAAAAATGGGGGACTTCCTTTTTGAAAAAAAATTACAAAAGTTAAAAACAGTTTTTGGGTTTTTAGAAAATTTTTAGGGATGTTTTAATTTTTCACAAAGGGTTAAATTATATTTTGGACATTCCATGATGCAAGGGAAATTTCATCTCCCAATTTTCCACCCATTTCACAGTTACGAAAAATACGCAATTCCTTGGAACTTATGGTGTTTTTCCCCAATTTAAATTTTGAAATTTTAAATGGTTACAACACCCAAATTTTGAATAAAGGTATAACAGAAATATCTGGAAAGGGGTAAAAAATTAATTTTCCCCAAACCCATTTTTAAAACTTTAAAAAATACACCCCCCTTTTTGTTTTTTTTTCAAGGAACGCGCCAATCACGAGCAAAAAAATTTTTGAAACCTTTTTTTTTTAAACCTCATTTACGTAAGTTCTTTTGTTGAAATGAAGGATTCCCAAACACAACCCAAAACCATTTCAATAAAATGCTTTTAAACATAATAAAGCCAGGGTGAAACAAAAAATTCCTTTTGTAAAAAATTTCATGAAGAAAAAAAAATTTTAATTTTGTTTGAATACTTCTAAAATTTCGGGAAAAACCAAATTTGGGCCCAAACCTATCATTCTTACTTAATCAAAGCAGAAAAAGGATAAATTCCTTTTCACCCATAAATCATTGAAGCCCTTTAAAAGTTTTTTTTAAAACTAAATAAATAATTTAAAAAAACCCGAAACTGAACCTTTTTAATAAAACAACATTTTCAAAACCCCCCAATTTTCAAAACCCCAAACAACAACCCCAAAAAACAACAATGGAAAAAAAAAATTTTTGATGCAACAAAATTTGGGAAATTTTCTTTTCCCTTTTGCAATTTGAATAATGAAAAAAATTGCCTTACGGGCCTGTTTTATAAGCAAAATTTTTTTGTTTTGAAAAAACAAACCGTTCTGCTAAAATTTCCGATGCCAAAGAAATTTAAAAATTTGAATTAAAAACCCTCTTTTTTTTTCTTTCCCCAAAAGAAAAAATTTCACGCAAACAAAATTTCGACCAGGGAAAGACAACTTTTTTTGTTTTCTTTGGATTTTTTAAAAATTTTGCCTTTGCATCAATAATTTTAAAGGAAATTAATTTCCCTTTTTTGCAAAGCTGATTTAAAAATTTGCCAGTAAAAAGTTCACCCAGCATAAAATAATACAACCAATTTAATAAACTGTTAAATTTTTTAACTTTTGCGTTAAATCAAAATTCTAGATAGAACAGTTATTGCCAAAAAGGGGAACTGTTGTAGACTTTTTAAAAAAATTTGAAAACAAAAGGGTGAAAGGTTTCTCCTTGACGAACTCCCCTAAAACTGCCAAAAAACTCTATTTTTTAAACCCTTTAGAAAAAAAGCACGATTTTTTTTGATCATAAAATATTTTATTACAAAAGTGCAGAATTTTCCCAGATATTCCCTTTACCACAGTTTGGGGGCCATAAAGCATGTCCCAAAAAGAAACCAAAAAGCCTTTTTGGGAATCAATAAAAGCCCCGTATAATTTTCCCTTTTTGATTGCAAACATGTCCCAAACAAAGAAATTTTAAGGAAAAAAAACTTTGGGCAAGCCCTTTTAAAAAATGCGTCAAAAAACCCGGGTTGGTTTTTTTGGGAAAAAAATCCATTCCCTTTCAACAAAATAAGTAAAATTCCCGCTATTTAGAATTGACGTGAAAAAATTTTCCTACACAACTTAACATTTTTATCCCTCTAAATTTTTTGCAGTCTTTTTGACTCCTTTGGGCCCTTTTTAGAGTGGTAAAAATTAACCCTGTCCCCCCAATCTTCTGGTATAATACCAAAACCCCCAAAAAAATTAAACCCAAAAAAACAAAAAAAATTTGTATATAAGGAACACTATTCTTTAATATTCATTCCTTCCCAAATCAATCCTTTCTGCCCTTTTTTATTCTTTAAAAAATTTAAAAGCCCCTTTTAATTTTTAAACCCAGTAATTGAATCATTTTTTAAAAAGTCTAGAAATTAAAATTTTCCCCTTTAATACTTCCCTTAAATAAAAATTTAAACATTAAAAACCATAAATTTTTTTTAAAGGGGCTGGGAAAGAATTTTTTAAACTCTTCCCAAAAGGGGATAAAAGGGCATGGGTGAAGGGTTTTTTTAAACCTTTTAAATTTTCCCCCCAATAATCCCTTTGGGTTTTTTAGTTTTTTAAAGCTCGCAATTCCTATCCATTCCCCGGTTGCTCTTCTTTCAGTCGTCTCAAAACATTTTTAAAATTCTTTGCTTTTAGCAGCAAATTATTTAGATTAAACACGTATTTGGGAACCCTTTAACTTTAAGCTTTTTCTTTAAAAAATACCCGGCTTTGAGAAACCTTACACTCCTTAACAAACCAGCTTTGATTCATGCCTGTTTAATAACCCAAATTTTTGTAAATATTAGAGTAAGTACCCCAAAAGTATCCTTCGCTGAAATCCAAAAAGAATTGACGAAAACCGCTTTTTACATTTTTACTGGGTTGATATTGGGGCCTTGCTTTAAATAAAGTTTCAATTTCCAAACAAAAATTTTAAAATTTTCTAAATGTTCTTTATAATTTATTACATCTGTTTTTTTATCCCCCTCTTTTAATTTTCTGCACCCCTCCCTACCTTTTATGCAGAGAGGTTTATAACCATTAGGGTTTATTTTTAAACAAAACAGGGTTTTAAAGGAATAGAAAAGGCCCAAAAAGGGCAAAGCACCCTCAGAGAAACGCTTTAAAAACACAACTTTAAAAATTTCTTGGGATTTTTCCCTCAAAATCTAGAACCAAAGATATAATCAAAAAACTGTGCTTTCCTTTTCATGTCAAAGTTTTCCCAAAACCAGCATCTGAACCAATTTTTTTTCCGTTAAAAAAAGTATATTTTACAGTGATTTACATAAATTTTAAGAGGGCGATAACCCTAGTTATTTGGGGGTCGGGTTATCCCTTTAGATGATCTTTGACAAGGGGTTGGAAAAATTTTCTTCCCCTCATAACATAGAGAACATCGAGAAAAAAAAGACTGAGTGAACTGATTCATACAATAAAACATTCATACTTTTGGGGATAAACATTAAAATCGCCCAAAAACAAAACAAACAATCCCCTTTTATTTATCTTGTAATGAAGCAATTCCGTTTTTAAAACACATCAAAAAGTTCCAAAATTGCTATAAAAAGAACTTTCGGGAGGGTTGGAAAACGCCCCAATCCCGACAGTCTTTTTCATAAACCACAATGATCTTTTAATAACACCAAGCCACACATCCACCAAATAAGGTAAAACTCCAACCCCGTAAAATACTTGCTTTGATGGTATTCCAATACCACCAGAACGTCGAAATTTTAAAAAGGCATTTTCTTTAAACATTTAATGGGCATATCCCCCCCGTCACTGAACAATCAGAGATAAAAAAGCATCTTTTGGGCCCTCAGTTTTAGTCCAAGGAAAACGGGGAAAAACGAAAACTTTTAATATATTTTACAAATTCCAAACACCGAGACGGGGAAAAAAATCCACACACATTTAAAAATACAAAAAACCAGCTCACGATCAGGAACAGGTGGATCCCCTTTCCCTAAACAAGAAAAATAGTCATCGTTTTAAAATCACAATTAAAAAAACGGGAAGCTTTGGGAAAGCAAAAGGGATTCCCCAGTTGAAGTTACCGCACTAAAAGGGAACGCTCATTTAGAAGATTGATTGGGAAAAATAGAAAAAAAATTTGCCCAAAACATAGACAAGATGAAGAATGAAAAACTGCTACAAAGCCAAAACGTTGAGACAAAACAAAATTTTGGGTGAATCACCCACGACCTCCGGGAAACCCCCAAACCCGGTGTAGAAGAATGCTGAACCCCCCAAACGCCGTGTAGTCTACCTTCGTCCCCAACCCCCTCCGGAAAAGGGCGTCAGGGGGCCTAAAGGAAAACCCCGTTGCTGCCGGAAAATCCCCCCCAAATGGGCCCCTGCTGTTCCTCCCAGGGGCGGCCTTTAAATGACAAACAATTTTTTCCATCATGGGTAGTGGATACCCTGTCCACACCAGGTCTGGGTTTCAAATTTTTAATATTTGAAGCGTAGGGTGTCCGTTTTGACGTTCAGGAAAAACTCCTTTCATGTCAAAGTTTGGGGCAGATCTCCCTTTCCCCATCATGAGGTTGCCTTTCTTCTTTGTGAAGTGAAAATTTACCAGCACCGGGCTTGGGGGTTTCTTTTTTTTTTAGGCCGGTTCCCAAAGCCCAACAGATTTATCCTTGACTTCTAGTCTACCCCCAACCTTTTTTTCCCCCAAATCCATCACTTTTTTTCCCCCAGATCTTCGTTCTCCCCCTTCTTTGAGTCCATTGATTTTTCATGGGTTTTTCCCCCCGCTGATATTGATCCAGCCTATCCTGCTTTTGTTTTCGCAGCAAAAGATGTCCCTTTCTGACCTTCTCGAAATACATCTTAGTTTTTCAACACCTTTTTTGACAGTTTTTTGGGAACCCAAACCTCCTTAATACAGACAACCACAGTTTTTTTTAATGCGCTCCAAGAACTGGGAAAGAAAGGGGTTCTAAAAACTCGTGACGCCAAAAATCCCCAGCATCACCATTGACGTCATTTTAAACCCCCCTTTTTCCCTTTTCCCTTTTTTTCCCCTTTTCCTTTGGGGAGAAAAGGACACAAATTAATTTTTGTCGTTCCATGCGCCCAGAAAAAGCCCCTTTAATATCAAGGGGCATCAAACCTGAGTTCCTCAAAATTCAGCGGAAAAACTACTTGGGGCCCAAAATGAGAAAATGGGGAAGGTCAGTTACAAAACTAGCAAAAAAAAAAAACCCATCGGAAATCCCAAAAAAATACAAAAACACTTCACTGTTTCAATTGGCGAAAGAAAAGCACTTTACACCCAAAAGTCCACGCCAAGGGTTTAAAAACACACGTAAACTGTAAAATATACAAGTTAGCTCACAAAATCCCCCAAAATTCCCCAATTTTTTTTTTAAACAGGGTTTAAAAGACGCTCAGCCCAACCGGAAATACGTCACAAAACACACACACACACACGGGGCCGCGCAAAGCACGCACGCCAAAAGCACGCACTCACGCACGCCCCGCCGCCCCACGCCCACACACACACACACACACACCACACACACACACAACAAACACACACGCGCGCCCACACAAAACCAAACTACCCTAGCCTTTTTTCCCCGAAGACGATTCCCCTTCCTTTTTTACGTTTTCCCTTGTTTTTTTTAAAGAAACAATAATTTAATTTTTGTCGTTCAAAGAATTTTCATCCCAAACATATCCAAAACTATCCCTGATAAGCAGGTTTGTAAAGTAACAGGGATCCTTTGGATTTTTTGTGAATGTTGTAGGGTAAATCCCTAGGAAACTTTCCCTGAGGGTTTTAAAGTAATTTCCCCCCAAAAGTTTTTAAGAAAATTTTGTGATGTTTTCTGCATGGATTATAATAGTGAAATCCTAAGTAAGGCGAATAAAACGTTTTGAAGCATGTTTTTTTCACTTTTTTGTATGAAAAAATCCCAAGGAATTTAATTTTGTGATGTGTTTAAAGGCAAAATAGTGGGGCGGGGTTTTTAAAAAGGCCCCCATTTGTAATTTTTTACGTGAAGGCAGAATAGCATGAGTGTTTTCAAATTTTTAAAATAACCCGTTTTTTAATGCAAAACAACTGTGATATTGTTTTGAAAATATTTTGTTGCATCATTTCCCGATTTCTGTATGGAGGTAGTTTTTTAAAAAAGTTTATTCCCCTTACCTGTGGGAAAATTTTTGGGGGTGCTCGTTTTTGAAGTTTAAAAAGCAACATTTATGATATCTTGTGGCGCATTGGGGCAATAGCAAATTTTTGCACCTTTCTGAGGGTTGCTTGTAACGATTGACAGAAAAAAATTCTCCTTTGTAAAAGAAATCGAAAAAAAAAAACAATCAATAAAAAAGGGCTCCCCAACCTCGAACCTTCTTAATTCCCAAACAATTTCAAAAACCCCAGGGGTTTTTTTTTTTTTTAAACCAACCCCAGCTACCCCAAAAGGTGAATCAGAAACTGCTTTTTGGTATTTGTCCCAAAAAAGTTCAACCTTTCCCTTTTCTTCTTTAGAGCCAAGAAACCGAAAAACCTTTTAGAAGCAAAGGGGTTCAACAAAGGCAAAATTCCCAAAATTCTTTGGCCACAGAGGAAGAAATGGAAAGGTTTAAACCCTTCCGAGGGCACGGCAAACACACAAGGGGAACTCCCCCCCCTCTTTTTCCCCCTCGTCTGATCGGGAACAGGGACCCAAGCGCAGCTGGCGGGTTTTTGGGGTTTGTGGTTTTGTTGTTGTTGTTGCTTTTAACCCCTAAAATGTATGCGTTTTTTTGTACCTCTATTTTTTTTTTTTTGGTAATTTTTGAACCCAAAAAAAATATATGACTAAAAAAAAAAAAAAAAAAGAAAAAAAAAAAACAAAAAAAAAACCCCAAAAGTCACAAAGACTTGGGAAAATTTTGAATTAAAAGGTTTTTTGGTTTTTATGAGGACCAGAGACTTTTTTTTACGGAAACGATTATTTTTTTGCATGTGGCATTGTGCGTGCGAACCTGAAAATTTAAAAAAAAAAACAAATTTTTTGTTAGTCGTGAGGACCCCTTGAATTTCAAATTTTTTGGGGAAAAATAAACAAATACATTCTTTCGAAAAAGTAGAAAGAATTTTTATTTCCCAAAAAGTACAACCGATTTTCCTTTTTAATTAAAACGAGGGTTCTAAAGAAAGTAATGACAGCTGGGTTTTGAAGACCCGGGGTTTTAAAGCCTCAAATCCCACCCCATGAGTACTTTTTAATTCACGTCCGCCAGCCCGTACGGTTTTCCAAAGTACACTAAAGTAACGCAGCTGCGTTTTCTTCCCGACTTTTCGTGGCAACAACAAACCTCTAAGGCAAATCTTCAGAATAAGGTGAAAGGATTACTGCCATAACTGAAAAGCCACGCCTTGGGTTTAAAGGGTGTGCCGGGCCCCAAAAATTTACATAGGCCCCGAACACCAAGGCTACATCAAAATGTTGTTATTTCCTCAAAAGTTTTTGTGGGGATTTTCTTCAGTCGGAACCCAAACTCCTAGGATTTAAAATTATCACTCTCCCCAAAACCCCCGAAGCGGAGTGTGGCGCCCATGTGGGGGGGGTAACAAAAACGGCACACACGTAATGTTTTCATCCCCACTGTGCATTTGTGCCATATGTTCAAATCCTTTGGCTGTTCGGGAAAATCCCTGGAGTCTTTTTGGGCCGGGTAAAGACAACAACAACAACAACAACCAAAAACTGTACAGCCAAGTGGGATGTTGTTTCCCACAGTAAAGGGGGAAACTTGGTGGAAAAACCCCTAAACCTTTTTTTTTTTTTTGTCTTCCTCCCTTTTTTTCGTGTTTGTTCTTTGGAAAAACAGCTTTTCCCTTTATCACCCCGCGTTTTTTTTTTTGTTTTTTTGGGCCCTGTGAAAAATCAAAACTTTTCTTTAAGTAGACACCTGGGGTTTAGGGGATGATTTCCCCTTTTCATGAAATTTAGTGCCCTGGGGTTTTTCTTTTCTTTTTCAAGGGGGGAACCGCAAACGTTCATTGAAAAAGGAACGCGGGAAAAGAATTTCTGTGCCGCGAATGAAAGGAAACACAAAACACACACACACCCACACCACACACACCCACACACCAAAACACACACACACACACACACCACACAATGCGTTTCGAAACCAAACTGATCTCTTCGAAAAAAAAACAAACACCATCCCAAAACAAGAAAACGAAGGCGAACGGGTACTTTAATTTTAAGGAAGGCTTGGGGTCTGGGGGGCAAAGTTGGGCCCCCAAAACAAGTGGGGGGGCTGGGCCGGCTTCGTATAAAAAGGTCACCATTAGAAACGGCGGATAGAAAAGGAGGGCGGTACCATCCCAAAACAGGGAGGGTTTTTTTAAACTGTAACCCTCCCCACCCCCGGGGGTGGTTGGAACCCGAGGACCGGACCCCCCGGCCAACCCCTATTTACATTAACGGTAAACACAAAAGCAATATCCGTCCCCAAACTTTTTAGCCCCGCAAAACTCCCCGGCCCCAAAACCTTCAGAATAAGGCGGAATGATGTGTTGTTGTAACTGTAAAAAACCAAATGGGGTTAAAGTTTTTCCATACGCTGAGTCCCTTGGTTTGGGCACCGCTACCTTTTTTCAACGTCCTTTCCCCCTTTTTTTTCTTGTTTTTTTCTCCCCATAAGCGTCCGGGGGTTTAAAATCGGGCAGTTTTTGCCATATTTAAACCCTTGCTACAACATTTTAAAAAGGCACATTTCTTGTTTGAGATGATGTTTATGCAGGTTTTTTTTTTTTCCCTTTTTTCTAAAATGGGGGGACGGCGACGGGGAAATGAAGCAAAACAAAAACAGAGAAAACGAAAGAAAAAAAAAAAGCAAAATTTCAAAGCAACCAAAAAAATTGGGGGGGGGGGTTTGGGGGGGGGGTTAGTTTTGAAGCTCCCACACTAAGGGGCCATCCGGGCCCACAACATGGGGAACCTGTTTTAGCAAACACGCGTCAAGAAAAGGGGTTTTTTGAAAGGGTTTTAGACACAAGTTCTCCAATCTCTGAAAAGCGGGGGGTGAGGGACACTTTGTTTTTCCAGTGACGACCTCATGGCCCACGCTGCCTCGTGCATGGCGTGTGTGTTGACGCAAAGTCAAATCTGGGTCAAGGTCGGGGGAGGTCGGGGGTCCCGGGGTTTTCTGGAACGGGGGGTGGTAAATGTCAAAGAAGCCGGCTGGGCATAGGAAAGGTCGCGACGATGACGTTGTTGCTGTCATTTCCCATTCTCCAAACCTTTCCCCCCCCTTTTTTCCCGTGCACTCCCTCTCTCATCCTTTAGTACATTAAAACAGAGGGAAATGTAGAAAAAAACCCAAAAAATAAAGCAAAAAAAGACAAAACGAAAAAAAAATAAAAGCAAATTTCAAAAGCAACCTCAAAGAATTGGAAAGATTCAGGTTTGGGAAAACTCCCACACTTTGGGGGGATAAAGACGTATGTGACAGAAAAAATTTGTCTTTGATCCCTTTTTCTCTCAGAGTTTAAAGTTTATCCCACTTTCAGAAATTTTGAATTGGAATTTTAAGTTTGCAGTAAAAATAATTAGGGACGCCAAAAGTTTTTAAACCACCCTGCAGCAATTCAAAAATTTCCCCTTTCCCTACCACACCTGACAATTTTTTTTTGTCGCGCAGGGCATCAGTTTTTAAGTCGAAAGAACCCCGCAATCAGTTTTTTTAAATTGGGTTCATTTGATTTTTAAGTCAAAGGTTTTTTTTACAAACCCTTTTAAACCCCGGGAAAATGGTGGGGTTTCTGTTAACCCAAACCAAACCCTTGCTCTCCCCCCCCCCCCCCCCCCCCCTCTCTCTCTCTCTCTCTCTCTCTCTCTCTCTCTCTCCCGTCTCTCTCACACACACACAGAGCCGTTTTTTTCGTGGGGGAAAGGGAAAAAGAATTTGATACTGTTTTGGGCTGGGGTGTTTTTCCCTTTGTCTGCTCCCTCAGATTTCTTTTAAAAAAAAAAACCGCCAAAGAACTTTAAATTTACAAACAAATTTTTTGTAAAAAAGTAACTTTGTACACCCTGAACAAATTTTTTAGTTCCCCAAAACTAAAACTGGGCGATGAACCAAAAAAGACGGGGAGCGACTGTCAAACATCTTTCCCCATTTGTGAAGAACATGGCGACGGCCCCCTGGGGTTTCGGGTTTTTTCCCGCTCTTTGCGCTGGGGGAAAATACAAAGGGGGTTTTTTCTGTCTTTTAACCAGAGGGCGTTTTTTTTTTATTTTCACGGGCCAAAAAAAAAAACCGACGTAGTAAAGAAAATATTTGTCTTTGATCCCTGTCTCTCTAGATAATGTTTTTTCCACCTTTCATAAAGATGAATTGGATTTGAAGCGGGTTTAGGACTAAAATTTTTTAAACTTTGTTTTTTGTTTTTCTTTTTTTTCCCCCCCTTTTTTTATCTTTGGGATAACACTGCAAATCCTTGGGGAAACCATTCCCCCGAATCCTTAAAAAACCCCTCGCGACGGCACTTATAAAGACCCAAATCTCTTTTTTTTTCCCCGTGTTTCATTTCTTTACTTTAAAAACCCCGGGCCCGGGCGCCCCGAATTTTTGACCTTAAAAAGAGGCAGTTTTTTTTCGTGTCCCTTTTATTGCTGCTTCTTTCGCTGACAACAGTAAACTGACACTGATTGCAAAAAGAGAGTATGTCGTGAATTTCTTACCTATTAAGCGCCTGCTAACAAAAAATTTAAAGGGGCCCAAATTTTAAGTTATTTTTTAAAAAGAGGGAGGGTTGTGGGGGGATCAATCATTTTGTGTGTGTGTGTGTGGTGTGTTTTGTCTTGTCCTTTTTCTTCTTTCTCTGTGTCCTAATTTCAATCATTTTGTGTGTGTGTGTGTGTGTCTTGCCCTTTTTTTTCTTTCTTTCTCTGTGTCCTAATTTCAATCATTTTGTGTGTGTGTGTGTGTGTCTTGTCCTTTTTCTTTCTTTCTCTGTGTCCCTAATTTCAATCATTGTGTGTGTGTGTGTGTCTTGTCCTTTTTTCGTTCTTTCTCTGTGTCCCTAATTTCAATCATTTTGTGTGTGTGTGTGTGTGTCTTGTCCTTTTTTCTTTCTTTCTCTGTGTCCCTAATTTCAATCATTTTGTGTGTGTGTGTGTGTGTCTTGTCCTTTTTTCTTTCTTTCTTTTGCTGTAGCCACTTACTTGAGTTTACCCTACAACGATTTGTGTTCGCCTTTCCCCCTGTTAATTTTTTCTTATTTCTCAGAGTTCTTTCCCATTGAGAAAGGGTTTAAGGCCCGAAACGTTTGGCATTCTTTTCCTTTGGATTACCTTTTCCACCCTGTTTTTGTGTGTGTGATTTTCTTGCTTTCTTTCTTCTTTTTTTTTCTTTCTTTTTGTGGCGTTTGTGTATGTATATCCATATCTGAGTGGTTTCCATGTTTGTTCATGTGTCTGCGCGCCTGCATGTATTTGTATGCATATATATATATATATATATATATATATATATATATATATATATTATATATATATATATATATATATTATATATATATATATGTGTGTGTGTGTGTGTGTGTGTGTGTGCGTGTGCGTGTGTGTGTGTGTGTGTGTGTGTGTGTGTGTGTGTGTGACAGACAGACAAGTAGACACACAGACCCCACACACAGACACAGACCCACACACACACACACACACACACACACACACACCACACACACACCACACACACACACACACACACACACACACATACTCACGCACGTACGCACGCACGCGTGCACGCGCACGCATGCACACACACACACACACACATACACACACACACACACACACACACACACACACACACACACACGCACACGCACGCACGCACGCACGCACGCCACGCACGCACGCACGCACACACACACACACACACACACACACATACACACACGCGCGCGCACACACACCATCTACCCTAGCCTTTCTTCTCGATAACGATTCTCTTCCTTTTCACGTTTTCATTGCTTTATAAAGAACAATAATGAATTATGTCTGTTCAATGAATGTTCATCCCAAACATATCCAAAACTATCACTGATAAGCAGGTAGTAATGTAACAGCATCATTTGTGATGTTTTGTGAATGTTGTAGGATAGTCCTAGTGAATCTTTCGTGATGTTTTATGTATGTCACAGAATAGTTTTAATGAATATTTTGTGATGTTTTCTGCATGGATTATAATAGTGATATCCTATGTAAGGCGAATAGCGATTTTGATGAATGTTTGTCACGTTTGTGTATGTAATAATCCCAAGGCATCATTTGTGATGTGGTATGGCACATAGTGGAGCAGTTTTAATGCATGATTTGTAATGTTTTACGTGAATGGCAGAATAGCTATGATGTGATGTTTCAATTTGTAAGAACAGTTTCAATGCATCAACTGTGATATTTTTTAGTACATATTTTGTTGCATCGTTTCTGATGCTGTATGTAGGTAGTTTAAACATAGTTTATTCCATTACTGTGATATTTATGCGGGTGCTCGTTATGAAGTTTTAACGCATCATTTATGATCTTGTGCGCATTGCGCAGAGTAGCATTTATGCCACCTTTCTGAGCTTGCTTTGTAACTGATGTGACAGAAAATATTCTCCTTTGTAAAAGAAGTCGAAAAAAAAAAATCAATCATAAAAAGGACTCTCAACTCTCGAACCTTCTTAGATTCCCAATCAATAACAAACACACCAGGGTTTTTTTTTTTATAAACACTCAGCTACCAACAGGTGAATCAGAAACTGCTTTGTGGTATTCGTCCAAATGCTATTCTCACCTTTCTCTTCTCTGGCTCAGAGCCAAGATACCGACACCTTTTAGAAGCAGGTGTTCAACAAAGGTCAAAAGTCAAAGTTCTTTGGCCACAGAGGCAGCGAAATGCTAAAGGTTCACCGTGCCGAGGGCACGGCATCACACAAGGTGGAACTCACCCCTCTCTTTTCCCATCGTCTGATCTGAATCAGATACCCATGCGCAGCTGGCTGTTTCGTGGTTAGTGTGTTTTGTTGTTGTTGTTGTCTTACCGTGGTATGTATGCGTTTTGTACTCTCTATTTGTTATGTCTTGGTAAGTTTTGAACTAAAAAAAATATATGACTAAAAAAAAAAAAAAAGAAAACAAAAACAAAACCCCCAAAAGTCACAAAGACTGGAAATTGTGAATGAATGGTTTTAGGTCTATGAGGACCAGAGACTTTATTTACGGAAACGATTATTTTCTGCATGTGGCATTGTGCGTGCGAACCCTGAAATTAAAAACAAAAACAAATTTTCGTTTAGTCAGTGAGGGCCCCTTGATGCAATTTTGATGAATATATCTAATACATTCTTGCGAAAAAGTAGAAAGAATTTGTATACAAACAGTACAACCGATTTCTTGTTAATTTAAAACGAGGAAATCTAAAGAAATTAATGACAGCTGGGTGTCTGACAGCCAGGGTTATACGCCATCAAATCCGACCCATGAGTACTGGAATTACGTCGCCAGCTCCGTAGCCGTTGCCACGTACACTAATGGTGTACGCAGCTGCTGTTTGCTTCCAGACTTTTCTTTGCCTAGCTAACAAACCCTAGGTCAAATCTTCAGAATAGGTGAAAGGATTACTGCCAAACTGTGCAGCCAAGTGGCATGTTGTCCGTACAGTAGGAGAAACTTGGTGGAAACCTCTACCTTTTTTTTTTTTATTGTCTTCCTCTTTCTTTCGTGTTTGTTCTTTGGATACAGCTTCGACTCATCACCAGCGTTTTTGTTTTTTTGCACATGTGACATCAAGCTTTTTTTAGTAGACACATGGTGTTTAGAGATGATGTTTTACATACTCAATGCATTTGTGTTTAGAGTATGTTACATGACATCAGTGCCTTTGGTGTTTAGAGATGATGTCTTTACATGACATCAGTGCCATGTGTTTTCTTTTCTTCTTCAAGTGGGGTAACAGCAGGCGTTCATTGAAATAGGAACGCGAACAGAATTGCTGTGCCGCTGAATGAAAGGAAACAAAACACCCCACACCACACACAACACACACACACACACACACACACACACACACCCACCACACACACACACACACACACAACAATGCGTTTCGACCTATCTGATCTTCTTCAGACAAAAAAACAAACACCATTCAAGACAATGAAAACGAAGGACGAACGGATACTTAATTGAGTATGGCTTTGATCTGGGTGCAAAGTTGGTCCCCAAGACAAGTGACTGTCCGCGCTTCGTATAGAGAGAGTCACCATTAGAACGGCGTGATATGACAGGAGACGGTATCCATCCAAGACAGGGAGGGTTTTCAAACTGTAACCCTCCGACCCCAGGAGTGGTTGGAACTCACGAGTGACAGGACCACCAGGCCTAGCTCTATGTACATTATCGGTAAACACAACAGCAATATCCGTCCAATCTTTTCATGCCTCGCAAAACTCCCAGGCCAAAGCCTTCAGAATAAGGCGGAATGATGTGTTGTTGTAACTGTACAACCAAATGGTTATGTTGTCCATACAGCTGGAGTCCCTTGGTGGACACCGCTACCTTCTTTCAACGTCTTCCCCTTTCCTTTCTTGTTTCTTCCCCGGATAGAGCGTCGGTATTCATAATCGGCAGTTTTTGCGCATATGACCATTGCTATCATCATTTAAACAGGCACATTTCGTTGTAAGAGATGATGTTTATGCATGGTTTTTGTTTTTCTTTCTTCTAAAAGTGGGGTGACGGAGACGGAAACTGAAGCTAAAGCAAAAAACAGACGAAAACGAAAGAAAAAAAAAAGCAAATTACAAAGCAACCACATTGGATGATTCAGTTTGAAGTCTCCCACACTAAGGGCGATCCGCCGACAACATGGGGATCCTGTTTCATCAATCACGCGTCAAGAAAGGGTTGTTCTGAACGTCTTCAGACACAGTTCTCCAATCTCTGAAGAGCGGGGTGTGAGGTGACACTTAGTTTACCAGTGACGACCTCTATGGCCCAGCGCTGCCTCGTGCATGGCAGTGTGTGTTGACGCTATGTCACTCTGGGTCAAGGTCGGGAGAGGTCGGGCTCCGGGTTGTCTGGAACGGAGGTGGTACTGTCACGAAGCCGGCTGGGCATAGGATGGTCGCTGACGATGACGTTGTTGCTGTCATTGCCCATTCTCCACCTTCCCCTCCCCTTTGTTCCCGTGCACTCCCTCTCTCATCCTCAGTACATTAGCAGAGGATAGTGTAGACGAAAACTAAAACTAAAGCAAAAACAGACGAAAACGAAAGAAAAATAAAAGCAAATTACAAAGCAACCTCAATGAATTGGATGATTCAGTTTGAAATCTCCCACACTAAGGGCGATCACGACGTATGTGATCAGAAAATATTTGTCTTTGATCCCTGTCTCTCAGAGATAATGTTTATCCTACTTGCAGTAAATATGAATTGGATTTGAAGTTTGCAGTAAAAATGAATTAGGGACGCCAACGTTTCAAACACACCCTGCAGCAGTACAGAATACCTTCTCCCTACCACACCTGACAATTTTTTTTTTGTCGCGCAGACATCAGTTTTGAAGTC
>CM031599.1:23129038-23136538 GCA_018398815.1 Conus ventricosus | reverse complement strand
TTCAACAGAGAAGAGAGAGAGAGAGAGAGAGAGAGAGAGAGAGAGAGAGAGAGAGAGAGAGAGAGAGAGAGAGAGAGAGAGAGAGAGACGGATACGGGAAGTTTATACAGAGAGAGAGAGAGAGAGAGAGGAGAGAGAGAGAGAGAGAGAGAGAGAGAGAGAAGAAGAGAGACACAGAGAGAGAGAGAGAGAGAAGAGACAGAGACAGAGAGAGAGAGGAGAGAGAGAGAGAGAGAGAGAGAGAGAGAGAGAGGAGAGTTAGTTTGCAAACTTTATTCCAGCGATAGATCGGAAAGACCAGGGAGAAAACGTTATGGAACAAAACAGTTCAAATAAAAATGAAAAGAAAAGAAAATGAAATAGCAAAACAATAGAAAAAGGAAACAGCAGACAAAAACAAAAAGAGACACGTTCTTTTTAAGGGATGGGGCGGACAAAACCGAAGAAGAGAAGAAGAAAGTGCGGACGAATAAACACGCCAAGAACCAAACTTTACAGGTCAGCTGTGGCAGTACATCTCACGCATAATTGAAAATCATTGCAATATCAACAGATGGTTTTCGTGGGGAAAGGGAAACAACTTCAGATAGTTTTCGTAGGAAAGGAAAACAACAACTTTTACTGTACTTGCAGACAACAGCGAATCAGACAGGGGAGGGAGGGGGGGGGGAGGGGGGGGGGGGGGGGGGGGGGGGCTCGCACTGCTTCCGCACTTGCAGACTTTAATAAACTTTTTTCTATTCCTGTATATCTTGTAAACCAAGGACCCGAGTAGAGAGCTTACTTCCATATTTCCATATTACGGTGAAGTTTTTATCCATGCCGGTAGATTTAACTGTTTTTTTGTTTTTTGTTTTTTCCCCCACAAGATTATGAAAGAATTACTGAACCGTTTCGTCTTTTTCTGTCCATCTTCTTTGCCACTTCAGTGATATCAATCACCCTTACACCGCTCAATCCGACTCAACGTCCACACCCACACCCTGGCTGGTCCTGCTGCAGCACCTGCATCGGCAATTCACTGGGAGCAGCGAAGTTCAAGTCGTCATGAAAAAACCCACCAGAGGAGACACCGCAATGCTGCCGGACCACATCGGTGGTGTTCCGTTGTGCCCTTTTTTTTTTTAAATCCAACATATGCGGAATATCGCCTACTGAGCCGTCTACTGGCGGCAATGACTGCTCAATCGCAAGGGGCCGGAATAGCTCAGTGGTAGAGCGCCTGACTCGTAATCTTGGTGATCCTGGGGTTGCGGGTTCGAACCTCCGCCGGGGCGTTTCGGTACAGGGGGATTTTTCCCTCGGAGTTAACATTGGTTCTGACTCCATTTCCCATACAGTCCTTCGAATGAGACTATAAACCGAGGTTCCGTGTGTGAACGCAGGCATAACATCTTGCACACACGTAAATCCCATCACCAACTTTCGGAAGAGTAGGCCAGTTTGGCCGTTGGTATGGATGACACGTTACACATAGCATGCACCCTGCGTGAGAAATGGAAAGAATGAAGGAAGTAAGGAAAATGAGTGATCAATATCGAACGATACTGAATGGATGACACGGGAAACGACTGAATGAAGCGCCAGCTGGCAGCTCTTCAGTCGGCACTACCCAGGTAGGCAGCCCGTTGTGTAAACGAGTGTTGATTGTAAAGCGCTTAGAGCTTGGCCTCTAGCCGAGAATAGGCGCTATATAAGTATTCATTATTATTATTATTATTATTATTATTATTATATTATTATTATTATTATTATTATTATTATTATTATTTATTATTATATTATTATTAAAGCCATTGTGAGAGACCGATCCCACCGGAGGACGCCACTACGTCCGTCTAACGACATGCCCGTACCTGCGACCTCGACACGAACTCGTCAAGGGCATAGACACGGAGAGGATATTGAAAATAAGGTCACCATGAGGACAGGACATGAAGGGTTACATAATTATATTGAGGCTTGTTTTTTTCAATGCTGATCGATGAGGATGAAGATGATGAATGTGATACTGTGGAGTTCGGTTTGAGACTGCATGACAGGGCTGTACTCTGCGCTTACTTTCGTAATATATCCCGGCGTCAACCAGGCCGAGAGATACAGACACCTGCAGTGTTGGTCAGGAAATTTGAGCAACGCTTTCAAAGACGCGTCCATTTAATGGATGACACTCGACTGTGTAGTTTTAGTTTTCCCCATTTGAGCTCATTGCAGACTAAACACTGAGTACAAGCCTATGGAGGCTGAAAACCCTACAAATAATTGGCTCTGAGGGGGATTGAATTCATGACCTCCCAGCCGGGAATCAGCGACGCTAACCACTACGCCAGGACAGCTGTTGGTGGCAAGATGTAATGTCGCTCAGGAACGAATTTACTACACTTTGATGCGTATCTGTGGTTTGGACGGACTAGTGTGTAAGACGCTCGTTGGTAAAGCATATGAGACCCCAAGTTTACGGTTTGAGTCTGACACTGAGGCGTTGATGTTTGTTTGTTTCTTTCTTCCTTTCTTTCTTTCTTTCACTTTGTCTGCTGCACCTACGTTAGTGCTCTGAGTGTTAACTCTTTTGGATTACACGATCGGCTTAATTCTCGAATACAGAATGCATTAAGCGCACTTACAAGACCTTTACAACGAAGATAAACATATATCCTTGGAACAATTCTGTGTGACAAGTCCACAAACTTCCAAGTTTTGCTAGTCATAACCCTGCCGATGTCACAGATTTTTTTTACAGGACTGTCAAATGCACACGGAGAAAAACGTTACATCATGTAAGGTCAGATCATCGGAAAAAAAATATTGAAAAAGAAACAAAAATGAAATTTTTTATGAACAAGGTAGCTAAATGGGTGACATTTTCTGGCAAATGAAATCAGGTTCTGCGGATAGCGTCAATTATCCCCCCTTAATGTTTCGCTTCTAGGTTAAAAAAAAAGTTGAATAGAAACTAACACATAAAAGAGTCATATGGGTAAACAAACATTGCAGAATGGTGTCTGTTCTGGACAGTGTAGACGATTTTCACTACCTAATTGCCAGATTACAACAAAAAGCTGTTATAAATTGCTATCATATTTACAACAACAACAAAAAAAGGAGAGAAAAAGGTGAAAGAGGTCCACAAGAAAGACAGGAGAATGTTCTAAATAGGCAGAAGAAAAACAGTTGCAAACATCAAAGAAAGAGGGAAAAAAAACGTTTTTAAGGCAAAGTAAACGACAGTAAGAGACAGAGGAAAATGCTGGCATAAAACTACCACAAGGCGAGGAAGCCGTTTGTGGAAGAAGAGCCCGGGTATTCCTACGGGAACTGAAAACAGATAAATAAACAACCCAAAAATAAATAGACAAATGGATAAACAAATAAAGAAATAAATGAGTGAATTATTAAACAAACATATAAATACAGAAATAAATACACTAATAAATAGATAAATAAATAAATGAATAAATAGAAGGGAAACAATAGCGCCAAACAAGGGCAACGTGTACTCCCCTAGAGGTCAGTCCCAGTTTTACCCAGAAGTGCAGTGGGGAGAAATCTATTAAATACAATACAATACGATACGATACGATACAATAACGATACGATACGATACGATACGATACGATACGATACATACGATACGATACGATACGATACGATACGATACATACAATACAATGCAATACAATACAATACAATACAATATGACTCAAAACAATCCAATCGAGTCGATAAGAAACAAAACGATACGATGCGATACGAAACGATACAATGCAATACAATACAATACAATACAATACAATACAATACAATGCAATGCAATACAATACAATGCAATACAATTACGATACGATACGTTACGAAACAATACCATCCCATCAGATCCGATCTGATCTGATACGAAACCGTACGATGCAATACAATGTAATCTATAAAACAAAGACTCTTCTTACAATATTTGAATTGTACTTGATGCATAACCTCTCGTTACGGGCATTATAATCTTATTTGCGTACGTGCACGCAAGCAGTCTTTTGTGTCAAATCAATATTCTTTTCGGAAACAAACTTCATGCATGATTTTTGCATGGGAATCTATTCAACGTCCGACATTCTTCCTCTAAGACACCACATACAGCCAATTTCCTTTGCAAATTTCCGTCAGTTTTCACAAACTTGGCCTGTTCTTTTGAAAGTTCCACAAAGAAATCCATCAGCTTCTAAGGTTGAAAACTATGTCTGCGTATAGGACAGTCGGTTTCTCCCTCTTTGAGTTAAAGAATGCAATACACTAGAGAAAGCTCCTGGTGGCACACTCTCTTCAATAGTGTGTTTGCTTTATGTCAGCATCTGCTGTTTTCCTTTCCCCTGTATTTATTTCCCGTAACTCCAAAACTGTCCTTCCTTCTCAGCTGACATTGTCCGGATTCGGATGAGTCAAATGACCAGTAAAAATGGGAATAAAACTTCTTTCTGTCTATTTGTCTGTCTGTCCGTCTGTCTGTCTGTCTGTCTGTCTGACTGTCTGTCGCTCTCTCTCTCTGTCTCTCTCGTTCAATCTGTCTCTCTTTGTCTGTCCGTCTGTCTATCTATCTATCCACCTATCTATTTATCTATCACTCTATCTGTCTATCTCTCTCTCTCTCTATCTCCCTACCTGTCTGTTTGTCTATCTCTCCATCTCTCCATCTATTTAGCCATCTATCTTCTTATCTGTCTATTTGTCTTTATATCTGTCTGTCTACCTGTTTATCTATCTTTTTCTCAGTTTGTGTGGTATATAAATTTGTCTATTAATATGATTTTTCTGTCAGTTTGTGTAGTACATAAATTCGTGCCCTATTTTCATACTACACTCATAAAAAACAATGGTCAGCTTAAACATGAACAAACAAACAACCGCCGTAGTTGACCAGTACTCAAAGAGTTAGCGAGTTGAACCGCAGAACTAAGATTTGTGGATTCGAATCCCTTTCTAAAAAAACCCTCTTTATCCATCCAAAGATAATAAGATTCCTGATTAATTTCAGATAAAGGTAAAATCGGCAGAAGCATGGAATCCATTTTGACATAGTAACAGTCCCCATAATGTCCTCCCTCCCCCCCCCCCCTCCCTCCCTCCCCACCCCTGCGGTTGTTGTGTTGTACATAAACCAAAATGAACATGCAAAAGGAGTATATATGTGTGTAGGGAGGGAGGGAAGAGGAGGGGGGGGAAGGTGGGTGTAAGGGGAGGGCAGCTACTCTCTTATCGTCCTTGGACTGACAGTGGTCATTCCACTATCCCACGCGCTCTCCAGTCCAGCTTTCCCCTGTGGAATGGCCAGTAGTGTAACTTCACAAGAAACAGTCAGCTTCAGCTCATCATCATGTGTATATAACAAACGTGGTCAAATCCGTCCGAATTCTGACGTTTTTACCACGCGCCGTTGATGGCCGTAAAGAAAAAAAAAATGGTTTTGTGTCGATTGCGCATAGACCACTCCTTGTGCACCCCACTTTGCAATGGTGCGGAAACTCTGTGGGGGATTCTCTCTGATGTACCAGTCACATTAAAACATGTTCTTAGAGAGTGTTGGGACATACAATATGTTAGATCTAAAACAATAATTACAGCAGGCTCCAAGAAGAACACGTTGTTTAGAGATGTCCCACCTGATGTGATTCTTAGTTCCTGAAAGAGAGATTAACGCATTTCTCATCAAATTTAAGAGTTTACAGAAGGAAGATTTTCAGGCGATTTTAGCGTGTTTTGAAAAAATCTGCTTTCATAAGGAGTGCACGCGCGCGCGCGCGTGTGTGTGTATATATGTGTGTGTGCGTGCGTGCGTGCGAGCCTGCGCGCTTGCGCGCGCGTGAGTGTGTGTGTGAGTGAGAGAGAAAGTGTGTGCGTGTATGCGCGTGTGTGCGTGCGTCCGTCCGTGCGCGCGGGTGTATGTGAGTGTGAGAGAGTGTGTGCGTGTATGCGCGCGTGTACGTGCGTCCGTGCGCGCGCGCGCGCGTGTGTGTGTGTGTGTGTGTGTGTGTGTGAGAGAGAGAGAGAGAGAGAGAGAGAGTGCGGAAGAGAGAGAGAGAGAGAGAGAGAGAGAGAGAGAGAGAGAGAGAGAGAGAATGTGCGTGCGTGCGTGCGTGCGTGCGTGCGTGCGTGCGTGCGTGCGTGCGTGCGCGCGCGCGCGCGCGCGCGCGCGCGTGCGTGCGGGCGTGGTGTGTGTGTGTGTGTGTGTGTGTGTGTGTGTGTTGTGTGTGTGTGTGTGTGTGTGTGTGTGTGTGTGTGTGCTCGCGAGCGTGTGTGTGTGTGTGTTTGTGCAAAAAAGTTATGTGGACGAGGTGAAAGCTCTTTGCCGTCAGCTGGGCTAAAAGCCCTCTTACGGTAAATTGGATGAGCTAGTCCACCATAGGACACCACACTGTATTTATAATCATATTAGCCAGAATAGCTCAGTCGGTAGAGCGCCGGACTCGTGATCCTGGGGTTGCGGGTTCGAATCTCCGCCGGGCCGTTTCGGTACAGGGGGATTTTTCCTCAGAGTTAACATAGGTTCTAACTCCATTTTCCCATACAGTCCTTCGAATGAGACTATAAACCGAGGTTCCGTGTGTGAACGCACGCATAACATCTTGCACACACGTAAAATCCCATCACCAACTTTCGGAAGAGAAGGCCAGTTTGACCGTTGGTATGGATGACACGTTACACATAGCATGCACCCTGCGTGAGAAATGGAAAGAATGAAGGAAGTAAGGAAAATAAGTGAACGATATTGAACGATATTGACTGGATGACATGGTAAACGACTGAATGAAGCGCCAGCTGGCAGTTCTTCAGTCAGCACTACCCAGGTAGGCAGCCCGTTTTGTAAACGAGTGTGGATTGTACAGCGCTTAGAGCTTGGTCTCTAGCCGAGAATAGGCGCTATATAAGTATTCATGATTATTATTATTTATTTGCGCATAGCCATAATCATATTAGCGTATAGCCATAATCATATTAGCGTATAGTCATAATCATTTTAGCGCATAGCCATAATCATATTAGCGTAGAGTCATAATCATATCAGCGTATAGTCATATTCATATTAGCGTATAATCACAATCATATCAGCGTATAGTCATAATCATAATAGCATATAGTCATTCATATTAGCCTATAGTCATAATCAAATCAGCGTTTAGTCATAATCATATTAGCGTATAGTCATATTCATATTAGCGTATAGTCATAATCATATCAGCGTGTAGTCATAATCATATCAGCGTATAGTCATAATGATATTATCGTATAGTCATAATCATATTAGCGTATAGTCATAATCAAATCAGCGTTTAGTCATAATCACATTAGCGTATAGTCATATTCATATTAGCGTATAGTCATAATCATATCAGCGTATAGTCATAACCATATCAGCGTATAGTCATAATCATATTAGCGTATAGTCATAATTATATCAGCGTATAACCATAATCATATCAGCGTATAGTCATAATCATATCAGCGTATAGTCATAAT
>CM031599.1:23116538-23124038 GCA_018398815.1 Conus ventricosus | reverse complement strand
ACTGCGATGGTTGACTGCCAGAACCCAGTATCACATGTACATATATATATAAGTGAGATACTGGGTTCTGGCAAAAAAAAAAAAATCAGCATTGTCCATTTAATGATTAAACACACAGATTTTGCATAGTGAGCAAGAGTCAGTAGGGGAAAATAGGAGGATGGACCAGTAGGGGGAAAATAGGAGGATGGACCAGTGGTTAGCGTCGCGGACTCCCGGCTGGGAGGTCGTGGGTTCGAATCCCATCAGAGTCATGTGGGTTTTTCTGCCCCGACCGGCTCCTACCCAGAGTTGGGTTTGCTGCGGACTCAGCTGGGAGGACTGGGACCACATAGTCGAGTTTCATCCACTTAATGGATGCGTTTCTGAGAGTGTTGCTCAAATTTCATGACCAACACTGCAGGTGCCTGTATGTCTCGGGCCTGGTTGACTCCGGGATATATTATGAAAGGAAGCGTAGAGTACATCCCTGTCATGTAGTCTCAGAACAAAATGGAAATCCGTAGCATCATCTTAATCATCCTCATTCTCATCGATCAGCATTAAACAAAATGTCTCAAAGTCTGTGGCCCTTCATGCCCTGCTCTCATGGTGACCTCAGTTTCGATGTCCTCTCCACGTCTGTGGCCTTGGTTCGGTTCCGTCGGGGTCACCGGTATCGGCGAGTCCATGGGGACTGTCGTTGGACGGATGTGGTGGTGCCCTCCGGAGGGAGAGCTCACTCCCGCCGGCTTAGTAGGTGGTGTCCTGCGTATGTTCGATCAGAACAGGCGCCACTGAACACCACCGAAGTGACTCGGCAGCAGTGCAGTGTCTCCTCCGGTGGATTGCCTCTTGACGACTTGACATTGACTGCTCCGTGTGGATTGCCGGTGCCGGGGCTGCGGCGGGGCCGACCGGGCTGGGGCTGTGGACGGGGTGTCGGAATGAGCGGCGAAGGTGCACTGCCTCTGAGGTGGCGCAGAGGTTGGGACAGCAAAAAAAAAAAGAAAAGAAAAAAAGAAAAAAAAAAGAAAAAAAAAAAGAAAATAGGAGGATGGAGGGCCTACTTCAAAAAGCAGGAGGCAGGAGAAATAAAAAGAAAACCAAAACACGAACACGATCAGAACAACTCGTTTAGATGGGCAGACAGCAGCGGCAAGGACAGACTTTATGTAGGCGCCCAGAGGGATTGGAACTCACATCTGATAGCGTTTTAGGTCCACCACCACTGAGCCACAAGGCATTCGGAGGGACCTCTGCAATAAATGGTGATATTTAACATCCTACTGACCGGCAATCTGTAATGATGGTGAAGTTACCTAACCGAAATCAGCGCGAGACAGGTTTAGTCTTACCCGTAGAGCGCAACTCTCTCTCTCTCTCTCTCTCTCTCTCTCTCTCTCTCTCTCTCTGACAGATCAAAGACCTATTCCCTAAGATCTCTGTCTGTCTGTCTGTCTGTCTGTCTGTCTGTCTTTCTCTCTCAAATTAGGTAAAAGTCCTGTAGTCTAAACCTCTCTCTTTCTATCGCTCTCTCTCTCTCTCTCTCTCTCTCTCTCTCTCTCTCTCTCTCTCAGTGTCTCTAAAACAGGTCAAATCTCTCTCTCTCTCTGTCTCTGTCTGTCTGTCTGTCTGTCTGTCTGTCTGTCTGTCTCTCTCTCTCTCTCTCTCTCTCTCTCTCTCTCTCTCTCCAGGTTAAAGTCTCATAGCCTGCTTGTCTTAGTGGCGGTGAACTGTCAGAGATCAACGTGTCCAAGAATCTGCCTCATGGAAAGAGAAGCCCACCTTCCTGCGTTCACCGCTTACAACATCCCTGAACTCAGCTACCGCTTTGCTGCTGAGTGGACAAACAGGATTTCAGCTACCGCTTTGCTGCTGAGTGGACAAACAGGATTTCAGCTACCGCTTTGCTGCTGAGTGGACAAACAGGATTTCAGCTACCGCTTTGCTGCTGAGTGGACAAACAGGATTTCCATGCCATAAAAATCTGATCCCATAAGTGATTCGAACTCAGGGCCCTCAAATCCGTAGGTAAACGCTTTAACCATGTGACTCCAGCCACTCTTGAACTTATCTACGTGTGGAACAATTCACATGAGATTCCAGAGTTGAGTGATCAGATTATTCTGTTACATACACGCACGCGATTTGGTGAATGGATATTCAAAACACAAATCAGTACTGGTTGTAAAATACGGACACCGAAACAAAATATTAGCGTATGTGTGAAACTCGTTCTCCCTATAGACATCTAATGTTATTCATAGGTTCGTATTCGTTTACAGTATACAGAACGAAGCAGTGATTTCCCGTGAGTCCTAAGTCATGAATATTGCGAGACTGGGAGCCTTAATTGTCTATATTCGTGTCTCAGTCCTTACATGTTTGACGCAGTTGCCAAAAGTCTGTATCCCTCTTTTGCAGACTGTGGGATCTCTACATTTGCACAGCCATATGCCTTCCTTGGGCCTCTTTTGGCAATATTGTCTGCCCGTTTATTTGCAGCGACACTGCCGCGAAACATTATTTAACAGATTTTAAAAAATACAGTCAATCCGCCAACCAACAGAGACAAACCAATTACAAGATAAAACACGACGCGTTTCGACCTTTTAGGTCTTCTTCAGGGGGAAAAAACCCATTCAGGGCAATGAAAACGAAGAACGACAACTCACTTGTCTTCTCAAATTCGGCGCAAGATGGGCGTTGAGTAAAAACGAGGTCTTGAGACAATGTGCGTTAAAAAAAAAATGATGATAACAATACTAATGATAAGAAAAACTCATCTAAAACTTCACAACCGTCCGGCTTCACTACACGCTATATTTTGATGGCTAGATTCGGTCTTTTGGCAAGTGTCGTCAATATATGAGTGCCAGTAAACTAGATCTGGAATCAATCAATACATGTTTCTTAATCGTCTGAAGGTTTCAGTTTATTGCAGTGCTGTGAGAGCAGCCGCCAGTTCTGCAGTGAAAACAAACTGACGGGTCTCAATAGTGAAATGATACTTCTTTCCATGCAGTCCAATACACGTGCGATGAATGTGTATATATATGCTTAAGGCGTACACACAAAAAATCAGTGGATATCGGGAAAGCAAGGGGGATGGGAGCGGGGAGGAGGTGATTGTTTGTCTTGTAACGTGTGGGTAAATGCTAGAGTAACAAGATCCATTGGATACCTGATTCTTAGATGTTAAATAGCCTACTTTAAAGTATTTGTAATGGATGGCTTTTTAATTATTGTTTTGAGTTCGGAAGCGAATGCTGCTTGTGGTGTTACTATTTTTTTGTTTGTTTGACTGAAACAAATGGTAGGAACTAAAGATCCGTTATGGTGTGGATGGCAGTCAGAATAAATTAGAAATGATTTAGGACAAACGAAAAGTGGCTAAGAGAACTCACTTAATCTCGTTTGGGCTAATAAATCTTTTAATATGGCTGGATAAATATCCATGAGAGAGAGAGAGAGAGAGAGAGAGAGAGAGAGAGAGAGAGAGAGAGAGAGAGAGAGAGAGAGAGAGAGAGAGAGAGAGAGAGTTTTGATCTAGCATTTACATTTTTTCAAGTTCAAAGAAAAGACTTTTCTCATGCCTGCTGACTGTCCATTTCAAAGAAGAAATAGAATCACAATTTTGATCGGCTAAAACTGAATTACACAGAAACAGAACTGTGACGTTACTTTGATGGCTCAGAACCGATTTTGCACTGTCGATTTACAACAGAATACAATTTTTCCTAAATAAAACACAAATGCAGCACTTAATGAATCAATTATTAATACGTGACTTCTCAGGTAGGCCAGCATGTGAAGATGTAAAAGAATAGCATGAAGAATAAGAAGTAGAAAAAGTCTGCTATTTTCAACCAAAACAACAACAACAACAACAAAAGAACAACCACAGCAACAGCAACGCAAAAAGCGTGAATGGCTGGCATCAATTAGAATAAGACTATTCCACAGTGGATCCAGCGTCAATGTGTTTATATACTGGCTGCGTGGAAAGAAAGAAAAACAGACACAAACAACAAAAGATAGATGGACAGACTGGCAGCGAGAAAAAAAGACATGCAGACTGACAAACGGACACAAATAGCAAATAGCAATGAAGACAGAAAAGGAACGAAAAAAAATAAAGAAAAGGAAAAAAAAAACAACAACCCAAAGACAGAAAGAAAGAGCGATAGAAAGAAAGGCAAAAATAAAGACAGAAAGGAAAAAGACAAAAAGAGGCAGGCACGCATTTAGGAAAAAAAAATAACAGACAGAAAGACAGAAGAAAACCAGAAAGAAATACAGCAGAAGAATGAGAACATAGAAAGAAAGAAAGAAAGAAAGACGGACAGAAAGAAAAAAAAAGAGAAAAAGAAAGGAGGAGAAAGAAACAAGAAAAGACACAAAAAACAAAGACGTAAGGAAATGGACAGAAAGAATAGCAGAAAAGGGAACAAAAACAGCAACAAAAAACGCTGAACATTACGTTGTACTTTAAACACAAACTTGTCTAAGATTTTATCTATTGCTTGCAATTGAAGGATACCTCTCGCCCCCTTAACATTTACGCGTGCTGTCATGAATCTTAGACAAACCATTTTTTTCCCCTTTCAAATGTGTCTCATTCACTCTGGCAACTATACAGTGTCTTTTTAGCAAAAAATTGGGTAAGTACTCAGCAATGGCTGAACACACAAGCCGATGGTAAAGCCATCAGCTGTAGACAAGATTTCATTGTCAAAGCTCCCACTATAAATTGATTACATGTCAGACCAAAAACACTTAAAGGTTATTTTAATTTTATTTGCGTTCGACTGTGTGTTCTGTGTTGATGATGCTTCAATTGAAACGGCGATGGAAGTCTTGAATGCACGTTCAATTGTCGGCACTTCATACTTTATTATTTTGTTTTCATTATTTGGCTGTGGGTGTGTAGGACTCTGGTGATTTGAGTGCGCCGTGCTGCTAGCCCGTCTATCCTCTCTCTGGTGTTTTGTGTGCGCCGTGCTGCTAACCCGTCTCTGGTGTTTTGAGTGTGCCGTGCTGTTAGCCCGTCTATCCTCTCTCTGGTGTTTTGAGTGTGCCGTGCTGTTAGCCCGTCTATCCTCTCTCTGGTGTTTTGAGTGCGCCGTGCTGCTAGCCCCTCTATCCTCTCTCTGGTGTTTTGAGTGCGTCGTGCTGCTAGCCCGTCTATCCTCTCTCTGGTGTTTTGAGTGCGCCGTGATGCTAGCTCCTCTATCCTCTCCTGGTGTTTTGAGTGCGCCGTGATGCTAGCCCGTCTATCCTCTCTCTGGTGTTTTGAGTGCGTCGTGCTGCTAGCCCCTCTATCCTCTCTCTGGTGTTTTGAGTGCGCCGTGATGCTAGCCCGTCTATCCTCTCTCTGGTGTTTTGAGTGCGCCGTGATGCTAGCCCCTCTATCCTCTCTCTGGTGTTTTGAGTGCGCCGTGATGCTAGCCCGTCTATCCTCTCTTGGTGTTTGAGTGCGCCGTGCTGTTAGCCCCTCTATCCTCTCTCTGGTGTTTTGAGTGCGCCGTGCTGCTAGCCCCTCTATCCTCTCTCTGGTGTTTTGAGTGCGCGGTGCTGTTAGCCCGGCTATCCTCTCTCTGGTGTTTTGAGTGCGCCGTGCTGCTAGCCCCTCTCTCTATCCCCTCTCTGGTGTTTTGAGTGCGCCGTGCTGCTAGCCCCTCTATTCTCTCTCTGGTGTTTTGAGTGCGCCGTGCTGCTAGCCCCTCCCTTTATCCTCTCTCTGGTGTTTTGAGTGCGCCGTGGTGGTAGCACGTCTATCCTCTTTCTGGTGTTTTGAGTGCGCCGTGCTGCTAGCCCGTCTATCCTCTCTCTGGTGTTTTGAGTGCGCCGTGGTGGTAGCCCCTCTATCCTCTCTCTGGTGTTTTGAGTGCGCCGTGCTGTTAGCCCGTCTATCCTCTCTCTGGTGTTTTGAGTGCGCCGTGCTGCTAGCCCGTCTATCCTCTCTCTGGTGTTTTGAGTGCGCCGTGGTGGTAGCCCCTCTATCCTCTCTCTGGTGTTTTGAGTGCGCCGTGCTGTTAGCCCCTCTATCCTCTCTCTGGTGTTTTGAGTGCGCCGTGCTGCTAGCCCATCTATCCTCTCTCTCTGGTGTTTTGAGTGCGCCGTGCTGTTAGCCCGTCTATCCTCTCTCTGGTGTTTTGAGTGCGCGGTGCTGCTAGCCCCTCTATCCTCTCTCTGGTGATTTGAGTGTGCCGTGCTGCTAGCCCGTCTATCCTCTCTCTGGTGATTTGAGTGCGCCGTGCTGCTAGCCCGTCTATCCTCTCTCTGGTGATTTGAGTGCGCCGTGCTGCTAGCCCCTCTATCCTCTCTCTGGTGCTTTGAGTGCGCGGTGCTGTTAGCCCCTCTATCATCTCTCTCTGGTGTTTTGAGTGCGCCGTGCTGCTAGCCCCTCTATCATCTCTCTCTGGTGTTTTGAGTGCGCCGTGCTGCTAGCCCCTGTATTCTCTCTCTGGTGTTTTGAGTGCGCCGTGCTGCTAGCCCCTCTAACCTCTCCTCTCTGGTGTTTTGAGTGAGCCGTGCTGTTAGCCCCTCTATGCTCAGCACTCAAGGTTTCTGTCAGAATTACCCTGTTCATAGCCCAAGGCCCAGAGGCCTGCCCTGTGGGTGCAGGGTTTGTGCTGGGTTAGTCTGATCAAAGATACTCGCTCTGTAGGGTGAGTATCTTTGGTCTGATCCCACCATACATAGACCACTCTGGCTTGGTAGAACCGTCCAGGACCATGAGTCTTCATCCAGCACGCCACTGATGTAACCTCACACCTCCGAGTCAGGGTATGCCAGCTTCCACTCCCTGACCCCCCCCCCGCCCCCCCCCCTCCCCCCAGGCCTCTCCGCCCTGCCTAATTACCGCCACCACCACCACCACTACCACTACCATCACCATCCACCGCCACCACCACCACCACTACCATCACCATCCACCACTACCACCACCACCAGGTCCTTGGCGTAGAGTTAGGTTTTAATACCTTTGCTCCAGGAGAAGAAAAAAAAATCAAGCCAAGCTCGCAGCTCCGACAGGGGCACCCTGATTTTCCACTGATGTGCCTCCCTTGGGCATTACACTGGATACAGTCGTCATTGTTGCCTCTGTTCATCTCCTTGTGACCGAGGATGAACACAGCAATGTAAGTAAGAAAGACCTTTCCCTAGCTGTGCTGGCATTGAAAAAGATATTTCTATTGAACCCCACACGGCAATCCCCCTCCCTCCTCCTTTGAAGGGATGTAGCGATATACAGATCACAGTAAAGTTCTGTCATAGTTATTGTGCTCTCTGTCTCTGTCTCTGTCTCTGTCTCTGTCTCTCTCTGTCTCTCTCTCTCTCTCTCTCTCTCTCTCTCTCTCTCTCTCTCTCTCTCTCTCTCTCTCTCTCTCTCTCTCTCTCAAGTTTTGTCGTTGTTATTGTTCTTTCTTTCTCTCTCTCTCTCTCTCTCTCTCTCTCTCTCTCTCTCTCTCTCTCTCTCTCTCTCTCTCTCTCTCTCTCTCCTTAATAGCT
>CM031599.1:23099038-23106538 GCA_018398815.1 Conus ventricosus | reverse complement strand
TGTGTGTGTGTGTGTGTGTGTGTGTGTGTGTGTGTGTGTGTGTGCGTGCGTGTGTGTGTGCGTGCTTGCGTGGGTGCGTGGGTGCGTGCGTGCGTGCGTGCGTGTGTGTGTGTGTGTGTGTGTGTGTGTGTGTGAGAGAGAGAGAGAGAGAGAGAGAGAGAGAGAGAGAGAGAGAGAGAGAGAGAGAGAGAGAGAGAGAGAGAGAGGGGAGAATTAGAATGGCACAGAGTCAGCCACAGCAGCTGTAGCAGCAGCTTAGTCAACATATAAAAACCAGCTTCCTTTCCTTTATTTATCACCCTAATATTAACCTCGTTAGAAACCAGATAGCTGTTGTTTTTGAGAAACAGAGGCCAAGAAGTACAGTTTTGATGCTTTTTCTTCTTCCTCCAGCACACTTCCAGCTGAAGACCTGATAATCAAACAACACAAAACTTTATTTTTTAGATGGATTGCAAAACGTCCTCTGATTGATACCTTTCTTATGTTGAGACTTGGCTTCTTATCTAGCACTGCGAGTTCTGGGCATGCGCATTTCAGGCCGGACGTTGACATGTCCTTTCTGTCTTGTATTTGCCGTCATGTTCCACAGTGCTTTGACAATAAATGGGTGAAGTTTACGTCAAAAGAGGATGCCAAGACATTCCACGCCCCATTTATCCTCCCTTCCAAGCTTTGACAAGTCAGATCTAATTGCAAAGTGAGGGGACTGCTGGCGGAAATCTAAACAAATTTGAAATGCTTTTGATAACGCACTGCCCCAAAACGTATTCAAACGAATGTCCTTCAACACCTGCCTTGCGCCGAACTGGATGAAGATCTGTGATTGGTCATTCATTTTTTTTGTTGTTGTCCTGAGTGTTGTGTTTCTTGCCTGAAGAAGACCTAGGGGGTCGAAACGCGTCGTGTTTTGTCTTGTGATTCATTTGTCTACGTTTGCGGCGATGCGTTATCAATAACTTTTCAAATTTGACAAGTCAGTCAATGACGATCAAGATCAGGTCTTTCTTTAGGGTTTGTGGTTTGACGACTTGCTGACTGTCCTTTTCGTGGGGTCAGTATGCCATGGAGTAATGTCAATATTATTTAATATTTTACATATTATTTTTCTAGGGCTGAACTAATTTGTATGGTTTCCTCAAGAGGCAGCACACAGAGAAAGATGACGATAATGATTGTGACTGCATGTACACATATCAAATGAAATTATTGCTAAACATGTCACGTGCAGTCTCACATCGAATACACCATTGCCATTTTGGAGAAACCAAATTATACAGGCATGTTTCTATGTCCACATCGTTTACATAAGGTACCAGGGCACACTGTGCGAAAACAATGTACAAATGTGTGTGTGTGTGTGTGTGTGTGTGTGTGTGTGTGTGTGTGTGTGTGTGTGTGTGTGTGTGTGTGTGTGTGTGTGTGTGTGTGTGTAGTGTGTGTGTGTGTGTGTGTGTGTGTGTGTGTGTGTGTGTGT
The DNA here is from genome assembly GCA_018398815.1 of Conus ventricosus. NCBI lineage: Eukaryota > Metazoa > Mollusca > Gastropoda > Neogastropoda > Conidae > Conus > Conus ventricosus. The sequence continues at coordinate 23,105,061 of CM031599.1, read as the reverse complement.
GTATGTATGTGTGTGTGTGTGTGTGTGTGTGTGTGTGTGTGTGTGTGTGTGTGTGTGTGTGTGTGCAGGGGCGGATCCAGGGGAATGTTCTGTAGTGCCTGAAACGCCCCTATGCTCCCTTTTTGTATATTACTCAAATTAAACAAAACATTTATATATTAAAAGCGATTGAAAAACAAACAAACAAACAACACACAAAAATACAACAACAGGGAAATATATACACAAGCGTTCACAACAAATAGGAGCTTCGTTATCTTCCAGGAGAGATCTATTCACTCTAAATTTCATGGTCTGGAGGATTCGCTCATTATCGTCACTGAGGCGTGTCTTCAGGACCCAGTCAAGCCCTTGTGACCCATGGACCCTCACCTCAATTTTGGACTATTCTAACCCTTCCATTAATACTGGATCCGCTTCCGGAATATGTACTATAGCAGATCTAGACAAACGAATATTTATGTCACATTTTCCATTTGTACTATAGCAGATCTAGACAAACGAGTATTTATGTCACATTTTCCCATTTGTATTATAGCGGATGTAGACAAATGAATATTTATGTCACATTTTCCCATTTGTAGTATAGCAGATCGAGACAAACGAATATTAATGTCACATTTTCCTATTTGTACTATAGCAGATCTAGACAAATGAATATTTATGTCACATTTTCCCATTTTGTACTGTAGCAGATCTAGACAAACGAATATTAATGTCACATTTTCCCATTTGTGCTGTAGCAGATCTATACAAATGAATATCTATGTCACATTTTCCCATTTGCATTATAGCAGATCTAGACAAACGAATATTAATGTCACATTTTCCCATTTGCATTATAGCAGATCTAGACAAACGAATATTAATGTCACATTTTCCCATTTGCATTATAGCAGATCTAGACAAACGAATATTTTATGTCACATTTTCCCATCTGCATTATAGCAGATCTAGACAAACGAATATTTATGTCACATTTTCCCGAATGTGATTGTGTCATTCCATGTCCACTCGACGTCAGCGCTGAAGCCATGAATGTTATGAAATTAGCAGATGGTAATATTCTCTCTCGCTCTTTCAGTCTGTCTGTCTGCCTGCCTGCCTGTCTGTCTGTCTGTTGGTCGGTCGGTCCTTTATTCTCTCTCTTCTCTCTCTCTCTCTCTCTCTCTCTCTCCAAGTTAAAATCCTATAGCCTATAGTCTTAAGAGCAGCGCACTGTCAAAGAATCAACGTTTCTAAGGAATGCCATCATGGAAAGTGAAGCCAATCCTTCTGCCTTAACTGCCTAAAGCTTCCCAAACTCAAGTACCCATTTACTACCGGATGGACAAAGAGTATTTTCAAACCATAAAAAGTTGATGCCATGCGCGACTCGAACTCAAGGCCATCAGATCCGCTTGTGAACGCTTCAACCATTTGACCATGGGCTCTTCCTGGACATGTCTATTTGTGGAACAATTTACGTAAAATTCCAAAGCTAAGTGATCGGGTTCAGACTACTCTCTTAAGCGCAGGCGACAACTGTATGTATAATCAAACACTGAAACAAAATCTTAGCCTATGTGCGAAACTTTTCTCTCCCCACAGACATCTCATTTTATTCATAGATTCGTATTGACTTACAGTTTGTAGACGAAGGCAGTAATTTCCCAAGAGCCCGTGCTGTCTGCCCATTTATTTGCAGGAATAGTGCCACGAAATATTAGTCAACAAAAGCTCACATTGAAAATTTTAAAAACGAACAGCTTAATGAGATGAAGTATTTTTTTATTGCTAGATTAGAACTTTTCATAAGTGTTGCCAATTTGAGAGCCAATAAAACAGATCTGGAATTAATACATATTTTTCTTAATCATAATTTATAGAGGTTTTCGGTCTGTCGCAGTGCTTTCAAAACAGCCACCAGTGCTGCAATGAGAACAGACGGATGGGTCTCAAAATCAAATGATTCTTCCTTCCGTGCTGTCCGATGCACATGCGATGTAGAGGTTTATGTGTAACGCATACACAAAAATTAATGAGAAAGGGTGGGTGCAGGAAGAAAAGAGGGGGGGGGGGTTGAGGGGTTGGGGGGGGGGGGGGGGGGGGGGGTTGGAATGGGGTGGATGTTGGCTTTGTAGAGTGTAGGCAAACACGAGTTTCATTCTCTTTTACATGAACTCACTTAGGACTCTTTAGAGTGACAAAAATTCATTGCATATATGATGCTTGGATGTCAGATAGTCTTCTTTGAAAAATTATATGATGCTTGGATGTCAGATAGTCTTCTTTGAAGAATTCTAATCGATGGAAGCTATAGACTTTTGTTTCTTCAGAAGCAAACACCATGAACGGTGCTACTTATTTTTGAGTGAAAGAGGTCAGGGTAGGTAAGGTAATGTTGCTTATAGCCCAGCCGACCGCAAAGGGCCGTATCAGGGCTGTCACCACGTTGAAGAAATTTTATGAACTAAAAGACCCATCATGGTGTGGACAATGTTAAAAATAAAAATGATTACATAACCAGATCGGTTAAGAGTACTAATATGATTTGTTTGGGTTAATTAGTCTTTAGGCGCCGTTAGGCTAGTTTTCATGAGAGAGACAGGCAAACAGACAGACAGACAGACAGACAGGCAGACAGACAGACAGACAGAATGACAGACAGACAGACCAACCAACCAACAGAGGGGGGGGGAAGAGAAGAGAGAGAGAGAGAGAGAGAGAGAGAGAGAGAGAGAGAGAGAGAGAGAGAGAGAGAGAGAGAGAGAGAGAGAGAGAGAGAGAGAGAGAGAGAGAGAGAGGTTATCTCGTAATGACACTTTTCAGTTTCAAGGATCAAAGAAAAGGGGAAAAAAGCTACATTTTGAAAACATTTGTTAAAAAGTTTATAACATGTAGATTGACCTGATATATTTTCAGACAGTTTTTTTTTTAATCTGAAAAATAATCAGCAAGGAAAAAATACCTGCACTTTTTTTGTATCAGAGAACATCCATCAACAGTTGTTTACAGCTATCTGTATAGAATGCAGTCACACACGACAGATTGTGATGAGAAAATAAAGCAACAGACACAACCAACATACAATACTTAGATAAAAATTACAAACACAAAATGCTGTTGCTGCTACTGCTGCTTCCGCTGCGTGATATTACTGCTAGTACGTCTACTTTTACAACTTCTGCTACTGCTGCTGTTGCTGCTGCTGCTGTTGCTGCTGCTATTACTACTACTGCTACAACTGCTACTACTACTACTTCTACTACTGTTAATATCAATGTCAACGACAGCAAAAAAAGCAACAACGTTAATAATAGCAGAGGCAGTAGAAGTAGTAGAAACAAAACAACAGCAAAAAACAGCGACGACGACAACAACAGCAATGATAATAATGATAACAACAACATCAACAACAACAATAATGATGATAATAATAATTATGATAATAATAATAATAATAATAATAATAATAATAATAATAATAATAATAATAATAATAATAATAATAACAGCAACATTTATAATAACAATAATGATAAAATAACTAATAATAATAATGAAAATAGTAATAACGATAACATTTCTACAACACTCCAACAATCACTCTGGACACACGATTGCTCGCGCACCATCTTTTCTCCCTCTCTCAGTCGCCTCCTCTCACTCCTCCTCACTCTCTCCTCGCCCTCTACCCATTCACACACACACACACACACACACACACACACACACACACACACACACACACACACAACACAACACACACACACACACACACACGCGCGCGCGCGCACACACACACACACACACACACACACACACACACACACACACACACACACACACACACACACACACACACACACACACCGACATGCAAGTCCTGGTCACAGTCACAACTCCACACCCCCCTCCCCCCTGCATCGCACAAAACGCACGCATACAAGAACAAGCATGCACGTACATACCTGCACATACACACACGCGAACACACACACACACACACACACACACACACACACACATACACACACACACACACACACACACACACACACACACACACACACACACACACACACCTATAACAAAAATAGCTAACATACAAAGCCAATGTCAAAACACCCTTGAGTCCAAATTTGTTTATATCATAGCCACGTTACCTTGATCGATTAACACTGTTGTGTATTTTCAGTTTACAGGAGAATACAGATTTTCACAACAGCAACAAAAAAAGCAGAAAGAAAAAGAAGAAAAAAAAGAAAGGAAACGAACGCAGCACTCGAATCAATCTAGTTGTCAAGACGTGTCTGTCTCCGTTATACCAAAATATGAAAATGTAAAAGAATAACATTACGACGAAATCCGGAAAGTCTATTATCTTCAATACTGGTGTCTGAAAATCGAAATGTAACTCAAAAGATCCATATATCCATTTTGGGAGTAATACACAACAGCAAAACAGAACAAACAAAACAACAACAACGCAAAAAGCATGGATAAATGGCAGAGAGTAAAAGAAGATAAATCCACAGTGGATTCCGCGTCAACATCTTTATATACTGTCCATGTGGAAAGAAGGGAAAAAAAGACACAAACAACAAAAGACAGATGGACAGAGAGAAAGACAGCTAGACAAATAGGCAGACAGGCAGACGGGCATGATATAAAGAATACCATGAAGGAATAAAGACTGAAATGAATTAAAGAAAGAAAGGACAGAAAGAAAGACAATATGAAAAGGATATAAAGAGATAGGAAGAAATAGAGAAGGAAAAAAATAGAAGAGGCAAAGAAACATAAAAAGCGAACAGAAAGACAGAAAAAACACAGAAAGAGAGGCAACGGAAAAGGTAGACAGAAAGAGAGACAGAGAAAAAAAAATAGGAGAAAGGCATAAGGAAAGACATAAAAAAAGACGGGGGGGGGGGGGGGGGGGGAGACAGAAAGAATCGCAGGAGAAAAAAAAAACGGAGCAGTTCAGGAAAGGGCAACAAAAACGCTGAACATCACCCTGTTCTTTCAAAAACAAAGATTTGTCCCATTTTTTATCTATCCCCTCCAATTGAAAGATGCCCCTGTCCCCTTAACATTTACGCGTGCGGCCATATATCTCAGACGGACCATTTTTCCCTGTCAAATGTGCCTCGTTCGCTTTGGCAAAAAAACACCGTGTCTTTTTTTTTAGCAAAGATTGGGTAACTGCTCATCAATGCCTTGGTCCTCTAGCCGATGGTAAAGCCATTAGCTGTGGACAACCTTTCATTGTCAAAGCCCCCCACTTCAGACTGATTACACGTCAGATCAAACAGATGAGGTTATCTTCATTTCATTTACGTTCGTGTGAGTGTTCTGTGTGGATGATGCTTGAGATGAAACTGCAATGGCAATCGTGAATACACGCTTGTTGCGCCGTTTTTTGTCGTCCTGAACCACTTGCATCACCTCACGATGTTTGTCGTCACTTAACAACCATTTATGTCGCCACAACCACTTATGTCGTCCATGTTTCATGGAGACGACAAATCTCGTGACCTTGCCTGACCCATGGACGACAAAAGCAGTTAAGGGCGACAAAAATGGTTACCAAATTGGGAACAAAACTCGTGAGGTACGACAAAATTCGTGAGGTACGTCAAAAGTGTTTAAAGACGACAAAAATGGGCGCTAGACACGCTCATTTGTGGGCACTTTGTACTTCATTTGTTATCAATATTTGGACGTGTTATCGGGCTGTGGATGTGTGGTATTGTGGCTTCTTTGAGTACATCATGCTGCTAGGTATTATATATCCTCAATACTCGTGCTTTCTGTCAGAGTTACCCTTCTCTTATCTATGACCCAAAGGCCCACCCTGTGGGTACAGGGTCGGTGCTGGTTTAGTCTGATCCCACCGTAAGTAAACACTCCGGGTTGGTAGAACCTTTCAGGAACATGAGTCTTCAGGCAGCACTACTCAGGGTCAGGGTATGCCAGCTCCCACTCCCAGCCATCCCGAAGGCCTCAGACCCATGTAATTACGACCACTACAAGGTTCT
>CM031599.1:23081538-23084038 GCA_018398815.1 Conus ventricosus | reverse complement strand
CTCCGTACAGATTTTTTGCCCCCTCCCCCCCTTCCATTTGTGACAAGTTGCTTTTTAAGTACTTATTGCTGCTTTACCCAGTATGGATTTGTTTTTGTATTTTGTTTCCTTGTATTCCGGTTGTTACAGGTTTTAAACGTGATTCACCTTTTAAGATTTTATACCTGCCTTATTATTACTCGGAAAGCAACTTCAATGCGTTTCATAATTGATGTAATTAACCACATCATCCACCCCCTACCTCCAAAGCCTCTCCTTTTCCTCACTTATGGTTACTTTTTTTTCTAAATTCCCAATCATGTACAATTGTTTAGTTAATCTTTTTACAGTTTGGCGATTGTTTGATTCTTTGGAGTCACCGGAATTTCTTCTCACTCATATTTAAACCATTGTGATTTATACCTACACTAAAAGGTATATATGTGTAGAATCCGAGAGTTATCTTCCCTTCGCCTACAGGCTGAGTTTCCTCGTCTCCCTATTTGAATGGATTATTGTGGTGTTGTGCTTTTTTTGTTGAAAAAAGTGGTACTGATGATTTTATAATGATGTGGACTCTTTTTGGTCAGTGTTTTATGCCTCTCTCCCCCCGGATCTTCGGGTGTTATGGTTTTTATTTCTGGTGAGACCAGCAGGTACTGTACCCCCGATAAATAATGGCTGCCCTCCACGTTATTCCGCCTTTGCTGCGCACGTGCATCACTCAAGGGATCATCCCCCTTCCCCCGTGTCTTCCGTTGCCCGCGCCCCCTCACTTCCCCTTTCCCCTCTCCTCTACTGTAACACCGCTGCAAGGCGTGAGAAATCTCACCCATCTTCTCCCCCACTCACCTTCCTCAGCTGTCATCGCGCTGCCATGTGTCCCTTAAAAACACCCTCCCCCTCTCCCCTACACTCGTGGCGAGCTGCTGGCAGTAAAACTGTGCCCCTTGACCCACCCTCAAACTTGAAGTTGCGCCAGTTACGCATTGGTGTAGATTTGCCGCGTGTTCGAGGGTGCAGGGGAGGGAGGAGAAAGCAGAAAAGATTGCCGTCACCAGCCGCCCTCGTTCCTCCCTAAACAAAAAAACCACCCGTTTTTGCTGTTGTTTCCAAACCCTGAAAAACTGTGCCCCTTCTCAAATCTCCTGTCTCAAGTCGTCACAGCAAACTGGCTCTGGCATATTTAATGCCCAATCAGTTGGTGCGAAGGAGAAAAGGACTGCAATCAACGATTTTATCGCTGACAATCACGTCAACATTATGTGCATCACGGAGACGTGGCTTCTACCAAGCGGTCGAAGCTAAGTGCTGTGACCTTTCCCCTCCTGGCTACACCACCCTCAGCTTTCCCAGGCCAACCCGTGGTGGAGGCATCGCTTTTGTGGTGTCTGACACTATATCCCCTCTGTTTCCACTACCTCCAACTTCTCCTTTGTCCACTCCTTTTTTTGGAACTAGTACAACTAACTGTATCTTCCCCCAAACCCTCTCTTCACGTTTTCTCCCTTTACCGCCCCCCCCAGCAAAAAAAACCAACTGAAAGACTCCATCTTTCGGAAGAGTTTCCAGATCTGCTGGAGTACATGAACTGTCTAAAAGGCCGTTCTGTACTGGTCGGCGACTTCAACTTCCACTGGGACAATCCAACTAATTGCAAATACAGAAAAAACTGATGGATCTGTTTCATTTCCTTTGGTCTGAACCAGCCCGTCACCTCCCCAACTCACCGTTCAGGTCACATCCTTGACTGGGTTGTCCATTCTGATGATGACCTGGTCGAGCCACCCCCCAAACGTCTGACCCTGACTTCTGACCACCATGCGGTCCTGGCTAATCTGAACACATCTGCTCCTATTAAGCTTCCCAGGTACGTCGAGTCCGGGACCTTGCTTCCATCGCCCTTGACATCTTCTGAGCTGACCTGCTGTCCTCCCTTCAATCTGTCCCTTCACTGTCTGTGGAGCAATTCCATGGCCTACTTCAAGATGTCCTTGATCCCCATGCCCCAGTACTTAGACGCAAGATTTCCAGCCGTCCACCCTCACCCTGGTTCCCGCAGTTGGCCCTGAAGTTCTTGATGCTAAACGTGTTAGACGTAGGGCCGAAAGGCAGTGGCTAAAGCCCAACTCGAGATTCACAACAAATTTTGCGAATTGCAGTAATGCTGTAAATGAAATTGTTCAAAAAGCAAAATCAGCCTTCTACAATGTAAAATATTAGCATGAACAACAACCAAGCAATTGTTAAGGTCACTGATACACTCATGGGAGAAAAATCATCTCCCCTTCCTTCATCTGTCTGTCCCTTGACATTCCACAGAAATTTTGTGACTTTTTCACTAGCAAAAATTTGACTTATCCGTGAAAAATCTGGATGCTCAGTCAGTATCTGAACCTGATATTCCATACAACTCTTTTTCCGGCATTTCATTGGGCTGACTTTGAACCTGTGACAGTTGCTGTTGTCAAAGAAGTCATCGACAAGACTGTTATCAAAAAATGTGTACTGGATCCTCTTC
>CM031599.1:23071538-23076538 GCA_018398815.1 Conus ventricosus | reverse complement strand
ACACCTGTGTGGCAGAAGAAGGCACTGAAAAAAATGCTACACCGGTAAGATCGCCTGTCACTTGTGGCAGTGTCAGCGGTGAACCGTTTTTTGTGGGTCAGAGAGGTGAGTCCGGACAAACTGCGAAAACACGTGCAAAAAAGTGAACGGCACAGCGTGTACAGATGTTAAGAAACCCTTTTTTTCCTGTTGTGGAATGTGAATGGCTTATTTTCTAACTAACCGACCGTGATTTTATGTCGTTTATTTACGATTTTGATTTCATATGTTTGATTGAAACATTTATGGACGAATGTCGTGCTGATATGTTTTTTGGGTTATGAAGTCTTTTGTAAATCTGCAGTTAAATTTTCTAAACAAGGGAGGCGTTCAGGCGGAGTGATTTGTTTATTCAGAAAAGAATTGTCTCCCTTTGTTAAACTTCTTGACGTTAATCATTCAAACTTTTGTGTGTTCTTGATCGATAAAAGATTATTTGGAATAGATAAGGATGTTTTGTACTTTTGTTCCTATATCCCTCCAGAAGGTTCACCTTTTTATGCCATTTTGACATTGATAATGGTATTAATTTACTAGAAGAATGTCTCGTTGATTTATTGTTACCTAGGGATGTTTATGTTATTTAAATGGTGACCTCAATAGCAGAACCTCAAACATTTCACAAGACTTATCTGTGAGCGATGTTCCTGATGAGCATTTCCATAGCCGGCCTCTCAGTATTAATCGACACTCCGAAGACTGTACATTGAATAATTATGGTAAATTGCTACTGAATGTGTGCACTGCTGTAGATCTGTGCATTCTTAATGGCGTGTGTAAAGGTGACCTTGAAGGTCGCTATACATACATGTCTGATACTGGTGCCAGTGTTGTCGATTATTTCATATTTTCTAAAGAACTTTTTGCTCTTTTGTATGATTCATGTATGCTTAATGTTTTAGAACGCATAGATTCTGACCATTTACCTGTATCGCTTTCTATTGCTTTCCTAAAGAAAATACTGTACATGCCAGTAACAAGATAGAAAATCTTGTTATGGAAAAACTCGTCTGGAATGATGAACACGCTAGTTTGTTTCGTAGTACATTATGTAGTGATGGAATTCGTACAAAGATAGATGCTGCTATAAGTTTATTAGATGTGGATATAAATTATGCGCTAAACATGTTTAATGATGGCATGAAGGAAAGTGCAGACTGCATGAGAAGATGTATACATATTAATAGTAACAAAGTACCCGGTGACTGGTATGATAAAGAATGTGATGCTAGTAAAAGGAAAAACCATGAGGTTACTTCGTATCAGTCGTCGCACTTTAAAGATCGAGGACAGAAATGCTTACTCAGTTGCTAGGCGAGAATATAAACATTTTGAAAAGAAAAGAGAAAGACTTCAACAATTCTTTAGTTCAAAACTTGTATCTTCTATAAACTGTCAAAAGGAATTTTGGGATACTATTCAGAGGATTTCTTTCAAACGAAAACAGCCCAGGAATAACATCAGTATTGAAACATGGTTTCAACATTTCCAGGCTGTACTAGAGTCTGACGTTAGTAACGTGTGTGTTGACCAAACACTTGTTTGTGAACAATGTTTAGTTATATGAATCGACCTATTACACAAGACGAAGTAGTATTAGCGTGTAGAAATTGAAAAATCGCAAGGCGGCTGGCCCTGACGGTATTATTGGTGAACTATTTAAACATGCTTCTGATCAGGTAATGCCATTCTTTCTGAAACTGTTTAATATATTATTTGATAAAGGTACGTTTCCGAAAAACTGGACTGAATCAGTTATTTTGCCAATTTTTAAAAAGGGCGACGTTAATAACCCCAACAATTACAGAGGGATCTCTATTAGTGATATCAGTAGTTAAAATCTTTGGGACAATTATTAATAATCGACTGCAAGAATGGGTAGAGGAAAATGATATCACAGGTGATTATCAAGCAGGCTTTAAGAAGGGTTACTCAACTATTGATCACATGTTTACATTGCTTGCGGTTGTGCAGAAGCAGTTTTCTAACAATAGGAAGTTATACGTAGCTTTTATTGATTTTCAAAAAGCGTTTGACTCCATTAATAGAAATCTCCTCTGGCCCATTTTGACCAAAAATGGTATTAAAGGTAAACTCCATAGATGTATTAGAAGTATGTATGATAGAATAAGAACCAGAGTCCGTTGTGGAACAAAACTTACTGACTATATTAATTGTTCTAGAGGAGTCAAGCAGGGAGATGCATGCAGCCCTATCTTATTTTCTTTGTTTATTAATGAGTTAGCTCTTGATGTAATCAACAATGGTAAACATGGTGCTTTATTATCGCTCGACGCTTTTGAATTGTTTATCCTTCTGTTGGCTGATGATGTTGTTTTGATGTCTGAAACTGTTATAGGGTTGCAAACACAATTGATAGCTTGCACCGTGCCGCTAGTTCATTGCAGTTGAAAGTCAACATGGAAAAAAGCAATATCATAGTATTTCGTAAAGGTGGTTATTTAAGTGTAAGGGAAAGGTGGGTATACGATGGTACTCCTATGCCAATTGTCAATGCTTATAAATATTTAGGAATATTATTCTCAACACGTTTGAGTTTTGTTGGCGCATGCAAAGACCTTTCAAGTAAAGCAAAAAATGTTGTGCTTTGTATCATGAAAAAGTTACATGTTCTTAATAATTCTTCATTCATGTTGTTTATAAAGCTATTTGATTCTCAGGTTCAACCGATTGTACAGTACGGCTCTGAGCTATGGGGACTAGAAAAAGCTGCTATCCATTGTGAATCTGTTCAAATGTTTGCTCTGAAAAGGTTTCTTGGTGTAGATAGACGGACTCCAAATGATCTAATTTATGGTGAGACTAATCGATTTCCCATTTACATTACCTCTGCTGTCAGATGTATCCGCTATGGCTGAAACTGTTACAAATGGAAGACTTTAGAATTCCTCGTAAGGCGTACAATATGTTGTATGACTTAGATGCTAAAGGCAAAAGTAACTGGGTGTCCAAAGTGCGCCATTGTCTATTTGAATACGGATTGGATTTGTTTGGCTGAATCAAGGGTTGGTAATACTAAAGAGTTTGTATGTGTTTTCCGTCAACGGTTGGTTGACTGCAGATGGCAGAAATGGGCTGATCATATTCATAACAGCGACAGATTTGATTTATACAGGACCTTTTGTGATGTTCATGACTTGAAAACGTACTTAACCTTAAATATGGACAGCACCTAAAACATGTAACAGCAAAGTTCAGATTAGGAATATCTGCATTGGCCACTCTTATTTTAGATATCGCATATGTAATGATTATAATATGCTTTGTCCTTTATGTAAAAAATCAGTTGAAACCGAATTACACTTCGTCCTGTCCTGTCCAGCTCTCATGAGCATCAGAGAAAAGTTTATAAAGCCCAAATATTACAGCCAGCCATCCTTGTTTAAACTGAGCCTACTTTGTTCATCTACTTCTGCAGAAGTTGTTAAGAATTTTTCCTTGTTTTGTACAAGGCTTTAAGTATAGAGAAATTTTCACTTCTTAAAATTGCCCTTTATTTTTTGTTTCGTTCCGTAATTTGATTTCATGTAACCATTGTACTTGTATGTTCACACACCCCTTCATTAGGGCCTTGGCCTGTTATATGAATAAATCATCTGAATCTGAATCTGAATCTCTCTCTCTCTCTCTTTGCGGCTGCTGTTTCTTTCTGCTCCTTTCCTCCCACGTTCCCCACGTTCCCCACTCTCTCTCTCTCTCTCTCTCTCTCTCTCTCTCTCTCTTCTCCTCTCTCTCTCTCTCTCACACACACACACACACACACACACACACACACACACACACACACACACACACACACAAACAACCCTGTGTGTAAGACAGTTTATTTGTATGTTTCATCTGTCCGTTTTTAATATTATTCATGTTTTAACATATAGTGCCTAATCTTGTCACCATCTCTGAAATGTGTTTGCACTTCATTACTGGATGCCATGATCGAAATGCTTCTTCCTTTACATCATTATATTTTCATTTACGTATGATGTAATATCACATGTTCTTTTCAAATTCCTTTCGTTCCTAGTTTCATTTCATGTGTCCAGGCCACTAAGCATTTGTTCATGTAGATTCACCCAGGATATAGCAAAGACGGTTGGGAAAAAATCATTTTATTTGAGAAGAGCGTGGACCAATTATCGGTTGATTTTTACAACTGTACAAAGAAAAGAGTAACACCTGTCCACAAAATTCCGTAAATACGTCTATGAATTGTTTTTGTTCGTTGTACATTAAAAGAATATATAAAGTAGAATATTCAGGCATAAAAACGCGGTAAATGCACAGAAAATCTCTCTCTCTCTCTCTCTCTCTCTCTCTCTCTCTCTCTCTCTCTCTCTCTCTCTCTCTCCTCTCTCTCTCTCCGCACTGACGTGTATAAACTCAGCGGTATACCTACGCACGCCCACAAAAACTAGACATTAAAAAGTAGACCGACATACAGAGACAAACAGACTGACGGCAGGGACGGGTGCAGAAGAGGGGTACCGGCAGGTGGGGGCTGAGGTCCCGGGACCCCCACCCTACCATCTCCCCTCCCTGACTCATGAATGCAGCTCCTGCAGTAGCCTCCCTCCTTCCCCCTTCCGCCATCGCCATCACCCCCTTCTCTGTCCCTCCTCGCTGATTCTAATCAACGATGGATTATCAGGTTAACATAATACCTACCCCAATCAACGATGGATTATCAGGTTAACATACCACCTACCCTGGCATCAATGCGTGCAAGCATACACGTGTTTAGGGGTACTGGTCGCTTGACATCATTGATGAGCAAGTACAAGAAAAGATTGTTGCTCAAGTCAAAGAAGAAATGCACTTCCCGCAGGTGGCTGGTGCAGAGTAGCTGAGGCAGAACATTGGGAACAGCTCTGAGATATCTTTGGTTTTGTAGGCTGACAAAAATACGATTCGTGTAGAATTCCTGAAGGTTCTGCTTTGTG
>CM031599.1:23052738-23062738 GCA_018398815.1 Conus ventricosus | reverse complement strand
TTTAATCTGCTGTATGCAGCCTATTCAATCTGCTGTATGCCGCCTATGTAATCTGCTGTATGCAGCCCATATAATCTGCTGTATGCAGCCCATTTAATCGGGTGTATGCAGCCCATCTAATCTGCTGTATGCAGCCCATTTAATCTGCTGTATGCAGCCCATTTAATCTTCTGTATGCAGCCCATTCACTATGTTGTATGCAGACCGTCGAATTCCTGCCATTAAGAAGGTCGCATCCAACTCATTTACGCCTTCGTGTATGATCCATTAATACTACCTGTGACCAGAATGTTATATATATGTACAAGTTTAGACTACTTCATCCAGAATGTTTCATTCAGTCTACACAGATTGTTACAGTCAATAGAGACTTTTCTATTTAGCCTCTTCAGGATGTTATCATGCAGTCTAATCTAGGCTCCCCCCCCCCCCCCCCCCCCCTGGGCTATTGAGTTGTATTCAGTTAATTTGTGGTGTTGTCTTAAGCCCATATATATTAATCATATTCAACGACGTTACACAACGGCCAAGATGAGCAGCATAAGACGTTTATCAGAGGGGTCATTTATCAAATGCATGGCTGGTTATGTGTCTGGCTTGCATTTGTTCTAGTGTAAGGCTCGTCAGCGTAACGAGCTTCTGCTTTCACTGGCAAATAAACGCAACTTTTCACTTACTTCTTGTTTTGCCGTGTTGATGGCAAAAAAGGTGTTTTGCCTTACCTCAAGTTTTCTTTTGTCAGACTGGTTGGATTTCGTCCTGTGTCAGCACTTAGCGTTATCAATTGAAGAAACAATTGACTAAGATAGTAGACAGAGTTTGACAGCACTTCCAACACACATCTTTTCTCAGCTCGTGAAGTGAGCTAAGAAGTTAGAAGTAGCTGGAGCCATATTTTGTTCCGCAAAAAAAAACAACAACCGAGTTTAACAGTTGACTGAATAGAAATGCAACATTCCACAAAGCTCTGTTGATCATGTCCTGATGTGAATCTGGAATTACGAGTTCGCAGTTTTGGTTATGATGTCTCTCTCTGTCTCTGACGTCTATATGTCTGTCTGTGTCTCTGTCTGTCTATTTGTCTGTCTATCTGTTCCTCTGTCTGTCTGTCAGTCTGTCTGTCTGTCTGTCTGTCTGTCTGTCTGTCTCTCTCTCTCTCTCTCTCTCTCTCTCTCTCTCTCTCTCTCTTCATTTTGTTCTTGTGTTTGTTTCTCTGCTCCTATTCTAGCCCTCTCTACCTGCCTAATTCTCCCCCCCTCTCTCTGTCTGTCTGTCTGTCTGTCTGTCTGTCTGTCTGTCTGTCTGTCCTCTCTAACTCTCTCTCTCTCTCTCTCTCTCTCTCTCTCTCTCTCTCTCTCTCTCTCTCTCTCTCTCTCTCTCTCTCTCTCTCTCTGCTGTCCCTTCTCCCTTCTATGTCCCTTGAACTAAATAAGATGAGCGGACGCATTCTTCTTATGACCTCCGACGAGGCTAAGATGAACGCGCATGGACTGACAGATGGTTTTACGTCGCTGTTGTAAGTCACGCCTATATCGGTCAGACAGTTTTAAGACACCGCTGCGTGTCAAAACTTGAACAACAGTCGTGTAGCTAATGGAATCTGTACACTCCAGACCCGTTTATAAACACTGTGCGACGTCTGGGTGTTTGTTCTTTCTTTCGTTCGTTCCATCTTTTTCATTCTTTCTTTCTTTCTTTCTTTCTTTCTTTCTTTCTTTCTTTCTTTTACTTTCTCTTTTTTCTTTCTTTCTTTTTCTTTCTTTCTTTTTTTCCTTCTTTCTTTCTTTCTTTCTTTCTTTCTTTTACTTTCTCTCTTTTTTTCTTTCTTTCTTTCTTTCTTTGTTTGTTTTCTTTCTTTTCTTTCTTTCTTTCTTTCTTTCTTTCATTCATTCCATCTTTCTTTCTATACTTTGCTATAGTTATCGACAACTGGCAGACACGTTTCTCACTTCGCATGTTAGTGGACTGACGGTGGGAAAGTACTTTTCCTTCACGGGCATCCAGTTTATTTGAACGGAGAGGAGGACATGGTTGGCTGGATTTCATTCAGGGTACTCACGTTCCTTGATTGCGGACTAAGAAGCTAACCACTGATCTAATATGCACACACCACAATGATGTAGTTCATGAAACTTGCACAATCCAGGCACATCTAGAGATAGTGTGTGATGTGTCTTACTTTCTTCTTACTTACTTTACTTTATTTTACTTATCGTTAACAGGCAGGCACATTTCTCACTTGGCATGTTTAGTGGATTGTTGGTAGGAAAGTGCTTTTCCTTCACGTGCATCCAATTAATTTCAACGGCAGAGAACATGTTTGGTTGGCTGGATTTCATCCAGAGTACATACGTTCCTTGTCTGCAGACTAACAAGAGGACGAATAATTTACTGCACGCACACACGCACACACACACACACACACACACACACACACACACACACACACACACACACACACACACACACACACACACACACATAACGTGCGCGCGCGCGCGAACACAGGCACACCACACACACACACACACACACACACACACACACACACACACACACACACACACACATACACCACACACACACACACACACACACACACACACACACACACACACACACACACACACACACCACACGCGCGCGCGCGCGCGCGCGCACACACACGCACGCACGCACGCACGCACGCACGTACGCACGCACGCACGCACGCACGCACGCGCGCGCGCGCGCACGCACGCACACACACACACACACACACACACACACACACACACACACACACACACACACACACACACACACACACAATAACAGGGAGAGAGAGAGAGAGAGGGAGAGAGACAGACAGACAGACAGACAGACAGACCGATAGATAGACAGGCAGGCAGGCAGACAGACAGACAAACAGCCAGCCAGACAGACAGATGGATAAGATAATCAGAAAAGCAGACACAGGGCCAAAGAACAGACAGAGGGAAAGAAAGACTCAACCAGAGGCAGAGACAGAGAGCAATAGAGAAAGAGTTACTTACTCAATCAGAGGCAGAGACAGAGAGCAATAGACAAAGAGTTACTTACTCAATCAGAGGCAGAGACAGAGAGCAATAGAGAAAGAGTTACTTACTCAATCTGAGGCAGAGACAGAGCAATAGACAAAGAGTTACTTACTCAATCAGAGGCAGAGACAGAGAGCACTAGACAAAGAGTTACTTACTCAATCAGAGGCAGAGACAGAGAGCACTAGACAAAGAGTTACTTACTCAATCAGAGGCAGAGACAGAGGGCACTAGACAAAGAGTTACTTACTCAATCAGAGGCAGAGACAGAGAGCACTAGACAAAGAGTTACTTACTCAATCAGAGGCAGAGACAGAGAGCACTAGACAAAGAGTTACTTACTCAATCTGAGGCAGAGACAGAGAGCACTAGACAAAGAGTTACTTACTTAATCAGAGGCAGAGACAGAGAGCACTAGACAAAGAGTTACTTACTCAATCTGAGGCAGAGACAGAGCAATAGACAAAGAGTTACTTACTCAACCAGAGGCAGAGACATTGAGCACTAGACAAAGAGTTATTTACTCAATCAGAGGCAGAGACAGAGAGCAATAGACAAAGAGATACTTACTCAATCAGAGGCAGAGACAGAGAGCACTAGACAAAGAGCTACTTACTCAATCTGAGGCAGAGACAGAGCAATCGACAAAGAGTTACTTACTCAATCAGAGGCAGAGACAGAGAGCACTAGACAAAGAGTTACTTACTCAATCTGAGGCAGAGACAGAGCAGTAGAGAAAGAGTTACTTACTCAATCAGAGGCAGAGACAGAGAGCACTAGACAAAGAGTTACTTACTCAATCTGAGGCAGAGACAGAGCAATAGACAAAGAGTTACTTACTCAATCAGAGGCAGAGACAGAGAGCAATAGAGAAAGAGTTACTTACTCAATCAGAGGCAGAGACAGAGGGCAATAGAGAAAGAGTTACTTACTCAATCAGAGGCAGAGACAGAGCACTAGACAAAGAGTTACTTACTCAATCAGAGGCAGAGACAGAGCAATAGACAAAGAGTTACTTATTCAATCAGAGGCAGAGACAGAGTAATAGAAAAAGAGTTACTTACTCAATCAGAGGCAGAGACAGAGCAATAGACAAAGAGTTACTTACTCAATCAGAGGCATAGACAGAGAGCACTAGACAAAGAGTTACTTACTCAATCTGAAGCAGAGACAGAGCAACAGACAAAGAGTTACTTACTCAATCAGAGGCAGAGACAGAGAGCAATAGAGAAAGAGTTACTTACTCAATCAGAGGCAGAGACAGAGGGCAATAGAGAAAGAGTTACTTACTCAATCAGAGGCAGAGACAGAGCACTAGACAAAGAGTTACTTACTCAATCAGAGGCAGCGACAGAGTAATAGAAAAAGAGTTACTTACTCAATCAGAGGCAGAGACAGAGCAATAGACAAAGAGTTACTTACTCAATCAGAGGCAGAGACAGAGAGCACTAGACAAAGAATTAATTACTCAATCAGAGGCAGAGACAGAGAGCAATAGACAAAGAGTTACTTACTCAATCAGAGGCAGAGACAGAGAGCAATAGAGAAAGAGTTACTTACTCAATCAGAGGCAGAGACAGAGAGCACTAGACAAAGAGTTGCTTACTCAATCAGAGACAGAGAGCACTAGACAAAGAGTTACTTACTCAATCAGAGGCAGAGACAGAGGGCAATAGAGAAAGAGTTTCTTACTCAATCAGAGGCAGAGACAGAGCATTAGACAAAGAGTTACTTACTCAATGAGAGGCAGAGACAGAGCAATAGACAAAGAGTTACTTACTCAATCAGAGGCAGAGACAGAGCAATAGAAAAAGAGTTACTTACTCAATCAGAGGCAGAGACAGAGCAATAAACAAAGAGTTACTTACTCAATCAGAGGCAGAGACAGAGAGCAATAGACAAAGAGTTACTTACTCAATCAGAGGCATAGACAGAGAGCACTAGACAAAGAATTACTTACTCAATCAGAGGCAGAGACAGAGAGCAATAGACAAAGAGTTACTTACTCAATCAGAGGCAGAGACAGAGCAATAGAGAAAGAGTTGCTTACTCAATCAGAGGCAGAGACAGAGAGCACTAGACAAAGAGTTGCTTACTCAATCAGAGGCAGAGACAGAGCAATAGACAAAGAGTTACTTACTCAATCAGAGACAGAGAGCAATCGACAAAGAGTTACTCACTCAATCAGAGGCAGAGACAGAGAGCAATAGACAAAGAGTTACTTGGTGTATACGGGAAATAAATTGTATTAGCGGAGAGAGAGAGAGAGAGAGAGAGAGAGAGAGAGAGAGAGAGAGAGAGAGAGGAGAGAGAGAGCGACAGAGAGAGAGCGACAGAGAGAGAGAGAGAGCGACAGAGAGAGAGAGAGAGAGAGAGAGAGAGAGAGAGAGAGAGAGAGAGAGAGAGGAGAGAGAGAGAGCGACAGAGAGAGAGCGACAGAGAGAGAGAGAGCGAGAAGAGAGAGAGCGACAGAGAGAGAGAGCGACAGAGAAAGAGAGAGAGAGAGAGCGACAGAGCGAGGAGAGAGAGAGAGAGAGAGAAGAGAGAGAGAGAGAGCGACAGAGCGAGAGAGAGAGAGCGAGAGAGAGAGAGAGAGAGAGAGAGAGGAGAGAGACGAGAGAGAGAGAGAGAGGAGAGAGAGAGAGAAGACAGGAGAGAGAGAGAGAGAGAGAGAGAGGGAGAGAGAGAGAAGAGAGAGAGAGAGAGAGAGAGAGAGAGAGAGAGAGAGAGAGGAGAGAGAGATTTTGCTTGCGTGTACATCTGCTTGTTTATAGTATATCTCACTTTAGACCAAGTCGCATCCAAACTGAAATGATCGCACATGCACAACCTTGTGTGTTCCTAACATCCGACCTTCCTTTCTTCTCTTCCATTACCCTCACAGTTCTTCTCAAACGGACAGTACAGAACGGCAGTTCGCTAACATAATGGAGCCAGTTCTCTCTCTCTCTCTCTCTCTCTCTCTCTCTCTCTCTCTCTCTCTCTCTCTCTCTCCCCTCTCTCTCTCCATGTGCCGAGTCTAAAGCAATTTGTTCTGAAAAACAAGCTAACTGGCAGTCCGAGAGACATGAGAACAGACAACCTAGCTCTTACTCAAAACGGAGAGACTCATACTGTTAAAAGCACAGTCACAAGAACTTTGGAGGATTTTTATTGTCTACAGCAATTTGCCCCATGCTGATTTTAGATGCAACTGTCTCTCACTACAAGCCGTACTTTTGAAAACAGTTCACACACACACACACACACACACACACACACACACACACACACACACACACACACACACACACACACACACGTACGCACGTACGTACACACGCACGCACGCACACACACACACACACACACACACACCACACACACACACACACACACACACACACACACACACACACACACACACACACACACACACACACATACACACACACAAGCATGTATGCATCAGATTTCACTGATGAGCCTTAGCCATGGGATGAAAATCGACCTGGGAGAGACAGAGCTTATAGCTCTGTTTTCAAGACAAGCTCTGGTGATCCCTCTGTGCTACTACTACTACTACAAATAATAATAATGAATACTTATATAGCGCCTATTCTCGGCTAGAGGCCAAGCTCTAAGCGCTTTACAATCAACACTCGTTTACACAACGGGCTGCCTACCTGGGTAGTGGCGACTGAAGAGCTGCCAGCTGGCGCTTCATTCAGTCGTTTCCCGTGTCATCCAGTCAGTATCGTTCAATATTGATCACTCATTTTCCTTACTTCCTTCATTCTTTCCATTTCTCACGCAGGGTGCATGCTATGTGTAACGTGTCATCCATACCAACGGCCAAACTGGCCTACTCTTCCGAAAGTTGGTGATGGGATTTTACGTGTGTGCAAGATGTTATGCATGCGTTCACACACGGAACCTCGGTTTATAGTCTCATTCGAAGGACTGTATGGGAAATGGAGTCAAAATCAATGTTAACTCCGAGGGAAAAATCCCCCTGTACCGAAACGCCCCGGCGGAGGTTCGAACCGGCAACCCCAGGATCACCAAGATTACGAGTCAGGCGCTCTACCAACTGAGCCATTCCGGCTGAATGAACAGTTTAAAAAGGAGCCTGAGACAGATTCGAGCGTTTCTAAAAAAAACAAAAGCAAAAACAAAACAAAAAAGCCAGAACACAGATACACATGAGGAACGAGTTACCAAGTAATGATGACTCAATACAACATACAAACCAAAACAATTAAGTTATCATAGGCATAAACAAATGCAGAAACAAATATTCCTCAGATGATTCTCTACGACACAAATCCCGTTCAATTTAGTTTTGTTGGCAAAGCAAGAAGAAAAGTAAGTTCTAGTCCTTCAAGTCTTTTTATATTTTGTTTCTTTCTTCGTTTATTTCTCGTCTTTAGTCTGATCAAACATCTTCACTGCATAGATTTATGCAAGTCTTGCACCAAAATTACATGTGATTAATCATGACTTTTGGGAGTTGGACTGGTCTTGTCAGTTGTGACAGGGAAAACCAGTACGTGTGTCAACCCCTTAACTGTCAGCCAAGATACGTTATGCACGTGTTAGCTTTTCATACAGCAGGTGTTCCTTTTTTTTCCCTTTCGCATACTCTGCGTTGCTCTAATCTATTTCTCAGCCTACAAGAAAATCTCATATGTCGGAAAACTACAGTGTGAACAAAATAATAAGTCTCTGGTCATGAATTCCCTCTCCCTCTGTCTGCCTGTCTGTCTCTGTCTCTGTCTGTCTGTCTGTCTGTCTGTCTGTCTCTCTCTCTCTCTCTCTCTCTCTCTCTCTCTCTCTCTCTCTCTTCTCTCTCTCTCTCTCTCTCTCTCTCTCCCGTCGACAGCGATGTGTAACAAAATGACAGCTACAACATATATCATCCCGACTGTCAAGGAATTAGCAGACCAACTGTGTGTGGAAGGAAACCTTGGTGAAGAGCTCTGCCCAGCTCTTATACAACTGTTCATTCTCATGTCTGCAGACGATCTAGCCATGCTGTCCAGTCCGCCCTCTGGCTTACAACACCAGTTTGATCGTTTAGTTGGGGCATGCTCTGACTGCAGACCTGGTATCAACTGGGGAGTGTCTGTTAAATGTCACGCCACACGTACACGTGACTGTAGTAAATCTAATTAGGAAGATGTTCACAATGGGAGGATGTTGTCTTTAAAACGAAAGTGGTAGTGGGGATGTAGATGAAGAAGAAGAGCGACAGTTGGATTGTGTGCAATAAGAAAAGGAATAGATGGAGAGAGAGATTGTAGATGAGCATCTGGAGTAATCTGAAGTACGATAAAGGTGTATTGCTACATAGACTTTACGAAAAAGAAAGTCTTGATTTAGAAACCAAACAATTGACAGCGAATCTGAATATTCATTAGCATTCCTAGTACCTTAGATGGCACAACTTCATGTTAGAATGGTTTCGATAATTCATGCTCAGAAGACTCTGTTCAACAGTAACGTCAAGAAAACAGATACACTTTATATTAGGGGCACTCGTTGGTCTCTAACTAATTGTATGAAAGTCTGAATATCAGACGAAATAGGTCTGCACATTAGAAAACAAAAGTCTGAGTGTGCCCGTTGACGAGATTTTAGAGACGACTTTAAGCCTCTTAGTCTTTTTCAAGAATGTCATTCTTTACTTAAACCAACGTGTTGCATTTCATAGAGTATGTATCAATACTTCACTGGAATCGATTTTAATTGTGATAAAACTAAAGTGATGTTTTTTAGGAAGCATTGGAAGTAATCAGGTTCAAATAATGGTTTATTTGAACTAAAGAATCCTGGAAGTTGTTGACAGTTGCACATATCTGGGGTTTACCTTTTTTTTTAATCAGTGAGCGCTTTTTAGGTAACAAAACACTTAGCAACCAAAGGTAAACGAGCAGCAACCAAAATATCCGAACACTGAAACCGGTCGATAGTGTTAAGGATAAACATTTTTTTCCCAAACTACAGTAGCAGTTTTTTTTTTCTTTTCAGAAATCTGAGGACCTTCACGTGACAGTAGCCAGGAAGAAGAGGTCCATGTGTACACTTGCAAAAGTTGCCTAAACATGCTTGTGCGCACACTGTCGATCGTGATTTAGAGTAAACAAGGACGGTACCCCTTCCAGGTGACCTGCTGCATCAGGTTGGTTTTTAATCCACAAAACTTCAACGGTGCCCCTTCCAGGTGACCTGCTGCATCAGGTTGGTTTTTAATCCACAAAACTTCAACGGTGCCCCTTCCAGGTGACCTGCTGCATCAGGTTGGTTTTTAATCCACAAAACTTCAACGGTGCCCCTTCCAGGTGATCTGCTGCATCAGGTTGGTTTTTAATCCACAAAACTTCAACGGTGCCCCTTCCAGGTGATCTGCTGCATCAGGTTGGTTTTTAATCCACAAAACTTCAACGGTGCCCCTTCCAGGTGATCTGCTGCATCAGGTTGGTTTTTAATCCACAAAACTTCAACGGTGCCCCTTCTAGGTGATCTGCTGCATCAGGTTGGTTTTTAATCCACAAAACTTCAACGGTGCCCCTTCCAGGTGATCTGCTGCATCAGGTTGGTTTTTAATCCACAAAACTTCAACGGTGCCCCTTCCAGGTGATCTGCTGCATCAGGTTGGTTTTTAATCCATAAAACTTCAACGGTGCCCCTTCCAGGTGATCTGCTGCATCAGGTTGGTTTTTAATCCACAAAACTTCAGATTTCGAACTTCCAACGGCAGGTGACAACATCTGGGTGATCACAACGTTCCTTCGCCGATGAAAAACGATCAGTCATTGTCGAGCTTTCTATATTCATGAAAAGGGAAATAATCGTACAAGAGCTCTCCTGCGACAGAAATTAATTTGTGTTTGTTCGACGTGATGGCTTGTATGAAATCAGCTCACGCGTTTAGCAAATCTAAAGGGTTGTTTTTTTTC
>CM031599.1:23040238-23042738 GCA_018398815.1 Conus ventricosus | reverse complement strand
GTGAGCAATAAAGGTGGAGAGATATGATGGAGGAAACGACGGAATGTAATTATGTATTCGCTCTCCACTTGTGGACCTTTCTTTTGGGAAGCAAGCTTTTTCCCGTCTCTGTCAGCATGTAGGGTTATGTCCTTTCCCCATCACCTGACCCCTCCTCACTCCTCTCCCAAGCCTTTCCTCCCCATTTCACAACATTCTCTCTCTAGTTAATATGTTTCCCAGTGATAGCATATATATTTCTTGTAGTAGCATGTCCCTGAAACGCTGAATATGAGCTATTCCCAAAAGACACCCAAACTAGAAGGGTTCTTCATGTTGCGCTCTGCCCCCCCCCCCCCCCCCCACACACACACACACACACTCCCTCCTCTCTCCTTGTTCGTTGGTTTGCCTAAATGGAGTCTGTATTTCTGGATTGTTTTCTTTTGTGTCCTTGGGTTTACGTTTCTCTCTTTCGTTTCCAATTTATACTTTTTCCTTTGTTGTCGGTCTTAGCTCTGCTTTACATAACCTCGTTATGTGTTTGTTTCCTTTAAGAGCAGTGTTCTCTTTCTCGAGGAACACATTCATCTTGCTCCCCCCCCTCTCTCTCCTCTCTCTCTCCTCTCTCTCTCTCCTCTCTCTCTCTCCTCTCTCTCTCCTCTCTCTCTCTCTCCTCCTCTCTCTCTCTCCTCTCCTCTATCTCTCCTCTCTCTCTCTCCTCTCTCAGAACGTCATAAAACAAGAAGGATAAATGTCCTGTATACTTTTGCCATTTGGCAGACAAATGCATCTAGCTCAAGTTGAAGTATGCTGTTATATACTCAGTTTGTATATGAAATACGTTTAAAATATTTTCACTTGTAGAGGCTTCCATCCAATGTGCTCAGAATACAGACCTTTTATGAGCACAAAATGTGAGATAGACGAATCTCTCCAATGATGTAAAACCAAGACTAGATAGACAAATTGATCTTTTAGTTTAGTGTTTCCCAGTGTTATCATAATTATATTTCTCCTAGTACACAAGTGAACATGTCCCAGAATCGCTGAACCTGAGCTGCAGACACCAATACACACCAAATCTAGAAGGGTCTTTTATGTTGTGCTCTTGTAGTGGTGACCTGAATTAAGTTTGACTTTCCGCGTCTGTACCCATGGTGAGATCGGGCAAACTCATCGATGTAGTGGCGACCTCCTGAGGGGGTGCTCTTCTACGCTAATTCTATGACTAAACAATTACAACTGTCAGAAGGGAAGTGGTGTCCTGCTAATGTTGGATCAAGGCAGGTGCCACTGAAGATCACCGTTGTGACTCAGCAGCAGTGCAGTGTCTGCTCTTGTGGTTACCTCACGGTGGCTCGATACTAACCGCTGTCTGTACACTATGGCGACACACAGGACACTCATTGTGTGGTTGTGGACTAAAGAGTAAGAGTGAGAAGAGCAGGAGTAATACCACTCAAGTGGCAGTAAGGATCAGACAGCAAGAAAGCAACAATAGTCACAACAACAACAACAACGACGACGACGACGACAACAACAGCAACAACAACAGCAACAACGACAACGACAACAACAGCAACAACAACATGAAAGACGCTCAAGAGAACCCAAAATGTCCGCTAAAGTCAGAGAAAGAGTTAGGATCTGTCCTTGGTCTGGATCTACATTACGGATCTGTGCCAAAACTTCAAGGACCCATCCTTCAGCTACATTTGATCTCAACACCAACTTTTGCTAAAAATCAATTCGTATTGTATGCTAAATCTTGCCGGCAGACAAGTCCATCACCAAACGCTAGTCCAAAAGTCACACCTCCATGACAGCATTAAAACTAAGATCCCAATCATCTGCTAACAGGCGATATGACTCGACCATCCGAAACGTGGCGTGCCGTCGTCATTAGTGTGGGTTGTTTTCTTGGTGCTTGCTTCCTTGTTTCTTTCTCGGGATCATCTGTGACTCTTCGCTTGTTGTTGCTTGTTTGTTGTTTATACGACTCCTGAGATTGTTTTGGAATTCTCTCTTCCCCCCCCCCTCCCCCCCCCCTCCCCCCCCTTTCCCCCCCCCCCCCCCCCCCCCCCCCCCCTTTGTTCGTGGTTTGCATAATTGGGAGTCTGTTGTTCGGATTGGTTTCGTTCTCTTTTCTTTCTTGGAGTTTATGTTTCTCTGTTTTGTTTTCACTTTTTTGCTTTTTTTGTCTTCGTTGTCAGGTCTTAAGCTCATGTCTTATTTTCGTTTTGTGTTTGTGTCTGTTTCTCTTTCTCGAAGTACAAGTTCTCTCTCTCTCTCCTCTCTCTCTCTCTCTCTCTCCTCTCTGCCTCTCTCTCTACCTCTCTCTCCCTCTCCTCTCGTCTCTCTCCTCTCTCTCTCTCGTCATCTCTCTCTCCTCTCTCTCTCTCTCTCTCTTCTCTCTCTCTCTCTCTCTCTCCTCCTGTGTTTTGTGTGTGTTGTGTGGTGTGTGTTGTGTGTTGGTGTTTTTTGGTGGGGGGGTGTTGGTGTGTGTTTGTGTGTGGGG
>CM031599.1:23037531-23040138 GCA_018398815.1 Conus ventricosus | reverse complement strand
GTGTGTGTGTGTGTGCGTGCGTGCGTGCGTGCGTGCGTGCGTGCGTGCTGCGTGCGTGCTGGTGTGTGGTGTGTGTGTGTGTGGTGTGTGTGTGGTGTGTGTGTGTGTGTGTGTGCGCGTATGTGTGCGTGTGCATGCGTTCGTGCGTGTGTGCGTTGTGTTCAGTTTCTGAATCTTGGTAGTGAGAATACCACAGAACTATACAGACAGCAGTATATATCAATTTAAAACCAAGGGAGGGACTAAAACAATCAACCATGCACCACTTACGTGTCAGAATCAACAGGCGCTATATGGAGTGTTCTGTTTTGGAAATAAAGGAGTGGGAGAGTATCCATTTGCTGCTAGTGAACGTTTCATATTCATAATCTAATGGCCTCTTTTCCATTCCTATTTCCTTTCTCTCACAGTCCCCTCCATGTCTTTTTTGTGTGTGAAGTTATTTGCCAAGTCATTAGTGTACAGACATAACATTTCCTACCTGCTCTTGTACAAACGACGTGTTGTATGTAAAAAAACAGGTCCTAAACGATGGCTTTCAAACTAGGGGTTGCCTGGAGCTGAAACTGAAATAGAATGAAAAGGAAAAAGAATACTGCACCGCCAAACGAAACAATAAACAGGTTACCTGTCCTCATCATATTGCACCCAATTGGAGGAGACGAGCGACTGTCTGTTCGTGCTTCGTGTTCATTGTCTTGAATGTTGCTCGCTTTGTGTGAGAATGATAAAGAGATGGAAACGCGTCTAATTTGTTTTATTATTTGTTTGTTCTTTCGTCTGGCAGTATATCAAATTTTGCCTTGTCATTTTTGCCCACACTCATTTCATTTCCGGATAGGAGTGGAGCAAACATCAAATTTTCGTCTCAGTTGAACTCTTGTCTATAATTAATATAAAAGACACACGTGCATGAAAGGAATACGAGACAATATCCTACGCCGATTAGTGTTTCACGATATTTTTCTTCTAAAGGGGAAGTCGGCGCAATCAATCAGCGACAGGAGTGTCATTTTGTGAACAGCTCTTCAGGTTTATCACGAGATCCCAGATGTCATATTTTTAGGGTTTGTTTTGCACCAATAACATTAGTTTCCTAGATGAGAATCATCTCTGTATAAAGAAAAATGACCCTCGAAAATCCTAGATGAGAATCATCTCTGTATAAAGAAGAATGACACTCGAAAATCGAGTAGATCCCATGCCTGTATGGTTAGTGTCTCCAGAAAACAAACATAAGCATCCAGTGATAGGGTAACCTGAGACATCTCGATTAGAAGGGTAGGCTAGAATTTGTTAAATGAAATGGAAATGAAATGAAAAGACGCAGCCTATGGGGTCCATCACTAAGGACAAAACTCCACAAGGATTAACAAATTACTCGCTGAAACTTTCAAGCTCAAGCACTGACACTTTCACAAGCCTGGAGGACTCACGAATTGATACAGGACATGCCACACAACAACAACAAAAAGAAAAAGAAAAAAGAAAAACAACAACAAAAATCTGGGCTCCAAATCCCTTTAAGTTCAGATAGCGAGTAGAGCACACATCAAGATCTGTCCCTGTGAAAATGTCCAACTTCATTTTAAAGAAAGACGCGCTTAAGGGGGAAGGTGGTATGACGAAAATCTTCTGCGGTGTGTGTGTGTGTGGGTGTGTGTGTGTGTGTGTTGTGTGTGTGTGTGTGTGTGTGTGGGTGTGTGTGTGTGGGTGCGTGTGTGTTGTTGCGTGCGCGCGCGCGTGTGTGGTGTCAAATAAAGAAAAAAACAAAACGGTCATGAAACAACAACGACATAAATAACGTATAAAATTACATTTTGGGCAAAAAAGGTGTGGGTTTTTGTAATGTATGTACATTTTTTCTGAAGTACTTTTACAAAACATGTCGGTTGTACGTTTGTTTCCCCTCCATTTGCACAAAACAGATTTTAAAAGACGAAAGAACGTAAAAAAAGTTAAAAAAAAAATCAGACTTTTTTGTTACATTTTTTTCTTTTGGGACATCAGTGCACTTTCCCCCGAATCGCGAAATGACTGCGTTCCCCCATCAAAACTGGAGGATTCGTAAGCGCTGCTTTTGTGAGGGGATCTCATTTTTTCGTTTAATTTTCCTGTGTAGTTGGGTGATTTGTAACGAGGTCTTTGGTATCTGCAAGTTCATGGACACTGTCGTTGGACAGACGTGTGACCCCCAAAGAGCACAGCTCACCAACGACTCCACGATTCAGCAAGGAATCGTCCAGGGGGCGTGGTAGAAGCATTGTCGGTTCAGAGCGGCCCACCGAAGGACCATCGCGTATTAGCAGATGCATCGTTCCCTCGACAGGTTTTTCATGACAGTTTCAGTTAACTGCTTTCATATAAATGCCGGCATGGGGCTACAAATGAACAAACCCCAAATTGGTTTGGACTAAGAGCCAGATTAAAAGGGAAAAATTCCACTAAAGTGGCAGTTGATTTAGACAAAAGAGAAAAAGAAAACATAAAAAACAACACAACAATAAAAACACCAGCACAGCAGAGGAACAGCAGCAGCAGTGTATGTGTAGCAGCAGACAGCACAGCACAGCAGCAGCAGCAAGAACACTCTAGAGGGCCTAAATC
>CM031599.1:23025031-23027531 GCA_018398815.1 Conus ventricosus | reverse complement strand
AAATACCCCAGATGTATCCACTGGGACAAGCACTAAGTCGACTTGCTTTGACGCCTGTGAACACCAGAGACGGTGAAATAACAGAATAAGAAAGAATTTGTGTTCGCTCTCTACTTAATTTGGGAAGCAAGCTTTTTCTTTGTCCCTGTATATCGGCTTGCTTTTCCCCATTTCTGCACCCTCTCTTCCCCATTCCCCGGCATTCTCTCTCCCTCCCTCCCTAATTTTCTATCTCTCCCCCCACCACCTCTCTCTCTCTCTCTCTCTCTCTCTCTCTCTCTCTCTCTCTCTCTCTCTCTCTTCTCTCTTATCTTAGAGATCTGCTTAAACAACATGGCTATGAAGAGGAATCTAGAATATTGAGAAATGCAATAAATTCACAGAAGCGCAGAGAAAAAACGAAATACTATCGAGAACTAATTTCATCAAATCAGAACCCAAAATTGGTATGGAGAGCTATTAACGAGCTTACAAACAATCAATCTTCTTCAAAATCAACTATAATTAAAGACATCTCTGTCGAACAACTGAACACCCACTTTTGCACTATAGCCAATAAAGTTGTCACAGCTGATTCTTCAAGATCAAACGACCTTCAAAAACTGAAACAATATTGCCATGATAAAAACATCACGTCTGAACTTTATATTCCACCAATAACAGTATTAGAAGTCTATCACTACCTAACACACCTAAAACAGTCAAGTACCTGCGGGGTGGATGGCCTTGACGGCAAAATTCTCAAACTATCAGCTCCAGCAATTACAGATACGTTGACATACGTCTTCAATCTGTGTATCGACAAAAATCATTTTCCCAATAGTTTCAAAAAAGCAAAAGTCATTCCTATCTACAAAGCAGGTGACAGCTCAGATCCTGCAAACTACAGACCAATCTCGATCATTTCCACTCTTTCCAAACCTTTGGAAAAACACATAAACAAACACACATTACACCACCTTAATACATACCACTTGCTTCATCCAAGACAGTCCGGGTTCCGACACAACCATTCATGCCACACAGCACTAATCAACCTGGTTGATGACTGGCTAAACAGCATCAACAACAACAAATATTGTGGTGTCCTATTTATTGATTTCAAAAAAGCATTTGATGTGATAGACCACAACCTTCTTCTTAGAAAATTAAAATTGTATGGCTTATCCACAGGAACTCTTACGCTTTTTCACTCATATCTCACAAATAGGCAACAATGTGTGAAAATTCATACAACCTTCTCTTCATTTCAAACACTTTCCCATGGCGTCCCACAAGGCTCTATCTTGGGTCCCTTATTATTCACAATTTACATCAATGATCTCCCTCTACATATCACATCCACCTGTGAACTTTTTGCTGATGACACAACAATCCACACAAATCATTCTGATGTTACTGTTCTTGCACAAACTTTACAAGAAAGTGCGAATGATCTCGTGAAATGGACTGAACTAAATCACATGTCGCTTCACCCTCAAAAAACTAAATCCATGCTTATCACAACCAGGCAAAAAAGACAAAATCTCACTCTTAAGTTTCCTCCTGTACATCTTAAAAATGAACCCGTTGAACAGGTTACATGCCTCAAAGTGCTAGGAATAACCATTGATAACAATATGAGCTGGCAAGCTCACATAACCTCACTATGCAAAAAACTTTCACAGAAAGTTTTTTCAACTCTCCAAAATCAAACGCTTCCTCGACCTGCATTCACGCAAGCTCTTTTTCCAGTCTCATATTCAATCATACATAGACTATGGATCTACTCTATGGGACTGTGCTAGCGCTAACACTCTCAAACCATTGTTAAGCCTGCACAAGCGAGCACTCAAATTAGTCCTCCTAAAAAGCAGTAGTCTTCTGGACTCGGACTATAAAAAGATTCAAGTTCTCCCATTAAGTCTGAGATTAGAATACAACAAAGGGATCATAATGCACAAGATTGTGTCTGGAAGGCACCCTCAACATTAGTTCACAGATTCTCAATAAATTCCTCAAGGACTCTACCCAAACTTCATGTCCCTGTTCCTAGCATTGACTTATTCAAATCCAGTTTAACATATTCAGGTTCCTGTCAATGGAACTCGCTCCCTGAATCAACCAAACAGCGCCAATGCATATCAACCTTCAAACACCATTATTTCAACCATCTTATGTGCCAGTACTTACATACTCCACCATAAATCCACCACCATTCACCACCACCCTCTTTGCCTTATGTATGTACCTGACTATTTAGAAAGTGTTTTTGTACTTGAAATGCATATGTATGTTATTTTGTTTAGTAAGTATGTCTTATATGAGTATATATATATATATATATATATATATATATATAATATATATATATATATATATATATATATATGTGTGTGTGTGTGTGTGTGTGTGTGTGTGTGTGTGTGTGTGTGTGTGTGTGTGTGTGTGTGTGTGTGTGTGCGTATGTGTTTCCTACTACCTCCTGCCCTCTTGTCATTCTGTCGAAATGCTTGAGTTT
>CM031599.1:23000031-23007531 GCA_018398815.1 Conus ventricosus | reverse complement strand
AGCTGGCATCGTCGTATCTGGAACCAGGGATAGAAGAAACCGACGAAGATTCAAACATGCCATGTGTTTGAAGGCGCTTTAGGCGTTTCTCCAGGACAAATCTGACCAATCTCAGGACACTAAGACTGCAGAGGTCTCCATCCACCAATCAGTCGACATCTTTATTTCTGGTGTGTGTGGACAAATAAATAAATAAATAAATAAATAAATAGGTAAATGAATAAACAAATAAGTAGATAGATGCATGAAAAACGAATACATTTTGATACTAATGATGACAACAGAAATAACAACAACAACAATAATGATAATGATGATGATGATGATGATGATGATGATGATGATGATGATGATGATGATGATGATGATGCTGCTGCTGATGATGATGATGATGATGTTGGTAACAATATTATGAACAATACCAATAATATGATGATATAATAACAATGATGATAACAATGATAATAATGATGATAATAATAATAATAATGATAATAATAATAATAATGATAACAATAATAATGATGATGATAGTGATATGATCATAACAATAATAATGATGGTGATAATGAGGAGAAGAAGAAGAAGAATGTGAGTAGCCCATGCAGGCTGTATATGCAGACTTACATGTTCATACGTGGAGCCCACGATCACTGAGCAATCGAGCCACGACAACTGTTTTGAATTCTGTGAAATCTATTGAGAAGTTACGTGGGGGGCGGGGGTGTGGGCCGGGGGTTCACACGAATAGGGTCACAATGACCTTGTATAGAGAGGACAATGGCGCAACCTTGATAACATTAGTTGAGACAGTGACGAACAGAACTAACGTTGAGAACTTCAGATTTGCAGACGTACAGATGTTGGAAACATGTTGAATAGAAAGGCTTTGATCAAGAGCGACTCCCAGACTGCGGGAGGGGGGAGGGGGGAGAGGGAGGGGAAGGGAAGGGAGAGGAGGGAGGGGGAGGGAGGGGAGGGAAGGGCGGAGGGGGCTGCTTTCACCCTATATATCTTTCTTTCTGACCGTCTGTCCATCTATGCTCCATCCAGTCATCCACAGATATAGGTATTCAATCTAAACCTTATGCTAAATCACAAACGTTTGGCTCCCGCTTGTTTTCTCACAATAGACCAACTGTCTGGAATTCAATACACTATGACCTACGTCACACAGAGCATTCTGCTATCTGCACTGAATGGCTTCAAACTGACCTGTTCAACACGTTGTGTTAACCACTAACCCACCTCAGCTTCTGCCACGCACTGACGTTTATGCCATTCATATAACTGTCCAGTGCGAAGGAGTGAAAGTGCATGTGCATGTAAGTGTATGGGACGCTTGTTAACCACAGGCCTAATAAAATTGTCACCGTGTTTTTACCTTTAAAAAGATCGTTAAAGTAAGTTAATCAGCATTATGATCCTGGTGTGATTCTGGGGTTACGGGCCCGCCGGGCTGTTTCGCCACAGGGAGGTTTTCCACTCATAGTTTGCATTGGTTTGTCTCCTTTTCTCAAAACTTAATTCGAATGGCAGTATATACACCGACATTTCGTGTGTGAACGCGCGCACAACATCTTGTACACATGTAAACAATTTCATCATCAACTTTCGGAAGAGGAGGTCAGTTTGGCCGTTGGTATGGATGACACATACAGCCCACACATAGCGTGCATCTCTGTAAAAAAAAAAAAAAATCAAAGAAACGAGTAAAACAAACTGAGTGACTGATATCTGACCGAATGACACGAGGAGCGAATGATTTGCACCAGCAGGCAGGTTGTCTGTCGGCTCTACTCAAGTAGGCAGCTCAGTTCATTTAGTTTTAAATCTCTTTCTTTCTGGGGCGGGAGGGGGGGGGGAGGGGGGGGGGAGGAGAAGGGAAAGAGGGGGGTGGGGGGGTGGGGGGGGGGGGGCACAGGGAAGGGAACAGGGAGGAGCTTTGCTCTTTGTTTCTCTTTTTTTTTTCCCCCGTCGGTGATTCGTTGCAATAGTATGGCTGCTTGTTTTCTTTCTTTGTATTCTTCTTTTCTTCAGTTGAAATCCTGCCCTTCCCAATCTATGTGCGTATGCGTGCGTTCTTAGTTTGATAACGTTGGACTTAAATTACCCAGCTTGTCTTAGAAAAGGGGTTTGGTAGCTACGTGGGTAAGACATCTGTCTCAAAGCTACTTGGCCTCAAGGCCTCATGAGTGCGGGTTTGAATCGCGGCAGTGAAAAAAAAAAAAAAAGAAAAGAAAGAAAGGGTTGAAAGAAAGAAAGAAAGAAAGAAAGAAAGAAAAGAAAGTCTTTTTGACGGCGGAACGGCTTCTAAGGGTCATGGCCTAGAAACAACTACTTTACGCGTTAGCAGTTCAGGGCCAAAACACTTTTTTCTTCTCTGAAGACTTTTTTGCCTTCAAGCTCTCCCTAGAATCTTGAACTATCTCAACGAGAAGGTCTGAATTATAAGATAACAACAAACAAGGTTGAATCTGTCCTATAAATAGATTAATAAATGAATACAGTAAAAGAATATCATGAAGAAAGAAAGAAAGAAAGACAGACAGACAGACAGACAGACAGACAGACAGACAGACAGACAGACAGACAGACAGACAAAGGGCGCGGGAAGAGGGAAAGGAAGAAGGTGCTGGACTGTGTGGGGGTTGGGGGGTAACAAGTAGAACGTACCAGACTGTGTGGGGGTTGGGGGGTAACAAGTAGAACGTACCGGACTGTGTGGGGGTTGGGGGGTAACAAGTAGAACGTACCAGACTGTGTGGGGGTAGGGGATAACAGATAGAACGTACCGGACTGTGTGGGGGTTGGGGGGTAACAAGTAGAACGTACCAGACTGTGTGGGGGTAGGGGATAACAGATAGAACGTACCAGACTGTGTGGGGGTTGGGGGGTAACAAGTAGAACGTACCAGACTGTGTGGGGGTAGGGGATAACAGATAGAACGTACCAGACTGTGTGGGGGTAGGGGATAACAAGTAGAACGTACAGGACTGTGTGGGGGTAGGGGATAACAGATAGAACGTACCAGACTGTGTGGGGGTAGGGGATAACAGATAGAACGCACCAGACTGTGTGGGGTAGGGAATAACACGTAGAACGTACCAGACTGTGTGGGGGTAGGGAAAACAAGTAGAACGTACCGGACTGTGTGGGGGTAGGGGATAACAGTAAACGTACGGGCTGTGTGGGATTAGGGGATACAAGTTGACGTACCGACTGTGTGGGGGTAGGGGATACAAGTAGAACGTACCAGACTGTGGGGGGTAGGGATAACAAGCAGAACGTACCGGACTGTGTGGGGGTAGGGATAACAAGTAGAACGTACCGGGCTGTGTGGGATTAGGGGATAACAAGCAGAACATACCAGACTGTGTGGGGTTGGGGATAGCAAGTAGAACGTACCAGACTGTGTGGGGGTAGGGGATAGCAAGTAGAACGTACCCGACTGTGTGTGAGTAGGGGATAACAAGAAGAACGTACCGGACTGTGTGGGGGTAGGGGATAACAAGTAGAACGTACCGGACTGTGTGGGAGTAGGGGATAACACGTTGAACGTACCGAACTGTGTGGGAATATTGGATAACGAGTTGAACGAACATGACTGTGTGGAGGTAAGGGGTAACAAGTAGAACGTACCAGACTGTGTGGGGGTAGGGGTAACAAGTAGAACGCACCGGACTGTGTGGGGTAGGGGTAACAAGTAGAACGTACCGGACTGTGTGGGGGCAGGGATAACAATAGAACGCACCGGACTGTGTGGGGGTAGGGGTAACAAGTAGAACGTACCGGACTGTGTGGGGGTAGGGATAACAAATAGAACGCACCGGACTGTGTGGGGGTAGGGGTAACAAGTAGAACGTACCGGACTGTGTGGGGGTAGGGATAACAAATAGAACGCACCGGACTGTGTGGGGGTAGGGGTAACAAGTAGAACGTACGGACTGTGTGGGGGTAGGGGATAACAAATAAAACGTACCGGACTGTGTGGGAGTAGGGGTAACAAGTAGAACGTGCCAGACTGTGTGGGGTAGGGTATAACAAGTAGAACGTACCGGACTGTGTGGGGATAAGGGGTAACAAGTAGAACGTACCAGACTGTGTGGAGGTAGGGGTATAACAAGTAGAACGTACCGGACTGTGTGGGGGTAAGGGGTAACAAGTAGAACGTACCAAACTGTGTGGGGGATGGGGTATAACAAGTAGAACGTCCCGGACTGTGTGGGGATAAGGGGTAACAAGTAGAACGTACCAGACTGTGTGGGGGTAGGGGTATAACAAGTAGAACGTACCGGACTGTGTGGGGATAAGGGGTAACAAGTAGAACGTACCAGACTGTGTGGGGGTAGGGGTATAACAAGTAGAACGTACCGGACTGTGTGGGGATAAGGGGTAACAAGTAGAACGTACCAGACTGTGTGGGGGTAGGGTATAACAAGTAGAACGTACCGGACTGTGTGGGGATAAGGGGTAACAAGTAGAACGTACCAGACTGTGTGGGGGTAGGGGATAACAAATAGAACGTACGGACTGTGTGGGGGTAGGGGATAACAAATAAAACGTACCGGACTGTGTGGGAGTAGGGGCAACAAGTAGAACGTGCCAGACTGTGTGGGGGTAGGGGATAACAAATAGAACGCACCGGACTGTGTGGGGGTAGGGGGTAACAAGTAGAACGTACGGACTGTGTGGGGGTAGGGGATAACAAATAAAACGTACCGGACTGTGTGGGAGTAGGGGTAACAAGTAGAACGTGCCAGACTGTGTGGGGGTAGGGTTATAACAAGTAGAACGTACCGGACTGTGTGGGGATAAGGGGTAACAAGTAGAACGTACCAGACTGTGTGGGGATAGGGTATAACAAGTAGAACGTACCGGACTGTGTGGGGGTAAGGGGTAACAAGTAGAACGTACCAGACTGTGTGGGGGATGGGGTATAACAAGTAGAACGTACCGGACTGTGTGGGGGATAAGGGGTAACAAGTAGAACGTACCAGACTGTGTGGGGGTAGGGGTTATAACAAGTAGAACGTACCGGACTGTGTGGGGATAAGGGGTAACAAGTAGAACGTACCAGACTGTGTGGGGGTAGGGGTATAACAAGTAGAACGTACCGGACTGTGTGGGGGTAAGGGGTAACAAGTAGAACGTACCAGACTGTGTGGGGGTAGGGGTATAACAAGTAGAACTGTGTGGGAATATTGGATAACGAGTTGAACGAACATGACTGTGGGGGGGGGGGGGGGGGGGGGGGGGGTAGGGGATAACAAGTTGAATGTACCAGACTGTGTGGGAATAGGGGATAACAAGTAGAACGTAACAGACTGTGTGGGGGATAACAAGTAGAACGTACCAGACTGTGTGGGGGTAGGGGACAACAAGTAGAACGTACCAGACTGTGTGGGAATAGGGGATAACAAGTTGAACGTACCGGACTGTGTGGGGGTAGGGGACAACAAGTAGAACGTAACAGACTGTGTGGGGGTAGGGGACAACAAGTAGAACGTAACAGACTGTGTGGGGGTAGGGGACAACAAGTAGTACGTAACAGACTGTGTGGGGGTAGGGGATAATAAGTAAAACGTACCGGACTGTGTGGGGGTAGAGGATAACAAGTAGAACGTAACAGACTGTGTGGGGTGAGGGGATAACAAGTTGAACGTAACAGACTGTGTGGGAATAGGGATAACAAGTAGAACGCAACAGACTGTGTGGGGGTAGAGGATAACAAGTAGAACGTAACAGACTGTGTCGGAATAGGGGATAACAAGTAGAACGTAACAGACTGTGTGGGAATAGGGGATAACAAGTTGAACGTAACAGACTGTGTGGGGGTAGGGGATAACAAGTAGAACGCAACAGACTGTGTGGGAATAGGGGATAACAAGTTGAACGTAACAGACTGTGTGGGGGTAGGGGATAACAAGTAGAACGCAACAGACTGTGTGGGAATAGGGGATAACAAGTTGAACGTAACAGACTGTGTGGGGGTAGGGGATAACAAGTAGAACGTAACAGACTGTGTGGGAATAGGGGATAAACAAGTAGAACGTAACAGACTGTGTGGGAATAGGGGATAACAAGTTGAACGTACCGGACTGTGTGGGAATAGGGGATAACAAGAAGAACGTATCAGACTGTGTGGGGGTAGGGGGAAAAAAAGAGAAAGTACGGACTGTGTGGGGATAGGGGATAACAAGTAGAACGTACCGGACTTGGGGGGGGGGGGGGGGGGGTAGGGGAGAGAACAAGTTGAATGTACCGGACTGTGTGGGGATAGGGGATAACAAGTAGAACGTACCGGACTTGGGAGGTAGGGGATAACAAATTGAACGTACCAGACTGTGTGGGGATAAGGGGGTAACAAGTAGAACGTACCGGACTATGTCGGGGTAGGGGGAAAACAAGTAGAACGCACCGGGCTGTGTGGGGGTAGGGGATAACAAATAGAACGTACCGGACTGTGTGTGTGTGTGTGTGGGGGGGGGGGGGTGGTAATGTAATAACAAGTAGAACGTACCGGACTGGGGGAGGGGTATGGGATAACAAGTTGAACGTACGGACAGGGGGGGGGGGTATGTAATAACAAGTTGAACGTACCAGACTGTGTGGGGGTAAGGGGTAACAAGTAGAACATACCGGACTATGTCGGGGTAGGGGATAAACAAGTAGAATGTACCGGACTGTGTGGGAGTAGGGGATAACAAGTAGAACGTACTGGACTCTGTGGGGGTAGGGGATAACAAGTAGAACGTACCGGACTGTGTGGGTGTAGGGGTATAACAATTAGAACGTACCGGACTATGTGGGAGTAGGGGATAACAATTAGAACGTACCGGACTGTGTGGGAGTAGGGGATAACAAGTAGAACGTCCGGACTGTGTGGGTGTAGGGGACAACAATTAGAACGTACCGGGACTGTGTGGGAGTAGGGGATAACAAGTAGAACGTACTGGACTGTGAGGGGGGGGGGGGGGGTATGTAGCAACAAGTAGAACGTACCGGACTATGTGGGGGTATGGGATAAACAAGTAGAACGCACCGGACTGGGGGGGGGGGGGTATGTAATAACAAGTAGAACGTACCGGACTGGGGGGGGAGGAGGGGATAACAAGTTGAATGTACCGGACTGTGTGGGGGGAGGGGATAACAAGTAGAACGTACCGGATTGTGTGTGTGGGGGGGGGGGGGAGGGTAGGGGATAACAAGTAGAACGTACCGGACTGTGTGTGTGGAAGGGGGAGGGGGGGAGTAGCTAGTGGATAACTATACTGACTTCCATAAAAAACGCGAAAGCAAAACAAGCTGAAGGTTAGGGGTGAATTTTATTGGTCACAATTGTACAGAGTGGAAGCGACAATTCAACGTGATTTGATTCATTACACCGGTAATGTGTGAAAATGTCATCAGCATATGTCTTTTGTGTGGAAAATCCAAGGTCACGTGACAACCAGCTTGAAGTCCTACTACCGTGTGTGGCCACCATTTGCGTTGACA
>CM031599.1:22987412-22992412 GCA_018398815.1 Conus ventricosus | reverse complement strand
AGGGGGGGAGTCGGGGCAGACAAACGTGGAGAGAGAGAGAGAGAGAGAGAGAGAGAGAGAGAGAAGAGAGAGAGAGAGAGAGAGAGAGAGAGGAAAACACATGGAGGAAGAGAGAGGGAGAGAGAGGGAGGGAGAGGGAGGCACACAAACATGGAGGAAGAGAGAGAGACAGACAGACAGACAGGCAGGACAGACAGACAGACAGACAGGCAGATTACAGACAGACAGACAGACAGACAGACAGACAGACGGACAGGGGCAGATGGAAGAATGCAGAAACTCGGTTAAATCTCGTTGGCAAGCTTCACCTTGTTATCATGGCTGTTTCCTTGTTGTCATTGACGTGGGAGGACTGTGTTATCATTGACGTGGGAGGACTGTGTCATCATTGACGTGGGGGGACTGTGTCATCATTGACGTCGGAGGACTGTGTTATCATTGACGTGGGAGGACTGTGTCATCATTGACGTGGGAGGACTGTGTCATCATTGACGTGGGAGGACTGTGTTATCATTGACGGGGAGGACTGTGTCATCATTGACGTGGGGGGACTGTGTTATCATTGACGTGGGAGGACTGTGTTATCATTGACGTGGGAGGACTGTGTCATCATTGACGTGGGGGGGACTGTGTCATCATTGACGTGGGGGGACTGTGTTATCACTGACTGTGTTATCATTGACGTGGGAGGACTGTGTTATCATTGACGTGAGAGGACTGTGTTATCATTGACGTGGGAGGACTGTGTTATCATTGACGTGGGAGGACTGTGTTATCATTGACGTGGGGGGGACTGTGTTATCATTGACTGTGTTATCATTGACGTGGGAGGACTGTGTTATCATTGACGTGGGGGGGACTGTGTTATCATTGACGTGGGGGGACTGTGTTATCATTGACTGTGTTATCATTGACGTGGGAGGACTGTGTCATCATTGACGTGGGAGGACTGTGTTATCATTGACGTGGGAGGACTGTGTTATCATTGACGTGGGAGGACTGTGTTATCATTGACGTGGGAGGACTGTGTCATCATTGACGTGGGAGGACTGTGTCATCATTGACGTGGGGGGACTGTGTTATCACTGACTGTGTTATCATTGACGTGGGAGGACTGTGTTATCATTGACGTGGGAGACTGTGTTATCATTGACGTGGGAGGACTGTGTCATCATTGACGTGGGAGGACTGTGTTATCATTGACGTGGGGGGACTGTGTTATCATTGACTGTGTTATCATTGACGTGGGAGGACTGTGTTATCATTGACGTGGGGGGACTGTGTTATCATTGACGTGGGGGACTGTGTTATCATTGACTGTGTTATCATTGACGTGGGAGGACTGTGTCATCATTGACGTGGGAGGACTGTGTTATCATTGACGTGGGAGGACTGTGTTATCATTGACGTGGGAGGACTGTGTTATCATTGACGTGGGAGGACTGTGTTATCATTGACGTGGGAGGACTGTGTTATCATTGACGTGGGAGGACTGTGTTATCATTGACTGTGTTATCATTGACGTGGGAGGACTGTGTCATCACTGACGTAGGAGGACTGTGTTATCATTGACGTGGGGGACTGTGTTATCATTGACTGTGTTATCATTGACGTGGGAGGACTGTGTTATCATTGACGTGGGAGGACTGTGTTATCATTGACGTGGGAGGACTGTGTCATCACTGACGTGGGAGGACTGTGTTATCATTGACGTTGGAGGACTGTGTTATTATTGACGTGGGAGGACTGTGTCATCATTGACGTGGGAGGACTGTGTCATCATTGACGTGGGAGGACTGTCTTCTCCTCCACTTTGTTCCTGGCTTGCGTGATTTTTTGCTTGATTCTGTTCCTACCCATTTCATGTATGTTTGATTCTTTGTTTGTCTGTTTGTTTTGTCGCTTGTTTGATCATTTTTGGCTCAGCCTTAACGCATGTTATAGAAGAAAATCCAACCACTTATTTTATAGTTGATAATATTCATACAATAGTCTCTCCATGTATAAAACGGAACGTTTGCGATCACAAAACAAACAACAAAAAGTGTTGAATGTGTCCACTGTACTGCTTTGTGCTGTACTGTATTGTATCGTCTCATGTTTTTACAGTTCTCTACTTCATTATGCTACATTACATTGTACTTCCATGCACTGCACTGTCCTATACTGCGCTGCTTTGTACCGCACTTTTAACTACATTATATCATATTATGTTGTACGCCACTGCATTCACCTGTTTTGCACGTTACACACATGCACATGCGCTCGCGCACCGCGCACACTGGCACACACACACATGGGCCCGTGCCTACACACACACACCACACACACTCACACACACACACACCCCACACACACAAAACACACACACACGTGTACACTAAACCCCGCACTTGTACAATGATAATAATAGCACAACCAATGTTAGGTAGGCACTCAAGGTCTGACAGTGCGTTGGGCTAATGCGTAGGTCAGACATCTATTAAGTCATAGCCAGGACACCCTCTTCTTAAAATCTCTCCTCTTACTCATTATCCATTTATCCATCAACTTTAAATCGTGTGGTCTCAAAAGTTAGAATGTGGTGTAGCGTTTTATGGACTAGTTCGCACGCAGTGACGCCTCCTGGATGAAACTGTAACTGAAACTACTGTTTTGGACGTTACCGTATCGTTTCGTGGTATATTTTTACTACATTATTCCATGTTACATGGTACTCCACTGCCTTGTATTATATTGTTTTGCATTCATTTGAATTATATAAATAACATTCTGTGGCACTTCTAGGGCTATTTTCGTTGCAGACTATTTTCAACACCTGTCCGTGGCATATATTTGACATCGGAATGCCGTCCAGAGTCACCAACAAGGAGTGGAAGGGGGGGGGGGGGGGGGTTGGGGGGAGGGGGGGGGGGGGGGGGGGGGGCAAGGAGCGGGGCAGGAGCCAGTCCCCAAACCTTGAGGAGGCAGTGGAGCTGAGTAATGCAAACCCTCCTGAAGTCAGCTTCCATCACTGGCCTCAGGCTCTGAACTGGAATGCACATGAATAGAAGGAAGGTACAGGGAGCGACCCAGAAATAGCTGGAGACCCCCCCCCCCCCCCCTCCCCCCATCCAAACTTGCATACTGAACTAGATACCGTTTATGTCGTCATTCTGTCAGTTGTCAATGATGAAAAATCATTTAAAAAAAAAATATATATATATATATACATATATTGAATTATAAACAAAGCTTGCTCTTATGTCTTAGATTGAAGAAATAGGGGGAGATAAGCATTCATATCTGCAGTGGTAGTTAATACTGCCTAACTAACAGTATGTGCTCAAGTGGGTGGATGGGGAAAAATAAAATAAATGCTTCTAAAAATGAGCCTTCAGCAAGCTTATAATCTCCAACAGAGAGGAAACTCACTAACACCTAACTCCTGGTCATATACCGACATTTCGAAACCTGGTTGTTTCTCCTTAGTGACCGCGGAAAGTGGTAATTTGACTTCTCTGCCTTTTCGGTTTTAAGAATGCTATCCCAGAAAAGGCTGGTGTGCAATACCGTAGTATGTTTGTTGAGTTTTCAAAAAACCAACCAAAGGTGCCACCTAAGAAGAAATATATTTGACATCGGAATATATATATATATATATATATATATATATATATATATATATATATATATATATATATATATATATAATATTA
Source organism: Conus ventricosus (assembly GCA_018398815.1). NCBI lineage: Eukaryota > Metazoa > Mollusca > Gastropoda > Neogastropoda > Conidae > Conus > Conus ventricosus. Next base: position 22,988,714 of record CM031599.1, on the reverse strand, counting down.
TAATTATATATATATATATATTATATATATATATATATATATATATATATATATATATATATATATTATATATATATATATATATATATCACCGAGAGAGAAATGAAGTGGAAGCGAATCAATGAGAGAGAAAGGCAGGAAAGCAGTCCAGAACCGTGTCCCTTGTGGAGGTGTCGTCCACAACATAATATGCTCTCTTAAGAGAGTGAAGGCACCAGGTCAGAAACTGCTGGGGCCGTGCAGGACGATCCGGGTGTGGCTGTGTATTTGGGAGCTGTAATGAGCAGCATGGTTGTCATGGCGCTGAGAGGGATTCGGAAGATGAAACAGAAACACACACACACACACACACACACACACACACACACACACACACACACACACACACACACACACACACACACACACAAACCCGTAAAAAACCGTCCTGTACACTCGCAGAGCACAAGCTGCCACTGCAGAGCATCCGTCTAGATTTCCAGGACGTGTGTAGGCCTACACATCGGTGCCGATATTCTCATAACTATTGTCTCCGCTAACCGCCCATTTTGTGAGAGTGTCCTAGAAAGTGAACTTCATTTTATATTCGTTTGTCCCAAATGCCCAAATGTTAGAGAACAGTACCCCCTCCCCTCCCCCCCCCCCCCCCCCCCCCCCCCCCCCCCAAAAAAAAAAAAGAGTATTACAATAGCTCTTCTACCTTCAGGCTATGATTACTGATGTGTGACACTAAATGTATGTGCGGACTGGCAGCTTTTCTTTCTGATGCACTTCAAATCCGTAATCTTGCTATTTCGTCAACGATTAGTATGGATGTTAATCATTTTCATTTTTAATGTAGCATCCTGACACGATTTCCATTTATGCCCCCTCCCCTTGACATGGGAAGAAGGCCTAGCTCATTTAACGTTTTCTCTCTCTCTCTCTCTCTCTCTCTCTCTCTCTCTCTCCTCTCTCTCTCTCTCTCTCTCTCTCTCTTTTACACAGATAAAACCTCTTCTTACATATGCAGCTGAAATTTGGGGCTTACATGAAAATTCGATGATGGAAAAAGTACATACGTATGCTATGAAGCGTTTCCTTCAAGTACCTATTCATTCATCCAACACCGTTTTATATGGAGAGATGGGCAGATACCCTTTGTACATAAGTACATTTGTGAAATGTATTAAGTACTGGTTGAAGATCTTGAAGCTACCCCAGTCCCGTTTTAGCAGGCAAGCCTATGATATGATGCTTTTAGAAATGGAAAAAGGTAAAGAAAACTGGGCTCATAAAGTAAAGAAAGTCCTTTCAGAACAG
>CM031599.1:22977412-22982412 GCA_018398815.1 Conus ventricosus | reverse complement strand
CCCTTGACAAGTTTGTGTGTGTGTTTGGGGGGGGGGGGGGGGGGGGGGCTTGTGTGTGTGTGTGGGGAGGGTGTGTGTGTGTGTGAGGTGGGGTAGGGGACTGGGGTGGGGGGAGGGGGCTAAGTGTGTGGAGTATGTGTGTTGTGGGGTGAGGGTGGGGGTTGGGGGAGGAGGAGGAGGAGTAGAGGAAGTATATATGTAGTGGGGGGAGTGGGCTGGTGGAAAAGGATTTCATAGGGGGGCTGTTAGCAGACACCTAACACATGTAGCAAACGTTTGCATTATACCAGGGGAAAAGTGTTACACAATACTGTTGTGACATCAGTTTATTTTGATGTCATTTATTCTTTTATATTCATTTTGTCACTTTGACGTTTTTCCCTTGCTTTGAAGACTCTACGAGTGGAAGTACTCAATTCCTCATCTCTCCAGTGGGTTCGAAGTTTTTTTTTTCCTCCGTCGTTTTGTTATCCTGTTTTTCCCTTGTGTTTACTGTTAAGTGTTTCCTGATGAAGGGTCTAAGACCCGAAAGCTTGAGTGCTTATCATTTTTTTTTTTTGTAAAAAAGGACTTCAAAGTACATCAGAGTTAGAATCAAACTATCATGGAAATGGAACTTGTAGAAAAATCAGAGTAGGAGTCAAACTATCATTGGAAACGACACGTAGATTGTTGCATACCCAATGATCTGAAAACATGCTGTAATGGTGTGGGAAACACACACATTTTCTGTTGGTGACTGGGACGCTCGATGTGATCTCTGATTGCCACAAAGCCACGACTACCAAAGTAGACACGTTTTTGGCAAGGCTCGCAAAACACTTCAAATTCGCCGTCTTTGTCGTGTTTTCTTATTACATCCGCGACTCTGCGGTCACACACGTCCTTCTGCTGCCACTCGGTCTTCTAGTGGTTCACATACTTCTTTCTTTTTTTTCCGTTTTGTTTGCACTCACTGGCGGCAAACTCTCACTGTGAATCGACGCCATGATGAGAAATGATACTGGCAGGAAGCAGAATGAGAACTACGCCGTTTGAGAACATTACCGACAGAGAAGAAATTCGCTGTGCAGACAAGTTGAGATCGTTTCTGAGCTTCACTCTTCGAATAATTTTTCGGCGGAGACTTTTTCTTTCGGCGGAGATGCGAAAAAATAACGGCGGAGACGGCGGAAACGGCGGAGGAGTTTTCATCCCTGAGACAGACAGACAGAGAATCAAACACGCAGACAAAGACACACAGAGAGAGAGAGAGAGAGAGAGAGAGAGAGAGAGAGAGAGAGAGAGAGAGAGAGAGAGACAGACAGACAGACAGACAGACAGACAGACAGACAGACAGACAGACAGACAGAGCGCAACCTGATTATGGGGTTGACAAAATTTACAACAGAGGGGGCAATCATCCCTGGATGGACTGGAAAACACTTCAATGAACACGAAGAACAATTATCATTGAACCTCTGGGATCTCGTCCCGCATGCTAAGGACATGTAGTCTGGAACTTTTCACTCCATAAAATAAGTTCCGAACAAAATTCATCAATATCCACCTGCATGCATGTCCCAACATACAGTTATTGTCATAATGCTCCAATGTCCTCAAGTTTGGCTTCTTGGAGACTGCAGGAAAAATGCAACAGAGTACCAGTATATTATACTTAAATTAGTCCACCGTACAACTCTGAAGTACTATAATCCACAGCACGGCAGCAACTGCGCATACCCCACAGCACAGCAGCGGCTCCGTACAGTTCACAGCACGGCAATAATTTCGGATGGATAGTTCACACTACGCAGTAACTTCGGATAGTTCACAGTACAGCAGCAACTTCAGCTAATCCACAGCACAGCAACAATCTCCGTCCAGTCCAACATACAGCTTGAGTGTACAGTGCAGCTGGGAACAGTTCAACACAGCTTGAAGTACAGCAATGTGAAATTGACCACAGGATTACACAGCTTGAAGTACAGCAATGTGAAATTGACCACAGGATTACACAGCTTGAAGTACAGCAATGTGAAATTGACCACAGGATTACACAGCTTGAAGTACAGCAATGTGAAATTGACCACAGGATTACACAGCTTGAAGTACAGCAATGTGAAATTGACCACAGGATTACACAGCTTGAAGTACAGCAATGTGAAATTGACCACAGGATTACACAGCTTGAAGCACAGCAATGTGAAATTGACCACAGGATTACACAGCTTGAAGTACAGCAATGTGAAATTGACCACAGGATTACACAGCTTGAAGTACAGCAATGTGAAATTGACCACAGGATTACACAGCTTGAAGTACAGCAATGTGAAATTGACCACAGGATTACACAGCTTGAAGTACAGCAATGTAAAATTGACCACAGGATTACACAGCTTGAAGTACAGCAATGTGAAATTGACCACAGGATTACACAGCTTGAAGTACAGCAATGTGAAATTGACCACAGGATTACACAGCTTGAAGTACAGCAATGTGAAATTGACCACATGATTACACAGCTTGAAGTACAGCAATGTGAAATTGACCACAGGATTACACAGCTTGAAGTACAGCAATGTGAAATTGACCACAGGATTACACAGCTTGAAGTACAGCAATGTGAAATTGACCACAGGATTACACAGCTTGAAGTACAGCAATGTGAAATTGACCACAGGATTACACAGCTTGAAGTACAGCAATGTGAAATTGACCACAGGATTACACAGCTTGAAGTACAGCAATGTGAAATTGACCACAGGATTACACAGCTTGAAGTACAGCAATGTGAAATTGACCACAGGATTACACAGCTTGAAGTACAGCAATGTGAAATTGACCACAGGATTACACAGCTTGAAGTACAGCAATGTGAAATTGACCACAGGATTACACAGCTTGAAGTACAGCAATGTGAAATTGACCACAGGATTACACAGCTTGAAGTACAGCAATGTGAAATTGACCACAGGATTACACAGCTTGAAGTACAGCAATGTGAAATTGACCACAGGATTACACAGCTTGAAGCACAGCAATGTGAAATTGACCACAGGATTACACAGCTTGAAGTACAGCAATGTGAAATTGACCACAGGATTACACAGCTTGAAGTACAGCAATGTGAAATTGACCACAGGATTACACAGCTTGAAGTACAGCAATGTGAAATTGACCACAGGCGAACACAGCTTGAAGTACAGCAATGTGAAATTGACCACAGGCGAACACAGCTTGAAGTACAGCAATGTGAAATTGACCACAGGATTACACAGCTTGAAGTACAGCAATGTGAAATTGACCACAGGATTACACAGCTTGAAGCACAGCAATGTGAAATTGACCACAGGATTACACAGCTTGAAGCACAGCAATGTGAAATTGACCACAGGATTACACAGCTTGAAGTACAGCAATGTGAAATTGACCACAGGATTACACAGCTTGAAGTACAGCAATGTGAAATTGACCACAGGATTACACAGCTTGAAGTACAGCAATGTGAAATTGACCACAGGATTACACAGCTTGAAGTACAGCAATGTGAAATTGACCACAGGATTACACAGTTTGAAGTACAGCAATGTGAAATTGACCACAGGATTACACAGCTTGAAGTACAGCAATGTGAAATTGACCACAGGATTACACAGCTTGAAGTACAGCAATGTGAAATTGACCACAGGATTACACAGCTTGAAGTACAGCAATGTGAAATTGACCACAGGATTACACAGCTTGAAGTACAGCAATGTGAAATTGACCACAGGATTACACAGCTTGAAGTACAGCAATGTGAAATTGACCACAGGATTACACAGCTTGAAGTACAGCAATGTGAAATTGACCACAGGATTACACAGCTTGAAGTACAGCAATGTGAAATTGACCACAGGATTACACAGCTTGAAGTACAGCAATGTGAAATTGACCACAGGATTACACAATGGAAAAGGAAACGAAACAACAGGGTGGAAAAGGTAACCCAAGGAGAAGATCAACCAAACGTGTCAGGCCTTAAACCCTTTTTTTTTCAATGGTAAAGAGCCGTGAGAACATAGCAATTCAAAACATGGCCCTACTCGGCCCTGCAGCCACTTGCTGGGGTTTGCTATCACCATGATTTATGTTCACCTTTCCATCTTTAAATTGCTATGTTCTCACAGTGCTTTACCACTGAAAAAGGTCTAGTTGCAAAGCGAGACGACTGCAGGCGGAAATTTAAACAAATCTTAAATAAATGTTAGTGAACCGCCCAGAGAACGTAGACAAACGAGTCACAAGACCTTCTTCCTTGCGCTGAACCCTAAGCGATCTGAAGCGATCAAAGCTAAGTGAATTTTCGTTGTTTTATTCGTTTATTTATCACCAGACGAAGACCTAAGAGGTCGAAACGCGTCGTGTTTTGTCTTGTGACTCGTTTGTCCACGTTCTCTGGCCGGTTCGCTAACATTTATTTAAGATTTGTTTAGATTTCCGCCTGCAGTCGTCTCGCTTTGCAACTAGATCACTGAAAAAGGGTAGAGAACCTGACATGGATCAAGCTTCTACTTTTCAACAAGCTCAAAATCTCCCGTTACCACCGCCAACACCAACGGAATTGTGGACAGAGGAAGAAATGCTTATTTTGCAAGAGAATCAAGACTACTTTAAAAAAATGACAGAAATAATTGAAAAGATGAAAAGGGAAGGACCACAGGATTTGCCAAAGAAGCCTAAAAGAAAGCTTGAGCAATTGTTAAAAGAAAAGAAAGGAGACAAAAAAAGGAGAACAGATCTTTCAACACCGCAAGAATTACATCCCTATCTTATGGCAAATCAGGCTGGCATTCAAACAACTATTTCAAGAGAAGCTTTTAGTGATCAGATATTTTCCGCAACAGCAGATGAAGTTGAAATTGTAAAAAGACTACAAAAAGGGGTGAGAAATTTGAGGAGGCAAGATGCACAGTCCTTGCTAATTTACGTTCAGTTTGGCAACTTTTTGATTTTGTGTAAACAATGGCATGAAAAAG
>CM031599.1:22967412-22969912 GCA_018398815.1 Conus ventricosus | reverse complement strand
AACAGTTTGGGTTAACTTTTTCTACTAATCTGGGTACGTTTCAAAGAACAAAACACGTAGCATCCAAAACTAAACGAGTGGCAACTATATCATCCAATAACCGAAACTAGTCGATAATGTTACAGAAGAAACGTCTTTTCTTTCAAACTTTGATATTCTTCAGAAATGGAGTTCATTCAGACACTTCGATATTCTTCAGAAATCGAGTTTATTAGAGGATAGTAGTCAAGTAGAAAAGAAAACATTTGTACGCCTGCAAAAAAAAAGTTCCTAAATTTGTTTGTGCGTGTACTTCTCCTCATGATTTACAGTAAACTACGATGATGCCCCATGCAGGTAAACTGCTCCATGGATTCAATTCTTAATTTAATGAAATGTTAGATAGCAATCCCACATCAGCAAGCCATGTCTCGGCGATCACGACCATCCTTGCCTTTGTTCTTGATTGTGTGATCTTTTAGCTACGATCCAATATCGTAGAGATACGCTTCACATGGTGATCCTAGTTTCCTGGACGAAAAAGGGTCGTTCAACGTGCTCCAGAAACTGTTTAGGTTCCTGAAAAGGGAAATAACTGTATCAAAGCTCTCGTATGGTTGATTTCTTTTTTATTTGACAAGTTCTCCTGTGACAGAGATCAAATTACAGTTGGCTGACCGAAAGGATTTTCATAATATGATGAACTACTGGGTTATTGTAATGTAACGAACTTGCTTTATGAAGAGTAGGGCAACTAGAATGCAGCCTAATGGCGAACATTAGTTTCCTCTTCAACCGATCTTAAGTAGATATCGTATTCGGTTCGTCTATTACTTGAAGGTTCAAATTCCTTTGGAGATACTACGCGAATTCTTCAAAAAAGAGTTTTCGAAAATCGATTCAATCAATTCAAAGCAGTTCCAGGCTCTGTAGACCTTTCCATCCATCCCATTCGAGCACTAGTGAACAAGAGTTGAAAGGTTACGGGAATGTGTTACTTCCCTTGAGAAAAAGATAGTTCGGTTGTGCATGGTCTAGTTCAACTAAGAAAGAAATTAGAAGTATGTCACACATTCTGAAACTATGGTGAACATTTACTTAACAAAAAAAAAATGTAAATGGGTTCATAATATTGTTTTCTTGTGGTCTTGATATGTTTGGTGTGAACGAACTCAAAAACGGAAGGCTCTTTTGATTTGGTTAGTATGTTTGCCATGACATACATCTACAGTTTAACATTAGAAAAGAGTATTCCGAGCATTTCAGGCTTTTTTGTTCTCTCAACAAGTTTAATGCAAGAAAAAGATTGAAGATTTCAATGATTAAAAAACGAACAGTTTGATCATTTCCATGCTACATACATATACAGAGAGCAATGGTAAGCGAGAGCAGCTGCTTCCAGCACTTTAAATTTACTCACGGGAAATCAGCAACAGCACTGAGGCAGCGTATGTTCTTTCTCAAGTAATTCTCAATGAAGAGAGGCATTCCCTTCTTGCAGGTACTAGTGTCTGGTTAAGTACTAGTTGGCTACAAAAGGGCAGATACTGTTATCAAGTATTTGACTGACTTTCCACTGTTCATATCTCCACCAGCAACATGCTACCGGACCACCTCGACTGTAACAGCTACTTCTTCACACCAACAGTTTCAGTGTTGTCTTAAGGCCAAGATGGACACAGCCCAGAGAAAGCTTCGGCATTTTTCTTTGAAATTTTCTCCATATGTTCACTCCACCTTTCGTCTTGACAGCAATAGTCATTTCATCACTGAAGATGACTTTTCTTTCAGCAGTCCGTATACCAGTGAAGTATGCCCCTACAGTGCTATAGCGGCATTCTTTCTGTTCACATTATAAGCCACCAGCTTATCAACTCAGGGACCACTTCAATACCCGAATGCATGATTTTTTTTCCCTGATTGTCTTGTCACTCACCCTAACGGAGAGTGAAGCTCGAAATGCTGACCAAATTCATGAAACTGTCAACGACCTTGCTTTTAGTTGCGCCCAATTCCTTCAAAGTGCAGAACACATATTTCCATGACCTGTTTCAACCCAATGTTCCTGGGCTTTTTTTTTTTGTTGGTATCATTTTTCTCTCACAATATTGCGCAAACACTTTCCCAACAGTTGACCGATTCTCTCCCAGCAATTTTGTTCCTCATACACCCGAAGCGCCGAAATCGTTTTTTCTAAGCTGGTTACGTGCGGATACCATTCTAGATCTGCATTGACTGAAATCGATCAGACGACTGTTCTTTTTCTACCCAAAGCAAAAGATTCAACACCTAAAAATGACGTCACTGAGCTTATTTCTCAGTGGTCGACACCAATACACAGAAACGTTGAGATATTTGATTTGCGGTGTTGGTCGAAGTGATCATCGTTTTTTGGAGAGGACTGATGTGCCTTTATCTATCTATCTATCTATCTATCTATCTATCTATCTATTATATATATATATATAATATTATATATATATATATATATATATATATATATATTATATATATATATTGT
>CM031599.1:22957412-22964912 GCA_018398815.1 Conus ventricosus | reverse complement strand
CAAGCCAAGATGTGGTTGCGCACTAAGTAGCCGGACTGAGCAGCGTAGAATTAATGCCAGTAACGTGGCAGCACAAAGGAGCCGGATTGAACAGCGTAGAATCAATGCCAATAACGTGGCAGTACAAAGGAGCCGGATTGAACAGCGTAGAATCAATGCCAATAACGTGGCAGTACAAAGGAGCCGGATTGAGCAGCGTAGAATCAATGCCAATAACGTGGCAGTACAGAGGAGCCGAACTGAGCAGCGTAGAATCAATGCCAATAACGTGGCAGTACAGAGGAGCCGAACTGAGCAGCGTAGAATCAATGCCAATAACGTGGCAGTACAGAGGAGCCGAACTGAGCAGCGTAGAATCAATGCCAATAACGTGGCAGTACAAAGGAGCCGGACTGAGCAGCGTAGAATTAATGCCAGTTTCAAATGTGTACATCGGTTAAATAAACCGTTAAAAACCGTTATTTTTGACGTTATTTCTTATCTCATGAAGCACTTGGCTGATTTAATGCGGTTTGGAAAACTGGGAGTACGTTTATATGCTTTGCATCTTGTTAATTTTGGCGTGATGGCTTTTCAGTGAACTTTGGTTAACACAGTATCCATGGCGCTGCTCTCGTCTGTTATCATGAACATGCAGGCGTTCCATTGCGAAAGAAGGCGCGTCGTCCATTTTCCTTCTCGCGTCAGATGATGGTTAGCTGCCTACTCGTGAGATCCCCACCCACACGATTGTTCAGGTGCCAGCCAAGTCCTTTCTGCTGTCCTTGTCACTGAGAACGGACAGTTTATCACTCCACCTGTTTAGTTTTGCAATAAGCGGGACGTTGGTAGGCAGAGTATTCTCTTATCCGTCTTACACAATGAGCCAGTTCAGCATCGTCTAGGGACCATGTCTTGCAGCGGTAAAGACCTGTTCAGAAGCTGAACTACCTTCCTGTCAGAATGACTTTCGTTCTCTTCCTCGTGGACATTGAAAAATCAAAACGTTGGTTAGTCTGGAAAAAAAGCTTCAAGCTTATCAATATTGCCGTCCACATTTTGACATACTTCATTAAAGTTATCCACCCAGTCTAAAACTTGTTCACATCTGCTTTCAAGAAAAGCGCATTTCTCATCAAGGCATAAACGGCCTCATTCAATCGAGTAATATGTTCTTCCATTTGTATGAGGAGATCAGAATGTGTAGGTCCTGGGCTTGCTTCCACATCCATGCACTGCAGCAAGAAAGGGGCGAGAAAAACAATCACAAATGAAGCTGTCACACATCCGAATCTGGCCTCAACACGAGGTAGAGCATCACGAGAAAACCAGCAGAGCGAGAATACAGCGACGCATAGTCCGTGCGAATGTTGCGTTGTCCTCTGCTGTGCATGTCAAAGCCAAGAGGAAAGAAATCGTATTCCTGTGACCTTTGGCACACAGTCTTCAAGTCTCTTCAAAACAAAACAGTGGAGTGAAAAGCACCACAGCAAGGCAGAACTCCATGAACCTTGCCGGCATGATGGCCCGTACCAAAAACACTAATCTTGCAAAATTTCTGAAACTAGAAACATAATGGAAGTCGAATAATTAGCAATTGTTTACAAACACTCAACAAAGTGCGACTGCCTCGAACATGAGCTTGAACTCACCGCTGGTTTCCAGTTCTCTTTGACAGCCAGCTAGAATGTTTCGGAACAAATTGCCTTGGGGAACAGTATATGAGAGACAGAGACAGAGAGAGAGGGGAGAGAGAGAGAGAGATGGCGATACAACATTTACAGATTGCTGTTCTGTGTGTTCCATTTAAGACCAGCTGTGGCTTGGTTGGGATATTGATCTGGACAGGACGTGTGTGCCTGTGAACGGGTAATAAAATAAACCGCTGACATGGATGGGGATGGGGGGAGGATGAGAAGTGGGGAGGTCTGGAGAGGAGTGGATGGGGAGGGTGCAGTAGGAAATCGGAGACGGGCGGGGATGCGGGTGTGGGGGGTGGGGACGCGGGCGGGTGGGGGGGGGGGTGGTGGTGAGTGTGATATGATGGAGGAGCAGAAATCAAGGTGAGATCTTACGAATGCAGGAGGTTGTACATGCATGATCATTTTCAGTGTGAATGCGGGCTCAGTCGAAATTGAGATATGTTGTTGTAAACAGTGAACGTACATGCAAGCACGAGCTCTGTCTATCTTTGTCTCTCTGTCTCTGCTTGTTTTTTCTGTCTGTCTGTCTGTCTCTGTCTCTTTTTGTCCCCTCCTCTGTCTCTATCTCTCTCTGTCTCTCTATGTCTCTGTTTGTCTGTCTGTCTGTCTGTCTGTCTGTCCTCTCTCTCTCTCTCTCTCCTCTCTCTCTTCTCTCTCTCTCTCTCTCTCTCTCTCTCTCTCTCTCCTCTTTTTTGAACTCGTGTTGTATTCATGAGTGTTTTGTGTGTGTGTGTGTGTGTGTGTGCGTGTGCGTGCGCGCGTCTGTGAATGCGTGCGTGCGTGCATGTGTGTGTGTTTGTTTGTGTGTGCATTGTGTGTGTGTGTGTGTGTGTGTGTGTGTGTTTGTGTGTGTATGTGTAGTGTGCGTGAATGTGTGTGTGTGTGTGTTGTGTGTGTGTGTGTGGTGTGTGTGTGGTGTGTGTGTGTTGTCTGTCTGTCTGTCTGTCTGTGTGTGTGTCTGTGTGTCTGTGTGCGCACGCGCGTGCATGGACAGTGCCTCACAAACTATTGATTGAAGACCAAAGGCTCACAGATGTGGGTGCTGATCAGCACAGGACCACTCTTTGTCTGCGTTTCCCGTTGGTCGTCAAAGACTTGATGTGAAGATCACCTGACCGTTTTAATGGGAGACAAATGTCTTCGTTTCTCAAGTGCCTCCGGAAAGCCATATCAGGACCGCCTTTCGTGAAACAGTGCGAGAACCGGAGAGAGAGAGTGAGAGAGACAAAGACAAAGAGACAAAGACAAATGTTTTATTGTCATAGCATTACAGCCTTAAGACAAGGGAGTGAACATGAACAATTGTATAACAAATATCAATATTATTTACTGATTTCACATATGCATAAACATACACGCCCACACAAACGCGCGCGCGCCACAAACAGCACCCACCCACCCACCCACCCATTCACACACACACACACACACACACACACACACACACACACACACACACACACACGCACGCACGCACGCACGCACGCACGCACGCACGCACGCACGCACGCACGCACGCACGCACGCACACACACACACACACACACACACACACACACACACAAACACACACACACACACACACACACACACACACACACACACACACACACACACACCACACACACACACGCGCGCGCGCACACACAATACAGGATCATCTTGAATAGTTACTTTTTTTTAAAGTTAAATGTTATCGCACATTAATTCTGACTTACTCTTTCTTATCTTCATTGCCTGTGCTATAAATTTAGCAACAGATTTAATAACAGTTTCATTACTACTGGAAAGGATTTTTATAACTTTGTTCTGATCGGGAATGTTGGGAAGGATTTCAGTATGTCACATTTTTTACGGATATCATCGTAAGTGGTAGAGTAAAAAAAAAACCATGAGTTTCATTTTCGAATCCATTTCCACATGATGGCAATTAATATTTGTTTGGTCATTTCGAAACCACTGAATACAGTTTTTAAGGCCACAAACTCGGAGTCGAAATCTTGAGAAGCTGTCTCTATGCCACTTATTAGTTAACGCATGACACACATTTTTCAGACTCAAAGACATTTTTGAAAGAATAAACCATCTATATTTATCATTATCCTCCAACTCAGAATGCCAGTTCTCTTTAAAGCAGGAAATAAGCGTATCTTTCAACTCTAGAATAAAGCAGATTCACACCCAACACCTTGACTCAACCAAACTATGCCATACCCATTTTCCGTCAAAACATTTTGTACTTTTGATGCCCAATTAAAGTGACCAGATTCATGCTGCCTTAACAGCATTTCATAAGCCTGTCTACATATTCTTGACATGGGCAGTGACACGAGTTTTAACCAGTACTTGATGCACTTTACTGATGTCCTAAGACACAGTGGGTATCTTCCGGTTTCCCCAAACACCAGATTGTTAGAAGCATGCAGGGGACATTTAGGAATCTTTTTATAGCAAAGGCGTGTACAGTTTCGATTTGTCTACAATCGTTTTCTAGACCCCAGACTTCAGCTGCATATGTTAAGATAGGTTCAATTTGCCAATCAAAGAGTTTCCAGAACGAAATGTCTTCGTTTCTCAAGTGCTCCGGAAAGCCATATCAGGACCGCCTTTCGTGAAACAGTGCGAGAACTGGAGAGAGAGAGAGAGAGAAGAGAGAGAGAGAGAGAGAGAGAGAGAGAGAGAGAGAGAGACAGACAGACAGACAGACAGACAGACAGACAGACAGACAGACAGACAGACAGACAGAAAGTATGTGAGGAGTGGGATTGGACACACACGCGCGCGCACACACACACACACACACACACACACACACACACACACACACACACACACACACACACACACACACACACACACACACACACACACACACACACACACACACACATTCGTGTGTAGACCTGTTCACATATAGAGAAAGAGAGACAGATACTGATAGAGAGAGCGCGTAATGGGGGGGAGGGAGGGGGGAGGAAATGATGTGAGAATATGCATACCTTTAATGTTTAAAAAACAAATGAACAATTTGCATGAAGGCAAGTTAAACGAACAAGAAAACAAAACAACAACAAAATCAACATTAGTTGCAATGGGGATGTTGTGAGCGTCGTGGACTCATGGCTCAGAGTCTTGGGTTTGAATCCCCAACCAGCTCCTACCCAGAGCTGAGTTTGCTGTGAACTCTGTGTGAAATCTGGGACAGAAGAGTCGAGTTTCATCCACTTGTTGGATGCGTCTCTGTCTATCTCTCAAATTTCCTGACCAACGCACCAGGTGTCTGCATTTTGGGGGGCTGGCTAACGCCGAGATATATTATAATAAAATAATATAATGATAATGAATACTTATATAGCGCCTATTCTCGGCTAGAGACCAAGCTCTAAGCGCTTTACAATCAACACTCGTTTACACAACGGGCTGCCTACCTGGGTAGTGCCGACTAAAGAGCTGCCAGCTGGCGCTTCATTCAGTCGTTTCCCGTGTCATCCAGTCAGTATCGTTCAATATCGAACACTCATTTTCCTTACTTCCTTCATTCTTTCCATTTCTCACGCAGGGTGCATGCTATGTGTAACGTGTCATCCATACCAACGGCCAAACTGGCCTACTCTTCCGAAAGTTGGTGATGGGATTTTCACAGCTTTACATTTCCGTCCTTATTGAGACACTTAGTGAAAGGGCAAACAAACAAGGCTTTACACATTTGTAATCCAATATTTTTGTTGCTGTAGTCTGAGCAGAGGCATGTATCAAACTTGTGTGCTACTTAACTATGGAAAATTAACTTCCCAGAAAGTGATGACGTCATTTTTGCACAATATTGTGTTTGTTGTCATTGTTCTAATATTGCCTGACCACTTGCGTACAAGCTTTCATGCGGCATCTATGTTATCTACAAGAAAATAAACCCAGTCGAGTTTGGTATTAAAAGAATTGTTGGGAATTCACCAATTCAGTCATCTCAATAGTGCAGATATATTACATTTTTAATGACAATAACTAATTATCAAACCTACAGCCCCATTTGTAATGGCCGCTCAACCTTGCCGAACGCATTGCTGCCAGACCAGCTATGCACAGATGACATTTAGTTGGCCGAATACAGTGCGGTTAGCTGGCTGGTGGGGAGCGGCCTGCAGAAAACATTCCTTTCCCTCACCTGCATTCACAGCTTGGTCTCTGCAGCTGTAAACTCCCCTGCGACTCAAAACTAAGTAACTTGCTCTGAACAGCCGTGTTTTACGTGTGTGCAAGATGTTATGCGTGCGTTCACACACGGAACCTCGGTTTATAGTCTCATTCGAAGGACTGTATGGGAAATGGAGTCAGAACCAATGTTAACTCCGAGGGAAAAATCCCCCTGTACCGAAATGCCCCGGCGGAGGTTCGAACCCGCAACCCCGGGATCACCAAGATTACGAGTCCGGCGCTCTACCAACTGAGCTATTCCGCTAAGTCAACGTAGAGTACAGCTTTGTCACGCATTCTCAGACCAGAATGGAAATCCGTAGCATCATCTTCATCGTCTCTCTATTCCCACGGATCAGCAGAAAACAGTTCTCAAATTCTGTGGCCCTTCCTGTCCTGCTGTCATGGTGACCGAAGTTTCAGTTTACCTCGCTACGTCTATACCCTGGGTTTGATCCTGTCAGGGTCACCGGTCTTGGAAAGGTCATGGGGTCCGTTGTCAGACAGACACAGTGGAGTGAGAGAGAGAGAGAGAGAGAGAGGAGAGAGAGAGAGAGAGAGAGAGAGAGAGGGAGAGAGGGGAGAGAGAGAGGAGGGGGGAGAGAGAGAGAGGGAGAGTGAGAGAGAGAGAGGGAGAAAGAGAGAGAGAGAGAGGGAGCAGAGAGGGAGAGGAGAGAGAGGGGGGAGAGAAAGAGAGAGAGAGAGGGAGAGAGGAGGAGAGAGAGAGGAGAGAGAGAGAGAGAGGAGAGAGAGAGAGAGGGAGAGAGAGAGGGAGGGAGGAGAGAGGGAGAGAGAGAGAGGAGAGAGAGAAGAGAGAGAGAGAGAGAGAGAGAGGGAGAAGAGAGAGAGATTGAGAGAGAGAGAGAGACAGAGAGAGAGAGAGACAGAGAGAAGAGAGAGAGAAAGAGAGAGAGAGATTGAGAGAGAGAGAGATTGAGAGAGAGAGAGAGAGACAGAAGAGAGAGAGAGGAGAGAGAGGAGAGAGAGAGAGAGAGAGAGAGAGAGAGAGAGGAGAGAGAGTGCTCTTTCACGCTGGCTTTGCAACCAAGCCATTTTTTGTCGTCAGTGAGGAGCTTAGTAGATAGTGTCCTGCGTATGCTGGATCAGAACAGGCGCCACTGAACACCCCCCGAAGCAATACAGCTTTAGTGGAGTGGAGGGTCTCCTTGGATGGGTTGCCTCACGGTGACTAGACCTGTAAACATCACCGGCACTAGTGCTGTGGTAATACGTGCTAGGTTGTGGGCGTGGACAGGGAAAGGGAATGAACGGCATAGATTCAATGTCATGAAGATGCACGGAAGATGAGAAGAACACGAACAATAAATAAATGGCAGAAAATCAACGCTACAGATCTTTCGCAAAAAAAAAAAAAAAGAGAAAGAAAGAAAGAAAAAAAAAAGTACGAAACTTGTGAACTATCAATTTGACCAATAAACTACAAACACACATAGGGAAGAGAAAAGCAGCAAAAAAAAAAAAAAACAAGTATAAAACTAACAAAAAAGACACATTTTGCCCAGCAAACTAAATCCTCCCCTCCCGGCCCCCCCCCCCCCCCCCCCCCCCCCCCCCCCCCCCCCCCTCCATCTCCCCAAAGACCCTGAAGATAACACACTTGCCGGTG
>CM031599.1:22952412-22954912 GCA_018398815.1 Conus ventricosus | reverse complement strand
ACACACACACACACACACACACACACCACACACACACACACACACACACACACACACACACACACACAGCGCACGCGCGCGCTCACACACGCATGTGCACACACATGCACGCACAGAGGCACACACGCAACCCACACTCAAGCACGCACACACACACACACACACACACACACACACACACACACACACACACACACACACACACACACACACACACACACACACACACACACACACACACACACACACACACACACACACACACGTAAAGACACAGCCATATAGACATACAAATTCTAACGCAGACAACGAATTCATGGTTCAGAGTCACGCAAGGATATGCTCAACAGAACTCGGTCAAATGTTGCACCTGTCTTCAGTCAACTGGGTTTTTTTTTTTTTTTTTAAAGGCCTCAGTTTTTTATTTGCTGAATAAAGCATGGCTCCGTTCACGTCAAACCCCGGCGCTCACTTCAGCAGGTAAGAACAGGTTTGTCTGACGTGTTGTCAAGTGCCCACTCTATTTGCTTTCAAACTGATAATGGTTTCTTCACTTGATAACGTTTATGTGGTTATTCTGGACGAAATCCAACCAATTTGACAAAAGAAAACGATGGCGTTAGAAAAAAAAAAATTTCGGCCGTCAACACCACCAAAAATAAAAAGAAATAAAAAAGTGAAAAGCCAAGTGAAAAGTTGTGTTCGTTTGAAAGTGAAGACAGGAGCACGTTACACTGAAGAGCTTTACACAGGAATAAATGCACGCCAGACACAGTGCTGTGTGGCAGTAAATGACTCTCCCTGACAAATGAGCTATGCTGCTCATCTCAGCTGTTTTGTATCATCATGGAATATGATCATCAATATGAGCGCGCGCTCACGCACGCACGCACGCACGCACGCATACACGCACACACGCACGCACGCAGACACACACACACACACACACACACACACACACACACACACTCACTCACTCACTCACTCACGCACACACATACACACACACACACACACACACACACACACACACACACACACACACACACCACACACACACACACACACACACACACACACACACACACACACAGTGCAAATAGACAGCCATATAGACATACAAATTTTAACGCAGACAACGAATGCATGGCTCAGAGTCACACAAGGATATGCTCAACAGAACTCGGTGAAATGTTGCACCTGTCTTCAGTCAACTGGTTTTTTTATTTTAAAGGTCTCAGCTTTTTATTTGCTGAATAAAAGCATGGCTCCGTTCACGTCAAACCCCGGCGCTCACTTCAGCAGGTAAGAACAGGTTTGTCTGACGTGTTGTCAAGTGCCCACTCTATTTGCTTTCAAACTGATAATGGTTCTTCACTTGATAACGTTTATGTGGTTATTGTGGAAATCCAACCAACTTGACAAAAGAAAACGATGGCGTTAGAAAAAAACAACTTTCGGCCGTCAACACCACCAAAAATATAAAGAAATAAAAAAGTGAAAAAGCCAAGTGAAAAGTTGTGTTCGTTTGTAAGTGAAGACAGGAGCACGTTACACTGAAGAGCTTTACACAGGAATAAATGCACGCCAGACACAGTGCTGTGTGGCAGTAAATGACTCTCCCTGACAAATGAGCTATGCTGCTCTTCTCAGCTGTTTTGTATCATCATGGAATACGATCATCAATATGAGCGCGCGCTCACGCACGCACGTATGCACGTACGCAATCACGCACGCACACATACTCATGCACAGACAGACCCACACGTATGCACGCACGCACGCACACAACACACACACACACACACACACACACACACCACACACACACACACACACACACACACACACACACACACACACACACAACACACACACACACACACACACACCACACACACAGCACACACACACACACACACACACGCACACACACACACACACACACCACACACACCACCACACACACACACACACACACACACACACACACACACACACACACACACGCGCGCGCGCGCGCGCGCGCTGCACACACCACACACAACACACACACACACACACACACACACACACACCACACACACACACACACACACACACATACACACACACACGTGCACGCACGCACGCACGCACGCACGCACGCACGCACGCACGCACGCACGCACGCACGCACGCACACACACACACACACACACACACACACACCTTTTCCTGTCACAGTCTAAAATCACTTTAAGGGAATAGACGTGGAATGGAAGTTGGAGCAAACACAACAGACAACGAGTTACCGCACACGCTGCCAGACCAAAACGAACCTCTCCTGGCAGCTATTAATCTCTGTAAGCTTGTCTGATGCTGGGCCTGTGTTTCACAATCGCCCCATGACCAGGGGCACAGTCGAGGATGGAGATCCATGAGGCCGTTAAAAGAAGTCTTAGACGGACAAATATAAAGGACATAAAAGGACTTTTAGATTAAAAATGCAAAAATCCAG
>CM031599.1:22937412-22939912 GCA_018398815.1 Conus ventricosus | reverse complement strand
CTCTCAAAAGATTTTTAGGCGTAGAGATGCGAACTCCTAATGACTTTGTTTACGGAGAGACAAATAGATACCCTATATATATTAATTCAGCTGTAAAATGTGTAAAGTTTTGGTTAAAATTGACAAGAATGGGGGAATCTAGGCTACCCCAAAAAGCTTACAAAATGTTGTATGATTTTAGATATACGTGGAAAGAAAAATTGGGTTACAAATGTTCGTTGTAAACTATATTTGTTTGGTTTTGGATTATGTTGGCTTAACCAAGGTGTTTAGGGGATAGACAGATTTCTGCAAGTTTTCAGAGAACGGTTAATTTTATGTAGATGGCAAGAGTGGGACTCTCATTTTAGTGATAGTGAAAGGTTTAATGTTTACAGAACGTTTTGCAAGGTGCCTGAGGTAAAAAATTTATTTACTGATGAATTTAGATAGGTATTTAAGGTATGTATAACGAGTTTCGATTTGGCATCTCTGAAATAGCGCAACATCGTTTACGTTACAAAACACATAGTAATGCTGACTTAAAATGTCCGCTTTGCAAAAATGAAAAAGAAGATGATGTTCCTTTTGTCTTATGTTGTCCTGTTTTTAGTGACTTAGAACACAGTATATACCTAGTAAATTTTATGCAGATCCAAATAAATTTAGACTTGCATTGCTTATGCAACAGAGCATAAACAAACTGTGAAACAACTGTCCATTTATCTTTACAAAGCATTCAAGTTGCGTTCTGTTCTGGTTTCTTGATTAGATACTAAATATGTTGTTAATTATGCATTTGTGTATAGAAGTTATGTACCCCTTCATGAGGGGCAATGGCCTATACATGAAATTAAACTTTCCGTTTTTCCGTTTCCGTTTCCGTCTCTTCCTCTCTCTCTCTCTCTCTCTCTTCCCCTCTCTCTCTCTCTCCTCTCTTCTCTCTCCCCTCTCTCTCTCTCTCTCTCTCTCTCCCCCATCATTGAGTCAATGATTGAGTTCCCCTCTCTCTCTCTCTCTCTATCCTCTCTCTCTCTCCTTCTCTCTCTCTCTCTCTCTTCTCTCTCGCTCTCTCTGCTTCTCTGTCTGTCTCTATCTCTGTCTCTCTCTGTCTCTGTCTCTCTCTCTCTGTGTTTCTCTCTCTCTCTCTCTGTCTCTGTCTGTCTCTCTCTCTCTCTCTCTCTCTCTCTTCTCTCTCTTTCACACACACACACACACACACACACACACACACACACACACACACACACCCCACACACACCACACACACACACACACACACATATTCATACGCTGACACACAATTATGCCGAACAGGCTACCCCGGGCCCTTTTCCAACCTTTCCTTTAATTTCGTTGAATGAGAACTTTAACATCTGTTTGCTGGGGATAAGAAGGATCTTTATTCTGGAGTGGCGAATTGAGGGAGGGGGGAGGGGAAGAGGGACAGGGAAAGAAGAACTAAAAAAAAAAAAAAAAAAAAAAAAAAAAAAAGAATTAGGAAAAAGAAAGACAGCTAGACACGCGCAGAACTTGTCAGCAGTCGAGCGGGTTGGGGAATGGCTGAATCATCAGACCACCTACATGCATTTTGACAGCCAAGACATTCAGGGTCAGTCTAATTTGAACAAGGTGCAAAGCATATTAACGTACTCGTGCTTCCAGTTTATCTTAAATACGCGTGAGATATTCCATAAAGAGGAAAACCCGTTTTGGGCCGTTACAGCCATCAGTAACGGCTATAACGGTAAAATCGGCCATCATCTGTGACCCATAATAAAACATACCTACACATTTTCAGAAAGATCGGCCAAGTACTTTCTGAGATTTTCCATAAAGACAAAAACCGTTATGGGCCGTTATAGTCATTAGTAACGGCTATAACGGTAAAATAAAACATCGGGCATCATCCCATAATGAACAAACCTACAAATTTTCAGGAAGATCGGCCGAGTGCTTTCTGAGATATTCCATTAAAAAAAACCGTTATGGGCCGTTTTAGCCGTTAGTAACGGCTATAACGGTAAAATAAATCATCGGACATCATCCGTGACCCATAATACAAACGCCTACAAAGATCGGCCACGTACTTTCTGAGATATTTCATAAAAAAAGAAAAACCGTTATGGGCCGTTTTAGCCGTTAGTAACGGCTATAACGGTAAAATAAAACATCGGCCGTCA
This sequence comes from Conus ventricosus, assembly GCA_018398815.1. Lineage (NCBI taxonomy): Eukaryota > Metazoa > Mollusca > Gastropoda > Neogastropoda > Conidae > Conus > Conus ventricosus. The sequence continues at coordinate 22,937,750 of CM031599.1, read as the reverse complement.
TTCGTGACCCATGATGAACATACCCGCAAATTTTCAGAAAGATCGGCCACGTACTTTCTGAGATATTCCATAAAAAAAGAAAAACCGTTATGGGCCGTTATAGCCGTTAGTAACGGCTATAACGGTAAAATAAAACATCGGGCATCATCCATGACCAATAATGAACATACCTACAAATTTTCAGAAAGATCGGCCCAGTAGTTTTGTCTGGAGCGAGTTGAACACATTGTGACCACGGACAGACACACACACACACAGCATTTCTTCGTTCCATTGTAAAGTATTCCCTGTTCTATAAGAACTGGGAGTACAAAAAGGGGGTTGATACTTGACTGGAG
>CM031599.1:22924912-22929912 GCA_018398815.1 Conus ventricosus | reverse complement strand
TGTGTGTGTGTGTGTGTGTGTGTGTGTGTGTGTGTGTGTGTGTGTGTGAGAGAGAGGAGAGAGATGCCATTATTATTTACCTTCCCCCATCTTTTTTGTTTTCTTCTTTACCATTCATACACTGCCCAAATTTATAATTATTAATTAAGCGACAATCCATCGAAACACAGCCGTAGTTACCGAAGAGAGAGAGAGAGAGAGAGAGAGAGAGAGAGAGAGAGAGAGAGAGAGAGAGAGAGAGAGAGAGGAGAGAGAGAGATTAAATTCCATTTTTCTATCCAAAATATCACATGCTAAACATTACTATAAATTTTGAATAAAGAGCAATACATCAATATGATCAACAGTAATCCGGACACACATTATCACCTTGCAGTTACAGTGCTCAAAGAAATCAAAGTATTAAGACATCAATCAATTCGTGAAATGCACCAATAAGACCAGCGACCACAATAGTCATTCATCATAATATGATTTCAATCATTAATATAACCGATAGTAACCACCATCTCTCATTTATCATTATCTGGTTTTTAAAAACATCAGTGGAAGGAAACGGGCGTATCAGTTTAATATGCAGCAGAGAGAGGAGAGACGAGAGAGAGAGAGAGAGAGAGAGAGAGAGAGAGAGAGAGAGAGAGAGAGAGATGAACTTTTGGATTAATGGTGTTTAATACAGCTGTAAAGCCTACTGGTGAAACCGTTAGACTGATCATGTTTCATACAGCTAAATAAACAGGACTTTTCTGCGTTGTCTTACTCACCTAGAAAACATCCCGATTAACAATCTCTCAGAGTCGTTTTACATAGGAAGTGACAAAATGGACTTGCTGATAAACGGAGAATGTCTTTTGACACTTCTACAAAATTGCTGACATACTGAGAATATTCTTTTGCATAGCCACAAAGAAAACTAATATCTGCTGATGAAGTATGTTATGTTAAATACAGCTATATAAAATACTAATAAACTGTCAATCTTGGTTTATACAGCTACAAAGCCGATGCTATTGTACTGTTGCTGATGGTTTTCATGCATTCCCCCCCCCCCCCCCCCCCCCCAAAAAAAAAAAAAAAAAAATAGTAATAATAATAAAATAAAAAAAAACAAACAAAAAAAACCTTCTGATAAAATATTATTATGTTTACATAGCGGTAAGAACTGTTGATCGACTTTAAGTGATCGCCAGCAGCAACACCCCCCCCCCCCCCCCCCCCCCCAAAGAATTACAGATAAACTATTAGTGATTGTTTCACACAGCTTTTTACAAATGATGTACTGCTAATAATATTTTTTTTTCACAACTACAATGACTGCACACGTACTGTTGGCCATGTAGCTACAAACACTATCGATGAACTTCCAGCGATTTTTTTAACACAGCCTCAAAAATTACTGAAGATGTGAGTGATGTTTTACCCTGCTACTGGAAATTTTGACGAACCTTTTGATGATTCTAAAACAGCTATAAAATCTACTGATAAACTGAAAGTGATTTTACGAAATACAAAATATTGATGGATTTGTGGTAATATTTTTAAAACAGCTACAAAAGCGCTTGACAAACTTTTTCCCCTGATGTTTTCCCATGGCTCCAGGAACTGTTGATGAACTTTTACACTTGGAAAAAGCCTGCGCTACCTTGGCATTGGATGCAGGCACTCGCAGGGCATTCCATTAAGACGTCAAAGGGGCATAACTGCTCCCTGGAGGGCGCCATTGTGTAATGGCCACTGGATGCAACACAACAGAACTTTCAAGGAAGCAGCTCATCTTTCATAATTGCAGACCCCACCGACACATAAGCCATCATTAAACAAGCTGCTACTCGCATCCCATAGCCCCCAACCCCCCCACCCCAAACCCACCCACCTCGTTGCTCTGTTGCTGAGAGGTGAAACCAGTACAACTCCAGTCACAACCAAGCTTTTTGCAACACGGTCTTCTTCGCCCTTTGAAGAGGGTTCCGGGTTGCAGTCTTTCCCGCTGTCAACTGGATTTTCTCCGTGGTCAGTGGGGCTCTCCTTTCCTCACCGTTATCAGGCTTTTGTCGAGAGGGGTCAAAAGGCAGACATGAAAAAAAAAATCCGAAGGTACCGATGGGACCCAGAAACTCAGCTGCCGAACCCGCCTGCCGGGAGCAGTCCCGTAAGTACGCTCAGAATATTCCATTTACAAATCACGGGAACTGATTTTTTACTCTGTCACAATATCTGTTGATGAATTTGTAGTGATTTGTGTTTTCACTACTACACAAAAAATGTAAAGAAAGTCCGCCAGTGATGATTTATACAACAAGAAAAAAAAATACTAATTAATTTAAGTGAAGATTTCCACAGCTGACACCAGCCTCTCGACGCTAAGAGTTACTCTAATGCTTAAAAAAAAAGAAACGGTCAGAGTCCCTTTCACAAAACAGCAGTAGTAGTAGTAGTAGTAGTAGTAGTAGTAGTAGATAGTAGTTAGTAGTAGTAGTAGTAGTAGTAGTAGTTTCAGTTTCAGTTCCAGTTTCAGTTTCATCAAGGAGGCGTCACTGCGTGCGGACTAGTCCATATACGCTACACCACATCCGCTAAGTTTTGAGACCACACTACGCATGATTTGATGCTGATGGATAAATGAATTAATAACTAAAATGAGAGAACTGAAGAAGAGGGTTTCGTGGCTACGACTCAGCAGATGTCTGACCTGCGCATTAGCCCAATGCGCTGGTCAGACCTTGAGTGCCTACCTAACATTGGTTGTCTTTTTTTTTAGTAGTAGTAGTGGTAGTAGTGGTGGTGGTGGTGGTAGTAGTAGTAGTAGTAGTAGTGTAGTAGTAGTAGTAGTAGTAGTAGTAGTAGTAGTAGTAGTAGTAGTACTAGTACGAGTAGAAGTAGTAGTAGTTGTAGTAGTTACAGGAGCTGGCTAACAATTCATCCGTCATACATAAATGACTTGGCAAGGACTTAAATACAAATGGGGGGGGGGGGGGGGGGGGGGGGGGGGTAAGGGAACAGGTGGGAAGAAGACATTAGAATGAAAAACTGGGGAAATATTTATAAACATAAAACTCTTCACCAGTAGCATATGGGGACCGTTGGAATCCAACTTGCAGACAGAACTATTCATGTCGCCTGCTCCGGGGCCTTTCGTCCGCTGGATCGTACTCATCAGGAAGGCATGGCTGACTGTTTCTGTGCTCCTCGGCATCAAATGGAGACATGCCACAGTCTATGATTCTGTTGTGTTCTCACAACCAAAGGTTTTAAAAAAGCAGAATCCATGTACAGCCCTACACACACACACACCATGTCTATATCTATGAGTAGACCTGTGTATGTATGTATGTATGTATGTATGTATGTATGTATGTATGTATGTATGTATGTATGTATGTATGTATGTATGTATGTATGTGTGAGTTGATTTTAACGTGGTGACAGCCCTGATGTGGCCCTTTGCGGTCGGCTGGGCTATAAGCAACATTATCTTATCTTATGTATGTATGTATGCATGTATGTATGTATGTATGTATGTATGTATGTATGTATGTATGTATGTATGTATGTATGTATGTATGCATGCATGTATGTATGTATGTATGCATGCATGTATGTATGTATGTATGTATGTATGTATCTGTTTATCTATCTATCTATCTATCTATCTATCTATCTATCTATCTATCTATTAATTTATGATGATACGTTTGTCCATAAATGATATTCTTCATATCCCAAAAGGGGTGAACAAAATATTGCTATAGGTATTGTGTGTATCTATGTCTCTGTGCGTTTATATGTTTGTGCTTTTTATTCAGATAAAAGAAAGATAGAGAAGGAAGAGGAGAAGGAAGGTTTTTTTGTTTGTTTGTTCAATTTTTATCTTAAATCAAGTAAAATCTCTGGGCCTTTCCTATTTGCAATGTGAGTGCTCCCTTTTCGTTCCCATCACCACCCCACCCCCCTCTCCCCTTTCTTTTTTTTCTCTGCTCATTGTCTTCCTCACCCTTACCCCCTCACAACCCCTACACATTTTTCTTTTCCATTCTTTTTTGTTCGTTTTGGGTGTGTGTGTGTGTGTGGTATGGTGGTGGAGATGTATGCTTGTTCGGGTTTTAGTTTGTTTTTTTGTTGTTGTTTTTTGTTCGTTTGTTTTTTGTTTGTTTATTTTTTGTTTGTTTATTTTTTGTTTGTTTGTTTTCTTTTGTTTTTGTCGAAATTTCTCTCTCTCTTTTCGTTTTCTTTGTTTCCTCCCTTAAATAGGGCCTACTTGTTGTCTGCATGTTCTTTTTACTCTTGCTTTCTCTCTTCCTTTCTTTTTATTCTTGCTTTCTCTCTTCCTTTCTTTTTACTCTTGCTTTCTCTCTTCCTTTCTTTTTACTCTTGCTTTCTCTCTTCCTTTCTTTTTATTCTTGCTTTCTCTCTTCCTTTCTTTTTACTCTTGCTTTCTCTCTTCCTTTCTTTTTATTCTTGCTTTCTCTCTTCCTTTCTTTTTACTCTTGCTTTCTCTCTTCCTTTCTTTTTATTCTTGCTTTCTCTCTTCCTTTCTTTTTATTCTTGCTTTCTCTCTTCCTTTCTTTTTACTCTTGCTTTCTCTCTTCCTTTCTTTTTATTCTTGCTTTCTCTCTTCCTTTCTTTTTACTCTTGCTTTCTCTCTTCCTTTCTTTTTACATTTCCTTCTTTGCTTTCTCGAATCTTGCGGTTTTTGTGTTTGTTACTTTATTTTCCATCTTTTTGAGATTTTTTTTTCCTTGATGTTTTATTTGTTGTTTTGTTTTTTCTCTCCTCCCCCCACACCCCTACCCCCTCCCCTCACTGCATTACTTCTGCGCCGTTCATTCCAGCCTCGCGCACACACAGACACATCCAAAAGTCTATCCTTTCCTACCCACAGCACCGCAGTCCACGATATCAAGTCGTCATGAGGCAACCCCCCAGAGGAGACACTGCACCGTTGCCTGGTTATTACGGTAGTAATCAGTGGTGTCTGGAAGAATCCAACATACGCGATACAC
>CM031599.1:22917412-22919912 GCA_018398815.1 Conus ventricosus | reverse complement strand
TACACGTCTTCGGTTATGTATTTAGCGAATTCCTTTGCAGCATTCATTGTTGTTCGATAGCAACGTAACTCTTGAGCTATTTGGGGGTTTGAACAGGAACCGAACACAATACAGCAATTATTTTTGTCAGCCTAAGCAGATGAAGGAAACGAAAAATGGTCTTCGTTTTACACATACATTTCTACAAAAGAGACAAATAATGCTGTTTTAAGCAATCGTAACTAAAAAAAAAATGCTCATGATTTTTTTTTAACCACTAACCCTCAACCGACATTTTACGAAGCTGTCACCGTTCCATTTATTTGTAACTAAACTGAAGTCCTTTTTCTTCTCTGAGAAAATGTTTTTACAAGAACAGAAATATATTTATCACTGGCATTGTAATGAGAAGGAAAATGGCTGAGGGGGGGGGGGGGGGGGGGGGGGCGGGGCAGGTGTTGGCCTTTAGGGGAAGGAGTCAGTGTGTTTTCTCTATTAAAAGAAAGAAAAAGATATACCCGAAGGAGCTGGTAGAACGCAGTGAAGTATGAGTGTATCTTTTTCTTTCTTTTAATAGAGAAAACACACCGACTCGTTCCCCTTAAGGACATCCCCCCCACCCCCCACCCCCCACCCCCACCCCACCTCTTGTCCTTAAAGGGGAAGGAGTCATTGCGTTTTCTCTGTAAAAGAAAATTATAGAGTACTTTTTTACATCAAAATTCACCTCCACCCTCTCTCGTAGTAGTGGTGGAAGGAACAACTTTCCAATAGTTGTCAGCATTTTTTTTCCCTCATTATTTCTTTTTCTCGGGACTATTACGAATACTCAAGAATAGCTAAGAAAAAATTTACCTTAGGCTTACGTACTTGAATATGCTTGTGCTCCAAGTGACAGACACTGAAATATAAACTGAATTATGAAATGATATATGAACAAGAAATAGACTAACTCAAGCTGGTTGCAGTTTCATACGCAAACGTGAAGTTTGCTCACAAAATTAGAATAAACAGAATAGTCATAAAGTCATTCTGGCCTTCCTTGGGTTAGCTTCCTCTCAGCTTATCTCATCATAAAGGGAGGGACTGATCTGATAAACTGAGTCTGACTTTACAAAGACTTAGTTATGGTAAAGATGGAGAGGTGCGCAGATCACTCTCTGGGTTTTGTAGGCTTGCTGATTTTTTTACGCAGGGTCACATCGAAGCCTGGATTCTTTATCCTGTTATGGGCCAGTTTTTGCACTCCCAGTTCTTATAAAACAGGGAGTACTTTACAATGGGAACGAAGAAATGCTGTTGTTGTTGTTGTTGTTGTTGTCGTACCCTGGCTAAAAGACTCCAGGGATCATCGAACAGCGAAGTACTTGAACACTATGGTACAAATACATCAGCTGGGGATGAGAACATTACGTGTGTGACCGTTTTTGATTACCCGCCACATGGGCAGCCACACTCGACTTCGGGGGATTTTGGAGACTGATGTTATGCTAGGAGCTTGTCACAACTGAAGACAGCCCCCGCATAACTATGCAGAGCATAACAACATTTTGATGTAGCCTTGGTGTTCTAGCCTATGTCAATTGGCCTGACACAGGCGTGAAGAAATGCTGTCTGTCTCTCTGTGTGTTCTCTTGCCCGTGGTCAAGATGTGTTCCACTCGCTCCAGACAAAACTTCTGGGCCGATCTTTATGAAAATTTGTAGGAATGTTCATTATGGATCACGGATGATGCCTGATATCTTATTTTACCGGAATAGCCGTTACTAATGGCTATAACGGCCCAAAACGGTTTTTCTTCTTTATGGAATCTCAGAAAGTCGCGGGGGGGGGGGGGGGGGGGGGGGGGGGCTGAAAAACGTCACAATCAAACATACGTCATAATGCTGAAAAACATCACAATCAAACATGCATCAGAATGTATTTCGTCACTGAGATATTGTAAACATGCTCTTGCTATGTACACGCGCATTCAAGATAAACTGGTAGTACGTTCATATGCTTTGCATCTTGTCGTAGACTAACAGGAACCCAGGGTCTGAGGGGATTACAGGACCTGGTTTGTAGAGGAGTAGTTGAGAGTCCGGTCTGACGAGCCCCAACATTCGATCTCTGACTTTAAGAATGGGTGTGACGTCTCAGCTAGCAATGTAAATTAACAGAACGTATCAGCTTTGAGTTTTGGTCTCAACTTGAGTTCTTCACTCACGTGTTGAGTGCTCTTCAATAAGTGGTATGAGACAGAAAGAGATGCTAAACAGCCAAAGTGAAATGATTCTTTCAAGTAGCCAGTTACTCAGGTCGTGTGATTACCTTTTTTTGCACACAATAAAGACCAACAGAAGAATTAATCATTCACTTACTGCAAAGCATTTAGACAATCAACAGAATTCCTACATCATCTTAACAGATTCTACCAGTAATGGAAGAAACTTTAGGCATAACTACAAACAACGCATATTAACAAGACTCAGAAACTAGCCTCTCAACGTACTTTTTTTTTGTTCTGGGACAATCAGTG
>CM031599.1:22909912-22914912 GCA_018398815.1 Conus ventricosus | reverse complement strand
GAAGAAACCTTTGCACTATTAGCATATAAAGTAAAAATATGATCTGCAGTACCAAAGCTTGGTCTGAATCCTGATAGTTCTTGCATTATTATTTTTCTTCCTTTTCTGCCCATTTTGAAAGTCGATTCTTTAGAGTAAGTGTACACCTTACTTACAACGGTTGTTGAGGCGATGCCACCTTGGTCAAACAGTTTATTTCAACAAATCAGTTGGAAATGAAAAACAAATATTTGCGCTAGCGAATCTTAACATCTCAGAAACGAGTTTGTCAGGACCAGTAGTTTTTCTGACCTTAAGATTACCAATGTTCGCTTGAACCTAATGTCTGGGCAACGGTTCACTAAGAAAAAGGAATCGCCGAATTGTCTGTCGTTTCTCGTTGAATGATGTGTTTCCCTCTTGTCTAGAGTAGATGATAACATTCATATCATCGCACACGCTACAAAATTGGCCAAGCCACTGTTCCTTAGTAATGCAGTTGTGCATGACTGATTTGCTGTTGACACACCTGATTGGTTAACAAAATATCTTCGATTGCTACTCTACTATTTGAGCGTACCTGATCCTGTTTGATCAAACTCGTCTTTTTTTCATAATTATGCACCTCTTTTTCTTTTACATGTTTTCTTTGACGTGCCTTTAACTTTCTTGTAATAACCCTTAATTTTCTTTTTTTTTATCACATTCTGTGAAAACCAGTTGTTTCTGTCTGATCCATTCTCTTGCAGTAATTACCCATCTTAATATTTTTTTCTCTCTCTCTCAGCCTCTCGCCCCTGCCACCCCTTGGTATTTTCCTTGTTTTTGAGGTTATACATTTGTACATGTATGAGGGGGTGTGTGTGTAAGTTTATGCATATCCTGCTTACAATTCTTGTATGTTTGTGTGTGTGTGTCTGCGATCTTTTTTTTTTTTTTTTTGGGGGGGGGGGGGGTGTACTTGTGTGTTTGTTCTCTTAATGTGTCTGACTTCTTCCATGTTCTTGAACAATTATTATGCTACATATGTCCTTTTTTTTCGTGTGTGCTTGTTTGTTTAAAAACTGAAAAAAAATAGAAAAAAAACCTCTTCGCTAATACTTTCCTAGCATGATTATATAATTCCAACATAAATACATGTTGTCAGTTGTGCCAACTCATTCTCCCATTCATTCCTTTAAATACAAAGAACATCAAGACAAATGTCATAGGATACTTTGAATTGAACTCTTTATTATAACAACTTATATATTTGTACATACATGAATTTGTTATTAATTTGTTTTAAGTAAATACTTTGCTAGATTTATGTTGAGGGATGAATGTGCGAGAAAATGAAGGAACTGTTGAGTGGAGGGATGAGAGAGGTGACATTTAAAAAAAAAAAAAAGTTGTTTCTCTCTTTTTCATTTCCTATTGCTCTTATCAGCTCCGCCTGGTGGTTCTTCGGAGCCACTTGCCGGTCTCAAGCCCGGGTAAAGGAGGAGAGTTGGGCGTGGGGCTAGCAACCTCACCCGTAAAAACATTACCGCTACGGAAACGACAGCAAGAGAAACTACTCCATCTGGCAGAGGGAGTGAAGCAGACCAAGCAATTGGACTTATGAAGGAGGGGGACCAAAGCCGAAAGGACGTCTCCAGCCCGATAGCGGATCTCCTAACGCCAAAACGTCACATGCGAGTTGGATTTTGGAACGTGCGGACCTTGTACCAAGCTGGAAGATTAGCACAAACTGTAAATGAGATGAAGAACTACAACCTGAACCTACTAGGGGTCACAGAGGCAAGATGGACAAAAACAGGAAAACAGAGACTGAGTACTGGAGAAACCATCACCTGGTCAGGAAGGCAAGATGACATCCATCAGGAAGGAGTTGCCCTCATTATTGCCAAGAAACATGCCAATGCCGTACTGAAATGGAAACCAATCAATGAACGCCTGCTGTATGTAAGAATGAACTCCAAGTGTGCCAAGCTATCAGTTATAGTGGCCTATGCACCAATAGACAACACTGACGAGGAGGACAAGGATCAGTTCTACAGTGCGCTCCAAGCAACATTGGATGACATACCAAGACACGATGTTCTCCTCCTGATAGGGGACTTCAACGCAAGAGTTGGTAGCAACAATGAGAACAGGGAAAGAGTCATGGGGAAACATGGAATAGGAGACATGACCGACAACGGCGAACGACTCATCGACCTCTGTGAAAAAAATGATTTGGTCATTGGCGGTACTCTTTTCGCTCACAAAACCATCCACAAGCTAACATGGACATCCCCGACGGAAAGACAAAGAACCAAATTGACCACATCATTATCAACGGAAAATGGAGGCGCTCCCTACAAGATGTACGTGTGATGCGACACGCAGATGTTGGTAGTGACCATGAACTACTGGTAGCGAAACTGACCCTCAAACTGAGGAAGGCAAAAGTTGGGGACAGTTGGAACCTGCGCTTTGATGTTGCCAAGCTAAAAGATATAACAACAAAGAAAGAATTCTGCATCACCTTGAAGAATCGCTTCAGCGTCCTCCAAGATGAAACAGCACTGACCATAGACAGTTTCAACAAGGCTATAACCGAAACAGCAAAAGAGACAATAGGTTATAGGAGAAGTGTGAAATCTGAGTGGATAACTGCCAACACATGGAAAACCATTGAGGAGAGAAAACAGATCAAGAAAAAACTGCTAGATGCCAAGTCACCCAGGCTAAAGGAAAGAATAGCAACCCAGCACAGAGAGAAAGACAAAGAAGTGAAGTTGTCTGCAAGGAAAGATAAACGTCTCTATGCGGAGAGGCTTGCTGAAGAAGCTGAGGCAGCAGCAGAGATGAAGGATATGAAGACAGTGTATAGAGCCACCAAGAGGCTGCGGGGAGACAGAGGACAGAACCAAGACATACCAGTTAAGGCAGAGGACGGAACACCTATCACAGAAGAATGTGCCAAGCTCGAGAGGTGGAGAGAGCACTTCCAGAGGATCCTAAACCGCCCTGATCCACCAACACCAGCTGACATTCCTATGGCAGAGGAGGACCTGGGGTGGAATGTTCAACCGTGTACAATCAGCTTACAATCGGCAGACAATGACAATAGGCTGACAATCCACTGACAATTTCACTGACAATAAAAGTCCGCGATGCACAACCGCTGACAACCGTTGTCAGTGGGGTGAAAACCAGTGACTAAAGCTAGAAATTTACACCCTCGATTTCGGTGGACAATCGAATGACAACGAAACAAAATGGCTGCCCTCGCGTACATGCGGAACATGAGGCCTAAAAACAACAATGCTCCTACTACAGACATCACCTCCGTGAGTACCACACACAGCTTCGCTAAAATCGAAGGCACAATCTCCTCTTTGTGTGATAAAGCAGCGAGTCTGGAAGATCAAGTGAGATCGCTGCATGCTAAAATTGTTCGAAAGGACTCGGCTAGCACAGCAACGCAGACAGAACCCTTTCCTTACCTCTCTTACGCAGAAGTGGCTCGATCCAGAATTTCATCACGATCGAAAACAATTTCTCAGGATGCTCTGCCTATTAAAGCAAGCAACTCAGAAAAGAAGAACAGAAATGTACAGGAAAGTGACAAAAACCAAAAAAAAAAAAATAGAAGAAACTGATAACACGAACAAAAATGACGTCAAATCTTCTCTGCGTCATAAGCCGAGTCTAAGGAGCAGTGCGAGAAAAATGCCGAGTCCAGACACAAACAAAACGTCAATGACTTAATAAAGATCAAGTGCGGAGACAAATCAAACGACAACGAATTAAAGGCCAAGTCCAGAGACAAACCAAATCCAATTTTAAACGCCCTTCCCAACATTTTATTTGTGAATGACCCTGTCATAAAGAAAGTCAACACAAACAGACTAGGGAAGTCCTACGGATGTAAAGTGCATCAGAGTAATGCAAGAACAGTAAAAGACATCAAACCAGCAGTTGCCAAAGCAAGCGCATCTGCCAAGCTGCGATTAATTCTTATCTCATGAAGGAGCACTTCCATTTCAGGAGAGAAATTAGGTTTCTTCTGCCGTTTTGCTTTTGCCCCGGTTTCGTCTGCCATGATGGATGCAGCGTAAACAAAGTCACTGCGCATGCTCAGGTTGAAACAGAAAGTTAACTTTCGCGGGAAAACCCTGGGTAAAAATAGTCCGGTAACGTTTGAAAATTAGGGCAATCATTGTCTGCTGACTTCGTTGTAAACTCGGTTGTCACCGCTTGAACATGGCAACTTTTCAAAGCTGACTTTAAAGTCAGCTGACAACTGATTGTAAGCGGATAGTCAGTGACAATAATTGTACACGGTTGAACATTCCACCCTGGACGTCAACATGGGAGACATCACAGTAGATGAGGTCAAGGAAGCCATCCGCAAGCTGAAGAATGGCAAAGCTCCAGGAGAAGATGGTGTATGCCCGAGATGCTGAAGGCAGAAGAACAGGACACACCTCTTATCCTCCAACGCATCCTGCAGGACATATGGAACCAGGAGACAACCCCAGCTGACTGGAGAACTGGTACCATCATCAAATTACCAAAGAAAGGAGATCTAGGAGAATGCAACAATTGGAGAGGCATCACCCTACTATCAATCACCAGCAAAGTCTTCAGTCGCATCTTACTCCAGCGTATAAAGAAAGCAGTAGATGACCTACTTCGTCAAGAGCAGGCAGGCTTTAGAGCGGGGAGATCATGCATTGATCACATTTTCGTCTTACGCCAGATCCTCGAGCAGTCCCATGAATGGAACAGCCCACTTTACGTGGTTTTCATTGATTTCGAGAAAGCCTTTGACAGTTTGCACGGCGCTTCTCTCTGGAAGATCCTACGACACTACGGCATTCCCCAGAAAATGGTCAACGTCATCCAGTCCCTGTATGAGAGCTTTGAGTGTCGCATCATCCACAACAACCAGCTGACGGAACCATTCAAGGTGGACACCGGAGTGAAACAAGGCTGCATACTGTCACCAATCCTCTTCTCCTTGGCCATCGACTGGTTGATGCGAA
>CM031599.1:22887412-22899912 GCA_018398815.1 Conus ventricosus | reverse complement strand
TGACCTGGAGACGAAGACGGACGACCTTGAGGGACGGTCCAAACGGAATAACCTTATTTTCTACGGCTTACCGAGGAGTGAGAACGAGACAACCGGCCGAGTGTGAAGGTAGGGTAAACGATCTTCTCACTGACAAACTTGGACTGTCACATGATGTGGAATTTGACAGGTTCACCGAATAAGTTCTAAGTCTGACTCCCCTGTGATTGCCAGATGTGTATTTATAAACAGAAGGTAGAGGTGCTAAAGGCAAAGGGCAAGCTCAGGGGAAGTCAGGTTTTCATTGGTGAAGACTTTTCTACCCGTGTAAGAGAAGTCAGGAAAAGGTTGATTCCACACTTAAAGAAAGCTCGCAATGAAGGAAAACGAGCTACAATGGTTTTCAACCACCTCCTGATAGACGGTAAGAAATATTCTGTCGATTCTAGTGACAGGCTGGTGGAAATGAAATAGGACAGTGGCCGGCCCGAAGACATTGTGTGTGGTTTTCAACAGAGGGAACAAACCTTCATGGTGCACCGGTTTTGCTGTCACCCGGTAACGGGTATGACACAGAGCTGGCACGTGCTGATCGTGGAACGGTTGACCTGGTTTGTTGCGCTAGCGATTCAACCACCAAACCTGAACATGTGTGTGTAAACAGTGAGCGTGTGTTGGTTGAATCCGTATCTGTGTATGACGCGCGTCATAACGGCACGTGCAATGCTTCTCCCGGGTTTGCTGACAGTGGCAGTTCAGATTGTTTCTTTGTAAATAAACATTCTAAATCTTTTTCTTTCTCCATTGGAATGTGAATGGTTTATTGTCTAAATTGCATGATAAAGAATTTGTCTCTTTTGTTTGTTCTTTTGACTTCATATGTTTTGATGAAACATTCCTGGAAGACTTTCATTCATCTGTGTTTGTAGGTTATAAATCGTATTGCAAACCTGCCATTAAACTTACAGCTCGTGGAAGGCGTTCTGGTGGTCTGGTATGTCTTGTTAAACACGAGCTCTGCTCGTTCATTAAGCTATTAGATATTAAATCTGATAACTGTGTTGCTTTTGTCATTGATAAATCTCTGTTTTGCGCAAATAAAGATATCCTTTACATATGTGCTTACGTACCACCGATTGATTCACCGTATTATACACATTCTGATATTGAAAATGGAATAGGTATGCTTGAAGAATTTGTGAGTGATTGTATACTTGCTCTTGATGATGTTTATGTTTTATTAAGTGGTGATTTGAACAGTAGAACTTCAAACTTTTCACATGATTTAGAAGATGATGGTTTACCTATTGATGATCAGTATGTAAGTACTCCTTTATGTACAAACCGAAATTCTGAAGATAATGTATTGAATAACTATGGTAAAATGTTAATCAATATGTGCACCGCTTTGAATTTGTGTATCATGAATGGTATGTGTCAGGCGAACTAAATGGTCGCTACACATATATTTCTGAGAGAGGTAATAGTGTAATTGATTATTTTTAATGTCACGAGATATGTTTTTGAGTTTCTCGAATGATTGTACATTACAAGTGCTAGAGAGAATCGAGTCAGACCATATGCCTTTGTTGATGAACCTCAGTGTCCCAATGACTGCATGAATAACACAGAAAGAAATGTTTCTAACCTTTTCATTGAAAAGTATGTTTGGAATGAGACGTATACTAATGTATTTAGTGATATAGTTTGCTCCCCTGAGATTCAACAGAGAGTTGAAATGGCGATCAGTGTAATTGATGTGGATATAAATGAAGCTCTATGTATATTTAACAGTTGCTTGAAAGAAGCAGCTGAGTGCATGAAAAAACAGAGCAAGGTAAATGTAAAACATAGTTATGATGATGACTGGTATGATGTGGAGTGTAAGTTTGGTAAGAGAAAGGCCCGTAATTTGTTAAATAGATACCGTCGTACTTTATTGCCACCAGATCATGTTTCTTATAGTAATGCCAGACGTGACTATAAACAGCTTCTGAAAACAAAACATAAACAGTTTAATCGAGCTATGTTAGAAAAACTGGTATCCTCTGTAAATAACCAGAAGGAATTCTGGAATTCAATGCGGAAATTCACAACAAAAGTAAACAACCTTCTAATAATATTAGTTTAGAAAACTGGTTTCAGCACTTTCAGAAATTGCTTGAAAAAGAAGTAGATATTTGTAATATTATGGTCGATGAAGGTGGTAGTGATGACAATGGTAACAACGATACCAATGATAACAATATTACCAGTGATGATACATTAAATCGTCCAATTTCAAGAGATGAGATTCTGCTGGCTCTAAAGAAATTAAAGAATCGTAAAGCTAGCGGCCCTGATGGAATCATTGGTGAGATGTTAAAAAATGCATGTAAATCTGATTTGTTGTTAGATTTTGTCACAAAATTTTTTAATGCTTTGTTTGACAGAGGTGTGTTTTCCTGAACTGTGGACTGAATCTATTGTTCTCCCTTTATACAAGAAAGGTGATGTTGATAATCCAAGCAATTACAGAGGCATTTCTTTGTGTAACATTTGTAGTAAACTATACAGTGCTGTTATCAACAGAAGGTTACAGGACTGGGTAGAAGAAAAGAACCTCACTGGTGAATTTCAAGCTGGATTTAAGCGGAACTATTCTACAATAGATCATATGTTTACTTTGATGGCATTTGTGCAAAAACAATTTTGTTTGAATCGCAAATTATATGTTGCTTTTATTGATTTCGAAAAAGCCTTTGATTCTGTTAATAGAAGTATTTTGTGGCATATTTTGTTTAAAAATGGAATCAGAGGGAAATTATATCGAAGTGTCATGAGCATGTATGACTCCGTCAAAGCTAGAGTGAGAAGCGGTGGGTCTTTGACTGATTGCATAAACTGCACGACTGGTGTTAAGCAAGGTGATGTGTGCAGTCCTATATTGTTTTCCTTATTTATTAATGAACTGACATTAGAAGTTACCAATTCTGGACGACATGGAGCAAAGTTTATAAATGATTTTTGGAAATTTTCATTCTTTTGTTAGCAGACGATGTTGTGTTAATGTCTGAAACAGTAATTGGTTTACAGACCCAGCTGAACAGTTTAGAAAGAGCTTCTTCTGCATTGCAGCTAAAAATAAACATGACGAAAAGTAATATAATTGTGTTTAGAAAGGGCGGTTATCTTGCCGCCAGAGAAAGGTGGACATATAATGGAGTCGAAATGCCCGTAGTGAATGCTTATAAATATCTTGGTATTTGTTTTTCTACGCGCTTAAGCTTTACCTTTGCTTGTAAAGATCTTGCAAGTAGAGCTAAATATGCTTTATTGTGTATTTTGAGGAAATTGGCACAGTTAGATAACGAATCTTTATCTTTGTTGTTGAAATTATTTGATATTCAAATTCAGCCAATGTTACAATATGGTGCTGAGCTATGGGGCTTTGATTCTGCTGCTATGCATATTGAGAAAATTCATTTGTACGCTCTGAAGAAATTTCTTGGTGTTTCGATGAGAACACCAAATGATTTGGTATATGGAGAGACTAATCGATATCCTATCTATTTGATATCAGTGGTTAAATGTATTCGTTACTGGTTAAGGATAACGCAAATGGAAACACACAGATTGCCTTATAAGGCCTATACGATGCTCGTGGATTTAGATGCAAGGGGTAAGAAAAATTGGGTCTCGAATGTAAGGCTAAAGTTGTATGCATATGGATTTGGTTTTGTATGGGAAAATCAGGGTGTTGGCGATATAAATGCTTTTATTCGTGTTTTTCAGCAAACAGTGATTGATTGTAGTTGGCAGAGGTGGAACTCTCATGTTGAAGACAGCAATAGATTTGATATTTATAGAATGCTAAATCCTATGCATTGTGTTCCGAGGTATTTGTCAATGGTTATTGACAGACATTTGAAATGTATCATAACCAAGTTCAGATTTGGTATATCGGATATCTATGCACATTCACAGCGTTACAGACATTTAAACGATCGTGTTACTGTTTGTCCATTATGTCAGGAATCTCAAGAAACTGAAGTTCATTTTGTTCTTTCATGTCCTGAACTAAGTGATCTTAGACAACAGTGTATTCAACCTAAATACTATAGACATCCTTCGATATTCAGATTAATTTTGTTAATGTCATCGACAAATGATAGGATAGTGAAGCAGCTTGCTGTGTATTTTTACAAAGGGTTTAAACGAAGAAATTTTGTATTACTTTAGTTTGTACTCTTGATTAGAAATGGATATGCAAAGTTCTTTTATATGTATCCCCCTTCTAAGGGCTATGGCCTTTACGAATAAACATCTACATCTACATCTACATCTACATCTCTCTCTCTCTCTCTCTCTCTCTCTCTCCTCTCTCTCTCTCTCTCTCTCTCTCTCTCTCTTTCTTCTTCTTCTTCTTCTTCTCTTCTTCTTCTTCTTTCTTCTTTCTTTTCTCTTCTTCCCCCCCCCTCTCTCTCTCTCACATGCACACATACTCACACATGCATGCGAGCGCCCGCATAGCACACACACACACACGGGCACGCGCACGCAGGCGCGCGCTAGCGCGCATATCTTATCTTCTGTGATGACTAAGATCCTAGCTTGAACTACAAACGTTCATGGTTTATTATGCATGTAACAGTCATGGTTTATTATGCATGTAACAGTCATGTTGTCAGAAAACGGTACAGGTTTGCAAGGTCTCAACTGCATGCTATTCACTGAAAGGAATATATAATAATAACAACTAAAACATAAATCGTGTTTTCAGCATGTATGGTTACTCTGACAAAATATTATCTACGTCTTCAAAATAGTGAAAAGCTATGTTTACTAAATTGTCAAACTGAACAACCTTACAAACTTGCCCATCGTGATCCGTCTGACATAAGAACAGAACAAAAGTTTGCTATGTTGAAAACAACAATCACAACAACAACGAACTTCATTTACCTGTTACTGTTCTGTTTGAAATGATAACGTAAAAGCATCCATTTCAATAAAAAGCCGTGTTCAAATAAGGAAATGAAATATTGCAGCTGGAAATGCCACTGAAGAGTGAGTCAGGACCAGGATGGATGCGGTCTGGCCTGCTTGGAGTGCAAGGAAGTTTTTTGGAACCTGCGCTGCTGCAAGTAGATGCTCCAACACCCCCCCCCCCCTCCCTCCCCCCCCCCCCCTTCCCACACACACACCCGCCCCTCCCCCTCCCACTCTCAAATCTAATGCTCATCTCCCTTTCTCTTCACGCACTCTTTTTCCCCTCTCTCTCTCTCCTCTCTCTCTCTCTCTCCTCTCTCTCTCTCTCTCTCTCCTCAGGCTACTTCCCCCCCCCCCCCCCCCCTGCGCTGTCTTCCTGCCATCGTCCTGTTTAGTAGTTCCCGTGGTGGAATTTAAAGGTGTCTGTCTCTGTTCCTCTGATGACGCGTCCAGTCTGATAGTGTCAATGAAAGAACCTTCGTTCCGCTGATAAAACTGTTCAGGGACTACGTTGAGTTCTGTTAAAGTCAGAAAAGTAAAACGAGAATTGGAGACGGCGCTTCACGTTTGCAAGGGGGACAATTTCTTCGTCTAAATTGTCTTCCTTTCCTTCTTTCTTTCTTTCTTTTCTTTCTTTTCTTTCTTTCTTTCTTTCTTTCTTTCTTTTCTTTTCTTTTCTTTTCTTTTCTTTTCTTTCCATCTTTCTTTGTTTCTTGTTTCCTTCCTTTTTGGTTTGTTTGTTTCTTTCTTTCTTTCTTTCTTTTTCTTTCCGTTTTCTTTCTTTCTTTTCTTTCTTGCCTTCTTTCTTTCACTTCGTTTATTTTTTTTCTTTTTACCCATTTCCTTTCTTGGTCTTGTTCTGGTTGTTCTCCTCTTCTCCCCCCCCCCCCCCCCCCCCCCCGCCCCTCCTCCTCTTCCTCCTCTTCCTTCTTCTCCTTCTTCTGCTTCTTTGTTTTCTTTGTCATCTTCTTCTTCTACTTTTTTTCATCTTTTCGTTTCCTTTTGACTCTTCTTCTTCTTCTTCTTCTTCTTCTTCTTCCTCCTCCTCCTCCTCCTCCTCCTCTTCTTCTTCTTCTTCTTCTCTTCTTCTTCTTCTTCTTCTTCTTCTTCTCGTCTGTTAGTAGGAACTGACCTCAACATCTTCACCCTTCTCTGCCCCGTCTGCTTTTCTTCTTCTTTTCCCAAATGCCTGCTACCTGTAGAAGCCAGAGTCTTGGTATCTTGAATCCAATGCTGCGCTAGCTGTAAACTGTAACGGCAGACATAAGAGAAAATTAGCGGAACAGATTAGATAACTCGTGCCTGGAGTCTGGAAGCTGAGCTTTTGGATCAAGGACAACGTGTACCGCATTACACTCTTTGACGTGCTCCCATATGTTTTCGGATGTATTCCCCCACTTACTGATGTGTTACTCCTTGCGTTTTCTATCATATTCTTTACTCTTCCTGAAGTAACCTCCCTCATCCTTCCCCGTGACAGCGAGAGAGAGAGAAGAGAGAGAGAGAGAGAGAGAGAGAGAGAGAGAGAGAGGAGAGAGAGAGAGAGAGAGAGAGGAGAGAGTCAGATAGACAAACAGACAGGGAGCAATGGAGAGAATGAGAGAAAGAGAGAGAGAGAGAGAGAGAGAGAGAGAGAGAGAGAGAGAGAAGGAGAGAGAGAGAGAGAGAGTGTGTGTGGTGTGTGTGTGTGTGTGTGTGTGTGTGTGTGTGTGTGTGTGTGTGTGTGTGTGTTTTGCGTGCGTGCGGGCGTGCGCGCGCGCGTGCGTGTGTGTATCTGTGTGTGTGCTCGCGCTCGTGCATGCGCATGTGTGTGTGTGTGCGTGTGAATGAGAGAAAGAGAGAGAGAGAGAGAGAGAGAGAGAGAGAGAGAGAGAGAGAGAGAAAGCGAGAGAGAGAGGAGAGAGATAGAGGTAGATGGAAAGGGAAAGGCAGAGAGAGCAAAACAGAAAAAAAACAGAGAGGGATAGGGTACAGAGAAAGACAGCGTCAGCAACAAACATGTACAGTGAGAGATAAAAAGAGGCAGAGGAATGGGCATATGGACTACAGATGGTTTAACTAGAGGTACAGATGAGAGTCATTCATTCCTTACCCTCGTCTTTCAACTCACACTCTCCCATCTCACCCTATAAAACGTAAAGTGCTCTCTATCAGTTTTGTTGTAAACTATTTTGCGGACTGTCTTCGGTTTCGGAAGTAATGGAATACACTATATCTCTGGGGGAAAAAAAGAGTCAGACCAGTTTCAGCCACCGCTCATACGGCAGCGACTACTTTACGGTTATAGAGACCGACACAGAAGTGTGGTACTCTCTACTGCATTGGCTGCTCTTGCACAGCCTGTCTTCAGGCATTGTCCTTTGACTCTTCTTCGGCAAATACGCTCAGCTCAGCCTCCGATCTTCTTCGACAAATGGGCTCAGATCGGCCTCCGATCTTCTTCGGCAAATGGGTTTGGATCAACCTCCGATCTTCTTCAGCAAATGGGTTCAGATCGGCCTCCGATCTTCTTCGACAAATGGGCTCAGATCGGCCTCCGATCTTCTTCGACAAATGGGCTCAGATCGGCCTCCGATCTTCTTCGACAAATGGGCTCAGATCGGCCTCCGATCTTCTTTGACAAATGGGCTCAGATCGGCCTCCGATCTCCTTCGGCAAATGGGCTCGGCTCAGATCGGCCTCCGATCTCCTTCGGCAAATGGCTCAGATCGGCCTCCGATCATCTTCGGCAAATGGGTTCAGATCGACCTCCGATCTTCTTCGGCAAATGGGTTCAGATCGGCCTCCGATCTTCTTCGGCAAATGGGTTCAGATCGACCTCCGATCTTTTTCGGCAAATGGGTTCAGATCGACCTCCGATCTTCTTCGGCAAATGGGTTCAGATCGGCCTCCGATCTTTTTCGGCAAATGGGTTCAGATCGGCCTCCGATTTGTGTGGGCCTCTGTTCACATTCTGTCTTCTCTGGTCGCAGTTGTCCACACGCACCCCCCTACCTCTCAACATACATGTCTAGAGTCTTCTGCGTGGCTGGCTTGCAGACATCCGTGACGTGAAGATGGTGGATGGCGAGTACTTTCTTTCACCAAGCCAGCTGACAGTTCACTGTTCTGAAAGACCTTTTGCAGTCCGACCACCTGGCATGAGACGACTAGGACCAGGTCAGGTGAATCAGGGCTGCTACATCAACCCCGTTTTCTGCTACGTGTGATGAGACTCCGTGCTTTCCCAGCGTCAGATTCTTTTACAGTCACTGTCCCAAAGACTTGTAACGTGTGTGTGTGTGTGTGTGGGGGGGGGGGGGGGTATGTGCCTGTGTCTGTCTCTGTGTGGGTATGTGTGTGTATGTGTGTGTGTGTGTTTGTGAGAGAGAGAGAGAGAGAGAGAGAGAGAGAGAGAGAGAGAGAGAGAGAGAGAGAGAGAGAGAGAGAGAGGACATGAGTGTGTGCGTTTGTTCCATTGTATCTTGCTTGCTTGTTTATGCCTATAACATCGTCATTTCATCAAAAACCCAACAGAGACTTACAGGACGTCAGCTGTGTGGTATTTACTGAGAGCAACTAAAAACTTAAACGTAAGTACGTCGATTTTCGGAAACCTGCTCCAGCAATATATGACCTAAGCCTTGACATCTTGAATCACTGTGTGTCTTAAAATCTCAAACGGACCAACAGTATGAATTTCCTCAGTATGGTCAGATGCCAGTTGGTTCTGTATACAAAGTGTTTGAATTTTATAAAGTAATGCCAGTTTTAATATCTGGTGATGAAATTTGGTCTCATGGTACGGGGAACTGCATCCAAATTGTTTTCAACTATTCCTGTACATTGCTGAAAGCGTCAAAGAAACAGAACGAACAAACAAGATAATATGTCAAGGTCAGCACTTGATCCTCACTGAAAGTTTCGTTATAAGTGAAAGATCAAGGTCATAAATCAGGTTCCCTTCAAAACACGTTCTGCTGCAGTTAGATGCCCCCTCCTTCTACTAACCTACCTCTCCCTTCATCCCCTTTACTTGTTTTTCCCATCTACTCCCCCCCCCCCCCCCTCATTCCCCATTCCCTGTAATCCCCCTCCCTCCCTGCTCTCCCGCTATCCCCTTTCTCCCCTCAGTTTTGTAGTTCCTATAGTAGAATTTGTAGGTGCCTACTATCTTAGTTTGTCTGCTGGCAGCAACCGCTCTGCTAGTATCAACAAAAGAACCTTCTTTCCGCTGATACGCGTCTCGGAGAATGCAAATTGTCTAAGGCCGGGTGTCGTATATAATACTGTCGCTCATAAAATCGTGTCGCAGCGACAGCATTTCCCGGGAAATACTGCATTTTATGGACAGCTACAATATTCTATGGGACATTTTTCGTGAAAAGTTGTCGCGCGAGATTTTTTTCCAGCAATTATTGTCGCTGCAACAATATTTCACGTGAAATGCTATCGCTGCGATACAATTCCACGGCGACAGTATTATATACGACACCCGGAAAATGACTACAGTGGGGTGGCATTTCACATTTACTGGTGGTGTTTTTCTTGATCGTCTTCGTCTTCTCTCTCTCTCTCTCTCTCCTTCTCTCTCTCTCTCTCTCTCTCTCTCTCTCTCTCTCTCTCTCTCCTCTCTCTCTCTCTCTCTTTCGTTCTTCCCTCCTCTACTTCTAGATACCGTCGTTTTCTTCCTCTTCTTCATCGTTTCCTTCATACTCTTTCTTTTTCATATGAACTACTTCTTTTTCTTCACATCATCACTGTTTGTCTTCTCTTTCTTTTCTTTTCTTTTTTTTCTTTTTCTTTCTCTTTCTTTTTTTTCTGATTGTCTATTGTGTCTTCTTCTTTCTCTCATTCTTCTGTCTGCTGACATTGACATGAATATTTCCACTGCCCCCATCCCCCCCCCCCCTCCCGCCTCTTCTATTCCTCTTTGCCATATATAGTCTAAGCAAGATTCGTGGCACTTTGAATCCTGGCTGAGCTATCTATAACATCTATCATTGACAGAGCGAGGGGAACATTAGTGGAACGGATCAGACAACACGTGTCTGGATTCCGGAACCTGAGCTTTTGCTTCAAGGACAATTTGCACTGCCTGATACTCCCTGTCATC
Organism: Conus ventricosus; assembly: GCA_018398815.1. Classification (NCBI taxonomy): domain Eukaryota; kingdom Metazoa; phylum Mollusca; class Gastropoda; order Neogastropoda; family Conidae; genus Conus; species Conus ventricosus. The sequence continues at coordinate 22,889,867 of CM031599.1, read as the reverse complement.
TCTGATGTGCTGTTCCCGTATGCTCTTTGATAATATATTAATATCACTAGCAGCGTTTCCATTCATACTCTTTACATCTCCATCATGTAGCTTCCACTTCTCTCCCTTCCCCCTCCCTTACAGAAGGTGGGTGAAGAGAGAGAGAGTGAGAGAAAAGAGAGAGAGAGAGAGAGAGAGAGAGAGAGAGAGAGAGAGAGAGAGGGGGAAAGAGAGAGAGAGAGAGAGAGAGAGAGAGACAGACAGACAGACAGACAGACAGACAGACAGACAGACAGACAGACAGAGATGGAACACTGGAGGAAAATGATTTATCTAAGAATACAGACTGGATGTCGTTCTTTCTTTTCTTCGTCTTGTTAACTTACACTGTCTACGCTCGACAGTCAGACAGACAGACAGACAGACAGACAGACAGACAGACAGACAGACAGACAGACAGAGATGAAACACTGGAGAAAGATGATTTATCTAATAATACAGACTGGATGACGTTCTTTCTTTGTCTTGTTCAATCTCCATTCTCTACACTCGTCCCTTCTGGAAACGTAGAGTGTTCACTGTCAGTCTAGCATTAAACTATTCTGCAAGCCAATTCCAGTCTTGGTCGTGAAAGGATGGATACACTACGCCTCTGGAGAAAACAGTCAAAAGAGTGACAGCCAGAACTCACAGAACAGCCCCAGCTATTGTTCCAGACACCGACCTGGGAATGGTCTGGTACCAATGGCAGTGACTTCTCTGTGCAGCTGGTCTTCAAGCATTGTACTCTGGCTCAGAAAGTGGTCTCCCTTCTGTGTAGTCTCTCTGTTCAGCTCCTGTCTTCGTTGATCACAGTTGACTAGAAACCCTTGCCCACCTCTCAGCACCCAGAGTCTTCTACGTGACTGGCTTGCAGACATCCGTGACGTGAAGATGTGGGTGGCTTGTACTCTCTTTGCCAACCTGACAGTTCGCTGTGTCGCAAGACATTCCGAAGTTCCACCATCTGGCATGAGACGAATATAGCAAAGCCAGAGGAAAGGGGGCTGCCAGATCAACCCGTCTTCCGCCATGCGTACTGAGACTCACTGTTCTGTAAGTGTCAGATGCTTTCACGGTCACTCTTTATTTATGGTATCTAAATTGTGTGTATGTGTAAGTTTCTGTCTGTGAGTATGTGTGTATGTGTGAGAGAGAGAGAGGGGGGGGAGGAGAGAGAGAGGGGGGGGAGAGAGAGGGAGAGAGAGGGAGAGAGAGAGAGAGGAGAGAGAGAGAGAGGAGGGAGGGAGACAGAGACAGAGACAGAGAGAGACAGACAGACAGAGCGACAGAGAGAAAGAGAGCTTGTTTGGATCAAGGACAATTTGCACTACGTTAATACTTCCTATTATAATTCCTAATGTGCTGTTCCTGTATGCTCTAATGATATATGAATATTACTAGCAACGTTTCCAATCAAACTCCCTACACCCCAGTAACGTAGCTTAACCTCCACCACCACCCTCTCCACCCTTACACACACACCACTTGTACTCGATGGGTAGAGAGAGCGAGAGAGAGAGCGAGAGAGAGAGAGAGAGAGAGAGAGAGAGAGAGAGAGAGAGAGAGAGTGAGAGAGAGACAGACAGACAGACAGACAGACAGAGAGACAGAGAGACAGAGAGAGTGAGAGATGAAACACTGGAGAAATATGATCCGGCTAATAATACAGACTGGATGACGTTCTTTCTTTGTCTTGTTCAATCTCCATTCTCTACACTCGTCCCTTCTGGAAACGTAGAGTGTTCACTGTCAGTCTAGCGTTAAACTGTTCTGCAAGCTAATTCCAGTCTTGGTCGTGAAAGGATGGAGAAAACAGTCAAAAGAGTGACAGCCAGCACTCACAGAACAGCCCCAGCTATTGTTCCAGACACCGACCTGGGAATGGTCTGGTACCTATGGCAGTGGCTTCTCTGTGCAGCTGGTCTTCAAGCACCGTACTCTGGCTCAGAAAGTGGTCTCCCTTCTGTGTGGTCTCTCTGTTCAGCTCCTGTCTTCGTTGATCACAGTTGACTAGAAACCCTTGCCCACCTCTCAGCACCCAGAGTCTTCTACGTGACTGGCTTGCAGACATCCGTGACGTGAGAAGATGTTGGTGGCTTGTACGCCCTTTGCCAACCTGACAGTTCGCTGTGCCGCCAGACATTCTGAAGTTCCACCATCTGGCATGAGACGAATATAGTAAAGCCAGAGGAAAGGGGGCTGCCAGATCAACCCGTCTTCTATGCGTAATGAGACTCACTGTTCTGTAAGTGTCAGATGCTTTCACGGTCACTGTTTATTTATGGTATCTAAATTGTGTGTATGTGTAAGTGTCTGTCTGTGAGTATGTGTGTATGTGAGAGAGAGAGAGAGAGAGAGGGAGAGAGAGAGAGGGAGAGAGAGAGAGAGAGAGAGAGAGAGAGGAGACAGAGACAGAGACAGAGACAGAGAGAGA
>CM031599.1:22882412-22884912 GCA_018398815.1 Conus ventricosus | reverse complement strand
TTAATTGTCTACTAGATTTCAGTACCTGCGCCAAAGCCGTTAAAAGAGTCATAGTTATTTTCCCATGAAATTCTCCACGTCTGTCTTCAGTGATGTGCCGTTTATAATTTGTGTATTCGTTATTTCGAGATTTGCACAATATATTTTGCATTCTTGAACGGATTTTTGTTGGTGCTGATGTACATTTGGTTCCATATGTTGCTGCTGCTGCTGCCACAGCATCTGCTGCTATGGGTCTTTATATTCCGTTCTCATTTATTCATTCATTCTCTCTCTCTCTCTCCCTCTCTCTCTCTCTCTCTCTCTCTCTCTCTTTCTCTATCACCTCTCTCTCTCTCTCTCTCTCTCTCTCGTACGCACACACACACACACACACACACACACACACACACACACACACACACACACACACACACACACACATACACACGCACACACACACACACACACACGCACGCACGCACGCACGCACGCACGCACGCACGCACGCACACACACCACACACACACACACACACACACACACACACACACACACACACACACACACACGTGTGCTGGATGGCAGGAGTTTAATTTTTTTTTATGCATGTAATGTAGAAGCTCGAGGTCTCTCGGCAAGGCGAAGGAAAAGGCGTGACTGACTGCCAGAGACAAAGCCAGTATTCCAAGTAGATGCAGGAAAACTGCTTTGATGAATAGGGCATCTCAGTTTAAGGAATCCACCACAATAAAGAATTTATTCATGTAAATTCTCTTTCGAAAATCTACTTTGATAGGCAAAAAAGAAGAAAAAATCAGGTTAAACTATATGGTAGATACTTTACTATGGCTCTGTCTGAGGAGAAAAAGAAAGAATTTTACGTGGTAAAAATTTGCTGTGACGCTAAAGTACCGTAATACATTTGGGATGGTGGTCCTGTATTATCCTAATTGGAATTCAGACTTTTTTTTCCCACTTTCAAGATTCTACACCACGCAAAGAACTTTCGGTGAAAATGTTGGCTTTAAAATGAGAAACAGAACAGTTGGATGGTAGAACTGTGTTATCAGCGATCAAAAAAGGGCTGGGCCAGGTTTGCAGCCCTGTGGCAACTGCACTTTAAATTTCTGTTTCAGGAAACGTCATCTTTTAATGGACATCGACTGAATTCGATCCAGCAGACAGATGAGCCCGTCACACGCTTCATGCATCTGCCGAGGGACCCCATGCAAGCGGTGCTAGATCACTGTTAGGTCTTCTTTGCTTTGGCTTCTCTTGTCTAATAAAGAATTTGATGGTTAAGAGGAGAGGCCTCTGTAAGGTCATTTGTTGTTCAGAGAGAGAGAGAGAGAGAGAGAGAGAGGAGAGAGAGAAGAGAGAGAGAGAGAGAGAGAGAGAGAGAGAGAGAGAGAGAGAGGGAGGGAGGGAGAGAGAGAATGCATTAAACAGAAAACAAAAACATCTGCAAAACACAAGACAGACCTTTACTTAACCTGTTCCAGTGTTCACCCAGACTCCCACACACTTCCTTCTCGACCCCGTCTCCATCTCTACTGATACGAATTGTCAGCGGAATTCCAGAGTGTCTGTGCCAAAATCGTTTAAACAGGTTAGGGCTGCACGATTAATGGCAAACAGCGGTCTTAACTTGCCCCTAAATCTCACCTCATGTCTTCCCTGATGTGCTGTTGATAAAGTGTGTCTTATTTATTTCTGGATTCGTCTTTTTGGAGGAGTTGTCGTTACTGTTGTTGAATTGCTTTTATGTAGCCGAAGCAGATGCCACTGCAGATTTAGTGACTTCTGTGCCGTTCTGAAGTATTATGCTCTCTCTCTCTCTCTCTCTCTCTCTCTCTCTCTTCTCTCTCCCTCCTCTCTCTCTCTCTCTCCCCCCCTTATCACTGATGATGTAAATACTTGCCTCTTGGTGGTGGTTTTCATTGTTTGTTTGTTTGGCTTGATGTTGCTTGTTTGTATGATTATGTTTTTGATGCATACGTTGTATTAGTTAGTATTAGCTTCGTTGAATAGTGACGGAAAGTATGAAAAATGGCTAACTAAGCCAATCTTTTTACCATTATAAAATAAAGAATCATTGTCGTTGTCAGTGTCATTCTCTCTCTCTCTCTCTCTCTCTCTCTCTCTCTCTCTCTCCTCTCTCTCTCTCTCTCTCTCTCTCTCTCTCTCTCTCTCTCTCTCTCTCTCTCTCTCTCTCTGGCTTGTATTTCAGCAATCAAGATTCCATGTCAGGAAAACCCCATTCTAGTGAAAATATTGGCAGTTAAACAAAACGGACAGAGCGACGGAAGTGTCGCAATGAGTGTCACCAGCGATCACAAAGAGCTGATCCTGGCTGGGAGATCTGTGACAGGCCACACTTGAAGCTTCTGTTTCTGAGGAAAAGTTGTCCTGGTGCCCATCGATTAAATTCAGTTCAGCAGATAGATTAACTCTTCACGCGTGCAGCTCAATGCTTTATTTCCTGAGAGAGAGAGAAGAGAGAGAGAGAGAGAGAGAG
>CM031599.1:22869912-22874912 GCA_018398815.1 Conus ventricosus | reverse complement strand
GATGGATGGCCCCATCCCCCCCCCCCCCCCCCCCCCCCAGGACTCACAAGCTGCAGGCAGGAGAGTAGAGGCTGAACTGGCTGCAGGTGTCTGGGACTTCTAATGGTCTGGAACCTGTCACACGTCAACGCCTGGTCTGGTCTATGGTGTTTATTTCAGGGTCATGTGTGTGTGTGTGTGTGTGTGTGTGTGTGTGTGTGTGTGTGTGTGTGTGTGTGTGTGTGTGTGTTTGGGTGTGTGTGCGCGTGTGCGTGTGTGTGTGTGTGTGTGTGTGTGTGTGTGTGTGTGTGTGTGTGTGTGTGTGTGTGTGTGTGGTGTGAGAGAGAGAGAGAGAGAGAGAGAGAGAGAGAGAGAGAGAGAGAGAGAGAGAGAGAGAGAGAGAGAGAGAGAGAGAACAAATCCCTTGTAAATCAACGTAGTCGGAGTTATTTAGTTCATGTCAGTCTAGATTGAAATCAGTCAGTGCAAATGATTTCAAACACTTAGGTTTTAGCAGCTGGCTTATTTCTTCGCTGAAGCAACACAACATGCTCTCTCTCCCTCTCTCCCTCTCTCTCTCTCTCTCTCTCTCTCTCTCTCTCTCTCTCTCTCTCCCTCTCTTCTCTCTCTCTCTCTCTCTCTCTCTCTCTCTCTCTCTCTCTCTCTCTCTTTCTTTCTCTCTCTCTCTCTCTCTCTTGCAATGTCTGTAACCGATCGCTGGAGTACGTGTCTGAATGATGTGATAGCTGAAAACAAAGCTTATAGACAGAGCGAACATCGTCATCTGTGGTTATTTATTTGAAAGAACCCCGAAAATTTTCCCGTTTCTGGACGGTCGTTTTAGGAAATCCTCATTACAAATGGTTATATTATCAGATCATTTCTTTATCTAAGCCATATACATAGCTGTTGCTGACTGAAAGTATCAGAAAAAAAATGAATTCGTGCACCTGTCTTTAAAATGTCAGTGCAGACAACAAAGTTGTATACAATACAACTGAAGTGAATGCCATGCGGGTCAGAACGATCAGGAAGAAGCTGTCTCCTCACCTTAAGGCGGCCAAGGACCAGCAGAAACGGGCGACGATGATCTACGACCACCTGCTGATAGACGGAAAGAAGTTCGTCCTTAACGAGCAGGAGACCGGCATCATCGAGCTTACCTAGAGGTGTGGCCGCCCCTGGATCAAGAACCGACGATTTTTTGCCCATAGACTCAATGTAAGAAAGGTAGACAGAAAAAGACAGTCACCGGTGTCAGCGAGTGTGACAAGACAGCGAAGCTTCTGTGCACGTGGAAGTGATGAGACAATTCATGCCACTACAGCGAATTCACTGCCATGCGCGGCGCGTGCGGAAATGTTGACCGTGGACAGTGTTACGTGTGCGTGTGTGAACACGAGTGACGTGGGGTTTTCGGGAAATAGTTATGGGCTGACAAATACCGAAGATGAATTTGATAATAAATTGAAAAATTCAGTTACGGACAATAACAAACATAAAGAATATAAATTTCTCCACTGGAACGTCAGCGGTTTAATGTCTAAGCTTTCAGATTCTGTTTTTGTACAGTATGTATCTTCGTTTGATTTTATTTGTTTGGTAGAAACTTTCGTGGAAGATTTCATCAATACAGTGTTCACTGAGCACACGGCTTTCATTCAGCCTGCCGTCAAATTGTCACACAAGGGAAGGTGTTCAGGGGGGGTAATATGTTTGATTAAAAATAGCCTTGTTGCGAATGTGAAGCGACTCGACGTGGGTAACGGGAATTTTTTACTGTTTGTGCTTGACAAAACATTATTTAATTTTTCAAAAAATGTTCTGTATACTTGTGCATACGTTCCTCCAGAACACTCACCATACTATGCCGCACTGGATGTTGAAAATGGAATTAGCCAGTTAGAAGATTGTTTAACTGATCATTTTATATCTATACAAGAGTTGTCGTTACTGATGAGTGGTGACTTTAATGCCAGAACAGCGAATATTATCCCTGAGTACAGTGATGAAGTTACGATGTACTCTTATTTTAAGAACAGCGATAGAGTGACTGTCAATAGACGTTCGGAGGACAGAGTATTGAATACCTATGGAAAATCTTTTTTGAACATGTGTAGTACTCTGGGATTATTTATGTTAAATGGTGTATGTAATGGCGACCAGACCGGTCGTTTCACATACATTTCTGATTCAGGTCATAGCGTAAATGATTACTTTGTATCTTCGTATGATTTGTTTGACTATATAACTAAGCATTGTAGCATGTTTGTCACAGATAAAATTGAATCCGACCATATGCCTTTGGAATTCTGTATGAAATCGATTTTGGATTAGTTGTAGATGGAAGTTTTGATGAAAGGGAATATGTAGAAAAATTTGTGTGGAATAATGATCATGTTGAACAGTTTTGTGATATGATGAATTCCGAACACATTCGTGAAAAGCTTTCATCAGCAACAATGTCTATTGATGTTAATGTAAACAATGCGTTGCACATGTTCAATGATATTGTAAAAGATGTTGCAGACTGTATGAAACGGCGTATTTGTGTTAACAGTTCAAACAGACAGAATGTCTGGTACGATACAGAATGCAAGGCAGAGAAATTAAAGACGTGCAGACTTTTAAGAATATTTAGGAAAACGTCTGATAAAGAAGATGGGGCAGCTTTTTGTAAAGCGAGGAGAGAATATAAAAATTTATTGCTTAGAAAGCAGAAGTTATATAATGATTTTCAGTTTATGAAAATACTTAATTCTGTGAATAATCAAGAAGAGTTTTGGAAATCACTGCGCTCAGTATACAAAAAGAGATCACAGCCTCGAAATAATATAACTATTGAGGAATGGCACCGACATTTCAAATTAGTGTTAGAGAAAGATGACCCGCCTCAAGCAGTTCAGAATGTTACAGATGACGTGTACATTAATTACATGGACCAGCCTATCACAAAGGAAGAAATTTTATTAGCAATCAGGAAGTTGAAAAATCGAAAAGCTCCTGGGCCCGATGGCTTGATAGGGGAATTCTTTAAGAATTTGGGGGGATGTGCTGTTGACTTTTTAGTGAAATTGTTCAATGCGCTGTTTGACAAAGGAATGTATCCAGAGGGCTGGTCAGAGTTTGTGATTATGCCTTTATATAAGAAAGGTGAAGTCAACAATACTAACAATTATAGGGGAATTTCCTTATGTAATATATCAAGTAAACTTTATAGTTCAGTTATAAACAGAAGACTTTCAAACTGGGCTGAAATGAATAACATTACTGGTGAACATCAAGCTGGGTTTAAAAAAGATTATTCAACGACTGATCATATGTTTACTCTTTTGGCAGCTGTACAAAAGCAGTTCGCAAATAATCGAAAATTGTACGTTGCTTTTATAGATTTTGAAAAAGCTTTTGATTCAATTTCGAGAAAACTTTTATGGCCAATACTTAGAAATAGCGGAATAAAAGGAAAACTTTACCGTTGTATAGAAAGTATGTATCAGGATGTCAAAGCTAGAATCAAATGTGGTGCTAGAGTTAGTGATCTAATAAAATGTACAAGAGGAGTAAAACAGGGCGATGTGTGTAGTCCCGTTTTGTTTTCATTGTTTATTAATGATTTGGCTCAACAAATTAATGAAAATGGTAAACATGGAGTAACATTTGATTTAGTAGAAATATTTATTATGCTTTTTGCAGATGATATTGTGTTATTGTCTGAAACTCCGATTGGTCTGCAAAATCAGTTAAATCAGTTATATGCGGCAGCGGAGAGACTGGAGCTAAAAGTGAACATGGAAAAATCAAACATCATAGTTTTTCGTAAAGGTGGGTATCTAGCGGCACGTGAAACATGGTTATATGGAAGTAGTCAGATGTCTGTGGTGAATGTATATAAATATTTGGGATTATATTTTTCAACTAAGCTTAGTTTTAGGTTTACTTGCCAAGATTTGGTCAGTCGAGCGAAAAAATCTGTTGTTTGCATTTTGTCCTTAATGTATAAGTTTAAAAACTACTCCCCAAGTATATTTTTTAAACTATTCGATACACAAGTTCAACCAGTGGCTCTATATGGAGCTGAGATATGGGGCTTGAATAATAATCAAGAAATTGAAAAGGTTCATTTATTTGCTATGAAAAAGTTTTTGCATGTTGATCAAAAGACTCCCAATGATTTTATATACGGAGAACTTGAAAGATATCCTATTTACTTAAACGCGTACACGAAAAGTATTAGGTACTGGTTAAAGGTAGTTCAAATGAATGATAACAGACTACCTGCTCTGGCTTATAAGACTATGTATATACTTGATCAAAGAGGTAAGCAAACGTGGGCAAGTAGCGTGCGTAGTTGCTTATGTAATTATGGTTTTTATTACGTATGGATGAATCAGGGTGTCGGGTGTGCAAATAGTTTTTTGACTTGTTTCAAGCAACGTATTATAGATTGTAGGTGGCAGGATTGGGAGTCCCATATTCGGACGAGTGACAGATTTTCATTGTACAGATTGTTTAAAGTCAATCACTTGATTGAAGCATACGTTTCATTGTCATTGTGTAGTTTTGTAAGGGCAGCGTTAACCAAGTTTAGGTTTGGCGTATCGGACATTGCCGTGCACTCCCAGAGATATAGATATGGCGGAAATGGAACTGCAATATGTTGCTTATGTCGTTCAGCAATTGAAGATGAAATTCATTTTGTGTTTAGCTGTCCAGTGTTAAATGACCTAAGAAGTAAATTTATTCCATCAAAATTTCATTGTAGACCATCTAGTTTTCGTTTAGTATTGCTATTGTCAACAAAAAATGAAAATACAATAAGAAATTTTGCAATTTATCTATATAAGTCATTTCAACGTATCAGAGCCTTTTCACAATAAGGGCGAGTAGAGTGAACATGTTTGTACATTTTACATTGTTTCAGTGAACTGATTATTTTGATTTTGATGTTCTTACTGTTGTTAACTTCTCATAGATTTGACCCCCTTCAGATGGGGCCTTGGCCTTATTGAATAAATCATCAT
>CM031599.1:22857412-22859912 GCA_018398815.1 Conus ventricosus | reverse complement strand
TAGTCAGCTACACGTAATACTGTTTGTTATCTTGGTGACTTTAATTTTCATTATGATGACTATTCAGATCGCCAAGTGATTCACCTAAAGACTCTACTGACTGATCACAACCTGTCTCAATTTGTTCAAACACCAACTCACAAACATGGCCATATCCTTGATTGGGTGGTAGGAAACATTGAAGACAGCGTTCTCTCTGTGGATGAAGTTCGTGACTATGCTGGTCTTTCAGACCATTACGTTGTTGTGTGCAGTTTTGAAGATCTCCAGACCCCCTCCTCGGAAAAGACTTGTTACGTCAAGGAACATGAAAGCATTGTGTGTGGCTGTTTTTGACCAAGAGTCAAGAGTTTTGCTCAGGGTATGCGCAAGCAGCAAAGCAATGCAGATGTCACACAATTACTTGAAGTGCTTAACGATGCCTTCAGGAAATCCTGGACCGATACGCGCCTGCAGTGACTAGGTGTGTTACTGACCGTCCCTCAGCTCCTTGGCTCTCCGAGGACGTGAGAGATGCTCGACGTCAACGCCGGCGCAGCGAGAGACGCTGGAGAAAGAGCCGATTGACAATCCACCGCCAGATCTTTGCAGCGAACAGGTGTGAGGCAGGGGACTGCCTCCAGGATGCCAGAGAGTCATACTACCGTGAAAAAATTGACTCCTGTTCTTCATCAAAGCAGTTGTTTTCTCTTTCAAGTGAACTACTTGGCAAACAAAAGAAATTAAGTTTGCCCACGAACATTCCTCCTTCTCAAATCTCTCAACAATTTAGTGAATTCTTTGTTGATAAAATCAAAACCATCCGTGACAATCTTGATGCAAATCCTTCCCAACCAATTCTTTACGATAAATACTGTGGACCACCTTTTTGTACTTTTAATCCTGTGGATGAAAAACTGATCAGCGATCTCATAAGTGAATCCTCCAGCAAAAGTTGTGTCCTTGACCCCATCCCTACTTCCCTCCTTAAACGGTGTGCCTCTCATTTGATTCCTGTGATTACAAATATTGTAAACAAATCTCTCTCGTCAGGCATAATGCCTCCTCAGTTTAAGCAGGCAATGGTTACCCCTCTCTTGAAAAAGCCAGGACTGGACCTTAATAAGTTAAAGAACTATAGACCGGTGTCCAACCTCCCATTCCTCTCAAAAATCCTGGAAAGAGTTGTGCTGAAGCAGCTTCAGACTCATCTTTCAGACCATGGTCTTCTTGAGGCCTGTCAGTCTGCTTATAGGAAGAATCATACCACTGAGACTGCTGTATTGACCGTACTGGACTGTTTGCTGTGCAAATCCGACAGTAAACTTGTTTCTCTTGTAGCCTTACTTGATCTGAGTGCTGCCTTTGATACGCTAGATCACACTACTTTACTTGAAAGGCTTAGGGTCACTTTTGGTGTTGATGGGATAGTTTCTTCAGTGGTTCGAATCATACATCAGAGATAGGTCGCAGGCGGTGGTTGTGGGTGGTGTAAGGTCTACTTTGTCACCTCTTTTGTATGGAGTACCACAGGGTCAGTATTGGGCCCAGTGTTGTTTACATTGTACTCACAGCCCTTGTCGGATGTTATCTCGGACCATGATTGTGATTTTCACAAGTATGCTGATGACACTGAACTTTCTAAGAGTGGCACACCTGATGATTTGTTTCTGTTCAATCTGGGGTGTCTCGGTGTATCAGCATGTGCAGGAGTGGATGACAAGTAATAAGCTTAAATTAAATTGTGAAAAGACTGAAGTCATGCCCGTTGGAACCTCCTCCTGCCTCAAACTCGTTGAGTCAGAGTCAATGGTTGTTGATGGTACTGAAATTAACTTTCAATAAGTCTGTCAAATACCTTGGTGTTACCATTGATCAGTGTCTGACCATGCAGAATCAAATATCTGTAGTCTGTCGCTCATCCTTTTTAGAGCTGAGACGTATTGCTTCCATCCGACGCTTTATATCCAGGGAAGTAGCTGTCAGGTAGTCTGTGCCATGATGATGTCAAGATTGGACTACTGCAACTCTGTTTATGCTGGGCTTCCCACAGAACAGATTGCTCGGCTGCAGAGAGTCCAAAATAGCGCTGCACGACTTGTTTTGAAGAGGAGGAGGTGTGAGCACATCACTCCCATGCTGATCGAACTGCACTGGCTTCCCATACAGTATCGGTGGCAATTTAAACTGGCAGTTCTTGCTTTCCGCCACTTCATGAATCTCTTCCTCACTATCTCTCTTCTTCTCTCTGCACCTACCAAAGCTCTCGTACCCTTCGCTCTTCTTCACAAAAACTTTTGAAAATCCCTAAGCGTTCTCTGAAATCTGTTGGCGAAAGAGCCTTCAGTTTTAGAGCACCTTCTATTTGGAACTCCCTCCCTGAAGACCTTCGTAATCAGCCTACTCTTTCTTCTTTTAAATCTCAGCTCAAAACTTACCTCTTCAAAAAGGCCTATTTTCTTCTGTAGATGACTAGATCTCTCCTAAATTTCTCCACAACTAGTTTGGTGAGGCAGTTTAT
>CM031599.1:22818956-22847312 GCA_018398815.1 Conus ventricosus | reverse complement strand
TATGTGTTTTTCATGCGCGCTGGCATTGTATGTTGTGTGTGTGTGTGTGTTGTGTGTGTGTGTTTTGTGTGTGTGTGTGTGTGTGTGTGTGTGTGTGTGTGTGTGGTTTTGCCCGCGGGCAAGGTTTTTTTTTTTTTTTTTTTTTTTTTTTTTTTTTTTTTGTTTTTGTGTGTGTGTGTGGGGTGTGAGCCTTGCAGCTCTTAGCTGCGTCTGGCTAGTGGGTTTTTTCTCGGGGTCCTCCCGTTTTCCCTCTTCACCCCTTGGTGCTTGGGTAGGGCAACCTACCCTTGGGTCAGACTTGGGTCGGATGCTTTGGCGGCTGACCTCCTTCTCCCCCCCCCCCCCCCCCCCTTGTCATTTAAAATGCTTTTTCGAGTTTATTGTATCTTATTTATTGTGCTTTCTCTTGTTCATTTCATTCATATGCAACACACCCACTACATACCATCACACCCTCCCCCTCCACTCACTCTCCTTCCCTCCTCTTCTCTCTCTCATTCTCCATCTTCCTCTACTTCCATTCTCTCTCCGTCTCTCCCCTCTCTTTTCCCCCCTCCACCCCCTTGTCATTTAATATGCTTTTTCGAGTATATTGTATCTTATTTATTGTGCTTTCTCTTGTTCATTTCATTCATTTGCTACACACCCACTACATACCATCACACCCTCCCCCTCCACTCACTCTCTTTCCCTCCTCTTCTCTCTCTCATTCTCCACTCTTCCTCTCCTTCCACTCTCTCTCTGTCTCTCCCCTCTTTTTCCCCCCAACCCCCCCTCTCTCTCTCTCTCTCCCTTTCTCCTTTTCCTCCTCCTCACTTTACTCTACCCTCTTTCCTCGTGCCCTATTCCTTGAACTCTACTCACCCTCTCTTCCACTGTCCCTCTGTCTACTTCACTCACCACTTTGACTTCACAAGGGGAGTATTGTGCATGTTTATGTCTGTACTTTTTTTTGTTTGTCGCTGAGGAAGGCATTTTGCCGAAAATTTCTTGTCCTGTTTTGTGTCGTGCAATAAATCGTCGTTACTTCACACTTTGTTTTGTGTGCTCTTCTGCTTTTTTGTCTTGAGCATTTAGTTTATTTTGGCTTCTGTGTGAGTGTCCAGACTCAGAAGGCTGCTATTAGCCTTCAGTAAAGGTATTAGTCCATTTGGTCTTCAGTAAAGGTATTAGTCCATTTTGGTCTTCAGTAAAGGTATTAGTCCATTTGTTCTTCAGTAAAGGTATTAGTCCATTTTGGTCTTCAGTAAAGGTATTAGTCCATTTTGGTCTTCAGTAAAGGTATTAGTCCATTTTGGTCTTCAGTAAAGGTATTAGTCCATTTTGTTTGTGAAAATATGTCCATAGTATGGAACTTTTTCTTTTCTTTTCTTTTTTTAAAGATGACAACATTTTTTAATTCTGAGAATGATCTTATGTTTTACAGAGTGCCATTGAAACCATTTTTTTTTTGTGTGTGGAAATTAAGTATAATAGTGTTTCCAGGGTAAAAACTCGCTGTATTTCATAAATCAAGTAATAATTTGTGGGTTTCAGTTAGGACTGACGCATTTAGGACTGTGGGCGATATTCCAGTTTTTGGGGGTAGGGGTGATCTTTTTGCAATTGTGACATACCTAATCAGTCTAGAACCTTCAAACTTGGTCAACATTCTCTTAATGTATTGTAGTTTATGAAAATACATTCCAAATGACGAATTTTTAAATATCTTTTTAAGTGCTAGAGATGACATCGTCTTTTAGTCATGAAAATAACAGTGTGCGAAGAACATACATTACTGAAGCCAAATATAGCCTTACTATTATTTGTAATGCTCTTTTTATGATACCTACAAGTTGCTTTTAATAAACAAGGAAGCAAAAAATAGTGTTCTAAGTTTTATTACCACTTGATTACTTATTGAAAATGCAATTGCCGAAAAGAGGTTGGGGGGGGGGGGGGGGGGGGGGGGGAACTACCCCAGCTCCTCACCAACTAGGGGCACTGGTATGGTTGCCACGTTCAAACATGGCGTGCATCTTGCTGGGCACTGGTATGGTTGCCACGTTCAACATGGCGTGCATCTTGCTGGGCACTGGTATGGTTGCCACGTTCAACATGGCGTGCATCTTGCTGGGCACTGGTATGGCTGACACGTTCAGCATGGCGTGCATCTTGCTTAAAAAAATTGAAAGAATGAAGATATTTAATGGAATTAATGATGTTGATAAAGCATGCTTTTTTGTACTCCGCAGAAGAATGTTACAAGGAACAGTGAAGATAAGATATTTAAACAATATTCCAGAACTAATTTAAGAAAATTTACTTTTACTAATTAGAGTAACCAATTTTTGGAATGAACTAACACTTAACATCAAACGTGCACCTAGTATTAATGTTTTTAAGAACCTCATAGATAAACATGAATTATTAACAAAAATTAGATATGAATTTGATGGATAATAGGACTGAGCTAACCTATGACTGGACCAGCAGTCACGAAAAAAAAAGGATATATACATACAGAAGGGGCGTAAAAAGCCTAAATAGGCTAAGTTGTATTTGATACAACGCCCCTGATCTGATCCTGATCCTGTAGGCAGCCCGTTGTATGTAAAGGGCAGAGAACAGCATTTTACCAATTCTAACTCACTTGCTCTACACCAAGTTTTTGGGCGAAAGTGGCCTAAAAGCCGCCTTTTCCTGTGGCGGAAGAGAGAGAGAGAGAGAGAGAGAGAATCACGGCAACCCTGACAAAGCCCGTTAAGGTCAAGTTGCCCTCAGAACAGACAGACAGGACAGACAGACAGACAGAGAAGAGAGAGACAGAGAGAGAGACGACAGACAGACAGAGAGGCGGGCAGACACACACACACACACACACACACACACACACACACACTCTTTCTCTTTCTCTCTCTCAATTAAATGGCATAAAATCCGCACACTTCTTCTGACTAATTTTTACCTACAAACTTTGTACACAGACAGGCAGACACGGGGCTGAAACCTGATCACTTAATTTACGGCTTGCGGTCTTCGTTCACACAGCGCAGGCAGGCGCTCCGGTTGCAAACTGTGCGACAAAAAATCAATAAAGCACACCTGGCGGGCAGGCACGCAGCGCACTGCGTTAGGCCTAGCAAATGATTTGGAAAATTCTAGATTGCCACGTCGACACACCGCATCGAGGCTGTCACGCGACACGACCGGGTTTGCCATTGTTTGCTTGGACTATCGAACAAGAAGGTTGTGTTTTGACTGCGCTCTGGTGTGACCACTGTGTTTTAATTGTGTTATTTTAAAATGGCTAAAACGTTACTGAAGAACAGGTTTGTGATATTCGAGACCATAAGTTTTACTTTAACTGCATGTTAGAGTATTTGTTGAAAGAATTAGGCGAAGCATGTTGTGAAACCGGAAAGATTGTTTTTCTAGAAAACGAAAAAAGTGAACTAACTGCTTTGGAAATGAACGACTATCTTAAAGGTTTGTTGGTTCAAGGAAATGAAACAAGATGTAGCCAGTTTTGATACGTGTTTGACTATTGATGAGATGGTTCCTTATTTAATAAATGGCGCTGCATTGTTGAAAGTTGGCCGAAGCAAAACAAACCATCACGCGTTGATTGTTGGGAGCTGGCTTGAGACAGCTAAAGCCATGTTTAAAAAACATGGCGTTCATTTCTTAAGGCGGAGGTAAACACGGCTGATTCGTATGCTAAAAAACTTATATTTGAAACATTTTTGCTGTTCCTCCCAAGTAAAAATGTTCTTAGTTTGTATCAGACTTGATTGATTGTTAACTACAGATTCAGTGTTCATGTGGCAGGCTGATCTGTGTATTAAGATGTGTATACTTTTCTACTTTTCTAATTCTAACCAGTTCATCTGCCTTCAAGTGTGCCCTTATGCAACTGAATGGCGATTTTTTAATGTTCTGGCAAACAAACTAGATAGGGTTAGGCAGACCTTAGTACATCTACTAGTATGGAGAGGAGTAGTGTGTGGCCGGCACTATCTTCATATAAATGCTCCAAATATACAATGACGGATGTACTACTACTGGCGATTAGAGCCGCATAAAAGCTGGCTACAGCAGTAATTGCTGTAACTCTGCCAAAGCAAGTTGCAAGCCTGGTTGAGAAAAGAGGAGCACAGCAAACTAGCCCAAGTGATCATATATGATCACTTGACCTGCCAAAGCGCGGCAGCCTGCCGCCAATGACGTCAGCACGGAGCACCTGCAAAGCTCGGCGGAAAACTAGGCCAAGTGATCATACACTCTTTACGGTTAGAAACGCGACAAAATCAAGAGGCAAATTGCAACGAAAACTTTAATATGATACCATTTCATTCACAGTAGACATATTTCAAAGCGGTTTTTTGCATAGCATTGATTGAAATTTGATCTTTTCAGATAAAACTAAGCACGTATTGTCACTGTAAAGTTTTCAAGAGTTTTCGCCCTGGGATCCAGGCACCCGCGCAAAGGCCTCAATATCGGATGTGGCCACCTCCAGCAATCACGGTGAGATTGCACCGATTTGGCATGGAGTTGACAAGTCGATCAAGAAAGGCCTGAGGGACTTGGTTCCACTGACGCTGGATCTCCCGTCTCAGAGCCACAGCATTGTGAGGGCGGTTGGGCTGCTCGTTGATGCGGCGTTTCAGGAAGGCCCACAACTGCTCGATAGGGTTCAAGTCTGGACTTAGAGCAGGCCAGTCCATCATCTGGACATTGTTCTGCTGAAGGAAGGCTTGTGTGACCTGTGCTCTGTGGGCCGGGGCGTTGTCTTGCTGGAAAACATATTGGCGGCGTCTTGCAAACAAGGGCACTACGACAGGGCGCAGGACCTGTGCTATGTAGCGAAGGGCAGTGACTCCACCGCCACGACCTGGCTGCAGGTTGAAGAACACTGGTCCAATGAGTCTGTTGCCACACATTGCCCCCCACATCATGACGGACTGGCCGCCCCACAGGTTGTGCTGCTGCACGTACTGACCAGCAAAGCGCTGGCCACGAGGACGATACACCGTGAACACGCCTGTCAATCTGATCCAGACAGAATCGAACCTCGTCGCTGAACACGACAGTTCTCCAGTTTGTGTTCCTGTGCCTGTGAACCAATTCAACCGGGCAGCACGATGCTGTGGCGACAGATAGTGACCATGGTAGGGTCGGCGGCAGTACAGCTGGTGGCGTCTGAGAAGCTGCAGGATGATGCTGGGGCGAATTACCCTGTTGCCGGGTTCATGAATCTGTCGTCCCACTGAAGAGGCACTTTGGAAAGGGTTTGCCCTGAAGCTACGCACCACATATCGCTCCTGGCGAGCAGTGAGAACGCGTGGCCGACCAGGTCTGGGGGCATCACGAACAGTCCCAGTGGCTTGATGGCGATTTGCAAGACGATAAATGTTCGACCGGTGCACATTTAGCGCCCTAGCGACGTCTTGCACTCTGTTTCCAGCCTCCAACATGCCGATGGCTCGCCAGCGCTCAGGTGACGTCATACGCGGCATCCTTTGGTGTTGTGGTGTTGAGGGAGAAAGTAACCTTTTTTGCGAGTTGTTTTTTACCACTGACACCAAACATTGTGGATTTGCATTTTACTCACCTGTAGTGTGTCCTCTGCTTTTTCACGAGGACACAATTTTCACGTGAATCTGACCTCAGTTAACGACACAGTGGCACTTTGCCGAGTAAGGTGAAAATGCGGCAACTTGGGGACAGGGCCATAACTCCGTCCGTGACAAAGTGATCTGCCAGGCTTTTTCGTGATCAGAACAGAAAAGGCCTAGTTGCACTCAGACACATTTGCAGTTTGTACAATAACCTGCCAGGCTATGTCGGATTTTCCAAATATTGCAACATTTTGGAGCGGCCGTGTCGCGTTTCTAAACGTAAAGACTGTATATGATCACTTGGCCTACAAAGCGCGGCAGCACCAGCAAAGCTCAGCGGCAAACTAGGCCAAGTGATCACATATGATCACTTGGCCTAGTTGATTGAGGTTGCGAGCAAGACACAACCTGTTTAGTCACAAAGCAAGAAGTGGTCCTAGTAGTTTCACTTTTTGTTTGTTTGTTGGTGTTTGTGTGTTTTTGGCCTACCCCACGCACGCCGTCCCTCCACCCCCACCCCTGGACTGTCTATTGTGTGTTTGTTTGTGTTTGTTGTTTGTTTTGTCCTACCCCACGCATGCACACCCCCCCCCCCCCCCACCCCACGCATGCACACCCCCCTACCCCACTTCACCCCCCCCACCCCCCCCCCACGCTTGCACACACTCAAGTTCCTTCTAGTTTTTAACTTAAGTTACCCCAAGTACTTTTAAGTTCTTATCAGTTGTCTTTAAGTCATCCTAAGTTATCCAAGTTCTTACTTAAGTTACTTTAATTTTTTAATTTAAAGTCCCCCCAAGTTCTTAAAAAGTTCTTGATCAAGTTCTTAATTAAGTTCTTAATAAGTTCTTGATCAAGTTCTTGATAAGTTTTGATTAAGTCATCCTCTAAGTACAACCAAGTTCTTTTTTAAAGTTATTTAAAATTACCCAAAAAAAATACAATCTATGTTTTTATCTTAAATAGAAAATCCCTTTATATAGTACCACACACGCCTCAAAAACGTGTCATCGTTGAGAATGTCTTGCTCAGCGTTCTTTTGCATAGATCTTAATGAAGTTTTTACATCCGAAGCAACCGCATTGATTAAAATTTCTGGTCTAGGAAATGTCTTTTATAGAACTCCATGTCTTTATTTATTGACTTTATCATTTTATAATACGCCATGATCTATTTTTATTAAAAAAATTTAAAATTAAGTTCTTTAAATTATTATTCCATCTGAAATGGATCAAAATGATCTTTTGTTGTTGACGGTTCTGGCGTGCTGTTGTTTTCTGTATTTAGTGGTTCAGATTTTTTTGATTGCTTTTGTTTTGGCTGCCTTTCTTTATTATTTTATAACAGTAATAACCGCCCCAGCAGCAGCAAGGGCGCCAAAAATGGCAAACGTTTTAAGTTCAATATTCCATGAAGACTTTGGCGTGTAGGTCTTTAATACAGAAGTTTTTATAGCCGGCATTGAATCAACTTGTTCTGGCGTTGGCGGTGTTATGTTTTCATTATGAGTTAAAATTCTGTACATTAATTTTTTTTGCCTGTTCCACTCTGCTAATTTCTTCCGCTTTTACACGCCCAGGATGAGGAAAGCTTTTCACTGGTCTCCCAGATTCAGTTGTTTTCTGCTGATTTTTGGCTTGGTTACTTTCTCCACCTGATTCAGTGTTTTCTGATTCTGCTGTTTTCTGGCTCCCGGGCATTTTGAAGGGAAAATAAAATCTATATGATTAAAAGTTATTAATCCCATGATTAATGGCGATAAAAAATGTTCCAAAAACTATAGTATAAATCACATCCTAGAGGGACTCTAAAGACTTTGTTAAACTGGATCTTGCGTTAAATCATACGTAAGATCTTGTTCAGAATCAATGGGAGCAAATCTACTGACTAGTTTTAGTGTACAAACTAAGAACCCTTTGCCCCCACTTTTCTCCATTCTAGACCCAGCTGCGCTTCATACCTGTTTGATACTTTAAAATGTCTTGCGGCCGCATCTGTTGAATCTGTTCTATGCTGAATTCAGTTCCGAGGAACTGTTTTGTTTTTCCACATGCTGCCAAAGAATACAGCCTCTCCCTTTTTGGGGGATAACAGCTTGGCCCTCAACTTGGTTATTCATAAGTTCAGGGGAAAGGGTTTTGGCTGCCTTGTAGCTGTAGTAGATCATCACTGTTCATGTTTTTTATTAATTATAAATTATTTATTTTCTAAAAAATGAGCACCGAAAAAACTGTTGCTAACCTTGTATACCATTCTGCTGTTATTGGAGGTCTAAGTGTAGGATACTCAATGCTTGGTAAAAGCTTGTTAAGAATTAAACCAGCAGATCTTGGCAAACTAGACTTTGAGGATTCAGCAAAGCTGATTGCTATTATTGCAGCTTCGTTTGCCACGAAAGATTTTCTAGTCAAGCAAGGAATAATTCCAGACAGTATAAATATGTAAATAAAAAATACATTTATAAAAAATGGCTTCACTCGTAATGATGATAGGCGGCGCTGTGGTTAATGCGCTCGCTTTTAGTGGAAGTAATTACGCATTTAGTAAACTGCGAGATGAAGGCGAGAGGAAAAGACATAACAAAGCTGTGGAGCAACTAGCAGCAGCACAAGATCGCTATGAAAAGCAGAGAATTGAGCAGTTAGATTTTATTAATAACACACTGAAAAACAGGGGCATGCAGCTTACACATTTAAAGATGTTGATCAAGCAATTAAAACAATATTATCTTGTAACAGGCAAACCAATCGAGACATTGCCCCACCAAATTCAGTGACTTTTATCACCCATCAGAAAACAAAAGATGCAAGAAATTGGGTTTATTGTCTTTGGTATGACTGTTGTGTATTTTGTTGCACATAATATTGGCTGAATAAAAAATGAACAAAATCTATTATTCGCCAAAGGATATTGGAAGGGAAAAACAGCAATTAAAAGCTAAGCCAGCAGCTGGAGTCAGTGAACAAACAGCAAAAGAATGGTTATCTAAACAAGCGATTTGGCAAATTTATTTACCTGCGCCCAAACGAATACAGAGACCGCACTTTGTGAATACAATACCGAACGACACCATCAAATGGATCTTCTATATTTACCCTCTGATACGATTAGACGAAAAAGATTTAAGTACGCACTCACAGTCATTGACATAGCTTCAAGATACAAAGATGCGGAACCATTAACACAAAAGAGTGCTTCTGCTGTTGCTGTCGGCATACAGCTGATATTCCAACGAGGCCCGCTAACTTACCCTCGCATGATTCAAGTGATGATGGAAAGAATTTAAAGGCAAGTGAATCAATTATTGTTAAAACTAGAGTTTACCATTATAGAGGCCTGTGTCACTGGAGTTCACAGATCAAGGCTTTAGTGAAAACTTTATATACAAACAGATTATCCGAATGACTTTTTTCTTCCGTATCACAGAGAGCTTAGTGACAATTCTCGCAAATCAGTATGGGTTAGAAGACTGCCTCGTTTTTGCGCGCAATGTATATGAATAATGAAGAATTTAACGGGTCTAAAACCCAGTTCAAGCAATCAAAAGAAAAACAAATGATGTTGTTGAAGGAAGGTCTTCATCCGGCAAATATTACCGTTTGGTTTAAAGTAAGGTACCTTTCTTATTTACTAGGCGGGATGACAGAAGGGGACACTGAATCAGGGCTAACCGATCAGTTTGGAGTGTTGTTAAATATGAAATAAAAAGAATTGTAAAAAATGAATCCCTGACCCGCTGTATTATTTCTGAGAAACTGACCACATAGAACAACCAGTCCTTCAAAGATCTTTTGCGAAGGATGAACTGCAGATAATCCCACCTGACACTGATCCGCTTTAATTAATTTACGTAAATATATTGAGTTTAAAATGGAGAAGTCAGAAGAGGATGTGCAGAACGAAACAGAATGGTAAGGAGAGACCTTGAAATGATAGGGAATCATTTCACTGGGTAATGCTATGAAGGAACATTTTTCGGGGATTATCAATGCTGCCTAAATCATCAATACCTACAACTTAAACCCCCAAAATTGGGAAAAAGCAAATATCTTGAAATAATAAAAAAAAATTCGAACGCCGTAAGCAAACATGAGAATAAGATTTTAATGAATTGGATGAAGCTATGGATTGATCTTATTATAAAGTTGATGAAAATATAATTTCCCCTGTTTAGCGGTCCTCAGTGCCCGATTGCATTTGAAAACTCTGGATTACCAAACACGCGTTTTGGGTTTGTTCTATCTAACGACTTTCTTTGTTACAACTGTTGTGTTATTCATGTAGATTAGATCGCAGTTTACGTTGTCATGAGAAAAGTTATTTTGCCAAACAATGCTTCTTTGTAGTTGTCATGTGATATGTTTGTTTGACCTGCACAACGCTGCGAGATATTCCCTTTGCTTTTCTTAATGATTTTCTCCTCCTCCGGCTCGAAATACTGTCTAATATTTTGACTTAAACCAAACAAACTCCTTGTTCACCTTTCAGATAATTCATTCTTCATTCTTTCCTTAACCTTTCTTGTTAGTATTTGAATGTAAAAGCGAGTCTTTTAGGGTAATCCGGAGTGTCATACCATCCTGCATATGCCCTTTTGCTACTTCTAATTCCATGTCTGTTTAGAGTCTTCAGTAGGGAAGATATCTATAACAAAACTATCTGTATCTGTGTTACAGTTACTCTGGACTAGGATACAAGGCTTAAAAAGTAGTATAAAGAACTTCTAACATCAAAGCTTTGATAATTCTAAAACAGTTAAACCAATAAAAAAACAGGTTTGTCTATTTGACTTCTTTTTTTTCATCATTATGCAAAAGCTGATCATGAAATCTTCTAAAGTCCTGATTAATTAGGTTTAGAAGTCAGCTTAATTGCTTTCGTTCTCCTGGTGACTAATATGACTCTTTGCGCTTGTGCGGATTCCTCATTAGTCTTCCCGAAAACAGGTTGTTCATCAACTTGAAAAAGTCTTTTTCTGAAGCATCTGGATTTAGATTCTGAGATCAGTGTTCTTCATGATTGTTTTGGTTTTCATGAATGTCTTGATCACCTCCAATCACTTGCTGAAAACTGCTGCTCAACCTTCACCATGTCTTAAATAAAATTGCAGGAGTCTGTAATGACAGACATTTTTTTTTAGGCTCGAAGATTAGCACAGTTTAGGCGGCTCGCTTGGATCCATCTTTAGACTTTCTGCCTGTCTTATATGGCTAGTCATTATGCAGGTATGGAGTTCAATGTGGATATTCTAAATCAACTTTAGAATGAAACCACGCTGCTGATTCGGGCGTTAAACTGCCCACCACTTTAATGCTTTGAATATATTATTCGGATCGCCGCCTGTGTACATTTTAAAGTTGCGTAACGGAAGTGATTGCGCCATTGGCCCATCCAACAGATTGTTTGCATTATAATACATAAGATAGTAGTCCTTTTACTGGGGATAATAATCGTCCATGTAGTATTTGTTGTTTGCTATACAGTAATGATGCGACGCCATACAAATTCCTCCTCGCAATCCGTTTTCTATCATCTGAATCATTGGTAAAATCAGACAATAAATCAATCTGTACTCCAGGTAAACTTAGAAAGCGTTCCCAACTCATCCCGGTGCGCAGAAATGCAATGCGCGGGTTCCGAAGGCTATAATGTTTTCATGCAGGGTCTTTCTATATTTTCAAGACGTCGCAACTAACTACATTCACCTCAAGTAGGAGTCATGATAGTCTCCCATCGTTTTACACTCTAAATTTCTGCACGCATTTGAGAATGCTGGTTAATCAAGAGTCACTGATGTCTTTCCTCTAGACTAGAAAAGAACGCACCTTTATGAGGGACAGTGTGTCTTCGTCAAACTTTCCAACTGTTCATGTACTCCATAAGGATAAACGCCTTTCTAACGGAGTGGGTCAAAATATTCTTTGTTATTGGGCAGGACTTTAAGGACGTAGCCAGTGACTCTATTTGAACCCATATGTGGTGCATCAGAGTCATAAAAAGACATGTTATTTAGATTAAAGCACTTGTACTTTTTCTGATGACTGTGCAATGCATGACACACTGAAGGGAATCGTCACTGCTTTAATTATAAGATGAGAGACGTACTGCAAGTATTGATAAGAATACAGGCAGCTTCCATGTCTTGGATCAAACTTTAGTGAAGATTGCATTTACTGTTG
Organism: Conus ventricosus; assembly: GCA_018398815.1. NCBI lineage: Eukaryota > Metazoa > Mollusca > Gastropoda > Neogastropoda > Conidae > Conus > Conus ventricosus. The sequence goes on along the minus strand of CM031599.1, from coordinate 22,835,530 downwards.
CGCTGTCTTGACTTTCCGCTAATAGTGATCATGGTCTCTTATGTCGGATTCTCTGCGTATGATGAGAGACCTAAACCGCAAATCCAAACAGTGAGTGGCTGCGCCATTAATGTTGTTGGTCTTCTGGCGTCATTATGGTTCAGATGAATTCAGATTATTAGAACAGTCATTACGCACTTCTGCATTGCGTTCTAAGAAGTATTTTGCAGCATTTGGCCCTCTATTTAATTCTGGCTTGATAATGACGACCTTCCGACTGACAACGATGAAAGCAAAAATGAACAAATTGATGATTACTCATTAAGACTGTTTTTCGAAGTTTTTGTGGCGCTGGGATTAATAAGGAACAATGAGTGATTAAAGATCTGCGGGGTAAACAACATATGGGAATTTTGCATTCCGTTTCAGTTCTTATAACTAACTTTAGATCGGGTGGAGGTGTATATTCAGTTCCGTATTACAGTCTAAAGAACTTTTACCAAAAAAAATGTTTCTTATGTTCGCTCGCGCTTGAGCAGATGGCATTTCTTGTTAAACTTTTTTTCCTACAAGAATTCTTGTTGTGCCCATTTTCGAAGTATGCTGGCATTAGTGTTACTCATTGTTAGTATTAATGTGTAAGTGGTTAGCCCCGCTGGTGAAAACATCAGTAGTAAGTCCAACATGATTTTTGTCTGGTTCGCCAATTGTTGGGACTGTTCTTAGACACTTTAATCCGGCACAGTAGATTTGTTTCCTCATCCCGTGTGTATACATTAACGTTAATGGTTTGTTTTGTTTTCAATTGGATCAATTTGGGTCTACTCCTAACAGAAAGGAAACCCCTCTAAGTTAAGGATCATTGATGTAAGGACGTAGTTAGACACTCCTCTCTTGCGTTTTGCGGCTATAATTGCAGCTTGCGAGAAACACACATAAACTTTTGTTGTCTGAATTCTTATGATATGTTTAGAACTGACTCTTTTCGCTACAACTCTCGAGGCAGTGGTATCGTAAGACTTGCCAACAATCGTGTGCATATCTTAGCCCTGTTTAATCTAATCTCTAAAATCTTCGCCCTCTGACCAACGAGCCTCTCATTTTGGCTTCTTCAGCACGGCAGCGTCAAACTGTGCAAGCAGTTCGTCTGAGCAACCGGTGGTTAGTCGTTATGAGAAAGATAGTCGTTGTTTAGTTGTGACCCAGACTTCTAGGATTTTCTTCATTTATTGTTATTAGTCGATTTAAATAACAGCTAACAATACTTTACTGGAGGGTCTATTGTTAGTTTACTGGGGAACTTGAGAAATAGCCTGTACAACGTTGCCCGCACGATTGTGGATCAATGACTTTAAATCAATATAATTCAGTGTGCGCGTCGATAAAACGCTCTCTCTCAAGCATTCCTTCAAACCAATTCGTCTTGCCCTTCATATATCTTAGCCATGTTGAGTTTCTTTTCTAACTCAAATTATTTATTTATATTTAAATAAAAAAAATAATCAGATTCAATATCAAACGGTCTTTTGTGCTTGGACTCATAAACTAAAGTAGAAACACCCTTCGGTGTTGTTACTGTGAGCTGTTTCGATCAGAGTTTATTGTCTCGTTTACTTTTTTTAAAGCATTCCTTTTTTATCTGCTCGGCGTCTGGTGTGAGAAAACTTGCCTCGCCTTTCTTTGAAAGATCAAACTTTTGTCTTTTGTAGTATTTTAAAATCGGCCTGTAAAACGATTTTATAATTCTTCATCGTGATGTTTGAAGTCAACTAGTGCTGTATTTATTGTCTGTTTGACGAGCTAAGTTTGATGTTATTAGTGGAACCATAGCTCGTGTGCTTTTGAGTTTTGTTTTTATTTTTTGCAAGCCGCACTTAAGTAATGAACACAGACCGAGAGCTAAAGACCAAAACATCTGAGATAAATGCTGCGGCGTTGCGGCCTAATGCCCGTTGCTAAGAGGGACCAATCACTCGTCCTGCTGATAGGCAATTATGTCGATCACCAGTATTAACATAAGTAACAGCATTATACGGCTGCAGAATACCTTCGTTTGGTTTGCTGTATTTTGAAAGGTCTTGCTCTTGTTGTTGTTGCTTTTGTGTAATGTTTGTAATCTGAAGGTTTTTATGTTAAGGCTTTGTACTATCCCTGCTTTTGGCGGCGCTGTCGGCACTTTTGGATAAACCTGAACAGACTGCTTTTTTTTAAATTAAAATAATTTAGTATTGTATATCTTTTAATCTGTTATCTTCATATTCAGCTGCGGGCATCATATATTAAAAACAAATGTACATTAAGCGGTTTCGGCTTCTTCTTCTTTTTCAATTTGATTGAGTATTACGTCTCTCACAGTTCTCCCGTTCCATGCAACTGATTATCCTTCTGTTGACCTTTGGTCAATCCATAAATACCGTATTTCGTTGTTATGAATCATCAAGCCTAACATTGTGAGATGTAAATTGTAGTCACAGGTCAACTGTTGGATTTCTACACTCCGCCTCAAAAACAGGTTTCTTATTTCATCATATGCTGCTAAGGTTAAGCCCGCTAGCGTCAGATTTGGTTAGGACTACCTATCGAAACATTGTACTTTCGTTATTTTAGGATTAATAAACTTTGCACTTCTCCTTTTGAAACGGTTCTTCATCTTCGAACAGCAATAAATACCTTTAAGCGATCTTGCTGCGACACATAAAACTAATAATTCCATTATAGCGGTCTAGCCCTGCTTCTGGGATATGTTGTATTGATGAATCACTCTTTCGTAATATATGCTAATTTAGACTGATATTGGTGCTCATCAGCCTTGCTAATATTTGGGCTGCAACAACGTCAAACTTAACGAGATGTCAGAAATGCTTTATTTGTGCTTCGTGTCTGATGATTTGGTATCGCGTTTGTATTCATTAAAAGTTAGTTCATATTTACTATCTGTCTTTTAATGCTCCTTGAAAGTACGGTGCATGCGCTTTTAACAACTCAAATCTGGGGATGGAAAAAGGATTTCCATACGGCAAAATTACTGCTGCATACTTTTTGCGTCTTTTTATCTGCGCGCCTATTCTTGTTTTTGTGTTTCTCATATCGATTCCTTGAAACGCAAGATCAGCCCTTTTCTTCCCGGTTTGCCATAGATCAAGAATATGTTAAAAATATGTCTGCATGTTGTAAGAAAATATTCATGCCACTAAACATCACGCAATTTTCTTAACAATTGCCCGCCCCAATTCTGGACAACTGTCCTGTTTGTGTTGTTGTTGAAGCGGAGTTACTATTTGGAAGTAAGACGCGCAGAGCCCTGGCACATCACTCATCTGTCCTAGGTCCGGAAATTTGGACAGTAAGAATTTGATCTGCATCAATAGTAGATGGATTATTGGAACAGTTATTATTCCGCTTATTTTCCCTTCACGCAAAGGGCTCTTTCAGTCTTCTATGCGGGTCAAAGAATCGAGCCATTTGCTTGTGGACATTTTTTTATAAAACAAAATAAAAAGTTAATTATTAAAAACAAGGCAGGCATTGAAGAGAAGATATTATGATGATTTGATCCTGGAGACGACATGAGTGAAATGATCCTTTATACAGCACCGCTCGGCGCACCTCATTGCGGACGTGTATTAAACAGAAAGTAAGGGTCAGATCATTTATACAAAGTTTAGGCCAAGAAGAAACCTCCCGAATTTATAGACCCTATGATTTTGAAGTAAAAGATGACCATTGTTTGTCGAGAGCGACCCAAGGACAACTTGTTCAGCGTAAATCTAAAACCAGATCATCAAAAATGTTTTTAAAAAAGAGTAAATTAGACAAAGGCTCAGTAGTGATCGATCAAAATCGCATTGGCTTTACTAACCAAAATTAGATAGGGATGCAGTGCTTAAACTTCAAAAACACACTGCAGGAACTCCAACAGATAACCAAAATGCAAACATGGAACTTAAAGAATTAATCAAATCGCAGACGAATTAATAAATGAAAAATTAAAGAAAAAAAATGCATGAAACCGGTTTTGCCAGAAGAAACAGCATTGAAGACTATACACGACTCACCGCCTGCCCATGCGAGAAATAGCGGCCTTGATCATTGCTTGAGAAGCATCAGAGGCGAATTAACAAAAATTTAGCAAAACTAGGTGAACTAGATGAGCTATAAAAGAGAAAAAAAAAAAAACTCGTTGAGGGCTGATGACGCCAACTTAGGGCCTGATATTAAAGAAAGAATAACCCCACAGATAAAAGATCTTGAATCAAGAGAGATCAGCAAAGACTAGAAGCGCTGACTACTAACGAGACCAATACGAACTCTAGTGAATGAATAAGAGAAACTATCCGGAAATTTTATATGAAGACACATCGCTAGCAGATACGAATACGAACGCTGTTTAGGAGTGCAAGGCGTCAACAATTAGCAAGCGTTATAACAAGCCTTAGGAATTGCAATAAGGCCACTATGGTGGTGGCTATTACAGGCGAGAGGTGGCCAAAGTCTTTACCTCCGCGCCATTCGTACACCTGATAAATCATGGGTAAAAAACCAGCTTGATCATCTTGCGAGTTTATTAAAAAAATTAGCAAGGTAAAAGCTGTTGACACTTTATGGTATATTAGGGGTATTGTTAGCGGGTTTTGTTACTGACATGCAAAGTAGTCGGCTTTTATGGCCGAGCAACTTTGGACAGTAGTTCTCTTAATAGTTGGGTTATTTTTTAGTAAGATAAAGACCAAGAATCTAGCCTGTTAATCCAAGAACAATGCGCTTGTCTTTTCATATTCATGGTCATCGCGAACAGAGTCCGCAAGCTTTGCTTGAGTCGTAAATGGCTTTGGGCTTTGGGCCCCGGGGCATTGGATGCCTTATTCTTGGGGGTCATCTAGTTTTTTTTATGCCTTGACAATATTATGGGCCCAGAATTTATGTCGTTTTGCCGGACTTCTGTTCACTCTTTCCTGCAACGAGGAATTTCTTGTTGTTGTTTTATTTATTGTTCCTACCTGGAGTCTGAGGTCCGAAGGTAGCAGTATAAACAGTGCCAACAGCAAAGTTACTTTTGATCTTGCGTATTGTAAAAACATCTTGGTACTTTTTATAAGCGCTTGAAGGTAAATCATACTGTAGAATTAATGGGCATCCTCTATATTTTGCTAAGTATAGTTTTTGGTGCATCAAAAGCCAGTAGAAGGATTCAGTTATGTCGGATCTTGCCTGTGCTTGTGAACCTAAGGCAAAAACCAACGTAAGTCGATAGAGTTATTTATGCGTTCTATTCCGCTTTAGTTAGTCCTTAGAAGTGTTACGATAATGTTGCCATGGCTGTTTTATGCTCTTGCTCTATGGACCGAGTGTGAAACAGTGTGCCTGAAGAGAAGATGTGTAAGGAGGATTCAGTCATAGTTATATTTTCTTTGCACGCCCAAATAATAAGGGGTGCCTAAGCCATGATTCGGTCCAAATTTTGTCTAAGTCTAATGTCTTGATGTTAATATTGAATTCGTTACAGGTTTCGATTCAAAGCCGACATGTCTATTCGGTGGCTAAATGGATTATAGGTTTGTCATTTGGTGGTAATGGTGTTGCAGTTCAGTCAAAATACGTCTGAAGGTTGTTAATAGGAAATGAAAATTATTTACACTGACCTAACCAAAGGTTAGGATGATTTAAGTGTTCAGCATGACGCAACACGTCCACACCCAGTTGATTGCACAAAACACAGCCAAAGTTTAACTGGTTTGATAAAACTGCATCGGATGACAGAATACACACTTTTGGGATGTAGTCTTTTTTATCAGGGGGTTACGTTATCTGCTTAATGGAGTTACTACTTTTTTATGTAAAGGTGGTCAGTCGGGGTCACAGAAATGTCGAGGGTGATCAGTTGTTATATTTTTAAGAATTGTAGTGCGGACCAACAGAATATTTTGATATACAGTATATGTGATTGCACTCATTTTTAATTTGTTTTAAAAAATGTTTGTAACTATAACAACTCAAGACCGCCCTTGCAAAATCGCCCAGTATGATACGAATGCGGAACCAGAACGGTCGCGCTACATGAAATTATTCTACAAAGTCGTATGGTTTAAATTTTAGCATAAGCAAAGGAGAATCATAAGATAAAAAAGTTAATAATAGAGGCCAATTAGGTTAGCCAGTTACCATACCTGATGGTTATTACGGTTTTTAGCTCGCTAAAAGAAGCAATGGGTAACTTCGACAATGCTCTCTAAACTTAACAATGCGAATTGAAAAATCAATGTTGACCTTCAAAACCTGAAGAAGAGAAAAGTGGGTACTATTTTGATAAAGAGCTAGCTAAAATGTTTGGGGTTTACAACTGCCAATCGGGCGTCATAGTTTTAGAGTTACGTCAAACAAAATAATTATGAGGGAGAAAATCCGCTCCTCTTGCATTAATTCATATACTCTATGTTCATGGGGATGAGCTGAGCACTGATGAAAAATTATATGATGAAGGCCCTCTACTGTTTTAAGAGCTCTTCCGTCAGGAAAGCTGCATATTGCGTGTATGAAATTATACAAATTACCTAATTTACAGTTTTTAAAGATTTGTTTGGTGGGAGGTCGGATATTAATATAAAAATCAAAGACAAAGCGGGGAAGTTGTGAAATTGATTAACCTGCACATTTGTTTTGGAAATCAAAATTAATACGTTACTAAAAATATGTCGCGTGGGCCGAGAATCAGGAGTTACATTCGCGCCGTAAGGTGATAACCTTAGAATTTAAAAGACCTTGCAGACGTTGCGGAATTTGAACAAATGGTGATGATAGGCGTTTGTATGGTTTTTGAGTACACTAAAGACGTGATTAAAACGCAAAGAGGTTGGCGACAGCAAAAAGTTTCTAAACCTAGAAACAATGCGCAATCTAGAGGAAAAATAATGTTGCCAGTGATGAATATAAAATTGTTCGGATTAACTGACCTCAAATGGCACGTAGAACCATATTTAGAATGGGAAAATAAAATTTGAATTCATAAGCCCATTTACATATTGTAGCCGTCAATAAAAGTTTCAGAAAAGCATTCAACTCTGGCCCTTGACATGTAAGTTTATGCCGGCGAAATAGTCGGAAAGAAATTGAAAATAACGCCGTTCAGGGAAAAAACAGTACATATCCCAGAAAGAAACAGTTGTAAAAGCTTCTACAAATTTTCAGTATTCTTTTCCAAGCAGAAAATTAGGAGACACGTTCACAATGATATTTGAAATTTTGTCTTTAAAGATGTGGAGAGGGATGGGTTTGTGGGCGTTAGTGATGACCTTATAAAAGGAATTAATATTTAGCTGCAAAACTTAGACGTTAAACACCTAACGTTACCATCGTCGTTCTTCCACAATGCGTGACGGATATTAGATTCATAAACAACAAGCACAAAATCAATGTTGATTAAATAGAACAATCTTACAGAACTTGATTTGGATTAATCTTACCCATGTGGCTCGTGGGTTTTATTATACTGAACAAGTTTTGACGGAGAGTATGATAAAAAATAATAACTGGATTAGATTAAATTTGTTATAAAATTATGGAGCAGTTAAACGTTCTGATAAAATCCCATCAGTGTTCAATGATTTGTGGGCAGACTGGTGTGGGAAAAACAATATTTGTCTAGACTTATTAACAAACAGTTTATCGCTATAATTTTTGATCATATTGTGATTTCTGTCCAACACTTAAAAGGAACAAAGCATATCTTGTATAGAAGGTTTATAATGGACAGACAAGGCGTATATTTAGTTTATCCTAGCACTAAACTGAGTGAGTGTGTTTAGAATTGCTTTTGTTAAAGTGTTGAGGAACGCAGAACACTCTTTATTATAGATGACTGTCGGCAGAAAAGTTATAGTTTAAAAAGGAAACACTGTTGTCAAGCTGGCTTTAGCGGAAGACATGATGGGATAAGTGTTTGTGGATTTTATGCCAGACCCAGAACTATAACTCGGTTTTAAAAGACTTTAGAGACAGGTAAAGACTGTAGTGTTAATTCAATGAAAGACAGTGGAACTCATTTGACGAAATGTTTGGCGAAAATGACTGTATTGAAAATGACCAGGAAAAAACACATGATTAAGCAAAAACTTAAAATCTGAAAAGTTTGTAAATTAGTATTAAAAACGGATAATACACAGTATGTTTGTTTGTAGATAATCGTTATTTTTTGGATATGAAGTCTATTGTCAGAGAACAGGGAAAAGGCGGCTTTTAGGCCACTTTCGCCCAAAAACTTGGTAGGTGGAGCAATGTGTGTTAGATTGGTAAAATGCTGGTTCTCTCAGGCGGGGCCGGATAGACAGCCAGACAAGAAAAAGATACCCACACCCGGAACCTGCAGGATGATTGCACGGGCCAGTGGATTAGAGAGAGAGAGAGTGAAAGTAAACCTAACTGAACTAACCACACCCAAAGGTGCAACCAAACCACAAGCACTTTAAGGAGACAGATATCGACAACAAACGGAACGACAATAAAAACAAATGAATAATTCCGCCACCCCAGTTGGAGTCAACGTCGTAGGCCTCGTGACAAATCGTGGCACAACCCCCCCCTTCTAAAAGCATCTGTTTCTCTGAGTTACAGTGTTCCTTGGAACCGTGACGCTGTGCAAATTACAACAATGGGACCGAACCCAAACCCTCTGTGATCGGAACAGAGTACGATAAATCCAATACCAAACTTCTACGATGAATACACCGAGAAATACATAATACTACATTTATCAAACAAAACTATGCGAACTTCCAACATGAAAGTAACAATCCGAACCATTGGTGATTCCTACGATATATCATTGAAGTGAAACTGTCACTACACCTGATACAAAGACCAAAAAAGGGGATATAACCTGGTTGAGGGGAGTGTCCCTCTGACTGATTTTTTTTTCCAATGTGCTGATGCGGAGACTCGGCGACGATTGTTCAGCATCCGTTATTACAGAACCATGATATGACGGAAAGTGAACGCCTGCTCTGCAGATTCACTGCCTAACTCATGAGGCGATGACTGACTGGCCGGATCCGATCCAGGATGGAGTGGATGTGAATCGCTTCTCCAGTACAAACTTCCGAGCCGTACTTCTTCATGGGCACGCCACAGTGCGCGTCCAATATGCCAGCGAGGTCTCGCAACAGTAGGGGCATCGATAGTCCTGGCGGGACAGCCTCTGGGTACCGAGTCGCGTAGTCCACCCTAACCAAGATGGAGCGGTGACCGCGATCGGATAGAGGCTTAACTGGGTCCCACCAGTCGGACACGGACGTGCTGAATGGCTCCCAACCTGAGGTCACTGACCCTAGGGGAACACGCTTCAAGCGGACCCTTAGGCGTTGTCCGTTGGCAGCATCACAACTGCGGCCAGTACTGCCTAACCTGTGAGTTCATCCTTGGCCAAAGAAGTCCTGTTGACTCGCTCGAGAGTCGCTTGGAGCCCATATGACCTGCCATGGGGGATTCGTGGCTGCTTGGAGAACAGATTCTCTCAAGCTTTGGGAACGAACATGCTGCTTGGCCACTCGTTCTGCCTGAGTGAAAACCTAATGGAGGATCCCTTGTGGAGCTGAAGCTCACCTTGGCGTGTCGGGCAGGACTGAGCGGGACGATTTACCAGTTGTCGAGGCGATTGGAATCCAAGTCCCTGCTGAAGTAGGTACCATGGATAGCAGGATCGACCTGGCTGAACTCGTCAGAGATCGGCTGTTTAGATCGGGACGCAATTCTGTTCCTGCTTCTTAGCTTTGGCGCTTGTGGGAACTCCACACACGTGTTACGGGCAGATCGTAGAACGGATGACAGGTCATGAAAGGTGAAGTATTCTTATGAGAAGGAATAATAGGTCGGTCACGGATTTCATAATTATCAATAAGTATTTTGTTATACTTCATATAAACTAATTATTTATTCTTAACCCCTACTCCCTCACAATTCTTTTACTTTTAAAAATAACAACCCCAAATCTCTAATCATATCCACAATCTTTATTCTACCTTCTTCCCCACTCTATCCATTTCAATCACCTCCTATTTCATTCCCTAACTTTCTTCTCTCCTTTTTTTTTTTTTTTTTTTTTTTTTTTTTTATTTTTTTTATTTTTTTTTTTTTTTTTTTATTTTTTTTTTTTTTTTTTTTTTTTCCCTTTTTTTTTTTGTTTTTTTTTTTTTGTGGGGTGTGGGGGGTGGGGGTTGGTGGGGTTGTGGGGGGTTGGGGTTTTTTTTTTTGTGGTGGGTGGGTTGTGGTGGGTTTTTTTGTTAAAAATTTTTTTTGTTTTTTTTTTTGTTTTTTTTGTTGGTGGGGGGGGGGGGGTGGGGGGGGGGGGGGGGGGGGGGGGGGGGGGGGGGGGGGGGGGGTGGGGGGTTGGGGTAAAATGTGTTTGGGGGGGGGGGGGGGGGGGGGGGGGGGGGGGGGGGGACGTTGGAAAAGGGTACTAGGCCCACGACTTACCAGCGGCTTTAGGACTATCTTTCCTAATGTTGGCAGGACGACCACACAGAAACTCAGTCGGGGCGCTGAAAATCCCGAGAACTGCCTGCCTTGTTCACCCAGTTAGCAGTTGTCGGCGCCTTATTGCCACCTAAATCTGTGGAGGGCTTCCTCTCCGTATCTGGGCGATGACCATAAGCCTGCGAGTTCAGCAAACACCCAGCGGTATGAAATCGCATCCGCGAAACCTGAGGTGCTGTCTCGCCTATCCGGATCTCAACGCTGGGACACAGTGTTGGTGAGCTGTTCAATCCCCCCCCCCATCGGATCTGATCCTCCAGCTCCAACATAGCCAACTGACGCCAGTACCCTTGCGTTTGCGCAGCCTATCACCAAACTGCACGAAGGTCTCGTTGTTTATTCTTCTTCATGGACTGAACTTCCTCCTGTACGTCTCTGGGGTAAGAGTGGGGAAACGCTTACGCAGGAGCCAACTGCATGTCTGCATAAGACGCGCATTCATTTAGAGTGAGCAGCACACTCCTTGCCGCACCAGAATAAACCAGAAAAAGGTGCATAGCTTTTGTTCCTCAGACAATTGGTATGAAACTAGGAACCTTTGTCAAAATGCTCTAGGAACATATCAATGTCCTCAACTAGGTCTGAACTTGGAAGCTTTAAATTTGGGCCTCTTTCTCTATCACCTGCCTGGTGATTAAACCCCCTGATTTACAGATGGGGAGCCAGCGAAAGAAGATGTTCCATCTTTCCTGCGTTGAGCCTCTGTTGCAGCCTCCTCTCTACGCTGATCCAACTCTTCCGACGGAAGGGTTCCTGCCTGGTCAGCCTCCTCCCTACCGCGTTTTCCTCTCCCTACGCTGAGCGACCTCTCTCTGGCAGAGCAGCCTCTTCCTTACGTGGCTTCCTGCCTATCTAGTCTTCCCTATGGAGAGCTTCCTGCCTTGAGGGCTCTTCTTATTAGGTGCTTTCTGCCTGAAGCCTCTTCCTTACGTCGAAGTTTCCTCTTCCCGACGAAGGGCTTCTTACTGCCTGACTGGCCTCTTCCCACGAAAACGTTGCCTCTTCCTTCGGAGGGCCTCTCATCCTTACGTCGCTGTCGCTCCAGATCATCAGGGACGGAGGTGATGTTCCTGGGCGGGGCTCAACCACTCCGACCACGGGAGGATGACCCGTATGAACCCGTCCCTTGGGTTCTCGTCCTTACCATGAGGAAAGTCTCCCGGGGCATACTCCTTACGAGGGGAAGCATGGAGAAGAGAGGGCTTCGGTTTCTGTGACTCACGAAGACACAGTGCTTCACTATACTCTGACGCTTCCACGAGAGGGTTGTGCCAGACGGGGGGGGGTCTCGACAGGATGATCCCCTAGCGAAGAGGTAGTAAAAGTATCACTGGACTATCTGCTTACAGCACTGGAATAAGTAGAAGTTACTGTAGTCGAAAGTACTGGTACTAATAGTAGGGGACTACATTTAGAAGACCTTCTTCTTTGGACGCACGCGTCGCCATCCCACCAGCGCGAGACGTTGCCATGACACACAATATCCTACGGTTTTCAATACGGGGGAAAGACGATTCACTTGAACAAATAATTTTTAGGGGTGTGTGGATATGTGTGTATGTGTGTGTGTGCGTAGTGTGCGGGACAGTCGGTGCTCCCACATGGCAACACTGCGCTCCACAGCACGGCAACAGTGCGGTGGGGTCACCACAAACAAAAAAAAAAACAAAAACAATTGTCCGGCTGCCCCCACTCTGGCAACACCGCATCCACAGCACGAGCAACAGTGCGGTGGGGCTGGCCGGAAAAAATAACAAACAAATGCGACGGATCCGGAGAGAGGAAAAAGAGGACCTACGTCCGATACAACCCCTGTACCAATAACCCGGTAAAAAAAAAACAAAAAAAAACTGGCTAACTACAAAACAGGAATGGCAGACCTGAGCGGCAAACAGAAAGGCAAGACTTTCGGTCGTACCTGGTAAGGCACCGCGCGAAGGAGGGGAGGTCTTTGGTCGCGGTCTGACTCTGCCTGACCTCACTCGATTCCAGTCTCGCCAGATGTTCCTTCAGGCCCCAAGATCCCTAAACCGCTAGAGTCACCAGCAAACCACCCCACGAACAACACGACAAACTGACTAAACTTAAACCATAAACAGGACCAAAAATAAAACAGGTACTCCGTGAAACGAGAGAGACAGTCAGTGAAGTCTTCAATCCGGACGAGCCCCCACAATTGTCAAGACCGACCCCTGGAGGTCTGCCCTGACAGGATCGGTCTAGGTGGGAGTGAGAGAAGTGACTTGACCTCTCACGCCGCAAGAGACCACACATTAAAGATTACGATACACAACCCCATTTATTCACACAACATTCGTATAAATAAGAATTCCAACACACACACTTGCACAATCAAATCAAGCATTCCAACTACAACAACATGCACAAATTATAAATAAACATTTCACATACGACGTAACACAATCAACAATCACAACTTTTCAACACATATGAATATACATATCATAAATAACATTTCAGCATTTCCATCCTTCACACACCATGGGAGTGCCTCCACACCCTGCCTCTCCAAAGTCTATAGGAGCCACCGTCGCATAGGTGCTCCAAAAACCGGTAGTCAGTTCTTGAAAAAAGAGTCGTTCAAGGCCGACACCCCTTGACACGCAACAACAAGCAGGCATGAAGAGCGGTCCTGGGGGGGGGGGGGGGGGGGGGGGGGGGGAAACGTGGCGTTGTTACTGGAGGTCCTGGACCGGGGTCAGGGGCCGGCCAGTCAGCCGGCGGGCTTTTCTACCAGTCCGCGGTCTGACCAGAGCTGTGGCCACAACCAGCGCGTGGCACCAACCAGTCCGCGTGGGTCCCAACCGAGCGTAGGCCTCAACAGCACGTGGTATCACCAAACCCAGTCCGCGGTCCCAACCAGAGCGTGGCCTCAACCAGCACGTGGCACCAAACAGTCCGCGCGGTCCCCACAGAGCGTGCCCAACCGGCGTGGCCACCAACCAGTCCAGATCCGGGTGAAGCCCCCGGGAGGGGGCGGGGGGAACGTAGATGGGAAGGAGAGCAAGAAGGGAGGGAAGGAGAAGGAAGAAGGAAGAAGGAAGAAGGCAGGAGGGAAGAGGCACTGGAACCCGCCGTCTGTACAATCTGACCCAGGCTGTAATCCCTAAATAACAGCAGACTCGCTGATGGGCGAGGAAGTCTACTAAATATACACAACAACATCAGCTCAACACAGGACCTGAGATAACACAGTAACCAATGCAAATCAGGGATGTTCGTTAAGTCTTTCTCACACGAGCAGGTAAAGACTGCATTAATCATCAGGCTATAAAACCAATATGTTTTGAATTACCTTCACCCTTCTCTCATCACGTTTAACCAATTTCCTTTCTTAGGGAAATAAACAACACAGCGCATCGTTATATAACTGACACCACTTTTGCAAATAATAATACAATGGCTTAATTGTCACATTTTTTAGCCTCATTTCAAAATACACAAATCTCTAACTGGATTCCCGAACTACAAATCATGCGTAACGCACGCTCGGCAAAATAAAACGTTCTTCTTGCAACACAAACAGACGGTGGCGAAGGATAGGTCCGGCGAATGTGACAGGGGCGTGACGATCGAGACCAAGGCAAGTACCAACCTGAATCACCTGGTTCTCTCCAATCCCCACCGACACCGCATCACCAGATGCATAAACAGGAGAAGATTTTGGATATATTTAGAATGGCCAGGATTAAAGATAGAATTAACAGAGAAAAGGTCTAAACTAATATTTCTTTTACAATGTTTGCAAACAAAGATAATGCGCAAAAGAGAAGAATAAGCGGTAACAAACAACAAACCAAAACAAAACAAACCACGAAACTGATGCTTACCAGCTACCGTGGGTGACCCGAAAGAGGCGGGTTCAAACGACTTCTCTGCCCTCTGTCCAGTCGAGAGGACAGAAGTAGCAGATGCGGAAAAGACGAATGATGTCCCTCTCCTACAGGCGACTGTAGGAATTGAAGATACCGACGTACCTTCGACGATACGGTGTAGAACCAAGACCGGAGCAGGCGTCCCAGAGGACATCTTCCGGTCGAGTGAAGAGCTTAACCTCCTCATGCGAGCGGCCACATGCCACGCTGCGTCACAGAGTGAGCATACTTCAAACTAAAGAAATGAAGCACGTGCGAAGGTAAAAAGACAGGCGTGAAGGCGATCGACAGCATGTACTAGAAAAGATAACCACACGTGAATGCAGGATGAATGCACGGGCAGTGATTAGAGAGTGAGAGAGAGAAAGATAAACCTAACCTGATAAACCGCACCAATGGTGCAAACCAACACCACAAGCCACTAAGGGACAAGATTACGACAACAACGACGCCAAATAACAAAATGAATTATTCCGCACCCCTGTTGGGTCAAACGTCGTAGGCCTCGTGACAAATCGTGCAGTCGCATCACGAGTGCTGTTGTCTGGAAAACGCTTATAGGTGTATTACGTAAAGTGTCTAGTTTTCCAACATTGTAACTTTGGGAACCCCAACGCAGCAGCATGATTCGAAATATGATTTTCATGTGACTGGACAGATGATTTCCTCTGAGAGAAAAATGTTGAATGAAGCAAAGAAAATTTGACTTAACCAAATGCCACAGGAGAGAGAGGAGAGTGTGGATGAAGAGTGAGAGAGAGAAGACATGGAGTGAGAGAGTGAGTGTGTAGTGGCGGGGTAGTGTATTATTTATAGATTTTTTTATATTTATATAATATATTAGTTAGATTTATATATATATGCATGTGTGTGAGGCGAAACAAAATGTTAAATGCGTTAAAATTCATTGTGGAAAGACTCTGATTTGGTGGAAAAAAGATTTATGTATCATGCTAATGTACCATATTTTTTTAGTGTGGATGACATTGGTCATTATCAGCGATTGTGCATAACTATTTGTCTTGTATTACATATTCTATGAGAAGACTTTTTTTTAGCATTATCAGCATTTGTGGACAATTTCAAGATTCTAGGTCAGAAACTAATCAGATGTCAACAGAACTCTGGTGCAGCAGAAATGGTTTCTTGGAAAGGACAACCGAACAAATAAGGCCCATGTCATAGTCTTTAGATGCTTTGTATAATAGACATATCAGATCATATTCATATGGAAGTTATATTGATGTGAATACACTACGGTATCTGATATTATAAAACGAAACCTGGCACTGATGAACCTTTGCATTTTCGGTCAATATCTTTGAGCAAATTGATGAGCATGTAGTACGAGGACATAATAAACATACAGTGCACTATAACTCTCTTGCTGTTTTAAGCATGGTCGTTCCAGCCTTACCACTGCATTCAGTAAAAGGCTATTTCAACATACATGGAACTCACAAAGTCAGCAACTTTGCTCAACAAAACAAATCCCGACCGAAAAGGCGCTTTCTAACATTAATCACCATTTTGACTTTCCCTCCGCATTAGTTCTTCGAAGTGCCTGGGTTTTTTGTATCTGAAAAGCCTGCCCTAAAACGTATGTACAAAAAAGGCAATTGCTCCCCTGCATCTGGGATCAGACTTATTTCGCTCAGGTGGAGAGACTACCGTCCACTTCCCATCGATTTGCAGAAGGCGGACAGGCTCGCGGCCTCCAGATCGTTAAGTAATCCTGTACTAAGTGGCAATGTTCCTATCAGGAAGAACCGGGCAGAGCAAATGGTTGCAAAGTTGCCATCAGTTAAACTCCCTTGTAATGAGTTAATCATGCGAGGGGGTCCTTGGAGAAACAATTTACCCCTCAGCTCGCACGGCACATTCTTGAGCTGTGAGCGAAGAACAGGGCAAGCCCTACAGGGAACATAGAAAGCTTAGGATTCAGGTTTTGAGCCAGTATGTGACTTCCAGAAAAAACAACACACAGTAGCATCATGCACCGGCCACATTATGGCTACAGAATTAGCCCATTCAGCTGAAAATAGTTTTCAACCTTTGCTGGCAGCACCAAAAGAGGGACCTTACATAGTCATGCACTGGAATGCTGAAGGCGTCCTTTAAAGGAAAACTGAGTTAGAGCATACCCTGCGAAGAGATGAAGGTCCAGATCTGGTGAGT
>CM031599.1:22783956-22798956 GCA_018398815.1 Conus ventricosus | reverse complement strand
AGGAGGAAAAAGGAGGAGGAAAACGGGGCCCCAAGAGAACGGGAAGGAGGGAAGAAACAAAAACGAAGGGAGGAAGAAAGGAATTAGACAGAAAAGAAGAGAAAAGAGAGAGAGAGGAGAGAAAAAGAGAGGGGAGAGAGAGAGAGAGAGAGAGAGACAGAGACAGAGACAAGAGACCAGAGAGAAGACAGAGAGAGAAACACAGTTTAAATAAAAGAAACCAAATTATGACACACATTGCTTCAGCAAAACTCTGACCTTTCCCCATCAATGAAAATGAAACAAGTTATTACGTAAACATGCTAAGATGTCTGGGGCGAAATCTTTTCAACGCTCCCATAGATAAATGCAGCCATTTTAAAAAAACTAAGCTTCATTTCTTGACGACAATAGCAGGTCGAATCCAATGTTACATGGATTATCAAAATCTTTTGGTTTAATTAGTTGGGGAGAGAGAGAGAGAGAGAGAGAGAGAGAGAGACTCAAGACTCAAGACTCAAGATATTTTATTATTTTTAGGCCTCAGCCCATCATGAAGGGGGATGTGAAATATAGAACTAAAACGAAGTTTTGTAGCAAATTCAAAATGGAAGCAAAACAATGATATAGAACATATTCATGTAGCCCCAGAGAAATCTCCCCATCTTAAATCCTTGTACAAAAATAATGCAAGATTATGTACATCTTCCAGAACCGTCGATGACATTAACAAACTCATTTAAACATTTGAAGGATTTCTATAATATTTAGGCAAATTTTAACGTTTCACTTGTACGTCCAAGTTCGAACAAAAACAGAACAAAATGCACCTCATTTTCTTCGCTTTCTTTACATAGGGACAAATTTAGGTCGTTTGCCATAAACGTTCTATAATCGATAACGGTGTGTCAATAGATCAGAAATCCCGAGCCTAAATCTAGTTTGTAATATATTTCAGATGCTTATCAAAATCTAGATGTAAATAAGGCTTTAAACTGTGGTCACTGCAAAAAGTACTGTACAAACAAAACCCCTGTCACTAGTTTGAATATGATCGGACCAATTTTTGCCATGGGCCCAGTCGATAAGCCTTTGTTGAAAACAACGTATAAATCCACGCACACTTCCCAACACCTTGATTCGCCCAAACAAAACCAAATCCAATATTTAAACAAACTCAAGCGAATGTTTGTTACCCAGTTTTTCTTACCTCTGGCTCTAGGTTATACAACATATCATATGCTTTACGTGGAATCCTGTAATTCTCCCAATTGAATCAACCTTAACCCAAAGCGAATGCACTTAAACAGCAGAATTTATATATTTTGGGTAGCGATTTTTTTTCACCATAAACAAGGTCATTCGGTGTTCGTCTGTCCTACTCCCTAGAAATTTCTTCAAAGCGAATAAAAAACTGTTTCCCCAATGGACCAAACAGCATTTTCTAAGCCCCAAAATTTCAGAACCATACTGCACAATTGGCTGTACTGAAATCAAATAATTTCATAAAATAAATTAAAGGATTTTTGGGTTTAACATGTTTAACCTTTTCAACAGATAAATAAAAAACATTTTTTGCTCTGCTTGCAAGGTCTTTGCATGCAGCAGTAAAACTCAAGCGCGTTGAAAAAAGTATTCCCAAGTATTTGTACACGTTAACTACAGGCATTTGTAACACCAAAACATAAACCATTTTCTCTCACACTCAAATAGCCACCCTCCGAAAGACTAAATATTCCCTTTTTGACAAAA
Source organism: Conus ventricosus (assembly GCA_018398815.1). Lineage (NCBI taxonomy): Eukaryota > Metazoa > Mollusca > Gastropoda > Neogastropoda > Conidae > Conus > Conus ventricosus. The sequence goes on along the minus strand of CM031599.1, from coordinate 22,797,225 downwards.
TTTCTTTTAAGCTGAAGAGATAGAGCGGCATGTGCAGGCTGTTCAATTGTGTTTTGCAAACCGTAACTGTCTCCGCCATCAAAACAACTCATCAGCCAACAATAGAAAAATAAATTCATAACAGTCAAGTGAAAATCTAGCACCTTTGTCTTCCATTATTGATAACTCCTATACTAACTCGTTAATAAAAAGAGAGAACAGAACAGTGGCTGGCAGGCATCCCCCTTGTCTTAAGCCTGATGTGCAGGCAATTTTAATCAGTAAACGTAGAACCACATCTAACCTTTTGGCTTTAACATCATTGTACATGCTTTTAAAACATTTAAATAACTTACCTTTAATACCATTCTTTAAGAGAACAGGCCAAAGAAGATTTCGATTTATCGTATCAAAAGCTTTTTCGAAATCTATAAATGCAACAAAAAGTTTTCGATTGTAACAAAACTGCTTTGTATGAGAGCTAGTAAAGAAAACATGGGTCGACGGGTTGAGTATCCTTTTTTGAATCCAGCTGAAATCACCTGTGATATTGTTTCCTTCCACCCATTCTTGCAATCTGTTATTTTACACCATACCAAATAATTTACTGCTAATATCACTCAAAGAAATTCCCCTATAATTTTTGGGGGTTATTTATGTCACCTTTCTTGAAAATTGGCTGATAACAAGATTCAGTCCAGTTGTCAGGGAATATACCATCATCAAATATTTTAAATTTTAAATAATTTTAAGAAAAAATGTTATAACCTGTTCATTCGAAATACTTAAAAGAGCTCGCCAATAATGCCATGGGGACCAGCGCTTTAGGGTTTTTTTAATTTTCTTAAAGCAAGCTATTTTCTTCTTAGAGATTGGACATTCATATAGTCTTCCGTGTCTTCACTGAGTCCCATTACTATGTTTTCAGCATCCGTTTCCAGCAAAGCTTTAAAATGTTGAAACCAAGAGTCAATTGATATGTTATTTCAGGCTGTTTCCTTTTGAAAGATGCATTATGAACAACGTCCAAAAATTCCTTTTGATTTCTCACAGTCCAATACAAGTTTGTCTAATAAGGCTTTGTTGAATTGCTTCTTCTTCCGCTTTAATAAGTTTTTATACTCACGTCTGGCAATAACATATTCATTTCTTTTTTCCCATAATCAATTCTTTTTTTCTTTTCCCCAAATTTTACAGAAAGGCGAAATAACTGCAACAATCTTTTGGCATTTCTTTTAAAAAAATTTGCATTAAAACAAAACAAACCATTTACTTGAATTTTTCATTGTTATCAAATGATATACGGTGTTTTCATGGGTTCACACTTACTCTTATACAATCATTAAAAGCTTTAAGAGCATCGTTCACGTTAACAAACAAATTAAAAATCAATCGCAAGGTCAATGTTGGTACGTGTTTTCCTCACTACAACAAAATACTGGTATTTAACAGCACACTTTTCGTCCCACAAAAGTTTGTATACAAAAAAAATCCTCTTTTTGCGTACAAATATCAATAAATTTTCTTTGGACAACAACGCCTGCCAGTCACTGGCAAATGGTCAGAAACAATACGTTCAACAATAACAGTTTGCAGGAGTCCAAACAATATCATAAAAAGTTCACGTGAGAATAAAAAATAATCGTGACACTGCTTCCAGAATCGATTGAATGTGTAAACAACCTTCATGGTCGCCTCTACACACGCCATTCAAAATACTCAAATCTAATGCAGTACACATGTTCAATAATAATTTTCCCCTAGTTGTTCCAAAGTAAAAATCGTTTGATTGCCGGGTCAAATTAAAAAATCAAATTATTGAATTGTGGGTCAAAATCATTTTTCCAGAGTATTCTTGAGAAACATCAGCGTATCTAACTGTTCAAATCACCAACTAAAATAACATACACGTCACCCCTGTAACAGAAAATCATTTTAAACACTCTTCAAGCATACTAAGCCATTGTCTATACAAAATGAGGTGTAGAAAGGAGATCCTTCGGAGTAAAAAGTAAAAAACATACAGAATATCTTTATCCAGTCCAAACAGTCTTTGTCACAGAAAGATGCAACAATTGACATGATCAACATCAACAACTTTTTTGAAAATACTGGAAAAGGTCATTTTTTATCAAACAAACAAGTCCCTTTCCCGAACGTCTAAACCCTGTTTAGTAAATTTTACAGCAGGTTACAAAACAATCTGTACCAGCAAAAGCATCACACTGACATCCTCTATGAATTTTCAACAAAAAAAACAAAATCAAATTTTTCAAACAAAAAAAAGTAAAATCGGAATCATACATTTTTTTTCAACAACCCATTCACATTAACCACAGCAAGAAAGAGAAATGTTTTGATCACACAGCACCAGTGTGTGGTTTGCACCCTGCCATTCACGCTGTCGCTGGTTGGCACAACCTCGCTCTCCTGACCAGCATTGCGTTTGCTCAGGCGTGTCACTGACATGAGAGACAGGTGAGCGCACACACTGGTGTTTGGTTACCCCTGTTTCCCCCTCTTGCTGTTATCAGGCGGGGAAATACATTCAGTGCGTGGCCGGCCCGATCTCCTATCTGGTTCGTGCAAAGTGTCCCCCTCCCAAGGAAATACTATTTTGCCATCTATGAGTAGGTGGTCGAAGGACCATCGTGGCTCTTTTCCCATCATTTCTAGCTTTTTTCAGGTGGGGGGACAGTCCGCGCCGAATTCTCCCTCACTCGGAAGAGAGAAGTCTCCCCTACAAAAATACTGGTGCCCTGCAGTTTCTTTTTAACTTCAGAATTTGGGACTTTGTGTTTGTAAAAGTGCACCTTGCAATGATTGGAGAGTCTGGGTTGCTGCCGTTCAAACGATGGACCCTATCAAATTCAATGCAGTACTAATATCCAGTTTTATCAGCAATGACATTACGCAGTTTACTTTCACACTGTTCTGTGGAACTCATTCTGGTCTTTACTGATTCCATAGAATATAAGGTTTATTCCTCTTGGGTCTGCCCCAAGGTCGTCAGTTTTTTTTTTTTTTCCAGCTGCTCAACCGGAAAGCAGATCAGAGTTTTTTCCCCAAAAGATTTTGGTTTTCTTTTTTTCAGATCATCCACTTTATCTTTTAAACCCATCACATTACTTTGCAACTCAGCATACGCTCTCTCAGTCCTTTCACCAGCGTTCCACTTCATCAAGCTTACAGTTTGTTGTGGCGTTCTGGACCTTCATGGACTGAAGCATCTCCATGACGTCAGTAAGGGTAGGCTTGCCGGGAAGGAGAAGAAGACTGCCCGCTGTCCCGGGATTGCCGTGGCCCTGTCCAAGCTCGACCGTCCACTGCTGCCCAGTCGTGACTGCCTCAGGCTGTCCTTGGGTCCCGGTTCTGCTCCACGTCTCCGCACCTCAACAGCAAACTGCCCCAGAACAACAGGGTGAGGAGCAGGCCAAGGGTTGACACCGTCCAGTCTGCCGCGAGGTGTCAACATGGCGACTCGCGCGGTCTTTTCATTCAATGGCTCTCCTCGTCATGAATGAGAGGAAAACCGGCAAGAAAGGAGCCACAAGTCCCCTCGAAAAAGCGAGTGGGGTGGCCGGCATGGCTCAGTAGAAGGCCACTGGCAAAAAATGGCGACCAGGATCGACTTTCTTCTTCCTCAAATGGCAGAAATTGACGAGACGCCACTACATGCGACCTGCACGCTCCACTGTCAGGTCACGACCCCCCGAGAGAGAGAGAGAGAGAGAGAGAGAGAGAGACTCTCTCTGTCTTCTGTCTCTCTCTCTCTCTGTCTCTCTCTCCCTGTCTCCTCGCTGCCGCCCCTCTCCCAAGCATGTATGTGTGTGTGTGTGTGTGTGTGTGTGTGTGTGTGTGTGTGATAATTTCTTGCGTGCTGTTACATTGAGCTGGTGGGTGAAAAAAAAGAGTTCTTGTTCTCTTACACAATAATACCACCTACAGAATTCATCCTGTCGGGTTTTTTTTTTTTTTTTTTGCAGCGTGTGCTGTTCTTTTGAGCTTCTGGCAAACTGTAAAGGAGTGTAAATGGTGAACTCTCTCTCTCTCTCTCTCCCCTCTCTCTCTCTCTCTCTCCTCTCTCTCTCTGACTGGCTCTCTACCCCCCTCAGTCACACACACACACGCTCTCTCTCTCTCTCTCTCTCTCTCTCCATCTCTCCCTGTTACTATCACGACAAAGTATTTCCCATACATACATCATTCTTCTGTAATCTTTAGTTCTAGATTTTTCAAAGACAGTGCATGGACTGGTCTGTCTGATCGGCCTTCCGCCTTCTGATGGGTTCTTGCTTGCTGCCTCTATGAGTGGCTGGTAGAAAAAAGAGACGAAGAAGTCTCCCTCCTCACGTATAGAATAAAGCCTCTTATGGACTGCCTCCAGTCGTTTTTATTTTCCTGCGTGCTGTTCCTTTGTGCTCCTGGCAAAAAATTGACAGAGTGAGAAAGGCCAAGTGCTGAACACACATATAGGCATGTATCACACACACACACACACACACACACACACACACACACACACACACACACACACACACACACACACGCACGCACGCACACACACACACACACACACGCGCGCGCGCGCGCACGAGCGCGCCCGCACGCACGCACGCACGCACGCACACTCACATGTACACCCCCCCACACACACACACACACACACACGCACCCCCCCCCCCCACACACCACACACACAGAGAATCGAAATGGAGAGAGAGAGAGAGAGAGAGAGAGAGAGAGAGAGAGAGAGAGAGATTGAAAGATTGCGTGTGTGTGTGTGTGTGTGTGTGTGTGTGTGTGTGTGTGTGTGTGTGTGTGAGAGAGAGAGAGAGAGAGAGAGAGAGAGAGAGAGAGAGAGAGAGAGAGAGAGAGAGAGAGAGAGAGAGTGAGAGAGAAACAGAGACATAGAGACAGAGATGGAGACAGAGAGACAGAGGGAGACAGAGACAGAGAGACAGAGAGAGATGCAAATTATGCTTCACACACACACACACACACACACACACACACACACACACACACACACACACACACACACACACACACACACACACACCCCCCCAAAAATAGTAACTTCGAAGGCCTCTCAGATGAACAAAAACTGCTTGGAGAAAAAATGGACGAAAACGAAGACAGTGAAAAAAGTCCCAATAACAATCACTATACAAATGCTCCTATTACTTTTCAGGAAACAAAAGATGCAATTTCAAACCTTGAATCAAAGAAAAAATCAGTGGGACCAGATGCGATTTCCAATGAAATGATAAAGCATTTACCAGTTAATATAAAACTTTTTCTAAGTTCATTTTTTCAAAAATGTTGGTTTGAAGGGATTCAGCCATCTTTATGGAAACAATCTACTGTTACCCCTATTCCCAAGGAGGGAAAGTCAAAATCAGATGAAATAATTACAGACCTGTCGCTCTTACATCACATGTGGGAAAACTTATGGAAAGAATAATTCTAAAAAGGCTTGAACATTTCTGTGAAAAAAATGGTATAATACCAATACAACAGGCGGGTTTTAGAAAAGGTAAATCGTCAGTTGATCATTTAGTAAAAATTACCACACAGATTAAACATCAGTTTTCACGTAGGAAAAACGTACTTGCCACTTTTTTGACATTAGAAAGGCATATGACCAAGTCTGGCATTGAAAACTTCTAAACAAACTAGGATCAATAGGTATTTCTGGTTGTATGTACAACTATATAAAGGCATTTCTAAGTGAAAGAATAATACAGACTAAGGTTGGTAATGCCTACTCTAATCAAAGACGTACACAGATGGAATCCCACAAGGCGGTGTAATAGCCCCAATCCTTTTCAACATTTTGATGCATGATCTTCCAAAAGTGGTCTCAAACAATGTTGAACTAGCACAATATGCGGATGATATTTGCGCATTTGCATATGGATGAAAGTCACTCTAAAAAAGCTTGCACCGATTAGATCAATTAACTATATTAAAAAGGTATATCAAAATGAACTAGACAAAATCAGCAAATATATGATTGAAAACGGACTAACCCTTTCATATGAAAAATCGCATATGGTTCTCTTCAACTCTGGGTATGATCCTAAACCTCTACCCTCTTTTCAAATAAATGGAATGCCGCTTGAATATAAGAAAGTTGTTAAATTTCTAGGAGTAAGCCTGACTTCTAAATTGAATTGGAACTACCATTTGGAAAATATTCTGACAAAAGCCAGAAAAGGATTAAATTTATTAAAAATGATAAATCGACAGTCGTGGGGAAAAGATAGTAAGGTACTTATTCATTTAGCAACTGCGCTTGTGAGATCAAAATTATCTTACGCTCAGGAAATATTCTTTTCAGCCCCAAAATATTTGATAACAAAGATGCAAAGCATCGATAGCAAAGCTTATAAGATAGCTCTTGGTGTCCCTGTCCATGCCTCAACACTAAAAACCTACACAGAAATAGGAATTTTGCCCTTTACCGAAAATATGAAACTGCTTCAGCAAAATTTATATTAAGGAGTCATTCAACGCAAAATTCATGTATCAAGGAAACCGGTTTAAAATCAGAAATACATTTTCCAAAGCGAGCACAGAGTTTTGACTCTGTAAAAACTATAGGCTCCTATACGTCCCAATTATTTACAGATGCTGGTGTTGAACCCCAAACAGTAGCTGCTCAAACGAGTTACAGTAATGTTCCTCAATGGGAACTTAGTAAGGCTAATTTCAATATTAATTATACAGATTTAAGGAAACGTGATGGGACCATGCTGCCAACATATGTCAAGGCACATATAAACGAAAATTATATAAATCATCTTAAAATATATACAGACGGTTCTCTACTTGAAAACCAATTATCAGGTGTTGCATTCATTATTCCATCATTAAAAATAGAGAAATCGTATCACATTGGGAAAAATATACTCTGTATTCACAGCAGAGCTAATTGCCATTATTATGGCACTGAACTATCTTCTTAGCTTTCCATATTCCATCCATATTTCAAATATTATTTTGTGTCGATTCAAAATCTGTCTTACAAGCTTTAAAATATTCTCATACAAGAGTGAGAGGAGAAATGATATCTGAGATATACCATTTAATTAATTTTTTGTCTCTACGTGGTTCTTCTATTGACTTTTGTTGGATTCCATCACATTGTGGTTTAGCAGCAAATGAAAGGGTTGATCGGTTAGCCAAAAATGGTGCAGCTAAGGAAAAGATCTTTACAAAAATAAATATTCCTTTATCCTTGTATGAAAATTATAGCCTTTTAGGTAAAGCATCATGGGATTCGGTGATTGGAAGACAAAAAGAGTGTCTAAACATAATAAAGGACAACAAGGGAAAATTCTTTAAGAAGCTTGTAAAAATATAAAACGGGACACAATCTCCACCAGGAACGACTTTTGAAGAGTCTGATATTTAGACTCAGACTTGATGCATACAAAACAAAATATTGTAAAATGTCACTTGCATTTGTGGCCAAAATATTACACCATTCCATGTCATCTTCCTTTGCAGTAATACCAAAAAATATTTACCTACTTGGTTATTAAGTTTGAACCCATCAATCGTGAATTTTTGGACATTTTTGGGAACGAAGCAAAGGCTGTAGAAGTTGTTAGGGCAATTGTTAAGAGTCCAGTTGGACATTTACTTTGATTCTCGAGTTATTTGTTTGATTTATTTTCTTATTATTTCAATGGTTAAAAATGTTTTGTTTCTTTAAGAATGTTCAGATATGAATCCAGGCTAAAGCAGTTTACCGTTATGCCGGTAGATTAGAATGGTGTTAAAGTGATAGTCACTTATTGGTATCTCATTAATTAAATAGACTCCATACTCCATACACTTTTAATGACATTTTTTAAATAACACACACATCCCCCCCCCCCCCCCCCCCCCCCACACACACACACACACCGACATACACACACCGGCCCCTTTTACATGTTTTTCTGTTTTGTCTTTGTTTGGTTGTATGCCTGTTCGTTTGTCTCTTGTTTTGTCTAAGATCACTATAAAGTGGATAGACATTAAATTAAAGAACGAACGAACGAACACACACACACACACCACGCACGCACGCACGCACGCACGCACGCACGCACGCACGCGCGCGCACGCACGCACGCACGCACACGCACATACACAAACACCCACACCCACACGCACGAGAGAGAGAGAGAGAGAGAGAGAGAGAGAGAGAGAGAGAGAGAGAGAGAGAGAAGAGAGAGAGAGATTGAAAGATTGTGTGTGTGTGTGTGTGAGAGAGAGAGAAGAGAGAGAGAGAGAGAGAGAGAGAGTGAGAGAGAGAGAGAGAGAGACAGACAACAGACAGACAGACAGACAGACAGACAGACGAAACGGAAGGACAGAGAGGAGAGAGAGAGAGAGAGAGAGAGAGAGAGAGAGAGAGAGAGAGAGAGAGAGAGAGAGAGAGAGAGAGAGAGAGAGAGAGAGCTCACACACACATAACACACACACAACACAAACGCGCGCGCACGCGAGCCCGTTGCATACCCCGATGTCCTTTGAAAAGTCATTGGCTGTTTTCTGCCCATTGAGTACAGTTCGTGAGAGAGGATGAGCGATGAAAGATGGAAGATGCCAATATGCACTAGCAAAAGAGAACACCACGAGACAGACACGTCTGACCCAGGTACTGGATTCAGACCGAGGTGATGTCAGACTAAGAACGATTGTTTTATGAGCTGATAGTAAATGCACACATAGAATCGCTGTCTCCTTATCGCAATGTTTCGGGTTGTAAGTTAACTACTGTTTCATTATGAATCCCGTCCCAGGTCTTCCTCTCTGGACCGGACAGTCAACACCATCATGGACGTCCGTCGTGGTCGACGAAGACGTCAGTGACTCCGCATGTGTGAGCGCAAGCCAAAGCTGGACACACAGATACGTCCGCACTCTGGGCATGCGACAGCTGTCACTGGGTCAGGTCTCCTCTCTTTGCGGGTTTGGCGCTTCTGGTCCAATTCATGCAAACGCTTCTCTTCAAAGCTGTTTACCCCATTGTGGACAGCAAGTCGCCAGGCACTGCAGTCTGTGGCAAGTGTTTCCCAGCACTGAAGCGGGATGCCACAGGAAGCCAGTGATATTTTCAGGCAGTCCTTGAAGCGTTTGAGTGGCCGCCAGTGTTTCTTGTTCCAGCTGCCAGCTCAAAGAAGACCATTTTTGGAAGTCGCGTGTCGTCCATTTGCACCAAACAACGGCACTGTGAAGAAATGGAAAGAAAAGGATGAGTAGACGAGAAAAGAGGACGAAAAAAAAAAAGAGTAAAAGGAAGAGAGACGGAGGAGGAGGAAGAGGAAGAGGAGGAGGAGAGAAGGAAGAGGGGAAGGAGTACAACGAAGAAGATGAGGAGAAGAGGGAGCAACAGAAGAACAGGGAGGAACAAACGGAGTAGTAAACTGGAGGAGAAACAAAAAAGATGAAGAAGGAATATGAAGAAGAGACCAAGGAGTACAGGAACGAAAAAACAAACAAAAAAAAAAAAACCAAGATGCAAAGCATATAAACGTACTCCCAGTTTATCTTGAATACGCGTGAGATATTCCATAAAGAGGAAAACCATTTTGGCCCGTTATAGCCGTTAGTAACGGCTATTCTGGTAAATATCAGCCATCATCTCTGACCCATAATGAACATACCTACAAATGTTCAGAAAAACCGTTACAGGCCGTTACAGCCGTGAGTAACGGCTATAACGGTAAACTACAACATCGGACATTATTCGTGACCCATAATGAACATAACTGCTAATTTTCGGAAAGATCGGCCATGTACTTTGTGAGATATATTCCATAAAGAAGAAAACCGTTACAGGCCGTTACAGCCGTTAGTAACGGCCATAACGGTAAACGAAACATCGGGCATTATTCGTGACCCCTAATGAACATACCTGCTAATTTTCACAAAGATCGGCCAAGTACTTTCTGAGATATTCCATAAAGAAGAAAAACCGTTACAGGCCGTTACAGCCGTTAGTAACGGCTATAACTGTAAACTAAAACATCGGGCATCATCCGTGACCCATAATGAACATATCTACAAATTGTCAGAAAGATCGGCCCAGTAGTTTTGTCTGGAGCGAGTGGAACACATTTTGACCACGGATGGACACACACACACACACACACACACACACACACACACACACACACACACACACACACACACACACACACACACACACTCACACACACACACACACACACACACACACACACACACACACACACACACACAGAGCATTACTTCGTTCCCATTCTAAAGTACTCCCTGTTCTATAAGAACTGGGAGTACAAAAAGGAAAGGGGTTAGAAAAAAAAAAAAGAGAGGGAGACGACGGACTGGAGGAAAGAGGAGGGGGAAAAATAATGAATGGAGGAGTTGAAAGAAAAGGACGAAAAGAAAGAGTAGAACGAAGAGGAACGAAAGAGTAAAAGGAAAGGGAAGAAGAAGGGGAGAAAAGGAAAAGTGGGCAGAAAAAAATGAGGAGACGACGGACCAGATGAAAGAGGAGAAAGAAAATGAATGGAGGAGTTAAAAGAAAAAAAAAGGGCGAAAAGAAAGAGTACGAGGAAGAGGGAAGAAAGAGTGGAAGGAGAGGAGAAGAAGAAGGAGGAAGAGACACAAAGAAGGAGGAGAAGGAAGAGGAGGGGAGGACGAGGAGGGTAAGGGGCAGGAAGAGGAGAAAAGTAAGTAGAAGGAATAAGAAGGAAAAAAAAGGAGGAGGAACATAAAGAAAAAAATGAGGGGGGGGGGGAAGGAGAGGAGGAGGAGGAGGATGAGGAGGAGGATGAGAAAAGAAGGCAGAGGAGGAGGAGGAGGAGGAGGAGGTGGAGGAGGAGGAGGAGGAGAAGGAGGATGAAAATAAGACATACAGCAACTCTCACTCAGTTGTAATCTAATACTGCTGTCTTTTATTACACATTTTGTTTTGCTTTCTCAAATCCAGAGAGAGAGAGAGAGAGAGGAGAGAGAGAGAGAGAGAGCAGCCTTAAAATAATTTTGTTTCCCGCCCTCATTTTTCACCCTTATAACCCTTTCCCCACAGTTTCCTTCTTTCTTCCCATAATACCCCTCCGCATTCCGACTCACCCATCTCCATACCTCCCACAGTCTTCCCGGCATGCGCTAAGACACACACTAAAATGTCTTTATCTTTGTAATTCTTCGTAGTTGGGTTTTTCTTTCTTCCTCTTATTCATTTCTATGTCTTGCCGCAAGATTATTTTGCTAAATTATTCTTCATTTTCTTTTGCGTGTTATGCTGCACGTGGAAACATCAAAGACCCAGATTTGCTGAACTGCAAACAGACCTAGATCTGCTAAAGCGCAAACACTGATAGGCTAATAAATGAATAGCAAAGATGACACTGATAGGCTAATAAATGAATAGCAAAGGTGCGTTTGTTGTGTATTTCTTCCTTTTCTTTCTTTCTTTCCTTTCTTTCTTTCTTTCTTTCTTTCTTTCTTTCTCTTCTTTCTTTCTTTCTTCTTTCTTTCTTTCTTTCTTTTCTAAACACAATACATCCCTATGATGTCTCTAAACTCTGCACGGCATTTTTGACGTTTGACCTTTGCGTAGGAAGTGTGTATACCTTTTTACTACCGTTCTGCAAAAGAAAGGCATGGTTTTGTTTTGTTTTAAAAGTCTGGAAAGAAACTGGGTTTTTTTTACCTTAGGCCGGCAACAGTGTCTGAATTGTGTCAGTTTATTCACGTACATGCGTTTGAAAAATTCAGTGTATCTCCACTGAATCAATAGTGGATTTCAACTTAGTGAAAATGTTTCATTTCTTTCTTTCTTCCGTTCTGTCTTTTTAACTTAGGCCATATATGCATAGTTCTCTGTACAGTGAAGTACTTGAAATTCGTCTAATTTATTCTGTTATTCCGTATTCAGCAGTCCCTGTTGTAGCTTCTCTTATCAGGCCGTTTTTCTGTAAAGGTTATTTCCTGAATAATGTCTTGTGATTTTTCTTCCTAACTCCCAAATAACGAACCAGATCTCGTCACTGGAAAATATTTGCTTTTATGTGTGTGTGTGTGTGTGTGTGTGTGTGTGTGTGTGTGTGTGTGTGTGCGTGTGTGTGTGTGTGTGTGTGTGTGTGTGTGTGTGTGTGTGTGTGTGTGTGTGTGTGTGTGTGTGTGTGTGTGTGTGTGTGTGTGTGTGTGTGTGTGTGTGGCTTGTAATCTGTCCTGATTCAGCCAATCAGACAATTCTAGGGTAGCTTGAAATAAATGTGTCTGGTCTGACTTTTTTTTTCTTTTTTCCCTCATCATTAACAGGCCCAAACTCTGTCACTGATACTCACCAGAACAATATTTCAACCTAATTCGCGTAGATTTTCTCGAAAAGGGGTAAGAAAGAGGGGGCAGAGAGGGTGATGAAGAGGTAGGAGGGTTTGATGAAGAAGGGGAGGGAGGGATATGTTGTGGGGGCAGTGAGGTGAAAGGGTGTATTTATCTTTCGTCTACTGTGCATTAAAGATAAACAAAAAATTGGCAGTTGCTCGACCAAAATTTAGGGGCTTTGAGAGAGAGAGAGAGAGAGAGAGAGAGAGAGAGAGAGAGAGAGAGAGAGAGAGAGAGAGAGAGAGAGAGAGAGAGAGAGAGAGAGAGAGACAGACAGACAGACAATCAGACAGACAGACAGACAGACAGACAGACAGAGAGAGAGAGAGAGAGAGAGAGAGAGAGAAGAGAGAGAGAGGGGGAGAGAGAGAGAGAGAGAAGAGAGAGAGAGAGAGACAGACAGACGAGAGACAGAGAGAGAGAGAGAGATACGGATACGGATACGGATGTTTTATTCATATAGGCCCTAGCCCATAATGAAGGGGGTAATGTGAACAAATCTTTTCGAAAAAGAAACAGGAACAAATAAATCAAATATTCATCAAAGTGCAACAGGTAATCGACTAACTGAATATCAAACAGTACACAACAATTAATTCTTAACTGCATACTATACTTCTAATCCTAAACGCCTTGTACAAGAAAACAGCAAAACGTTTTATGGTGGCTTCGTTTGTGGATGCCATAAGTAATGAGAGTCGAAATAAAGAAGGATGCTTAGAATATTTTTGATCATCAAATTGATTCCTCAGATCATTCAAAATAGGACAGCAGAACACAAAGTGGACCTCACTTTCTTCAGCATTTTTACACACGGACAAAGAAGACACATTGCTAGTTCTGTAACGATATAAGAAAAATTTAAAATCTATCTGATTGAATACTAATGATTCCTGTCAACTGACTGAA
>CM031599.1:22772767-22782956 GCA_018398815.1 Conus ventricosus | reverse complement strand
CCTTTTTTTACCCCGAAAAAAAAAAAAATTGAAAAATTTTTTGGGCCCTTCCACCCCTAAAAAAAATCCTTTTTTTAAAGGAAAAAAAAGTAAAAATTTTTTCAACGAAAAATTCATGTATCAAAAAACCCGGTTTAAAAAACAGAAACTTTTCCAAAGCACACAGATTTTTTGACCTGTAAAAAATAGGCCCCCTTTACCCCCCAATTATTTACAGTCGGGTGTTGCCCCCCAAACGTAGCGCCAAAGATTTACAGAATTTTCCCTCAATGGGAACTTAGGGGCTAATTTCTTTTTTAACAGATTTAAGGGAAACGTGATGGACCATGCGCCAACAAATGTAAAGGCACTAAAAACGAAAATTTTATAAATCTTTTTTTAAAAATATATAAACGGTTCTCTACTTGAAAACCAAATCAGGGGTTTTCATTTTCCATCATTAAAATAGAGAAATCTATCACATTGGGAAAAATTACTCTGTATTCACAGCAGGCTAATTGCATTTTTTTGGGGCACGAACTTTTTCTTAGCTTTCCATATTCCATCCTTTTTCAAATATTTTTTGTGTCATTCAAATCTGTTTACAAGCTTTAAATATTCTCATACAGATTTGAGAGGAGAAATGATATCTGAGATAACAATTTAATTAATTTTTGTCTCTAGTGGTTCTTCTATTGATTTTGTTGGATTCCTCACATTGTGGTTTAGCGCAAATGAAAGGGTTGATCGGTTAGCCAAAAATGGTGCAAGCTAAGGAAAAGATCTTTACAAAAATAAAAAATTCCTTTATCCTTGTATGAAAATTATAGCCTTTTAGGTAAAGCATCAGGGGGATTCGGTGTTGGAAGACAAAAGAGTGTCTAAACATAATAAAGGACAACAAGGGAAATTCTTTAAGAAGCTTGTAAAATATAAAACGGGGCACAATCTCCACCAGGAACGACTTTTGAAGAGTCGATATTTAGACTCAGAATTGATGCATACAAAACAAAATATTGTAAAATGTCACTTGCATTTGTGGCCAAAATATTACACCATTCCATGTCATCTTCCTTTGCAGAATCCCAAAAAAAATATTTACCATTTGGGTTTTAAGTTTGAACCCATCAATCGTTTTTTTTTGGGACATTTTTGGAACGAAGCAAAGGTGAGAAGTTGTTAGGGCAATTGTTAAGGTCCAGGGGGCTTTTATTTGATTTCGGTTTTTTGATTTATTTTCTTATTATTTAAATTTTTAAAAAATGTTTTGTTTTCTTTAAGAATGTTCAGATAAAAACCCAGGCAAAGCAGTTTCCGTTAGCCGGTAGTTGAAGGTGTTAAAGGATAGTCCTTTTGGGGTATTCTTAAAAAATAGACCCATACCCTTTTTTTTAATTTTTAAAATGACTTTTTTTTAAATAACCCCACCCCCCACCCCCCCCCCCCCCCCCCCCCCCCCCCCCCCCCACCACACACACACCGACATCCCCCACCCCGGGCCCCTTTTAATTTTTTCTGTTTTGTCTTTGTTTGGGTTGTATCCCTTTCGTTTGCCCTTTTGTTTTTGTCTAAGACACATAAGTGGATAGACATTAAAAAAAAGAACGAACAAACGAACACACACACACACAAAACAGCCCGCACGCACGCACGCACGCACGCACGCACGCACGCGGGGCCACGCCGCACGCACGCACACGCACTACACAAAACACCACCCCCACACGCCGGGGAAGAGAGAGAGAGAGAGAGAGAGAGGAGAGGAGAAGGAGGAGGGAAGAGAGAGAGAGAGAGATTGAAAGATTGTGTGTGTGTGTGGGAGAGAAGAGAGAGAGAGAGGAGAGAGAGAGAGAGAGAGAGAGTGGAGAGAGAGAGAGAGAGACAGACAGACGGGACAGACAGACACCGACCAGACAGAAGACGAACGGAAGGACAGAGAGAGAGAGAGAGAGAGAGAGAGGAGGAGGGAGAGAGAGAGAGAGAGAGGGGAAGGGGAGAGAGAGAGAGAGAGAGAGAGAGAGAGAGAGAGCTCACACACACATACACACACACAACACAAACGCGCGCGCACGCGAGCCCGTTGCATAACCCCAAATGTCCTTTGAAAAGTCATTGGCGTGTTTTCTGCCCATTGAGTACAGTTCGTGAGAGAGGATGAGCGTTGAAAGATGGAAGATGCCAATATGCACTAGCAAAAGAGAACACCACGAGACAGACACGTCTGCCCCAGGTACTGGATTCGGGACCGAGGTGATGTCAGACAAGAACGATTGTTTTATGAGCTGATAGTAAATCCCACACATAGAATCGCTGTCTCCTTATCGCAATGTTTCGGGTTGTAAGTTAACTACTGTTTCATTATGAACCCGTCCCAGGTCTTCCTCTCGGGGACCGGACAGTCAACACCATCATGGGACGTCCGTCTGGTCGACGAAGACGTCAGTGACTCCGCATGTGTGAGCGCAAGCCAAAGCTGGACACCACAGATACGTCCGCACTCGGGGCATGCGACAGCTGTCACTGGGTCAGGTCTCCTCTTTTTGGGGTTTGGCGCTCTGGTCCAATTCATTGCAAACGCTTTCTCTTCAAAGCTGTTACCCCTTTGTGGACAGCAAGTCGCCAGGCACTGCAGTCTGTGGCAAGTGTTTCCCAGCACTGAAGCGGGATGCCACAGGAAGCCAGTGAAAATTTTCAGGCAGTCCTTGAAGCGTTTGAGTGCCCGCCAGTGTTTCTTGTTCCAGCTGCCAGCTCAAAGAAGACCATTTTTGGAAGTCGCGTGTCGTCCATTTGCACCAAACAACGGCACTGTGAAGAAATGGAAGAAAAGGATGAGTAGACGAGAAAAGAGGACGGAAAAAAAAAAAAAAAGAGTAAAAGGAAGGAGACGGAGGAGGAGGAAGGGGAAAGAGGGGGGAGGAGAGAAGGAAGAGGGAAGGAGTACAACGAAAAAGATGAGGAGAAAGGGAGAAAACAAAAAGGGGGGAAATGGAGAGAAACACGAGGAGAAACAAAAAAAGATGAAGAGGATTGAAGAAGAGACCAGGAGTACAGGAACGAAAAAAAAACAAAAAAAAAAAAAAAACCAAGATGCAAAGCATATAACGTACTCCCAGTTTATCTTGAATACGCGGAGATATTCCATAAAGAGGAAAACCATTTTGGCCCCGTTATAGCCGTTAGAAAACGCTATTCTGGTAAATATCAGCCATCATCTCTGACCCATAATGAACATCCCTACAAATGTTCAGAAAAACCGTTACAGGCCGTTACAGCCGTGAGTAACGGCTATAACGGTAACTACAACATCGGACATTATTCGTGACCCATAATAAAACATAACTGCTAATTTTCGGAAAGATCGGCCATGTACTTTGTGAGATATATTCCATAAAGAAGAAAACCGTTACAGGCCGTTACAGCCGTTAGTAAGGGCCAAAACGGTAAACGAAACATCGGGCATTATTCGTGACCCCTAATGAACATACCTGCTAATTTTTCACAAAGATCGGCCAAGTACTTTCTGAGATATTCCATAAAGAAGAAAAACCTTTACGGGCCCGTTACAGCCGTTAGTAAGGGCTATAACTGTAAACTAAAACATCGGGCATCACCCGTGACCCAAAATGAACATATCTACAAATTGTCAGAAAAGTCGGCCCAGTAGTTTTGTCTGGAGCGAGTGGAACACATTTTGACCACGGAATGGACACACACACACACACACACACACACACACACACACACACACACACACACACCCACACCCCACCCCACACACTCACACACACACACACACACACACACACACACACACACACACACACACACACAGAGCATTACTTCGTTCCCATTCTAAAGTAACTCCCTGTTCTATAAGAACTGGAGAAACAAAAAGGGAAAAGGGGGGTTAGAAAAAAAAAAAAAGAGAGGGAGACGACGGAACTGGAGGAAAGAGGAGGGGGAAAAATAATAAAATGGAGGAGTTGAAAGAAAAGGACGAAAAAAAAGAGTAGAACGAAGAGGAACGAAAGAGTAAAAGGAAAGGGGAAAAGGGAAGGGGAGAAAAGGAAAAGTGGGCAGAAAAAAATGAGGAACGACGGACCAGATGAAAGGGAGAAAGAAATGAAGGGAGGAGTTAAAAGAAAAAAAAAGGGGGCGAAAAGAAAGAGTACGAGGAAGAGGGAAGAAAAGTGAGGAAGGAGAGGAGAAGAAGAAGGAGGAAGAGACACAAAGAAGGAGGAGAAGGAAGAGGAGGGGGGGAAACGAGGAGGGTAAGGGGCAGGAAGGGGAGAAAAGTAAGTAGAAGGAATAAGAAAGGAAAAAAAAGGAGGAGGACATAAAGAAAAAAATGGGGGGGGGGGGGAAGGAGAGGAGGAGGAGGAGGATGGGGAAAGGAGGATGAGAAAAGAAGGCAGAGGAGGAGGAGGAGGAGGAGGAGGTGGAGGAGGAGGAGGAGGAGAAGGAGGATAAAAATAAGACATACAAGCAACTCTCACTCAGTTGTAATCTAATACTGCGTCTTTTATTACACATTTTGTTTTGCTTTCTCAAATCCAGAGAGAGAGAGAGAGAGAGAGAGAGAGAGAGAGAGAGCAGCCTTAAAATAATTTGTTTCCCCCTCATTTTTCACCCTTATAACCCTTTCCCCACAGTTTCCTTCTTCTTCCCATAATACCCCTCCGCATTCCGACTCACCCATCTCCATACCTCCCACAGTTTTCCCCGGCATGCGCTAAGACACACACTAAAATGTCTTTATCTTTGAAAAATTTTTCGTATTTGGGGTTTTTTTCTTTTTTCCCTCTTATTCATTTCTATGTCTTGCCGCCAAGATTATTTTGCTAAATTATTCTTCATTTTCTTTTGCGTGTTTATGCTGAAAGTGGAAACATCAAAGACCCAGATTTGCTGAACTGCAAACAGACCTAATCTGCTAAAGCGAAAACACTGATAGGCTAATAAATAAATAGCAAAGATGACACTGATAGGCTAATAAATGAATAAAAAGGTGCGTTTGTTGTGTATTTCTTCCTTTTTTTTCTTTCTTTTCTTCTTTCCTTTTTTCTTTCTTTTTTTTTTCTTTTCTCTCTTTCTTTCTTTCTTTCTTTCTTTCTTTCTTTTCTAAACACAATACATCCCTATGATGTCTCCTAAACTCTGCACGGCATTTTTGACGTTTGACCTTTGCGTAGGAAGTGTGTTACCTTTTTATTTCCCGTTCTGCAAAAGAAAGGCATGGTTTTGTTTTTTTTTAAAAGTCTGGAAAGAAACTGGGTTTTTTTTACCTTAGGCCGGCAACAGTGTCTGAATTTGGTCAGTTTATCACGACATGCGTTTGAAAATTCAGTGAAATCTCCACTGAATCAATAGTGGTTTTTCAACTTAGTGAAAATGTTTCATTTCTTTTTTTCTTCCGTTCTGTCTTTTTAACTTAGGCCATATATGCATAGTTCTTTTGTACAGTGAAGTACTTTGAAATTCGTCTAATTTATTCTGTTATTCCGTATTCAGCATGTCCCTGTTGTAGCTTCTCTTATCAGCCTGTTTTTCTGTAAAGGTTATTTCCTGATAATGTCTTGTGATTTTTCTTCCTAACCCCCAAAATAACAAACCCAGTCTCGTCACGGGAAAAATTATTTGCTTTTATGTGTGTGTGTTGTGTGGTGTGTGGGTGTGTGTGTGTGTGTGTGTGTGCGGGGTGTGTGTGTGTGTGTGTGTGTGTGGTGTGTGTGTGTGGGGTGTGTGTGTGGGGTGTGTTTTGTGTGTGTGTGTGTGTGTGTGTGTGTGGTGTGTGTGTGTGCTTGTAATCTGTCCTGATTCACCCCAATCAGACAATTCTAGGGTAGCTTGAAATAAATGTGTCTGGTCTGACTTTTTTTTCTTTTTTCCTCATCATTAACAGGCCCAAAACTCTGTCACTGATACTCACCAGAACAATATTTCAACCTAATTCCCCGTAGATTTTCTCGAAAAGGGTAAGAAAAGAGGGGGCAGAGAGGGTGATGAAGAGGTGGGAGGGTTTGATGAAGAAGGGGAGGGGGGGAAATAGGGTGTGGGGCAGTGAGGTGAAAGGGTGTATTTATCTTTCGTCTACTGTGCATTAAAGATAAACAAAAAAATTGGCAGTTGCTCGACCAAAATTTAGGGGCTTTGAGAGAGAGAGAGAGAGAGAGAGAGAGGGGAGAGAGAGAGAGAGAGAGAGAGAGAGAGAGAGAGAGAGAAAAGAGAGAGGGGAGAGAGAGAGACAGACAGACAGACAATCAGACAGACAGACAGACAGACAGAACAAGAAGAAAGAGGAGAGAGAGAGAGAGAGAGAGAGAGAGGAGGAGAGAGAGAGAGAAAAGAGAGAGAAGAGGGGAGAGAGAGAGAGACAGACAGACAGAGAGACAGAGAGAGAGAGAGAGATACGGATAGGGATACGGATGTTTTATTCATATAGGCCCTAGCCCATAATGAAGGGGGGTAATGTGAACAAATCTTTTCGAAAAAAGAACAGGAAAAAATAAACCCAAATATTCATCAAAGTGCAACAGGTAATCGACTAACTGAATATCAAACAGTACACAACAATTAATTTTTAAACTGCATACTATACTTCTAATCCTAAAACTCCTTGTACAAGAAAACAGCAAAACGTTTTATGGTGGCTTCGTTTGTGGATGCCATAAGTAATGAGAGTCGAAATAAAGAAGGATGCTTAAATAAATTTTTGATCAATCAATTGATTCCTCAATCATTCAAAATAGGACAGCAGAACACAAAGTGGACCTCACTTTCTTCAGCATTTTTACACAACGGACAAAGAAGATCACATTTGCTATGCTTCCTGTAAAAGATAATAATGAACAAAAAAATTTTAGAAATACCTAATCTGAAATTTGTCAAATATACCTTAAATGATTTTCCATTTTAATTGATAGATTATGATGGAACACAATGCACACTTTTGAACTGTCTGTAAAAAGCAAACGGTCGCTTTCTTGAATATGACATGACCATTCTTGCCATCTGCAATCGATTAGTCTATTCCGAAATATCGAAGGAAATCATTCAATTTCCGACACCCTGTTGTAACCACACAAAACCAAAAAACCCAAATTCATAAATCTAACCCTCACATTTGAAACCCAATTTACTCTTCCCCTCGCATCCAAATCATATAACATATTATATGCTTTCCTTGGCAAACCTTTAGATTTCCATTTGTGTTATTTTTAGCCAATAACGTATCACTTGATAGCAGAATTCAAATATATCGGATATCTGTTTACTTCGCCATAGATTAATCGTTTAGGTGTTCGCATTTCTCACTCGTTTAAAAAAAAATTTTTCAGCGCAAATAAATGAACATTTTCACAATAAGCAGCAGAACATAAAGGGCCCCAAAGTTCAGCTCCATACAGTGCGATGGGCTGTACTTTAGAGTCAAACAATTTCATAAATAATTTTAAAGATGTATTTTCTAATTTTGATAGCTGTTGCATAATGCAGAGTAAAACACGCTTGGCTCTACTTGCAAGATCTTTACATGCACAAGTGAAGCTTAATTTTGTTGAAAAATATATTCCCAAATATTTATATACGTTAACTACAGGCATCCCACTCCATTGTAAGTCCACTTTTCTCTAATTCCTAAATACCCCCCTTTCTAAACACGATAATGTTGCTTTTTGACATGTTGACTTTTAACTGGAGTGAAGTTGCAGATCGGAACAGACATTTAGTTGAGTCTGCAAGCCTATAACAGTTTCAGACATCAAAACAAAATCGTCAGCCAAAAGAAGTATAAACAATTCTAGAATATCACAGGTAAAATTTTGCACCAGTTTTCCATTTTTTAAAAACTTCTAAGTCCACTCGTTTTAAAAAAAAGAGAAAATAAAACAGGGGGTAAAACACTCCCCTTGTTTTACACCTGATGTACAATTGAATATAATCAGTCATGTTACCCCCACACCGTACTTTAGCTTTTACCCCAGGAATAAAATGCTTATTATACACTTAAGCAGCTTACCATGAACGCCAGCTTTTAACAGAATAGGCCAGAGAAGAGTTTCAAATTACTGAATCGAATGCCTTTTCAAAGTCTATAAAAAACTACATATAACTTACGATTAAAGAAAACTGTTTTTGCACAAGGCCCTCAAAGTAAACATATGGTCAACTGTTGAATAATTGCGTTTAAATTCCTGCCTGAATCGCCAGTTATATTATTATCTTCAATCCATCCCTGCAGCCTATGAATTTATGATAGTACTGTACAATTTGCTGCCCCCGTGTCACTTAAAGAAATTCCTCTATAATTGTTAGGATTATTCACGTCGCCTTTTTGTACAGTTGGGAGAACAATACATTCAGTCAACATTAGGAAAATTCCCTTGTTTAATAAAGAATTAAAGAAGGAAACAAAGAAGTTCAAAATTACATCTGTTTTACATGCATACTTCAACAGTTCACCAATTATACCATCTGGCCCAGCAGCTTTACGGTTTTTAACTTTCCTTAATGCAATTACTACCTCCCTTTGGATATTGGGCGGTTTAAATAATCATTTTCCCCTTCGTCCTTTATTCCACTGAAATTCACGATTATGCTCAAAATCTTTAGTTAGAATGTCGTAAAATGTTCATACCAGGTTTCCATACTAATACTGTTCGCTGTTGTCTTCTTTTTAATGAAACCCGATGAAAGTTCTTCCAAAATTCTTTTTGATTCTCTAAAAATGCGATCAGTTCTGTCAGTAATGTGTTGTTAAATTGCTTCCGCTTTATCCTTTGCAAATGTTTATACTCCCCTTCTCGCCCTACAGTAACTATTACGATCTTCTTTGTCGTGTGTACGTTTTTTAAAATTTCGTAAAGTAAAAATTTCGAACTTTTTCTTTTTTTTTGATTGACATTCCCGTGTCAAACAAGTCTTTGGACTTCAAATCATTATTAATTCTTATTTCTTTTTTCATACACTCTGCAGCATCTTTAATACAGTATTGAAAATATCAAGGCTTCATTTATATTGACATCAATGAGACCCACGGCATAGTTATTTTCTCATGAATCTGTTGCGAAACAATGTTATTCCCTGAACACATTAGCATAATCCATTCCATACATGTTTTTCCAACGTAAAAATGTTGACAGAAAATTTGTCTCCGACATGACATTGCACTACAAAAACTCAAATGAAGTTCCACAGGCATAAAGATCAGAGTCCCAAAAATCTCAGATACTCGTAATTCGCATGGGTCACACAACAATGCATTTCAATTCACATGACTAACCCAAAAAAATCATTCAACTGCAATCCGGTATCTGATATGTACTGTAGCAACCTTGCTGGTCGCCATAACACATACCGTTGAGAATGCACAAATCAAATGCAGTACACATATTCAACAACTGTTTGCCATAATTATTCAATACAGAGTCTTCTGAAAATCGATTGACACTCAAGGATGACTTGCATGTTGAAAATTCAAAAATATCGGAAACTCCCTTGACAAGATGTGAAACACTACCTGTACGACTGTTTTTTAAAACCCCGCACAAAAAATATATATACATTTTTCAACGACTAATAAACAACTGACAAATAATCTTCCAACAATGCAATGCCTCTCCGGAGTCAAAACATGCATAATAAGGAGAACCTTCTGGAGGTACGTATGAATAAACATACAATATATCTTGTCTACCCCAAACAATGTTTTACTGATGATTAACGCACCAAATAAATCTGATTTTATTTCAACCTCTCTGACATATGACACAAATGTATTTCTAACGAGACATAAGATTCCACCTGATCTTCTCCCTTAGCTGTTAATTTAAATTTCAGGTAAAGAAAACATTTTATATCCAGAAAATATAGTTGATTTTTAAATTCATCAATAAACGTTTCAACTAAACAGATAAAATCAAAAAGACTGAAGAAAGAGACAAAATCATAGTTTTGTAATTTTGAAAGCAATCCATTAACATTCCAATGAAAATAAAGATAATGATCTGGTTTTGTTACTTTCGTTGCTAGCTACATTTTCCAGCGCCTGTGTTCACCAAAAAACAGCACGGAACTTGACACACATTCCAAAGTTGAACCAAAACCGAGAGTTCTCGTCAGCCGATTTTAACACACTCGCTGTCATCCACATTCAAATCCCGTGCATGCTACTTTCATTCTGGGTCACACTGGGCGATGACACCGGTGTCTC
>CM031599.1:22750267-22755267 GCA_018398815.1 Conus ventricosus | reverse complement strand
ACCAGGGCCAAACGGAATACCTTACCAGCTTTACAAGAAATGTCCCAAGGTGCTGGAGTGGCTCCACAGGCTGTTGCGATCGGCTTGGAGAAACCAGAAGATCAGCGGCCAGTGGATGACGGCAGATGGTGTGTACATCCCCAAAGAGCAAAACTCAAGTGACATCAGCCAGTTCAGGCCAATATCACTACTGAACGTCGAAGGGAAAATCTTCTTCTCTGTCATGGCAGCAAGGCTGACCAAGTACCTGATGGAAAACAAGTACTTGGATGTGTCAGTCCAGAAAGGTGGCATCCCAGGCGTGGCTGGCTGTGTAGAACACGCCACAATGATCTGGGACGCAATCCAAAAAGCAAAAACAGAAAAGAGAGACTTGGACGTAGTGTGGCTTGATCTGGCAAACGCATATGGATCTGTGCCCCATGAGATGATACAGTTGGCTCTTGAGATGTACCATGTGCCAAAGAACATCCGCGACATGCTCAAGAAGTACTTCAATGGCTTCTCAATGCGGTTCTCTACCAAGGAGTACACAACAGATTGGATCAACTTGGAAGTGGGCATTGCAATGGGCTGTGCAATTTCCCCAATACTGTTCGTGCTGGCAATGGAACTCATCTTGAAAGCAGCAACAAACAACGCGAGACAAACAACCTTGGCGATGGATACAAGATGCCTCCTCTCAAGGCCTTCATGGATGACACTACAGTGATTTCATCCAGAGAAGACGAGACACGTCATGTGCTGGAGAGGCTGGACGACATAGTTGCCTCATCCAGAATGCAGTTCAAGCCAAAGAAATCACGGAGTCTCTCACTGAGGAAAGGAAAAGTGGCCGAATCTGTGGTCTTCAGTGTTGCCAACCAGGCCATTCCAACAGTCACAGAAGAACCAGTCAAGAGCCTTGGAAGATGGTATGATGATACGCTGAAAGACACACAAAGAGCAAAAGAAACCAAGCAGATGGCGGAAGAAGGCTTGGAGACCATTGACCAGTGTGGGCTCCCTGGCAAATACAAGGTCTGGTGTCTGCAGTTCATGCTGATACCAAAGCTCCTATGGCCTCTGATGATATACGACATCTGCACCAGCACAGTGGAGGCAATGGAAGCCAAAATCAACAAGTTCACAAGGAAATGGCTTGGTGTCCAACCCTGTCTGACTGACATCGCGCTGTACTGTCGCCAAGCAAAGCTGAAACTACCACTGAAATCCATCCTGGAGGAATACAAGGCAGGGAAGATCAGACTTCAAAGCATGCTGGAAGACTCAGGAGACAAGGTGGTAGAAGCAATCAAGCCCCAGCTGAAGACAGGCAGAAAATGGAAAGTTCAAGAGGCGATGGATTCTGCAAAAGAAAGTCTCAAGATCAGAGAAATAACAGGACACACACAGACCAACAGACAAGGACTGGGGGTGACCAAAACTGAATGGTGGTCAAAGGCCAAAGGAAAAGTCAAAAGAGACATGATGATTCAGGAGATGAGAAAGAAGAAGACCAAAAAAGACTCCAAAAAGCAGTCCAGCAGAGCCAGCAAGGGCAATGGACAACGTGGGAGAATGCACTCCAAAGAAGTCTCACTTGGAATGACATTTGGCACATGGCCCCTCTCAGGATCAGCTTCATTCTCAGATCTGCATATGACCTTCTGCCCTCAAATGCAAACCTGGTGAAGTGGGGGAAAACAGACGATCCTGCATGCCCCCTCTGCCATGAAAAACAAACAGTGGAGCATGTTCTAAGCTCATGTAAAGTAGCCCTGGCTCAAGGAAGGTACACATGGAGGCACAACCAAGTGCTCAAAGAGATTGTACAAGTAGTCTGGGCCAGTACCAACACCACAAAAGGGAGAATCAGGACTCCAAAAGCACCCGCAACATTCTTCACGGCAGGAGGCAGCAAATCATGGCCAAGAACAACAGTGCCACTCGAAACATGCAGGCAGAGTCTGCTGGACGGGGCAGATGACTGGGAGTGCACTGCAGACCTCCCAGAATGGAAGAGTCACCCAGAAATCATCAGCAAGAGTGGCATGAGACCAGACATAGTAGTCCACTCTAAGTCAACCAAGCAGCTGATCATGATCGAGCTCACGGTGCCATACGAAAACAGAATGGAGGCAGCTCAAATCTACAAGACTGAAAAGTATGCTGATCTGGCAAACAGCCTGAGGAAGAAGGCTATCAGGCCAAAGTCCTCACTGCAGAAATTGGAGCTAGGGGATTTGTAGGAACGTCTGCATACAGCCTCATGAAACAGCTCTCAGTTGCAGGGAAGAAAAAACCAGAGCCCTGAAAGCAATGGCAGAAGCGGCAGAGAGGTGTTCAAGCTGGATCTGGTCAAGGAGGAACAAAAGTGAACTTCATAAGGCTTAACTTCCCTACAAATATCAGGTGTCCCTGTGGCTCAGTGGTTAAAGCGCGAGTCATTAAGTGGAAAATGAGCATCTCCAGAGGGTCATGGGTTCGAATCCCAGCCATGGCTCGTCCCAAGATGGGAAACAAAAAAAAAAAAGGGGCAGCAGAGGGACATCCGGAGTCATGAACCGGGTGTGGCCCAACCCCCTAGAGTGTCAGGAGATAAGGCCGAAACACTTGTTTGAAGGGGGCTTCTCTTCTGAGGACTCTCTGCTGCCACGCTCTCCACGAGTTTCTTTCTACTTTGCGCGTTGAATTTAGTGAACAGACTACTTGTGTTTCGTAATTCATTATACTCACAACAATCGAATAAGAAATGCATCTCATCTTCGAAACCATTCGAACATAACGGGCATACCGAACTCATGATCGAATCTGAAGTAACCACCTTTTATATAAATATAAACCTAAGGTTCTTGTTCTAAATCTGACAAGTGAGTCCCTGTGCCATTTATTAATTATTACACCAAGATATTTTCAGGATATAATGCATCTTTAAAGAATAGTACCAGCTGTATTTGTCATTTCCAACCACAGTGGAGTGCCAATTTTGCTTAAAACAATCAATCAGTCGCTGCTTAAATTCAGACAAAAACATTTTCTCACTACCTACCCCTTGTGCAATCCAAACAATGCCAAATCCATTTTCTGTCAAAACCTTTTTAACATCCGACACCCAATTGTACACTCCTACTTCCATTTGTCTGAAAAGCATTTCATATGCCTGTCTGCATATACGATTTAGTGGAAGTCGAGTTAGTTTTAGCCAGTATCTCACACATTTAATATAATTTCTAATAAATGAAGGATATCGGCCTGACTCTCCGTAACACATTTTATTTGATGAGTGTAAGGGTATGTTTAGAAATCTTTTTATTGCAAATGTGTGAATATTCTCCATTTGTTTATTTTCATTAAGTCCCCAAACTTCAGCACCGTATGATAACATGGGTTCTATTTGTGAATCAAATATTTTCCAGAATAAACCAGAATCAATCGAATTTAATCTTCTCATGGTGCGAAGAATTTCAATAACCCCTTTTCTACCCCTTCTAGCGACTTCTGGAGAGAGACAGAGAGAGACAGAGAGAGTCAGATTTTCTTGAGGAGGGTGCTGAGGAGGGGGGGGGGGGGGGGGGGGGGGGGGGGGGGTGGGGGGGGTGGAGAGGGATAGGGTAGGGGTGAGAGTGGGTCTGCTGGAAATATTAAACTGCTCTCTGTGTTATATTTTTTGTATTGTTTTATATTACATTACATTGCGTTGTGTTGTGCTGGGTTGTGTTGTATTCATTGTATTGTATTGCATTTATTATAGTGTATTGTATCGTATTGTATTGTACTGCATTGTATTGTCTTGTATTGCATTGTACTGAACTGCATCATATTGTATTACTTCATCATCGCAGTACACATTAAATTTTCTCTGTGCAAAAACGTGGGATGGGTCCCCATCAAGGGAGATCTTGTCACCATCGCTCACTGCCACCCCATGTCTGTTTTCTGCCTTGCCCAGTGGAGTGTTTTGTTTACTTTTCAAAGAGCATTTTACTATAGAATTTGGTCTGGGACAGTGCTTGTCCGAGCGTGCTAACAACGTGCTGCACACTGGATCTTGGATTGTTCTCTCATCTAAACGATTGCGAGAGACCCTATTAAACTCATGCGAATATCGCTGAACGTTATGTAATACACCCGTCTTATCATCGCGCAAACGCTGTACATTATAGTCGTGAACAAGATATCTACGCAAACTCGCTTCAGTTCAGCCACTCTCTTCGTTTTATATGTGCATACACTCACAGACAGAAACAAACGCATACACGCGTATGTACGTATGCGCGCGTGCACACACACACACACACACACACACACACACACACACACACACACACACACACACACACACACACACACACACACACACACACACACGCACGCACGCACGCACGCACGCACGCACGCACGCACGCACGCGCGCACACACACACTCACGCACGCACGTACGCACGCACGCACGTGCACACACACCACACACACACACACACACACACACACACACACACACACACACACACACGCACGCACGCACGCACGCACGTACACACACACACACACACACACACACACACACACACACACACACACACACACACACACACACACACACACACACACACACGCACGCACGCACGCACGCACGCACGCACGCACGCACGCACGCACGCACGCACGCACGCACACACACACACACACACACACACACACACACACTGGGGTATTCATATGATATGATAAGGGTGATAATTCAGAAAATATCGTTCACCAGTCAAAGCAGATTACTACTTATTTCTCATGGAGATGGTAAATATTTTTTAAGGATAAACAGACTTTCTAGCCTGTAGTCCTTAAGCATCAATTTTCTTGTTTGTATTGAATACAAAATAGATTTAGACTCCAAAGAAGCTGAAC
This sequence comes from Conus ventricosus, assembly GCA_018398815.1. Classification (NCBI taxonomy): domain Eukaryota; kingdom Metazoa; phylum Mollusca; class Gastropoda; order Neogastropoda; family Conidae; genus Conus; species Conus ventricosus. Next base: position 22,750,380 of record CM031599.1, on the reverse strand, counting down.
GAGAGACTAACTTGTTTATACTTTGTGTTTCATCTCTGTGTGTCGGGATGCATATTTCGCCAAATGTTGTCAACTCTCTCGCTACTGATAGCAAGCAACAAGACAGTTCATCT
>CM031599.1:22715267-22737767 GCA_018398815.1 Conus ventricosus | reverse complement strand
TGTGTGTGTGTGTGTGTGTGTGTGTGTGTGTGTGTGTGTGTGTGTGTGTGTGTAGGTGTGTGTGAGGTGTGTGTGAGGTGTGTGTGTGTGTGTGTGTGTGTGTGTGTGTGTGTGTGTGTGTGTGTGTGTGTGTGATTTTTTTAATGTTCTGGTGTGTGTGTTTTTTTTATTCTAGTATCAGGAATTGCAGATATCCGCTTTTGGCATTAGCTTGTCATTGCTCTGCGTCAAATTGTTCCCAAGGAATCAGTCTAGTTTATTTCTGTCATATCGTCCACATCATAAACAGGGGCAAATATTTGAAACTGTCTGAATTTTGAATGTGTGTGTGTGTGTGTGTGTGTGTGTGTGTGTGTGTGTGTGTGTGTGTGTGTGTGTGAGTGTGTGTGTGTGTGTGTGTGTGTGTGTGTGTGTGTGTGTGTGTGTGTGTGTGTGTGTGTGTGTGTGTGTGTGTGTGTGTGTGTGTGTGTGGTTGATTTTAGTGTGTGTGTGTGTGTGTGTGTGTGTGTGTGTGTGTGTGTGTGTGTGTGTGTGTGTGTGTGTGTGTGTGTGTGTGTGTGTGTGTGTGTGTGTGTGTGTGCGCGCGCGCGCGCGTGCGTGCAATTTTCGATTTGTCGTATGGCACTCCAGCGTTTAAGAGACCATCTTCCATTCCGGACCGTTACGATGACATTGTCGTTATAGAAATATCTCCTTCTTCCTCTGTCCCCTCCTTTACACCCTCTGTTCGTTCCTTCTTGTGGTCCCCTCCCTTTCCCTTCATGTCTCTCGATCCTTTTTCCACTGTCCTAGAAAATCGTTTTTGCGGAGAGAAAATGTCCCCCTCCCCCCCCCACTGCCACTTCTCTGAGTGGGATAATAGAATAATGACGACTCTAACTGACGATATCAATGTGTTGAGTTCACATTAACGCCGTTTGAAAACACACACACAATTGTTTTTTGAAAAGGAGAGAATCAGATAACGCAGCGTACAAATTACCATCGATTAAAACAAAGAGACAGAATTAAGGAAAATGAATAAAGAAAGAAGGACAGATAGAAAGATGTGCAGAAATACAACCTTGGTGATCTTCTCCAGTCTGACCCATATTTTTCTTAAATTTTGGGACAAGTTTCTGAAGATGACTATTTTCCTTTTCACGTCGGAATCAGAATAAGAGATCGAACAGTTGTATTGTCTAAAAGGTTACAGACTCATTTGACATAGCACAGGAGAACTATAATTGTAAACCGCTGTCAGCTGATGAATGTTGTTTTTTTTTATTCAAGAAAAAAAATCTTATTTCTATTTTATCTTTGTTCTTTTTCAGAGCAGTATTGTAAAAATTCGCCATGCCATCAATACACTGTGGTATAAGGGGTTTCACTTACTGTTTCATTTTATAACACAAATTCTATACCAGGTCTTTTTAGCCGGTGTCATATGACAATAAATTTCGAATCGCTTTTCTTTGACAAGACAATGGATGAAGAATACTGACTGAGGTGAATGAAAGACCTGGCTCTAATCTCTTTTTTATCATAAAGAAATTCTGCTGAATTCTGTGTCTTGGTTGTTTTTTATTTATTTATTTTTTTTTTTTTGGACCAGACTCAGAGGAAAATTCTGGTGACATGTTCGTTCTTGACTTTCTGCGGAGGGTTTACAGATAATGTTCACATGACTGTCCCAAAACGAAGACTTGTCTTTCAGCTGTGACTACATTCATAGATGCTGCTGCTGCTGCTGCTGCTAAGGAGGAGGAGGAGGAGGAGGATAGTTGAACAAAACACAAACCAGAGCAAAACGCAAACAAATAGCATTTAATCATCAAGAACATCATCATCATCATCATCATCATCATCATCATCATCATCATCCTTGTATTATTATTATTATCATCATCATCATCATCATCATCATCAATTATTATTATTATTATTATTATTATTATTATTATTATTATTATTATTATTATTATTATTATTATTATTATTATTATCATTATTATTGTTGTTGTTGTTGTTGTTGTTGTTGCTGTTGTTGTTGTTAAGAGTGATCTGTTATAAAAAAATCCCTTTCATTCTCAGACCTTAACCCCGGAACCAAAAGACGGGTCAAAATCCTCTGGCAAAAGGAATGGAAAAACACTAACTAACAATTTTTTTTTTTTAATCCATCCACACTTTAGCGGATTCCTTTCATCTGTTTTCAGGAACTGCAAAGAAAAAACACTGTTGTGCAAACTACATAATTTACACCCCTATTTTAACTGGTTCATACTTTGAAATAGAGCAATCGTTTCACAAATAATTCAACTTGATTCTCACGTTGAAACAGTATCTCGCAGACTGCACAGTTTTCATTCATATTTGTTTTAAGTATATTTTACTTGTAAACAGTGTTATGCATACCGTGTATTTACCACACATATGTCTTACTAATTCTTACCTTAAAACAATGTCGTGAAGACTGCATGCACCCTTTTCACTCATATATCGTCTGATACTTATTTTTACTCAGCGTTGTGCAGACTGAATACTTTTCGCTCACGTTCTTTTAATCTTTCTTTCTGTGTTTTTTTTTTCTCCGTTTTTTTGTATGTGATTAATTCTTACTTTTAAAGAATGTGCGAGCTTCATGGCGCACACTGTGTTTTAAACTGCTGAGCATATTGTTTGTCTGTCATCGGGCTTTAGGAAATATGAATGAACAAAGGAACACGTACCTTAATGTAGACTTTACGAAAACCTTGTTCCAAGATATTTTATCTCTAATGTAAACCAGTATTGTTTACTTTTTATTTATTGATGGAATTCATTTACTTATTCATATGTATATTTTTTTGTCTTTAATTATCTGTTTAGTAATCGATTGATTTCTCCATTTATATAAATTACTTATTTATCTATCTATTCATTTAGCTAATTTTTCATTCATCTACTTATTAATTTCTCTAATTATCTCTGTCTCTGTCTGTCTGTCTGTCTGTCTGTCTGTCTCTCTCTCTCTCTCTCTCTCTCTCTCTCTCTTCTTCTTCTTCTTCTTCTTCTTCTTCTTCTTCTTCTTCTTCTTTCTTCTTCTTCTTCTTCTTTCTTCTTCTTCTTCTCTCTGTCTCGTTCTCTTGTTTTTCTTGTAACTGATTATATCTCTAATTTGATATTTTTCTTAGAATAACATGTAACAAATCAGAGATAGTATTGTTAAAGAAAAAGAAAAGAAAAGAAAAAATCCCGAGACAATATGGTTACAAACAACAACAACAACAACAACAACAACAACAACAACAACAACAACAACAACAACAACAACAACAACAACAACCGAGCCAACATAAAAGATATCAGTTCAAAAAGCAAGGTGTACGCTTACAGAATCGCGTATTTTGAAATGCAGTATGAAAGAGAGAAGCACATTTTCAACAAATGTCTTTTTCAGACATTATAAACAACAGACACCAAAGGGCACAAAATATCCTCCTAGATGACCAAAGATCATGAAAATGACAATTTATAAAAGAGAAGTGGGAACGTAATGGAGAGAGAGAGAGAGAGAGAGAGAGAGAGGAGAGAGAGAGAGAGAGAGAGAGAGAGAGAGAACTCAGAACTCAGAAAGCTTTAATGTACATCGGCCTTGGGCCACAATACAAGGTACAAAGGGAAGGGGGGGGGGGGGGAGGGGTAGGAACGGGGAGGAGTTAGCATATATGAGTTGTAAACAGAACAAAAAAGCATAGCAATAATAATTCCCCAAAACTACGTGTAAAAAGATGATATATACTCAGAGGCATAAAAAACGCGAAAAAATAGAGACAGTGCACGATTGTTCACATTGTGAACAGGACGTAAGCAATGTCGTTGGCACGTGCAACATTAGCAGTACGTGGTGTCTTGGCCGGTTGTAACCTCGTAACAGTGGGTGAATGTTGCCGGGTCAGCGTTTTTGGCACGAGGAGTGCATTTGCCATGTGGACTACCTACGCCACGTGCATCAATGTGAATTGCAACTCAATGTGGCCCCCATTGTGGGGCTATAAATTTCCAAACCCCAAAAAGTTCAAATCATCCCTTCCAGAGGCGCCAACATAATGCCGAGACTTTCTCGTCAAGATCGTTGCATAGCAATGGGGCAAACTGCAAGGGGGGGTTCCCAAATGGGCGGGTCCAAATCCCCCTTTCGGAGTCCACTTTTCCCAAAGCCCTATCCCCTTCCCTGGCCCCGCTTTCAAAGCAAGAAACCCCACGGTGACAGCCCGGGGGGAGCGGAAGACCGGGGGGTCACCCACAGCACCCCAAGGGCCCCGCCATCTTTTTTCCCTTCTGAATCGACGGGACCTTTTCCCAAAAACCCGCTGCCAACACAGGGGAACCCGTGGAAAAAAACCCATGGCAGGGCCAATAAAACAACAGGCCGTGCGTCGCCGACTGAACACGGGTTGGTCCCCCCCAATGCAGGCGCCCCGGGCCCGGGACCTTTTCCTAAACCCCTTCCCCAGCATCGCCAAAAACCGTCTGCAGTGGGCAAAAGATCCACGTGCATTGGGGGCCATGGGGAAGGGGCCGAGTCCTTTTAAAGTATGAAAGCCGGTTCTCCCCGGGTTGGGGACGGGGCCCCGGGATGGCCGCCCCCGGGATCTGGAGAAGGGGGGGGGGAAAACGCTTCACGGATGCCAACATCTCCCCAAAAGGGACCCTGGGGGTTTGAAAGCAAATGTTCGGGGGGGCAAACCGGCAAAAATTTCCCCCTTTTTATTGGGCCAGTCTTCTTCCGAATGTGGGTCCAGGCGTGGTAACGGGGGTCACCCTGTTTTCTTTTAAAAATGGGCCCAAATTTTATGGGCCCCACCCCTTGACGCATTTCCAGCCCCCACCCCAAAAGAAACCTTTTTTCAGAAGGACAAACGAAAGGCCGCAAAAACTGCCCGTGCTAAGCTGAACTTCCTGGGGCGAACAACATAAATTCGGGCTGCCTCATCCAGCCCGTTTTTTCCCGGGACCTTTTGGTTTTAACCCCAAATTTGGCTTTTCCCGGGGATGCCTTCAGGGGGGCAGTTAAAACCCACTCAAACCCCCCGCCCCCAAAACGGCACCCTTATTTCTGTTCTGTGGGCCAGGTGGGGTTTGGCGCCCCCCGAGGGCAACCAAAAAATTGGTGCGTCGATGTACCGCAGGTGCACAGTTTTATCAATGCTGGGGAGGTGGTAAACCCCAGAAAACTGCTTCGGCTGTTAAACGGGTAAAGGTAAAGTTCATGGCCTTATTTTTTTCCAGGAAATTTTTAAAAGGGGGCTTTTTTTTGCGGTGTTGATTGCTTTTTTTTTCCTTTCTATTAACCAGTTCAAAGGGAAAATCGGTACCCAAAAATTTAAATCAAATTTTATAACAGTTTTTTTTCCGGTTTTTATGCCTCTGATTTTAAATTACAGATACTTTAGAGTAAAAAAGGGAAATTGCAAAACAAATGAAGTCGTCTTTAAAGGAAAAAACCAAGGTATGGAATTGCCCCGAAAATTTAATTTTTTTTTTTCCACAAAAAATTGACTTGATCCTTCTGTTTATGGCATAAAAAAATGTCCCTTTGGAAAAGGCTATGTCTGGGGCAAAGAAAAGGGATACCTTAAGAAGCAAATGAAGGGGACAATGGGGGAATTCTTGAAAATTTACCCCTTTGGTCTTGTTAAAAGGGAGCATTGAAATAAAAAATTTTGCCCCATTGGGAGGGGAAAAGGAGAGAAAAGGAGAGGAAAAGAGAGGGGAGAAGAGAGGAGAGGAGAGAGAGAAAAGGAAAAGAGGGGGGAGGGGGGGGGGGGGGGGGGGGGGTGGGGGGGGGGGGGGTAAGAAGGTGGAAGGGAGGGGGGTTTTAAAAGGTAAACTGAAATTTGTCAAGCAGCAGATTGAAAAACAAGCGCGCGCGGCGCCCCGGCGTGTGTGTGTGTGGGGTGTGGTGTGTGTGTGTGTTTTGGGGTGGTGTGTGGTGGTGTGTTTTGTGTGGGTGTGTTAAAGGATTAAATTGACGGAGAAGGGGAAAAGGGGCGGGAGGACAGCACAAGAAGAGAGGGGAAAAGAGAGGAGAGAGGAGAGAGGGGAGAGGGGTTTGAAAAAGGGGGGGGGGGGGGGGGGGGGGGGGGGAGGGAGAGGGGAAACAGAAAAGACACACAGGACAAAATTTTCAGAGAGAAGAGAGAGGGAGAGAGAGAGACAGAGAAGAGAGAGAGAGAGTCAGAAGATAGAAAGACGACAAAACCAGAAAGACAGACAGAAAAGACTAGAGACAGCCCCAGACAGGACGGAAAAAAAAAGACAGACAGACAGGGAAAGGGTTTTTTGAGTTTGAAAAAAACAGCAGACAAAACAAAAAAACCCAAGGGAAAACGAATCGTTGAGCCCCCTTTCACCAAACCCCCCCCGATAAAGGGTTTAAAATTTAAAAAAGGGGGTCGCCCAAGCTCTCTCCCCTGCTTTTTCCCTTTTTTCCTATCCCTCCGTGTGCCCGGCAGTCTCTTTGGGCTGTTTGTTGCTGTTGCCCGTTCCCTGCGGGTTGGGCCTGTTTGCTGGGGTTTTGTTGTTGTTTTGTGGCTTTTCGGTGAGGGATTAGGTAGTAGCGATGATGTTTTCATATGGGGGAAGTTGCCCCGGACGGGGTTTGGGGGCCTTTTTCCAGTTTTTGGGTTTTTAAAAATCTTCTGCTCTGTGTTTGTGTTTTGTTCAGTGTCTTGTCTCGGGTCTCTGCCCGGTCCATTTTTTCCGTCCGTCAGTCTGGTTTTCTGTGTTTTTTGGTGTCTGTTTTTTCCGTTTTTCCCGTCTGTTTGTCTTTCTGTCTGCTGTCTGTGTGTCTCTGTCTGAAGTCTTTTCTGTTGTCTTTTCGTTAACTCACCCCTCACTCACTCCAATCACCCCCCTCACCCCAAAAAACAATTCACTCATTCACCTATTTCCCCCTTTCACGCCTTCCCCCTTTTCCCCGCCCCCCCCTTTTTATTTTTTCCCGGCTCTCCCCCAGTTTTTTTGTTTTTCTGTCCCCTCCCCTTTTTGTTGTTTTATGCCCCTGTGTTTCTTTTTCCTGCCCTGTCTGCCTCTCCTTCTCTTCTTCCCTTGTTTTCCCCCTTTATTCTTTTTTTTCCCCCCTTCCTTTTTGGGGGGGGGCGGGCAAAATTTTTTTTTTTTTTTGGGGGGGGGGGGGGGTGGGGGGGGGGGGGGGAAGGGGGGGGGGGGGGGGGGGGGGGGGGGGGGGAGTAGGGGGGGGTTTTGGGGAAAGGGAAAGTAATGAGGGAGGGGGTAAAAAGGGATAAAAAAAAAAAAAAAAGGGGAGTTTTCATTAATTTTAAAAATTTTTAAAAATGAAGAAATTAGTTTTCTAACGGTACTTTTGATAAAATTTTGGGGGAATGAATAATATAGCCCAATTGAAACCCTTTAAAAAATAAAAATTTTTGTATTATGAATTTAAAATTTTTTGGCCTTTCCCCATTAATTTTTAATCAAAATTTTGTTTTTCAATTTCTTTTTTCCCCCAATTCCTCTCTTTTTCTCTCTCTTTTTCCTTTTTCTTCTCTCTTCTCTCTTCTCCCCCCTTTCTCCCCCTCCCCTCTTTCCTCTCCTAAACCTCTCCCTCTCTCTCTCATCCTCCCCCTCTCCCCTCTCTTTTCTCCTCTCTCCTTTTTTGATTCATTTTTTTGGGGGGTATAAATTTTTTTTCGGGTATTTAAAAAAAATTTATTTTTTCATAATTTACATAAAATTTTTCCATTTTTTTTTGTTCATGAATTTTCCCCCCTCCCCCTCTCTTCCCTTCACCCCTCTAACCCTATCCTCATCTCCTTTCTCTTCCCCCTCCCTCTTCCCCCTTCTCTCTTTTTAAAAGTCTTTTTTCTGTCTGTCTCTGAATTTTGTATACGCCCCCGCGCGTGGGGGGGTTGTGTGTGTGTGTGTGTGGGGGGGGGGGGGGGGGGGGGTGGGGGTTCCCTGTGTGTGTGTTTGTGGGTGTGGGTGTTGTGTGTGGGGTGTGTGGTGTGTGTTTTGGTTGTGTTTTAAAAAGTGTTGGGGTTGTGTGGGTGTGTGGGTGTATGTGTCGTGCGTGGTTGCTGCGTGCGTGCGTGCGCGCGCCCCGCCCCGCGCGTGTGCTTTAAGTGTATGGGGCGTGTTTTGCAAACCGTGTGTGTGTGGTGTGTGTTTTGGCTTTGTGGGTGTGGGGTGTTGTGTGTGTGGGGTTGGGGGGGTGGGGGTTGTGTGTGTGGGGTGTCCCACGTTAGTTTTGTGTGTGTGGGTGTGTGTAGTTTTGTGGGGAGTGTGGGTTTTGGTTTTGGGGTTGGGGTGTTTGGTTGTGTGTGTGTGTGTGTGGTGTGTGTGAGTGTGTGTGTGTGTGTGTTTTGGTGTGGTGTGTGTTTGTGTGTTTTGGTGTGTGTGTGGGTGTGTGTGGTTTTTGTGTGTTGGGTGTGTGTGTGTGTAAACCGTTTAAAATAAAGGGGAAAACGGGACTCACTGGAGGGGGTTTTCTGCTGGATTATTGTTTTTTTTCCCCCCCACTGCCTGGAAGAAGGGAAAAGGGGGGGGTTTGAGGGTGGGTGAGGGATGGGGGTTGTGGGGGGGGTTTGAGGAAGGGGGAGAGTTCTATCAAAAGACAGCAGAAAGAAAATGACAAGGTATATTTAATTTCCCCCGGGGGTTTTGGGTTATTCTGTGACAGCCAGGCTTTTGTTTTCGGGGGGCTTCCCCTTTCTGTGTGTGTTTTTGTGTGTTTTGTGTGTTTTTGTGTGCGTGGGGTTTGTGTGGTGTGTGGTGTGTTGTGTGTGGTGTTGTGTGTGTGTGGGGGTGTGTTTTTTGTTTTATTTTTTCTCCAGTGTTTGTTGCCTTTTTTCAAACCCTTTTTTTCTTTCTGTTTTTCCCCTTTTTTCCGTTTTAATTTTCCTTTCCTTTTTATTTTTTTTTTTTTCCCCCTTCTCCTCTCCCTCCCCTATCCCCTCCCCTCCCCCTTTTCCTTTTCCCCTCTCTCCCCCCTTCCCCTTCCTTCTCTCCCTCTATTTTTCCCCTCTCTCTCCTTTCTTATGAGACCGGGCCCAGGACAGTGAGGATCTGTGAAGGAAATTTTTGGGAATGATAAATTGGAACTCTTTTGGTGTTGAATTTGATCGGGTACCCCCCTTTTGGGAATTTCCGGGGCCATTTTTTTCCCCTTTAAATTGCTTTTGCTTTTCCTTTTACAAAACAAAGGGGCCCCGGGTTGAAAAAACAAAAATTTAAAAGGGGTTTCCCCAGCTTTTTATTGGAAAGCTTTTCCTTCAGAGTGAGAGAAATAAGGGGGAAAATTTTATCGCCTCATTTAAAAGTAACCCCCAAACCCCAAAAAACAAAAAGGTTTCAATGATATATTGACCCCCCCTTGTCTTTAAAGGATTTTAAAGTATGGTCTATTGCCCGGGGAAAATCGGGTCCCACTTAAAAAAGGGTTTCCGGGCCCGGGGTCCTGGGGTTTTAAGTTTTTTTTTTTTCCAAAGGGTTTAAGTGGTTCAAAAAAAAAAAGGAAACACCCCCCCAAACGCTGAAAAGGGCAGAAAACCCCAGGGGAGTGAAAAATTTTTTAGTGGGTCAGGGCAAAACCCGGGGTGATTTTTAAAACCGGCGGTCGAAACGTCATGAAAGGGGGGGAAAAAGGCTGGCCCCCAAAAACGTTAGAAAAGCCTGCGCACTTGGTTTGTCTCAAAAAAGTCAATGGGTCAAATGAACAGGGCCCTGCGGAATGTGCCCGATTAAATTGTGTTCCCCTTGTGTTGAAAATGATGATGATAATAAGGGAGGGGTGAAAATGAAAGAAAAAACCCAATTCAAATGATATATTTAAAACCAAGGTTTTTTATGTGATGTTCCCCAAACACACTGCTCCTTTTTAAAAAAATTGTTCTGGTTAAAACACGTTGGGGGGCTGCCAGTAAATTAATGACAGTGTGGAAAAAAAAAACTGCACTGTAAGTGTTTGTTTTTGTTTTAAAGAAAATTTTAAAACTGCCCCAAGGGAAATGGTAATTTGTGTGAATGACAAGGGGGGCTGTGTAAATGTAAAAGACAAATTATGATCATGAGATGGGTGATTACTTTGAGGGGAATGAAAGATTTGAAAGGGAAAGGAATGCAAAAAATTAAAAAAACGAAGGAAAAATAAAAAGGGGATGTGGGGGTTGTAATTGTCCTTTATGAAAATAAACTTGAAAATAGGGGGCACAAACCCCGTAGTAAAGGGAAAGTTTTTGGTGAGGTTTTTTTGGGAATGGGAAAGTCTGTGATTGGGGGGAAAGGGAAACCATTTTAAAAACAAACGTAAACGGGGATGGTTTTTGGGGAAAAAAAATAGTGGGGAAATCAAATAAAATTGTTACATTAACTATGATTTTGTGCGAATGGAGGGTCAAAGGTATGTGATTTGAAAAAAGGTGGGATAGTTTTTTTTGAGTAAAAAACTCGGGAAATTAGAAAAATTCTTTTTAAACTGTATCCTTTCTCCCTTTGGGGAAAGTGTGTGGTCTTCTGTCGAAAATAAAATGATGCGGTTTTTGTTAACTTTTTCCCCACCTTTATTTTTGTGTTTTTAGGGGGTCTTTGTGGGAAAAATTTTTGATGCGGGCATTTAAAAGATCATAAATTTTTCCCCAAAAACCTGCGGTAAAACTGGGCAACGAAAAGGGAGATTTTCCCGGGGGTTTTTAATTGTTTGGGTTCCCGTAATTTCCCTTCTTTTTTTTTGTGTCCAACCGCTTTTTGTGATTAAAATTTTTTGTTTATCATTTGTTGCTGGAAAAAGTTTTTTTTTGGACTGGTAAAAAATTCCTGCTTAAAATGTACCTATGTTCCCCCAACCCAATTTCCCCTTTTTAAATTCTTTTATCCCGGTTAAAAAAAGGGGAAAAGTAGTTGGGGAATGTGCAGGGAAAAAAATTTCACTGTGTGTCAATGTTTTTAGTTTTATTTTTAATGTTGATCTAAATGAAAGGGATTTTTTATTTTCCCTAATATTCTCCTTTAGGGGGAAACCCCAAATTTTTAAACCCCTCAAAGGAGGGGAAACAAAAAAAAAATCCCGGGGTTTTTCCCGAGGACCCCTGTATTAAATTTCTTTGGGGAAAAAAAAAAACCTATTTAACATGGGGTTCTGTTTTTGGTTTTTATATTTACAATGGTGTATGTATTGGGAAACCTTTGAAGGTCGTTAAAAACGTTTTTTTTTCGGCTCGGGAAGTAGTTTTTAATGAAACTTCCTATTTTCTGGGAACTTTTTTTCAATTTCTTGAATGGGGGGGGGGGGGGGGGGGGGGGGGGGTGGGGGGGGGGGGGGGGGGGCCCGAACCCACTTTACCCCCTTTTTTTTTGGGCCATTAAAAAGGGAAAACAGAAAAAAAATTTTTTTTTAAAAGAAAACCAAGCATGGGAAGAGCTCAATTTATGACAAAAATTTTTGGGAAAGAGATGTTTGGGGAACGATTTACAAAGTCTTTGCCATATATTGCAGCAGAAATTGATATGGCAAAAGGGCTTTTTTATATAAAAGTTTGTAAATTTAAATCCCTTGACATGTTCATTCAGATTGTTTAAAGAAAAGCTGTTGTATGAAGAGAAAAGTCTTGCAAAGGAAAAAAGGGTTTCAAAGAAAGAAGGGTTTTCAAATCAAGAATGTAAAACCGGGAAAGAAGTGGAGTACGGAGACTGCTGAAAAGGGTTTTTAAAAAAAAATTTGGGATATTACATTTAGAAGCCACCCTTTGCATTGAAAGGGACGTGAGTTAAAAAAACCCTAAATATAAGAAAAAAAGAAAGATCATAAGGGAATTTCGCCCCCCCCACATAAATTTGGAAAAAACTCTTTTAAAAAGCCCAAAAGAATTTGGGGATAAAAAATGCAAAAGGGATCTCGAAAGAAAATCCCAGCCTTTAATTTGTTATATTATGAATAAATGGTATGTCTTTTTAAAAAAGTGTTTTGGAAAAAGACGAAAAAGGATAATTGAAATAAACCCCATTTTAAAAAAGACAAGGGAAGGGAAAAATTGTACTGGACGGGCCCAAATTTTCAAAAGGCATAATTTTTAACCTTGCCCGTTAGAAAGCTAAAGTTTGGCAATTCGGGCGGGGGTCCAAAAAGGACTTTATAATGGTTTTTAAAAAATTTCCCCGGGGAACCATTTTTGTTAATTTCCTAGTCTAAATATTTTAACTTTTTATTTGAAAAAGGGAAATTTTTTCCTTTTTAAAAAGGGACAAAATTTCCGAAACTTCCTTTATAAAAGAATGTCATGTCAATGACGTTAAAAAATTATGGGTTTTTCCCCTTATTTTGAATTTTTTAGAAATTTATACAGTTAAAAAATGTTTAATGGTAGATTAAAAGAATGGTTCCCCAAAATTTGAGGGTTACGGGGTGGTACCAAGCCGGATTTAAAAAGGGGATACTCGAAAATCGATCATTTTTTTTTTTGGGGCTTGCTGCTACCCAAAAAAACAATTGGGCCTTTTAAAAAATGGGAAAAAGTTTTACTTTGCTTTTGTAAAATTTTGAAAAGGCTTTCGAATTCTATATCTGGGAAAGGGTTATTGGGGGCCAGTTTTTTTTTAAAAAAAAGGGAAAATTTAAAGGGGTTTAATTTGAAATCGTTGTGTTTAAAAGCTTTGTAAAGGGAGGAAAAGGGCAAAGAAAGGGTCGGGGGCCCAAAACTGTCTAAAGCGTTAAAAACTGTAAAAACGGGGGGGTCAAGCAAGGGATGTCTGTAGCCCTTTTTTTGTTTTCCCCTTTTTATAACAAATTGAACGGGGGGTTTTGGGAAAATTTAAAATTAAAAAGGTTTCAGGGATTTTTTAGGTTTTGTCTCATTAAAATTTTTTACCCTACTTTTGGCTGATGAATTTTTCTATTGTCTTTTAACGGGAATGGGTTTACAAAGACAGTTAAAAATTTTATTTTAGTGCTGCGAGAAAATTTTAAAAACGGGAAATTTAAAAAAGAAGAAAACTAATTTCATTTTTTTTTCCCGTAAGGGAGGGATTATTTGTCGGCAAATGATTTTTGGACTTTGGGAAAATGAGAGAGTAAAAGTATTTAAATGCGTAAAAGGGATTTTGGAATCAAATTTTTAAACAAACTCAGTTTAGTTTTGTTTTTGAAAAAGTAAAAATCTAAAAAAGGGGAAGAAAGGGAAAAGCGGTTTTTTTTCTTTTGCAAAATTCTTATTTTAAAAAAAAGGGGGCAATGCTTTCAGTGTCTTTGGGAAAATTTTTTGACTTTCAGATTCAGCCAATCCCACAGTATGGTGGGGAAAATAGGGGTTTTTTGAAAAAACGACAAAAAATAGAAAAATTTCCCATTTTTTTGCATTAAAAACGCTTTTTTAAAAGGGTCGATAGTCAAACCCCCCCAAAAATTGTCTTTTTTTATGGTTAAAAAATTTTTTAGGCGATATCCAATTTCCCCTAAAATTCTTTACATGAAATGTTTAAGTATTGGCTTGAAACAAAAAACCCCAGGAATAAATTGAAGATAGGCAAAAATTTTAAAGGCATTCAAATGGTTTTTAAATTTAAAATTTCCCCATGGAAAGAGGCCCTTGGGGTTAAAAAAATGTTCGTCATTTTTAAAAAAATTTCTTAAAGGGATTTGCTTTAGTCTGGGACAACCGGGGTTTGCCCAAAATTTTAAACGGGTTTTTTTAAAAACATCTTTTGGGAAAGTTTTATTGATTGTAGGGGGCGGGACGGGAAAGGATCACAAAAATTTACTAGTGAAAAAATTTTCCCCACAGTAAGGTTTTTTAAAATTTCTTTTTTGAGAGAACTGTTTTTTGAGTAAAAATGAAAAAATATAAAAAAAAAAGTGAATTGACCAAGTTTTTTTTTGGGTGGCCCTCGTATTGCTTTGGCTTTGTTTTTTAGTTTTAAAACGCAGAAATGAAAATTTGTTTTCCTCCCGTCAAAGAAAACCCCGGGAAAAGAAGATTTTTTGGGCACTTTTTTTTTCCCTGCCCTGCTAAAAAATATCTTAGGGGAAATTTTTAAAATACAACTAAAATACTAAAAGGCCCCCCATGAAATTTTTTCGGGTTTAAACTTTACTTATGTCGTCACGAATGAGACTAAAAAGAAAATTTACCAAGTATATTTTATTGGCGAAAAAAAGGTTAAAAGTGGGTTATTCATAAAAGGGTTTTTTCCAGTGAAATACAATGAAGAATTTTAAATTTGTTTTTTTTTAATTGTTGTTTTTGGTATTGTTCACGGCTTTTTCTCGCTTGTTATGTGAACATCCCCCTTCGAAAAAGGCCCCTTTTTTCTGAATAAAAAATTTTGAGTCTTTGGGGGTTCTTTTCCCTTTTCCCCCTCCCCCTCTTCTCCCCTTTCTCTCTCTTTTTTTAGGGTGTGTGGGGGTTGTGGGGTTTTTGTTGGGGTGGGGTGTGTTTTGGGGTTGTGTGTGTGGTGTGTGTGTGTGTGTGTGGTGTGGGGGTGTGGGGCCCCGTGCGTGGTGGGGGGTGTGGGGGGTGTGGGGGTGGTGTGTGTTTTGTGTTTTTGTTTTGTGTGTGTGTGTGTGGGGTGAGAAAACACAGAGGGGAAGAGAGAGAGGGAAAAGGGGAAAAGGGGAGGGGGGGAGGAGAGAAAAGAGAGAGAGAGAGACAGAGGAGAGGGAAAAGGAGGGGAGAGAGAGAGTGGTGGTGTGTGGGTGTGTTGGTGTGTTTTGGGGGGTTGTGTGGGGTGTGTTGTGTCTAGTTGATGTTTTTTTGAGTTTTAAATTAATTTTTTTGAATAATACTTTGGGGTAAGTTTTTAAAAGAGCAACGGTTTTTAAGAAAACAAATCAAAAAAATTTGTGTGTGGGTGGTGTGTGTGTGGTGTGTGGGTGTGGTGTGTGTGTGTGTGTGTGTGTGTTTGGGGGGTGTGGGGTTGTGTGTGAGTGAAATCCCTTTCCTTTCTTGTGTCGGGTGTCTCATTTGTGGGCTCTCTCACCCTCTGTTTGATGGAATGGAATTTTTTTGTGTTCGTTTGCTGGGGCGGGGCGGGTGTGTTTTGTGTGTGTGTGTTTTGTGTGTGTGTGTGGTGTTGTGGCGTTTGCGTCGTGCGTGCGTGCGTGGGGCGCGCCGGCCCGCGCGCGTGGGGTGTGTGTGTGTGTTTTGTGTGTGTGTTTGTGGGGTGGTGTGTTTTGCTCAAAATTTATGGTGGAAAAGGAGAGAGGGGAGAGAGAGAGAAAAAGAGAAGGGGGAGAGAAGAGAAAAGAGAGAAAAAGAGAGAGAACTCTAAACTCTAAAAATTTTTAATTTGAATGGGCCATAGACCCATGTCATTGGGGAGTGGTTACAAACCGAAAAAAAATTTGTATAAGTGTGGGGAAAACCCAAAAATTTATAATTTGAAAATTTTAAATACTTTAAAAAACCCAACCGGTACAATGCACATTCCCCATTTCATTACTCATTCGGTGAACAAAACCCCCCGCATTTTTTAAAGTTTTTTAAAGATAGTTTTGCGGTCAAAATATTTGGGGTTTTTTCCCTCGGGACCCAAAAAGCTTTGGTTAGTTTAACTGCAAAAGGTTGGGTTGGAAATTTATGGGGGAAATATCCCTTTTTTTTTAAAATCCTGATACCGGGGGGAAATGTAAAAAAAGGGAAAACCCTTGGGTTCTCCACCTGCGAAAAAACCGAATGGAAAAAACAATTCTTTTTCCCCGTTATATTTCTAGGGAAAGGGCCGTAGCTTGTGCCGTTCGGGTGTGATACCCCAAACCGTAACCAATCAAACTGATTTTGCCGCAAATGATTAAGTAAAATTAAAATTGGGGTTTAGATCAATTAATCTTGAACTTTTCGTTACAACAAGAAACGATCACTTTTTTTCCAGGTCATGAGACCATTGCTTCTTTTTAATCATTAAAAAACACTATTTTTTAAATTGAACCTTCAAAAATTCCCTTCTCATCCCCCCCCCCCCTTTTTTCCCCAAACCCCTTTCCCCATATCCTTTTGGGTAAAGAAAAAACAAATTGGGGGGGGGATCCCCCATGAATTCTTATTGTTATTATGAAAATGTAGTAGCATTCTATAACAAATTGTGGGGCAAACGATAAAATGGCATTTTCCAAAATTTTTAACCAGTATCTAACACTTTTGGGGTGCAATTTTCCATGAAATGGAAAACGTCCAAATCCCCTTTAAAATCATCACTTTGGGAGTTTTATCTGACTTTTAGAAATCTTTTTATTTAGAACAAGTGCAACTTTTTCTCCCTAAAATTCAAGTTTTCCCCTTTGTTGCCCCAAACTTGGGTCCCAAAACAAAGCTTTGGCTGGATCTGAGCATCAAAAAGTTTTAAAGAAAAATGCGGGAGTTTTTTCCCCCTCTTAAGGGCCCAAAAGCAATTTAAAAAATTTTAATGCCCCCCTTTTTTTCGCTCGATTTGGCTAAAATCTTTCAAACAGTGAGTAAAGGGGACAGCCTATTCGACTAATGAACACCAAGATTTTTAATTCATATTAACAACTGTTATTTTAAATTCCGTCCAAAATTTACATACCTAATGTTCAGAGACATGGGCCGGGCCATTTCAAAAAGATGACTTTTAATTTGACTTATCAAAAATTCACGTTTAAAACCAAAACCCTTTTTTGGTCATCTCATAAAAACACTTTAAATTGGGTTTGCAAGCCTGTGATCGAATCAAAAAAACTAGAATAATATTCAAGGAAAAACAACGAAAAAGAAAAATTTTCCCAAAAAATTAGGGAAAAAGCCCGAATTTTCCCTGTCCCTTCCCCTTTGGGTGATTTTTTTTTTTTCCCCCCAAATTTTTTATTTAACAGAGAAAAAAGGACAGGACTGCATTTTTTTTTTTCCCCGTTTTTAAAAAAACCCTTTGGGAAAAGTGAAAGCTTTGGGCGATTTACGTTCAACTCAAAACCTTTTGCTTTTAAAAAAAAAGTTTTAAATAATTTTTAAACCTGGGCACATTTTCCCCCCCAATTTCCCCTTTTCTTCATGACGGCCCCTAAACTTCCCAAGGGGAAGGGGAAAAGAATCAAAAGCTTTTTTTCTTAAAAACTATAAAACCCCAAAAAATAATTTTTTTTTTTTTAACAAAAATTTTTTTTTCTTCCCCCTTTGGAAAAAAAACAACGTAAAAATTTTGATAACAGGGGGGTATTTTTTTTTTTGAAGCCTGCTTGCCAAACGGTTTTTTCACATTTTTGTGTTCAAAAAAAATTTCCCCTTTTGATAATCTCCATTTTAAAATTTTGGGCTGTATGGGTTTTGCAAAACTTTAAAAAACCCAAAAACCCGATAATTTTTTCATTTAAACCCGATCGCCTTTTTTTTTTAAAAAAGGGGGACGTTTAAAGGCTTCAAAAAAACCACTTTTAACGGGTTGGTACCCTTTGGGGGAAAAATTACATTAAAAAAATGGGAAAAAAAAAGGCAATTTATGGTGTTTTGAAAATTTTTAAAAAAACTTCACCCGGAACCCCCCTAGGACCCCCGCTTTCCTTTTCCCTTTTTTTCGAAAAGCAAGGCAGCAAAAAACTTCTTTCCTTTTGTTATATCTGACTCCAAAAGAATCTGTGGGTTCCCCCGTGCCCGACCCCTAAATTTTCGGGCCGGGGGGTCCCTTTAAACCCCCTTTTTTACTTTTACTGTCCCCTGTATTTGAAACGTTGTCAAAAATTTGACTGAAAAACTTGGGAAAAAAATGGTGTACCCCTGCTCTTTTCTAATGGGTTAAATTTTCTACAAACTTTTTTTGAAAAAACCCCGATCGCAACCTTATTCCAGAATCCTGTCGGATTATTAATTTTTTGCAGGGAAAAGCCTGCAAAATGGGGTTCGTAAGGGATTTTTCCCTTTTTTAATTTTCCCCAGGAGCTCTTTATATTCTCTTCGGTTTTCTTAATTTTTAAGCAGTTCTTTAAAAAAATCGTAAACCCCAAAGTCTGTAATACTGTTCCCCAAAACAAATCTAAGTTTTTTTCTGTTTTAACCCCCATTCTTTGGGCGAACCATGGGTTGAAAATTCCCTTTTCCCTACTGTTAAACGTTTTTTCAAAACATAAAAAACACTGAGCCCAACGGGTTCCCTTAAATATCTGGAAAAGCTTTGTTTTTTGGGCGTTTTTTATTAAAAAGGGGTGCTGTCCCCCAAAAATGTTTTTAAATTCAAAGGATGTTAAAATTTCTTCTTAAATCTTCAAATTTGTTTTGGGGCCCCGGGCAATTTTTTCCCAAACTTAAAATTTTTGGGTCCGTTTTTCCCTTTTTTTCCTATTTAAAGTTTTTAAACCCGTGAGTTTAAAAAACCAAAAAATTCCCCAAAAGGCATGTGGGGTTTTTATTCAAAATTTTGGGGCGAACATTAAATTTAAAAAAACAAAACTTCAACAAACATCGGGAAAAAATTTTAAAATCCAATTTTTTCTTCATCCGCCCGGGGGAAAAATTAAAATGTTAAAATGACCCAAAAAATGTTATCATTCTTGACAGGGCCATTCAAAAAAAATAGATCAAAAAAAGCCACAAACATTCATTAAAAAAAGTTAAACCCAAAAACATTTATCACTTTTTTTCTTTTGAATGTAAGGCTCCTTCCCCTTCGTCGTCATCCCTTTTAGTTTGGGCCAAAAACCTTCAAAATAACATACATCCCCCTTTTTTTCCCCCTTTTAAAAACCCCCCGTGCGTCATTGAAATCCCCAAACAAGGAAAAAAAAGGAAATTTTTCCCAAAAGATTCAAAAAAAAATCAAAAATTTTACATTGTTCTATAATCTTAAAACCATTTTTGATAAATTTCCTTTTTGCGGTAATAGGCAGAAGAGTAGGGGGTCATATTTCCCGACTAGCAAACACTGGTGTGTTGTGCCAAAAACATCTTTGGACAGTTTCAAAAAAACAAAATTTTTATTATTTTTATTCAGTCTTTCCCCCTTGTTCAAACGTTTCTTTTGAAACTGTTTCTTGGGCAAGGAGCCCCCTAAAACCCCCCGATAACCTTTTCGAAAAGGCCCTCGGCCCGTTTGAAAACCTGGGAAAAAAAAAAGTGTCATAAATTCGGAAATAAGGATCTGGGAAAAAAAGGGGGAAAAAAGTTTTTCTACGAGTAAACAAAAAACAAAGTCTTTTAAATAAGAGCGTATTTTCCTTTGGGCAAAAAAACACGGAAAAGGGCCAAACAATATTATTTAAATTTCGAACTTGATGTTTTTCGTGACATGGGTCCGCCCCCCCCCCCCCCCTTTCCCCCCCCCCTATTTTTAAAAATGGGGTTTTGGCCCCCCTTTCCCAAATTGCCCAAACCTTCCCTTGACCCCCCCACCCCCCCCCCCGGGGCCCCGCCCCCATTTCCGTTTTAGGGGTTTGGTCAGGGCCCGTTCCTTTATTTGGGGGGCAGGTGTTGGTTTGTGGGGTTTTGGGCTTCACCTTTTTTGGGTTTTTGTTCCAAAAGTTCCCCTTTTTCCGGTTTGGGGCCCCAATGGGGTTTTTTGGGTTTTTTTGGGTTGGGTTAGATTTAACCTTTTTGTTTGGTTTTATTTTCAAGGTTTTGGATTGGGCCCGTTCCCCTCCGTCGAAATTTTTTCCGTTGGGGGTTTTGTGTTGTTTTGTTGGAGTTGGTTCAAACTGTGGGATTGTTCCAAAGGGGATGGTGTCATTAAGGGGTTTTTTATTTCCCCCCTTTTTAAATGTCTCTTTCCCTTTAAGGGACCTTTTCGTTGTTTTCCACCCGTCCCTTGTTCCTCACTTCCCCCTTTTCTGTAAAACCCCCAAACGAAATTCTCTTTCAAATTTTCAAAAAAAACCTTCCCTTTGGGTTAATTCCGTTTTTTCCAAAAAACATTTCGGGAAAAGGAATTTTTTTTCTTTCCCCGGCTTTCAACTTTATTTTCCCTCCTTTACCCCTTTTTCTTTAAGTAATTTAAACAACCTTTTTCTACACCCCCAACTTTTGGTTTTTTGTTTTACAAAGTCCTGGTCGGGATTTTCTGTTTTTCCCGGTTATAAATTGACGGGGGTTTGTTTTAAAAATTTTGGGGTTTTGAATAAACGGAAAAGTACACAACTTTGGGGGGCCCCTTGGAATTGTATTTTCCCTTTTTGACAAAACGTTAAAACAGTTTACGGTGTGTTAATTTGTCTCATTAAATTGGGGTCCCTGTTTTTCAAAGGGGGGTGTTCAAAACGGGTAAGGGGACTTTTAATTTTTCCAGGGAAAAAACGGGGGGTCTTGCTCTGCCGCCCCGCCGGGGAATTTGGGGAAAGGGGAAAAAAGGGGGGAAAGGAAGAGGAGAAGAAGAGGGGAGGGGGGGAAGGAGGAGAAGAGAGGAGAGAGAGAGGAGAAGGAAAGAAGGAAGGAAAACAGAGGAAGAAGAGGGCAGGGGAGAGAAGAAACCGAAAGGGGAAAGGGGGAACAAAAGATTTAAATGGGGGAAAAGGAGGGGACAGACCACCAAAAACGGGCAAAAAAACGGGCAAGGGGCAGAAACAGGCAGCCGAAAGAAAGGACAAGGAGAAAGGGAACAAAAAAATGAATAAAACCATTTTACAAATCAGCCCTTCAGTTTAAAACCCGGGATCAGTTGCCTCCCTTTTTCCCCCCTCAAAAAATTTTTTCATACCTTTCCCCTTTTTTTTTACGGCTTGTAGTATTGGGAAATAGTAGTTGGTTTTTATTTTTTTTGTTTTTTTGTTGTTGTTGTTACTTTGTTTGGGGTTGGGTTCTTTTTTCTTCCCTTTGTTCGTTCCCGTTAGGTGAGCAGCCCCGGTGTCCCCCCCCCCCGATGAAGGCTGCCGTCTGTCGCAGTTCCTCCGGGGTGCCGTACAGCTTGGCTTCCACTGCTGTCGGTGTTGGCCAGTACTTCCTTCTGGATGCTGCATGCGTCGTACAGTCTTGAAGGATGTGGTCGGTTGTCATTGGTCCCTCACCACAAGGGCACTCTCCACTCTGTCCAATGCCAAATTTTGCGTGCATGTGGTGGAGCAGGCGATTGTGTCCAGTCCTCAGGCGGAAGATCTTGATCTGTTCCCGTCGTCCCAGCAAATGGTATTTGTCTTCTGGGTTGTGTTTGGGGTGCTGGAGGCGCCACTTGATTACTTGCTGTGCCTTGATGATTGTCCTAATTTCATCGTATGACACCAGGTTGTTGGCCTGCGCCTTCTGTGCACCGTCTTTTGCCAGAATATCTGCTTTCTCGTTGCCTCTGATGCCACAGTGTGCTGGTACCAATTGTATCACCACTTTCTCCACTCTGGCACTCAGGGCAACAAGGGCTGAAGTAAGATGGTTGTTGCAGTTGGGTGATAGTGGGGTTAGCAGTTGCTGATGTTTTGGGGTGAACTGTCATGCAGGAGACTGTGATGTGCTTTTCACTAAATCTCCACACGCTCTCTCCCTCTCTCTGTCTCTGTCTCTCCTCTCTCTCCCTCCCTCCCTCTCTCTCTCTCTCTCTCTCTCTCTCTCTCTCTCCTCTCCTCCCTCCCTCTCTCTCTCTCCCGTCTCTCTCTCCCTCCGTCTCTCTCTCTCTTTGTTGCTCATTATGATTGATGTTGAAAAAGAAGTCTCTCTGTTAGAAATAGACACACACACACACACACACACACACACACACACACACACACACACACACACACACACACCACACACACACACACACACAGAGAGAGAGAGAGAGAGAGAGAGAGAGAGAGAGAGAGAGAGGAGAGAGAGAGAGAGAGAGAGAGACGGGAAGCTGGGGAAGACACTGAAATGATTTCAAATGCAAATTACACATATAGTAATTCGAAATAAATGATTTGCTCTCTCTCTCTCTCTCTGTCTCTCTGTCTCTCTGTCTCTCTCTCTCTCTCTCTCTCTCTCTCTCTCTCTCTCTCTCCTCACACACACACACACACACACACACACACACACACACACACACACACACACACACACACACACAAACACACATACACACACACACGCACGCACGCACGCACGCACGCACGCTTGGTCGCATGCACACATGGGCATGCACTTACAAATACACACGCGCACTGGCACGTTGTGTGTGTGTGTGTGTGTGTGTGTGTGTGTGTGTGTGTGGTGTGTGTGTGTGTGTGTGTGTTGTTTTGTCGTTGTGGTGGTGGTGGTTATTGTCGATCAGACAATCCACAATCAACTTCAGGAACACCTTCTGTGCTACACTGCGTGACAAGAGGCTTTCATATATTTTGTATTTTCTCTCTTCACCTCAGCCCACCGTGACGTGACCACCTTTCTTACCCCATGGCATTCTCCTTTCCAAGCCACTACGTCAGCGATGTACACACCACAACGACTCTTCACACTGAGCCGCGTTTGATCGGCCGTCTGGAGTGTCAACTCCATCAGTACTTGACTGCTCCTTAGCTACCGTTCAAGTGATGTCCTGCCCATCTGACTGTCCATCTGACTGTCCATCTGACTGTCCATCTTACTCGTGCTCCTCTTGGCTCTTAGTCAAGCGTGTCAATCTCTCTGCTCCGCTGTTGCGCCACAT
>CM031599.1:22702767-22705267 GCA_018398815.1 Conus ventricosus | reverse complement strand
ACACTTACCTGTGTTTTATGTTCCCGGGTTATTTTTTTCTTCTCCTTGCTGAGAAGGTTCTTTTCTTTCAAACAAAACGTTTTACAGTCACCGTGACATGTACAGAATCATTACACCATACGCAATATTAATACCAGTCACAACCAATATGAGAAAGGAAATAAAAGAGCGACAAATAACATGGTATTCACTGTATGTTGTACATAGCAAACGCTGTTAAGATGAATACAGCGTCGTTAATGTATGAAAGAAAAACAACAAAGCAAGATAAACAGACACACTAACAGTCAAAAACAACAGTGACCAACCCAGCTCAGGACATTTTTCTCCATTAAGCCCCTACCCCTCATCACCTTCCCCCATCCACCCACCCACCCCACACATTTCCATATTGTATCACCCTCTCGTTCACCCCCTTCCCCACCACTCCCCCCCCCCCCCCCACACACACACATCCTCTGTTTCATTTCTCTGTGGCTAGACAGCATTCAATTGACATGACATTTATAAATTGTGACTTACTGTTAATGCATTACTCGTGTTATTTGGCAGACACACCCGAGTGATTCTTTTGAGGATTCAGGAAGCGAAGTGAATGTACGTCTAGCACCAAAGTGATTTTGTTCCAGATACAAGAGTGACTTTGCTCCTGCCGCAAGACCGATTGTGTTGCTCTAGTGACTTTGCTCCGGTTGCCAGGGCTAAATTCCCCCGGGTAGAGTGATTTTGCTTCAGATACCAGAGTGAGTTTCCTCTCGGTAATAGATAGATGGGACTAACTGTGTAAACCTCCCAACGGTGATAAATCAAAAGTGTTAACTGAAGAGTTCTGGCCTGTTTTGATTAAATACAGCATACGAAAAGGATCATTTGGCACTGGGATAGAATAAGAAATATTTTACCTGCACGTACCAGTTAAGATCAGACAAGTGTTATGGCTAACACATACGTAGGAAATATTATTGCATTATCTTATCATCTGATTAACAATTTTTAATGCGAAGTGTCTAGCGAGAACCAAACCTTTTGATTCTCTCTACTGGTATAAAATGTTCAAGGAAGTAAAGATTTCTGCCTTTGGCTAGAGTACACGCAAGTACAAAGATAGTCTGTATGAATATAAATTCAACACATATGAAAATAGTCAGACAGCAAGCTTTAATCTAAAATCGTAAAAGAAAGTCTAGCATGATCATAATTGGCCATTGAGAGTCATTGTAAGAGCTGAAACATAAAGAAAAATGCTTCTGTCCTGTTTTCTTAGGAGCTTTGGGATTTGTTTTCAGAGAGAGAGAGAGAGAGAGAGAGAGAAGAGAGAGAGAGAGAGAGAGAGAGAGAGAGAGAGAGAGAGAGAGAGACAGACAGACAGACAGACAGACAGACAGACAGAGAGACAGAGACAGAGACAGAGACAGAGGCAGAGACAGAGACGGACAGGCAGAGACAGAGTCAGAGACAGAGACAGAGAAACAGAGAGACAAAGTGAGAAAGCTTTGACATTTTCCTCCATCGTTGAACTTTAGCACGGTTCCATTATGAAAACAAAGTGTCAAATCAACAATGCTATGGTGAAACCTTTTTTAGCCAAAGAGATAGACAGACAGACAGACAGAGACAGACACACAGACAGACAGACAGAGACAGAGACAGGGACAGACAGACAGACAGACAGACAGACAGACAGACAGACAGACATAGAAATGTTGGAAGCAAATTTCTAGAATCCTGCTGGAGATGGTCACTATCGATTTCCAGATGAAAGCTACGGCTTTAACAATCACATGTTTGCAACAAATAAAAACAGCAAAGGTCTGGGTAGAGTCTGAACATGACGCTCAGGATGCGCAACAAATGAACTACTTAACTCACTGTGCCTTATATCCCATTCCACCGCACAGATCCCTAGCGACTCTGCAGTAAACGTTGTGCCCATGTGGGTTACTCCAATTCGATCGATGCATGCAGATATCACGCTGCTGTCACCAAACGTTTTGTGCTGAATTGAAAAAAAAAAGTGGAGTTTGGTGGTTCTGGCGTTTCCCGTCTTCTAAGCAATTGTAAGAAATACGCTTGGAAGTCAATGCACGTATGCTTTTATTTCTGGGTTCTGGAAATGCTTCTTGGATTTGGAATCAGGAGTTCAAGAACAGTGCTGGTCGTAGGCACGTGACTGGCATCCTGGAAAACTTGACAGCCCGCCTCAGTTTGTAGTCTGTGGTAAAACATTTCATCTCGGATCACTTTCATATTTCCAAGGCTGCCTGATCAGTGTGTTAATGATACATGCAAGGATGGAAAAAAAAACTCGCTGCAAGAAACGAGGCATCAAACTCTCTCTATTCGTGAATTCTTTCCACCAGTCTGACCGCCGCTGGTGCAATGTAATTACTCGAACCTGACATTTTGCCATGGATATTTGATCACGTGACATGCCTTGAGCACGTACGGTGTCGAACCTGTCATTAATTGAAACTTTCCGACTTTTTAAAGCATGTTTTTT
>CM031599.1:22690267-22692767 GCA_018398815.1 Conus ventricosus | reverse complement strand
AAGAAAGAAAGAAGTAAATACATAAATACGCAGATAAATGAACAAATAAAAAAAAATAAATAAATAAACAGACGAATAAGTACATGAATGAATACATGGGTGAAAAAATAAATAGATAGATGAATACATCGGATACATCAATCAATCAACAATCAATCAACAATCAATCAATCAATCAATCAATCAATCAATCAATCAATCAATCAATCAAAGGAAACAAAGCCTTCAGTGTTGTATCACTCAGCCGGAAGCTGCACACAACTAACTGTACATCATCCAACTGTTCTGTCAGCTCGAATGATCTGGGATCTTTGAGGTCTGTAAATAGTGCAGCTACTGAAGAGCCGTTAAGAAGGAACATTTGAAACTGGGCATAGTACGAGGGAGTGGGGCACACACACACACACACACACACACACACACACACACACACACACACACACACACACACACACACACACACACACACACACACACACACACACACACACACACACACACGCACACACGCACAAGAGAGAGAGAGAGAGAGAGAGAGAGAAGAGAGAGAGAGAGAGAGAGAGAGAGAGAGAGAGAGAGAGAGAGAGAGAGAGAGAGAGATCTTTAATACGCAAGGATGAAGATTTCGGGCCAAGACCTAGTCTTACAATCTGTCCTTGTCATGCATACATTATGTCAACACATATCAACATATCATTCATACCGACAATTCAACACAGCAGCACTTTCATGTAATTCAAGACTGACAAGCCGACTATCCATAAACGTAATATTGACATGGTGCAGGGTAGTCAAACAAAGGAACAAAACAAAACAGTGGGAGAGAGAGGATGGTAGGTGGGGGAGGTCAAGAGGGATGGGAGTGGTGATGAGCGACTTAATGAAGTAGGCTACATAATCACACACAGAAGAGAGAGAGAGAGAGAGAGAGAGAGAGAGAGAGAGAGAGAGAGAGAGAGAGAGAGAGAGAGAGAGAGAGAAGGAGGGTCGGAGAGAGAACCAATGAAAGGAATGATACTCGAGATTCGATTGGTGATAAACAACAATATAACGGGACAGTTGTTCCTTCTGACGAATCCTCTTTTGAAGAACACCGAAGACACAAACATGCGTTCTCAAGAAGCACAGTTGATGAAAGAATAACTAATTGCTTGTTGGAGGTGATCTCTTGCAGAGTAAGGTCATTTACTGGTCACAAAAGTGTTATATTTTTTTAAAGGTTGACCAATGCTTTGCACAAAGGATGACCCATGCTTTACACAAAAACCCACCTGGCTGCCATTAGTGTTGTGCTAGAATACCTCCCGCCTCCCCTCTCCCTAACCTGGACTAATTTCAACTGGCTGATGATGACTTTGTTTCTGGAATCAGAATGACTTTGCTCATCTGTACTAGAACGACTTTGCCAAGATGCCAGAATGAATTTGTTCCAGATGTCAAAGTGACCTGGTCCAGGAACCAGACTAACTCTTCTCCAGGCACCAAATAGCTTTGTTTCATATGCCAGAGTAATTTTCAGCCAGGAATCAGAGTGAATGTAGTCCCAGAACCTGCGTGAATTTGCTTCAGATATAAGCGTGATTTTGTATCAGATATAAGGTCGACGTTACTCGAGGGCACAAGATTGATTGTTCTGCACATGTTACGAGAGGGACTTTGCTCCAGGTGCCAGTGTAATTTTCCCCAAGATATCAGAGTAAAATGAATGATGGGACTAACTATCTGTACACCCAGCAGGCGATAAACCAAGAGTGTTCATTGAATAGTGCTGGTCTGTTTTAACATCGCATACAAGAAGGATCCTCACACATTAAGGAAAGAATGCATAATATTTTACTATCGCTTACCTTTCCAGTTCAGACAGGCGTTGTGGCAAACAGATACATCACAACTATTATCATATAACCTTATTATATGACGTATACTTTGTTGTCGTGTCTCCTAACAACTGTTACGTCTAAAATTTCCGATTCTCTCTACTTGGATTCAGTGTTCCTGGGAGTACATGTCACTGGGAAGATAGTCTATATGAATATCAAATCAACAGTTTAAAAAAAAGTTAGACAGCGTATGGAATGAAACATTAAGAGAATACAGACAGGGTGAATTTATAGCTCCTGTTGTGTTTACGTTGAAACTACAATTTTCATTTTAAAACCACTAAATAGTCTGTTATATTCGTAACTGTGTATGTTTTCTTGTGGGAGCTGAAACTGACAAGACGTTTTGTGCTATTTTCTTAAGCCCTTTTTGATAATATATTTTAAGAGAGAGAGAGAGAGAGAGAGAGAGAGAGAGAGAGAGAGAGAGAGAGAGAGAGAGAGAGAGAGAGAGAGAGAGACAGACAGACAGACAGACAGACAGACAGACAGACAGACAGACAGACAGACAAAGAGACAGAGACAGATTGATGCACAGAGAGAGAGGCACGTACGGAGGGAGGGAACAAGCTAGGGCAGATTCAGATTCAGATCAGAGAGAGAGAGAGAGAGAGAGAGAG
>CM031599.1:22667767-22672767 GCA_018398815.1 Conus ventricosus | reverse complement strand
GAAATATAACATCAAAGGAAAACGTTTTCAAAAGACCAAGAAACTAGAACAGAAAAGGAAGGGAAATCAAAGAAAACAAAGAGAAAGCAATCAAACATCACTTCTGGAGAACCATCTCCAGGTCGAAAATGAGACATGAAACTGTTTCGTATAACCATAATCTGACCACCTTATGGACAGCAAAAGAGGCCCCAAACTACAAGAAATAATCATGTTAAAAATCGCTTTCAAACGGTTGTTGTGTTTGTTTTCGTTGTTGCGCTGCAGCTATTACTAGTGTCGCTATTCTTGCTACGTTGTGGTGATAATAATGGTGCGAGCTTGATTGGAGGAATTAGATTTTGAAATGCCCAAGGGTCAGAATAATACATTAGCATCACTTTTTTTTTTTTTTAGCGAGAATAGAAACCTATGCGGGAAAGATGTGCGGGGCGGGGAGGGGGGTGGATAGAAGCCGTGCGGGAAAGATGTGCGGGGCGGGGAGGGGGGGTGGATAGAAACCTATGCGGAAAGATTTTGCAGGGCGGGAATGGGGGGAGGAAGGGGAAGAAGGGGTGTGGGAGGAGAGTCGGGGAGGAGGGAGGAAAGAACGGAGGGGCGTGTAGAGTGGGAGTTAAGTGTTGTTTCATTTACTCCACAGTTAATCTCCTAACGTGCCTTTTTACTGACGACAGTGATTTTAGTGTGGACAAATTCGCTTTAGGCGAATAACCATACTGACCGTGAACATAAACTGTGAATTTAGCTGAAGCCAAAACAGCAACAACAACAACAACGACAACAACGATAACAACGACAACAACGACAAACAACAAACAACAACAACAACAACAACAACAGCAACACGAAATTAACAACCAAGTAAACTGAATACGCGCACGTGCGAACGTCTGTTTGTTTGTTAAAAGATACCAGAGGAAACTAATTCTATACATTGTGCATCGCAAAACCTCAGTCATCGAACCTTGTAAAGGGACAGACGAAAAATAGCTACAAAAGAAATAACATTTTTTTACCCTCCCGACTGCTATAGCTGTGGACCATCTCAAACATTGAAATAGGTCTGAGCAATGACTTTGTCTTTTATTCCACGGTTTCCGCCGACCCCCCCTCTCTCCTCTCCTCTCTCCCTCTCTCTCTCTCTCTCCCCCTCCTCTCTCCTCTCTCCTCTCCTCTCCTCTCTCTCTCTGTATTGGAAAATGTAAAAAAAGAAGACGACTGGTTTGATAGGAATGCAAGACTTAACAAAAGAAATGCTCGTAACGTATTGAACAGATTTCGACGTTCTCTGTCAGAACCGTCTCGTGCGGCCTATTGCAAAGCTAGGAGAGAATACAAACATCTTTTAAAAAGAAAAAAAAAACAATATAATGAAGATTTATTGACGAAATTAGTTAATTCTGTGAATAATCAAAAAGATTTTGGGATTGCTTTTCACAAAATTTTGAAAAAAAAGAAAACAACCTGTAAACAATATAAGTCTAAGAAATATGGTTTAATCATTTCAGGGATCTGCTTGAAGGAAATGCTAGCTTTCAAAATGATATGGGAAATGAAAATTACATCGATGGAACCGATTATGACGACAACAATCTAAATCGTCCCATTTCCAAAGAAGAAGTTCTAATTGCTCTAAGAAAGATCAAACCTCGCAAAGCTGCAGGACCAGACGGAATTGTGGGTGAACTAATAAAAACTGCTTGTCAGTCAAACTTGTTTCTAGTTTTTTTAGTTAAAATCTTTAACTCCTGTTTAAATCAAGGTAATCCCAGACGTTGGTCCGAGTCTATTGTTATCCCATTGTAAAAAAAAGGGAGATGCAAACAATCCAAATAATTATAGAGGAATTTCGTTGTGTAATATCGCAGTAAACTGTACAGTGCTATTATAAACAGAGATTGCAGGAGTGGGTGGAAAAAATAATAATACCGAGAATATCAAGCTGGGCTTAAGAAAAATTATTCTACGTTGACCACATGTTCACACTGAGGGCATTTGTACAAAAACATTTTGTTTAAATCGTAAATTGTATGTTGCATTCATTGATTTTGAGAAGGCGTTTTGATTCAGTAAACAGAACTTTGCTGTGGCCTATCCTGTTTAAAAATGGTATTCATGGAAACTTTATAAATGTTTTTAAGTATGTATTATAGTGTAAAGGCAAGAGTGCGACTGGCGCTGCTTTAACAGACTATATAAACTGTACCTCTGGCGTGAAACAGGGCGATGTCTGCAGCCCTCTTTGTTCTCTTTATTCATTAATGAATTAACACAGGAAGTTTATACGTTGTGGAAGGCACGGTGCAAATTTCATAAATGATGGTTTGGAATTTTCATTCTTCTTTTGGCTGAAAGATGTAGCCTTGGGATCAGAAACAGTAATTGGGCTACAAACCCAGTAAATACTTTTCAAAGAGTTTTCTGCTTCATTAAATTAAAAGTTAATATGGCAAAAAGCAATATAATTGTTTTTAGAAAGGGTGGATATCTTGCAGCGAGAGAGAGAAAGGACATATAATGGTTCCCATAATGCCTGTTGTAAATGTATATAAATACTTAGGTATATATTTCTCAACGCGC
This sequence comes from Conus ventricosus, assembly GCA_018398815.1. Taxonomy (NCBI): domain Eukaryota; kingdom Metazoa; phylum Mollusca; class Gastropoda; order Neogastropoda; family Conidae; genus Conus; species Conus ventricosus. The sequence continues at coordinate 22,670,187 of CM031599.1, read as the reverse complement.
TTGAGCTTTGTCTTTGCTTGCAAGGATTAGCAGTAGAGCCAAAACTGTGTTACTGTGCATACTAAAGAAATTGTCGTTGCTAAATAATGACTCCCTTACTTTTTTTTTGAGGTTATTTGATGCCCAAGTTCAACCTATGGTGGGAGTATGGAGCTGAAGTATGGGGCCTTGATGCTGCGCTATTGTACATTGTGAGAAGATCCATCTTTTTGCTCTGAAAAAATTCCTTGGAGTATCATTGCAAACACCAAATGATTTGGTTTATGTGAAACAGCTAGATTTCCAATATGTGTTCGATACTGGCTTAGAATATTCAGATGCAGGATTACAGATTACCTTACAAAGCATATCGAATGATGTTACACTTTGATGAAAAGAGGGAAAAAAAACTGGTGACTAATGTGAAATGATATTGTGTGAATATGGTTTCGGATTTGTATGGATAAACCAAGGTGCGGTGATGTGGGGTTTTTTATCAAGGTATTCCGAGAAAGACTGGTTGATTGCAGTTAGCAAAACTGGAATTCTCCATGTACAGAACAGTGACAGATTTGAATTATACAGAACATATAACCATTTACGATGTTTACCTTCTACATGTCAATGAAAATAACAAACATATAAAACGCATTATGACTAAGTTTAGATTTGTGTTTCTGATCTATTTACTCGTTTTTCCGTTATAGACAGTCGTCTACCAGAAATCTGATCTGTCCATTATGTCAAATTACGAAAGAGGAGAAGTTCATTTTGTAATTTGGTTTTTCCAGTATTAAAAAATCTTAGAGAGCAATCCATCCCCAAATATTCAATAATCCTTGCCTTTTCAAGTTAACCCTGTTTAAAGTCGTCATCGATGAAAACACTGTTAAACAGTTAGCTATTTATTTATATAAAGCATTCAAGAAGCGAAGTGTGTATATAACGTATAAAGAATCCAATGTCAATTTCGACATGAATTACAGTTGGTATACCCCCCTTCTAAGGGGCTATGGCCTATATGAATAAAACATTTGATCTTGAGTCTCTCTCTCTCTCTCTCTCTCTCTCTCCCTCTCTTCTCTCTCCTCTCTCCTCTCCAGAATACCAGTCGAACTTGCTAGAAAATTGCTTTCAAGTAAAGCTGTGGTTAATAATAATAAAAAAAATTCCTTCATAGTCAGGCCTGAACTAATACTTCCAGAAAAGTTATAAAGCCCAAGGAGATCACCCAACTTAAAGGCCAAATCTCCTGAAGGCTTTGGCACGGCCAAATTGTGTTTAAAAAGAATCCAGACTCTGGTGTTTGAACCGACAGTCCTGAAGGCATAACAGTGTGGAGGGGATCCATTCTCTCACAGCCTCTAGCGGGGCTAAAGTGTACGAAAAATGGGACGGGACAGAAACGCTGGCTTCTACAAATCTGAGTTGATTTTTAAGGGAACTATTGTGTCTGGGATTTCTCCTGTGAGATATCAGCTTTCCGATTACATTCACGACCCCCCCCCCCCCCCCCCCCCCCCTCTTCTCTCTTTACAGCACGGTTAGGAACCGTTTCCGACCATGATCCTCTTCCTTGAATGCGTGCGTGTGAATGTGTACATGTGTGTTTCAATGTTTTCCAACTTCCGCTGCTCTCCCCCATCCCCTCTCTGGCTTTTGCAAATTCGCCTTCCCGAATCTGGGCATTCTTTCAGTAATGTGAGCCACCTCCCTCCCCCTCTCCCCCCTCGCCATTTCCCTTCCCTCACCACACATGCTTTCTAACCCCACGCTGTGCCCTGTGCTGTCTGTCTGTCTGTCTGTCTATTCTGTCTGTCTGTCTGTCTGTTTTCTCTCTCTCACTCTCTCTCTCTCTCTCTCTCTCTCTCCCCTCTCTCTCTCTCCCCTCTCTCTCTCTCTCTCTCTCTCTGTCTCTGTCTCTATGTCTGTCTCTTTGTCTCTCTCTGTCTCCCTGTGTCTGTGTCTGTCTTTCTCTCTCACACTGTGTGTGTGTGTGTGTGTGTGTGTGTGTGTGTGTGTGTGTGTGTGTGTGTGTGTGTGTGTGTGTGTGTGTGTGTGTGTGTGTCTGTGTGTCTAAGTGTCCGTGAGTCTGTCTGTCTGTCTGTCTGTCTGTCTGTCTCTCTCTCTCTCTCCCTCTCTCTCTCTCTCTCTCCTTTTCTCTCTCTCTCTCTCTCTCTCCTCGTTCGTAGATGAAGATGTTCTGGAAAGCGAAGAGATTTCAGCACCACAAGAGCCTGCCGTCACTCTTCCCCTGCCTCCCCCCTCCGCCCTCCCAATTGTTATGCATATAAGCATGCAGAAGTGCGCCTAAAGCACTCCGTTACCAACAAGCTGACCTGCGTGCCCAAGATGATATTGAATGCAATAAAAAGTAATGCAAACACGGTAACAGGGCCAAGATTGAAGAAAAGCGACGACGACGATGACGATGATGAATG
>CM031599.1:22638621-22653226 GCA_018398815.1 Conus ventricosus | reverse complement strand
CCAACCCTGAATCACCAGGTTCTCTCCCATCCCCACCGACTACGCATCACCAGATGCATAAACGGAGAAAGAATTTTGGATATAATTAGAATGGCCAGGTTAAAGATTGAATTAACCAGAGAAAAGGTCTCAAACAATATTTCTTTTACAATTTTGAAAACAAAAGAAAATTGCGCAAAAGAGAAGAATAAGCCGGCTAACAACAACAAACCAAAACAAACAAATCACGAAACTGATGCTTACCAGCTACCCGTGGGTGACCCAGAAGAGGCGGGTCAAACGACTCTCTCTGCCCTCTGTCCAGTCGAGAGGACAGAAGCGCAGATGCGGAGAAAGAAGAAGTGATGTCCCTCTCCTACAGGCCGACTGTAGGAATTGAAGATACTGACTGTACCCTCGATGATACGGTGAAGAACCAAGACCGGAGCAGGCGCTCCCAGAGACATCTTCTCTCGAGTGAAGAGCTAACCTCCCTCAGCGATGGCGGCCAACATGCCACGCTGCGTCACAGAGTGAGCATACTTCAAACTAAAAGAAATGAAGCACGTGCGACAGGTAAAAAGACAGGCGGAGGCCGATAGACAGCAAGTTCGAGAGAAAGGTACCAGCCACCCATGAACCTGCAGGATGAATAGCACGGGCAGTGGGATTAGAGAGAGAGAGAGAGAAAGCAAACCGAAGTTGAGCTGAACTACACCAAGGTGCAACCGCACCACAAGCCACATTAAGGGACGGATACACGACAACAGCAACGACAATAAATAAATGAGTAATTCCGCCACCCTAGATGGGTCAAACGTCGTAGGCCTCGTGACAAACTCGTGACACCCATTTACATTTTTTAGCCGTCAAAAAAGTTTCAGAAAAGCATTCAACTCTGGCCTTTACATGTAAGTCTTATGCCAGAGGACAATAGTCGGAAAGAGATTGAAATAACGCCGTATGGGAAAAAAACAGTACATCCTCCCAGAAGAGAAACGGTTTTAAAGGAAGCTTCTACAAAATTACAGTTCTTTCCACATAGGAAATTAGGAGACACGTTCACAATGATATTTGAAATTTCTGTCTTTAAAGATGTGGAGAGGGATGGGGTTGTGGGGCGTTAGTGACGTCCTTATAAAAGGAATTAATGTTAGCTGGCAAAAACTTAGACGTTTAAACGTCTTAAAGTTACCATCGTCGTTCTTCACAATGGTGAGGATATTAAGACCATAACAACAAGCAACAAAATCAATGTTGACTTAAATAGAAACAATCTTACAGAACTGAATTGGATTAATGTTACACATTTAGGCCTCATAGGGTTTTATTATACTGAAACAGTTTTAACGGAAAGTATGATAAAAATAATAACTGGATTAGATTAAATTATGTTATAAAACTATGGAGCAGACAACTTTGGTGTCAATGCCAATGTTAAACTTTATGATAAAATCCCTCATTGTTCAATGATTTGTGGGCAGACTGGCTGTGGAAAAACAATATTTGTCCTCGACCTATTACAAACGTTTTATCGTTATAATTTTGATCATATTGTGATTTTCTGCCCAACACTTAAATGGAACAAAGCATATAATGATAGAAGGTTTATATGGGCGGATGATAACATATATTTAATTAATCCCAGCAATAAGCTAAGTGAGTGTTTAGAACACTTTTATAAATTGTTTGAGGGAACGCAGACACTATTTATTATAGATGACTGTTCGGCAGAAAGAGACATAGTTAAAAGAGAAAACACTTTGTCAAAACTGGCTTTCAGTGGAAGACATGCTGGGATAAGTGTGGATTTTATGTCAAAAATATAACTCCGTTTTAAAAGACTTTAGAGAACAATTAAAGACTGTAGTTTTATTTCACATGAAAGACAGAGACGCATTTGATGAATGTATGCGCGAAAATGATGTTATTGAAAATGATCAGGAAAAACACAGGATTCAGCAAAAACTAAAATCTGAAAAGTTTAGTAAATTAGTATTGAAAACGGATAACCCTACACAGTATGTTTGTTTGTAAAAAATCGTTATGTTTTTGGTTATTGAAGTCTTACTTGTCAGAGAACGTAAAAACGCCGGTTCTAGAGTCAACCGGTCGAAACTGGTTGAGACCGGTTGAGCTAGAACCGGCGTTTTTACGTTCTCTGAAGTACTTGAACACTATGGTACAAATGCATCAGCTGGGGATGAGAACATTACGTGTGCGACCGTTTTATGATTACCCCGCCACATGGGACGCCACACTGCGACTTTGGGAGTTTTTGGAGACTGATAATGTTATGCTAGGAGCTTGTCACAACTGAAGACAATCCCCGCACAACTATGCAGAGCATAACAAGATTTTGATCTCGCCTTGGTGTTCTAGCCTATGTCAATTGCCTGTCACAGCCTTAAGCCAAGGCGGGACCCTCAACGTAATTCCTTTCATTTCAGTCAGTAATTCATCAACCCATCAATCGTAATTCCTGTTCAGTGTAGTCTCCGAACGTAGCTGATGTGGTGTAGCGTACATGGATAGTCAGCATGCAGAGATACCTTGATAAAATTAAACTGAAAGTTTCGACAATTATATGTTCTTCAAACATCACAAGCGGAGAGATATGCAAAAAGCATTAAACAATATTTAAACTAGGAACGTAATAAACACAAACATTATAATGTTACTGTGATATGAGGGAAGAAAAAAAGGAAGGGGAAGGGGGTGAAGAGAAAGGAGACGAGGGTACAAGCCGATTGAAAAAGAAAATATAAATGTATACTCAATATAGGAGGGTTTTCCCATGTGATGCAGCATTGGAAAAAAACAGCATTTGGAATTAGCCAAGAGAGTGCATTGAAGGTATTAAGAAATAAAGGAATGGGGTGGGATGCGTAAAAGTAGTCAGGTTAGCATGTATCTTTGGTGTGATTAGAAAAAAAAAAATCTGCAAGTATGTTTCCAAACTGTCACATGAATTTGTTCTTATGCATGTCTCTGTATGACAGAAATCGCTTATGCTGAAATAAAAGAAATGTCGATTAAAAAAACAAAAACAAACAAACGATAAATAAATGAGAGAGAGAGAGAGAGGAGAGAGAGAGAGAGAGAGAGAGAGCGATAGAGAGAGAGAGAGAGAGGGGATAAATGGTACAGGGATAAATGCAGCCATGGACTGATATTTGGGTAAGACCAGAATGAAAGTTAGGGAAGTTGTAGGCATCACCAGAAATTTTCAATATTTTATAAAAATGAACAACGTTGTAGGCATTTCTTAATTCGTGACATTAACTGCACACTGTTCATGTAGAGCAGAAACGTTATGCCAATTTTTTTTTTTTTTTTTTTTGCTGTCTCAACCTCTGCGCCACCTCAGAGGCAGTGCACCCACGCCGCTCATTCCGACACCCCGACGTTATGCTAATCTTAGTAATAGAGGGATCTGGGATGAGCGGTAACTTAATAAATGCCCTACTTGCTCTGCCATTTATTTTTTCGATTACTCAACCCTAAACGGGATGTGCACAAAATTGTACAAGTTCTTGTGTCATGGCGTTTCATCTTATAAGACTGATTTTAAAAAGAAAATGAAATCCATGCATTATTTCTCACGAAAATCTTGAAAATCAGAAAAAAAATCTTACCTCTCAATTTAGAAAGAGAGGGTGCTACTTACCGCCACATCTCTGTCTAAATTTTGCTTCATTTTCCGCCTCAGTCCTTCGTTCAGAAACTTACCTCTCCATGTTAAAGACAGCTGAAAAAATACTGGATCCGCCTTTGATCCGGACTGCAACTAATGAATGGTTATGTCCGTGAGCCACGCTCTGTCTTTCCGATAGAACTGATTATAACTAGTTTTGCAGTGTCTGCATAAAACAAACAAAAACAAACAAACCAATAATAAATGGATGCGGGTGAAACACAACAACAACAACAACAATAACATCATCATCATCATCGTCGTCGTCATCATCAACAACAACAACAACAAACACCTCATACCATCTTTGGCGAATTGATTATGAGAAACATTAATTACCAAGTTGTTCCAGAGTTACTTTGTGGACCAACAACCAGACTGTTACTTCAACAGTTCCTGTTCCGAGGTGCTTCTTCGACACTCAGGGTAATAATGTGACGGACGGGAATGGAGTGTGCAAGTAGGAGTGGAAAATTCGGTAGAAGAATGGAGGAGGAGAAGAGGAAGGTGGCGGGAAAGGGAAAGGGAGGGGTACGCAGGTGTTCTGTTTGTCTATGTAGACATTGATGTATTGCCAACTGTCAGGTGTTTTTGAAAGTGGCTGGAAGCAATGGATTAGCAAAACCCATGATTATTAGGAAAAAAGACTAGTTGGTTTGATGCTTAATGTGGTTCAAGGCCTTGGGGGTTCAACGACGATGACAACGACGGCAACATCAGCAGAAACGAAACAAAACCAACAACAACCCAGAAAAAGTCATCATGAGCAAAGGCAACAAAATCAGCTGCAACAAAACAAAACAAGGCAAAACAAAGCAAAGCAAATCTAAGCAAACAAAACCAACCAACCAGCCAACCAAAAACCAAGACAAAACAAACAAAAACAAAAACAAAGCAAAGCAAGGCAAAGGGAAATAATCGTCATGAGCGATGTGAAGAATAATCTCAGCAGAAACATGCATAAAAACACAGACACAGACACTCACAACACACACACACACACACACACACACACACACACACACACACACACACACACACACACACAGTACACCCACCAACCCACCCACCCAGCCACACACAACCAGCAAGATAGCAACTCCAAACTGACCATCTTCACAAACGCAGGTCACGCTGCAGTCTGTTTGACTTACTTGACCTATCCGTCTTCGTTCCCACTGCAACACAGTGTCTTCGCTGCCGATCTCCAACGTGATCAGTCTTGGAGGTATCTCTTTTTTTCTTTCCCCCGGGATATTTCTCGCTTGTTCCAGCTCCTTCGTCTTGGCTCTTTACCACGTTGTAACTGGTCGTCCACTTTTTCAACTCACCGGGGAGTCTAATCCTGCGCATGTCATGCGATGTCGTGGGCAGGGTTTGTCTAGTCCACTTCCATTGATTTGGATTCTGATGGTGTCGTCGACCTGGCTCTGACTAGCTCGGCACCAAACGTCTATAGTTATCCCCACCCCCATTCCCCTCATCAATACAGATAGTGTGTCGATGTAAGTTTGCTCTATGGTATTCATAGTCAGTAACATTGTTTTGATTTTTTTTTAAAACTACAAATTGATTGAAAGAACTGCATTTATTCAGAGTCTACATGTTTTCAGCTCACAGCTCTAAAAAGAAAAGGAAACATTATTTTGGATTCTGAAGGGCAGACTAGGTTTCAAAGTGTTTGGATACTGATAGTTGGCTCTTCTCTGTCTAGCAGCAAATTCACTCATCACAACTCTTTAGCCATTTTTCTCAGTAAATGGCAAAACAAGGTAGGGTAACTCTTGGTCCAAGAAATGAAAGGATTACACGTACATAACTCCAAACAAATGGAATTCATCTCTCTCTCTCTCTCTCTCTCTCTCTCTCTCTCTCTCTCTCTCTCTCTCTCTCAGTCAGCCTATGTGCATCAACTGATCGACGTTTTCCTGCCTGACTGTCATCTTGCCTGCTTGTGTGTCTGTCAGTCTGTATATATATATATATATATATATATATATATATATATATATATATATATATATATATATATATATATATCTGTACCTCGTCTGCTTGTCTGTCACTCATTTTCCCTCTGTCCATCTGTATGTCCATCTGTCTGTCTGCCTGCCTCTGTCTCTGTATTTCCGTCCATGTCTCTGTGACTCTGTCTCTGTCTGACTGTCTGTCTGTCTGTCTGTCTGTCTGTCTGTCTGTCTTTCGTTCTTTGTCTCTGTCTGTCTGTCTGTCTGTCTGTCTGTCTGTCTGTCTCTCTCTCTCTCTCTCTCTCTCTCTCTCTCTCTCTCTCTCTCTCTCTGGAATCATTATCTTCATTCATTCCCCATTTTTGGTCCATGTTCTTGTTAAACAGCACGCCTCTCAAAAAGAAATTCTTGGCATTCTCGGCAATGAAATGTCCATTTTCGTTTCCGTTTCGCTCTTTTGCAAAGAGGCCCCAGGGGTTAGTCTTTGTCCCCTTAAATTCCCCGGACAGGCTCTTTGTTACGTGCGCACATCCGACATTGAATGTCATCTTCGATGTTTTGTCTTTTTCTTTGGTGGCCTTTTGGATACGACTGTGCATTTGGTCTGCTCTGTCCGCTCAATGGCCTTTTGTTTGAGGATCGAATACGGCAAGAGAAAATTCACTCGGAGTAAAGAGAAATGTCGAAAGCGTATTGCAAGAGGCGGCAAATGCAATTGAGAAAAAATAAAAGAAACGGATGTGCGCACTCACAGGCGGACCTAGAACTGTGCAAGCGCAGTCATGCATATGACGTACACAAGCTAACATTTCAAACACACACACACACACACACAACACAACACAACACAACACAACTGAAGCCATTCATTAATAGAAACTAGACTAGTTTTCAAACCAAAACACAAAGAAACACACAAAACGAGCAACTCAGTGAATGTACAGCAGAAAACGTGAATTTTCAACAAACTACACGCACACGTGCACTCATACGCAAACACACACATACACTTGTAATAGTGGCGGAAACGATGCTAGGTAGGTACCCAAAGTCTGACCAGCGTGCGCAGGTTAGTCATCAGCTAATTCGCTTTTACCTTAGTCATTAATTTATTCATCCTGCGCAGTGTACTCTCCAAACATAACAGATGTCATGCAGCGTGCATTATCAATCTGCATGCAGAGACGCCTCCATGATGAAACCAAAACTGAACCTTTCGACAATTGTATGTTCCTCAGATGCCACAAGCGGCCATACATGCAAAACAAACAAAACAACACGTGTAAACAAACAAGTAACGTAATAAACACAAACACTATAGCGTTACTTGGGGATGAGGGAAAAAAAAAAAGAGGAAGGGGAAGAGGTGAAGACACATGAGACAAGAGTAAAAGCCGCATGAAAAAGAAAATATAAATGCATGCTCTATCAAGGAAATGGGGTTTTCCCATGTGATGTTACATTTGAAAACTAACATTTGGAGCTACCTAAGAGACTGTGTGGAACAATCATTAAGAAACACACACACACACGCACGCACACACACACACACACACACACACACACACACACACACGCACACACACACACACACACACACACACACACACACACACACACACACACACACACACACACACACACACATACGCACATTCACACACAGAGCAACCAAAAACTATCATGATCATCTTCACACACTCATGGCACGCTACAGTCTGTTTGACTTACGTGACCTATTCGTCTTCGTTGCCACTGCAACACAGGGTCTTCGTTCAGTGTGATCAGTCTTGGGGTGTTTCTTTTTTTTTCCTTCTCCGGGATATTCTCGCTTTTCCGGGTCAATTATCATGGTTCTTTGCCATGTTGTGACTGATCGTCCACTTTTTCAACTCACCGAGGATTCTATTCCTGTGCATGTCAAGTAATGTCGCGCGCTGGGTATGTTTGATCCACTTCCATTATTTCAGATTCTGATGGTGTCACCGACCTGTCTCTGGCTGGTTCGGCATCAAACATCCACAGTTTTGTTTTTAACGTCAACGCAGTTGGTATGTCGATGGCAAGTTTTTTTCTCATTAAAAAAAGAAGGAGTTTGCTTTATGGTATTCCCAATCAGTAAGAAAGGCCATTCTTTTGATTTTGAAAAAAAGAGTACAAATTTATTTAGGAACTGCATTTGTACAGTCTACACTTTTCCAGCTCACAACTGCAAAAGAAAAGAAAATAGCTGATTTCTGAAGAGCAGACTAGGTCACAAATAATCTGTATACTAACAGTAAGTTCTTCTCTGTAGAAACCAGTCTACGCACTGCAACACATGAGCCGTTCATCTCAGTAAATAACGGAAAAACATGTCGTAGGCAGCCTTCGTTTGGAATTATGGCGTGTAATTATTTCATCGCTGGAGCAGGTATTGCCGTGTTTGTTCATTATTTACTGTTTCGCCTTTTTATTGGAAGGATTTCCTTCCATTCTTCCCACTGTCAAAAGTTGAAACAAATTTTAAATGTAATTAATAGCGAACCGCCAAGAAAACGTAGACAAACGAATCACAAGACAAAACGCGACACGTTTCGACCTCTTAAGGTCTTCTTCAGGCAAGATACATAACACCCAGGACAACAAAAATGGACGAGCAATCACTTATCCTCATTAAACGCCCATCTTGTGCTGAAGTAAATGAAGACAAGTGATTGCTCGTTCATTTTCGTTGTCCTGAGTGTTTTCTATTTTGCCTGAAGAAGACTGAAGAGGTCGAAGCACGTCATGTTTTGTCTTGTGATTCGTTTGTCTACGTTTTCTTGACGGTTCGCTATTAATTTACTTTTATAGCTGGTTATCCTTCGTTGTCTTTCTCGTACAAATTACGAGGTATTGACAAGCGTTGCAAGCGAATCGAGCCTATCTTGCATCGTTGATTCTTTCGGTTTTGATATTTTTATCAAGTGTTCCGCGTGACATATACTGTGCAGATGCTGTATATACAGAAGATAGAATTATGGAATACCTACAGAGGTTTCTTGATGAACTTTAATAAACACAAGTGCAAGTCCATGAAGCGCAAGAAGCTTCCAAAAGGTTCCCAAAATGTTGCTTAGAGTTTACATATATTGCCTGGCTATATTATATCATGGTTCCAAAACTTTGAAGAATGATCCATACGTTCAGAATGGCTGCAATACGTAATCATTCTGTCCTTTCCCTAAACTATAGGTAACAGGGTTTTGGATGTTTGGCAAAGAGTAAGCTGTGACTTTTATTGAAACTGAGGAACACATCTCCATTTTCAAGATCGCTGTAACTGTCATAGCAAGGTCCAAATCTTTGCCAGACAGTTCAGTTGTTGGCCTGCGCTTGTTTGTCCCCCACTATTAGATTGTTCGTCTATGTATTTGTCTGACTTTATTCAAGTTTAAAAGGCTGTGCCAGTCTTGAATAAAAGTTACTCTGTGTTAGGTTTCCTTATGGGAGCAAAACATACCCCACTTGTTTACTGTTTTTCATGTCAGTTTCCTTGTGTTTTTTGCCGTGTTGTAACTAGTCGTCCACTCACCTGGGTTTCCAGTCCAGTGCATGTTGTGCGATGTCGCGCGCAGGATACATCCAATCCATTTTCATACTTAGGGTTCTGATGGTATCGCTGATTAATTTTGTCTGTGGCTGATCCAGCATCGAACTTCTATAATTTTTTAACCAGTCAATACAGATGGTATGTCGATGGCAAGGTGCCCCCCCCCCCTTTTTTTAGTCTGCTTTAAGGTATTCCTTCTCAGTAAGGAACCATCTTACTCTTTTGAAATTTTATTTGAAAAATACGAATCGATTGAAGAACTGCATTTAGACAGAGTCAACACGTTTTCAGTTCAAAGCTGTATAAAAAAAAATAGCTGGGTTCAAAAGAGCAGACTAGGTTACAAGCAGTTTGAATGCTGACACTTCTTCTCTGTCCAACAGCCAGTTCAGTCATCACAACCCTTTGACCATTCTTCTCAGTAAACGCAACTCTTGATTCAATGGTGGAATAATTACAAGCCCATAACTCCAGACAAACGTTGCATTCGTCGAAAGCAGCATTCCCTTCATCGCTAGAGCAAATGTGCCCTTCATGTTCGTTATTTACGGTTCCCCACCTTATTCAAGATCTTCTTTCATTCTTTCCAGTCTCAATAGCAGAAAATTCGGAAGATCTGTGTTGAATGGGTTTTTCTTTAACCTCATAGCTGGTTACGCTCCAGTGCCTTTCTTGTAGACTTTAACAAGATATTGACAAGTGTTTCATGTGGACTAAATCAGTCCGTATCGTTGATTTTTTTAAATAGAAAAAGACACATGTAGGTTTGATTCTTTTTCATCAATTGTTCTGTGTGACGTACACTTTGCAGATGATTTTCATACATATGATGAAAATACGTAATCTAAGATGGTAACACTTCCAATACCTCTTAAATTTTGGCCGCAAAATCTGTTGTGGAAGTATCAGCTATACAGATCAACACTTTAAAGAGCCAATAGCTGACAGAGAGCCTGACAGCTTCGCATGAATGGATAGCGTGGATATGTATAGCATGCGCGCGCGCGCGCGCGCGCGCGCGCGCGCGTGTGTGTGTGTGTGTGTGTGTGTGTGTGTGTGTGTGTGTGTGTGTGTGTGTGTGTGTGTGTGTGTGTGAAACTGCATGACAGGGCTGTACTCTACTCTTTCTTTCATGATGCATATTGGCGTCAACCAGTCCCGAGAAGTACAGACACATCCATACAACTCACATCGAACATAAATAAGTTAAATAACCTTGGTGTTGATCGATTTACAGATCCCTCAATTAAGTTTACTAAAATATAGATTACCCAGCATGTTAAGAGTGGCTAGAAATGAGTGAAATATGTAAGCTTGAAGAAGAAGAAGAAGAAGAAGAAGAAGAAGAAGAAGAAGAAGAAGAAACAAGATTATTGTTTTGACATGCAGCAACAATCCACAATCACCACCGCCAAAGTCGAAAACAACCATGACAATGGTGGCAACCAACATTTTTTTAACGATAATCGATGTCTCTGAGACCATCTGATTGACCGAAGCATCTGTAAAAGCAGATTCCAAAAATTAGTTTTCCAGGTCGGTGATAGGTGAACAGTCTAGAGGGCCAAAACTGGGTTCATGCTCACACCCCCATCCTCCTTTCGCCCTTTCTCCCCATCACCTTTCCACCTCTTCTAGGGTATACGCATCTCTTTTGTACGTGTTCTTTCTAACTTAACTTGCGGGTCTTCAGAGAAAGCTTTGAAAAGGATGACCAGAAACGTGTCAACTAACCTTTTTACGTGAACACACGAGTTAAGAGAGAATACACCACACGTACGCCCCCCTCTCTCTCTCTCTCTCTCTCTCCTCTCTCTCTCTCTCTCTCTCTGTTTTTAAAATCGATTTCATGTTTCAAGGAATAAAAAAGGCAGTCATGCTGAAATGAAAACCGAGATCAACCTGACCCACTAACCTCACCGATCATTCTGTCAGCTCAAAGATGAAACCAGTTCACAGATATGACTTTCGAAAGAATGCACATGCGTCAATTCTCCCCCCCCCCCCCTCTCCCCCTCCCAACCCTGTCATTATCGGCAACGGATGAGAAATTTAATTATCTGTGAAACTGTGGGATCCAGGAAAATTGTGCTGTAAGGGAAATAATCATCCCGGTTTACTGTGGAACTGTGATCGTTGCCTTTGTTAGACTTCTCAAAACACGGTGGATTGAACATTTGTTTGACTCCTCAAAACACGGTGGATTGAATATCTTTTTGCCCAGCAAAATACACAAACTGTTGACTCCCTTTTCTGGACTCTCCTCCTCCCCCACTGCCCCTCCCCCATCCCTGATCTAAACACAACAACACCCACACACAGACACCCACTCAAACAGAGACACAGGCATTCTCTGTGTGTCTGTGTGTCTGTCTCGCCATTGGAGGAAATCTTGTGTGTGTGTGTGTGTGTTTTGTGTGTGTGTGTGTGTGTGTGTGTGTGTGTGTGTGTGTGTGTGTGTGAGTGTGTGTGTGTGTGTGTGTGTGTGTGTGTGTGTGTGTGTGTATGTGTGTGTGTGTGTACGCGCGTGCGTGCGCGCGCGCAAGTGTGTGTGTGTGTGTGTGTGTGTGTGTGTGTGTGTGTGTGTGTGTGTGTGTGTGTGTGTGTGTGTGTGTGTGTGTGTAGCGTGGGGTTGTGTAGAGTGGTGAAGATTGTAATGGTGGAATCCATGGATCCCCCCCCCCTTCCACCTTCCTTCTCTGTCTTCCAGATCTAATTTACGGGACTGATACTTCAGACTTTTTGACAAACGCTCTGTGCTTATAGAATTGTACACTGCTGTACATAATACTGTGACAAAGCATAAAAAAGGACAGGCTAATAGCCATCAATTTCATCCATCCCAACTTTTAATAGGCGGCTGGCTGTAGAATAACAAAATCGTATTGTTGATGAAGTTGATAAAAGGAACCATGTGATCGGGTAAGCTCAGGAATCAGTTGACATGCCACGCAGGGAACATAAATCGATACTAAAATGAAAAACGATACAAATTAAGAGAGAGAGAGAGGGGGGGGGGGGGCTGGGTACGTGTGAGTGTATGTGTGCACGACAGAGAGAGAGAGAGAGAGAGAGAGAGAGAGAGAGAGAGAGAGAGAGAGAGAGAGAGAGAGAGAGAGAGAGAGAGATTCAGATTCAGATGTTTTATTCTTATATGCCTTTGCCCCTCAGAAGGGGGATATACATGAAGCCCAATAAAGCCACATCACCAGATTCAAGACAATAATCACATTGCATAAACTCTTCGCCTTTTGAAAGCATTGTGTACATAAACTGCAATCTACTTAAGAATGCTTTCATTCTTAGACGACATTAACAAGACAAGCCTGAACGGGCAAGGACTTGTATAAAATTTCCGTGGAAGTGAATTGTTCTGTTATATCCTGTAATTCTGGACAAGTTAATGCAAAATGCGCTTCATCTTCTCTTGGCTGTCCACATAATGGACACAACAGATCAGAGGATTGGTTCGTTTGTAACGGTAATGATGAACAAAAATATTAGTCACACCAATTCTAAACTTCGTCATTAAAAACTTCAGGTGCCTGTCCATACGCAACGACATGTACTTTGGGGAGAGAATGCAGATCATTAAATGTTCTATGAAAAATAAACCTGTTACTGTTTGAATATGAACATTCCAATCTTGCCATCTACAGTCAATAAGTCTTTCTTTAAACTTATGGACAAACTTGTTCATATCTCCGACACCTTGGTTAAGCCATACATACCCAAAACCATACTCGTATAATTTCGCTCTAACATGCGACACCCAATTCATCATGCCTCTATTATCTAGTTCTAAAAGCATTTCATACGCTTTATTAGCAAATGTATGTTCAGCCATCTGAGTTAGTTTTAACCAGTACTTGACACATTTAACAGTGGAGTGCAAATATAAGGGATATCTGTCAGTCTCACCGTACACAAGATCATTTGGGATTTTGTGGTGATACACCCAAAAACTTTTTTTTAGCAAATAAATGAATCTTTTCACAATTTTCGGCGGCAGCATCACGACCCCTACAGTTCAGCCCCATATTGTAGCATAGGCAGGAGTTCAGCCCCATATTGTAGCATAGGCAGGAGTTCAGCCCCATATTGTAGCATAGGCAGGAGTTCAGCCCCATATTGTAGCATAGGCAGGAGTTCAGCCCCATATTGTAGCATAGGCAGGATTTAAGCATCAAACAATTTCAAAAACAAGGCAAGTGATTGATTGATGAGCATCGACAATTTCTTCATAATAAATAGCAATACATTTTCGCTCTGCAAGCAATATCTTTACATGCAAAAGTGAAGCTTAATCGGGTAGAGAAATATACACCTAAGTACTTACACACATTTACAACAGGCACATTCATTGCATTATATGTCAATTTTTCTCTACCAGAGAGATAACCACCTTTTCTGAAAACAATTACGTTACTCTTACTCATCTTTACTTTCAACTAGAGTTAATCAGCTGCTCTTTGCAAACTATTCAACTGAGTTTGGAGGCCTGTTATAGTCTCTGATATTAATGCAACATCATCAGCAAGAAGTATAGAATAAATATTTCTAGAACATCATTTATAAAATGAGCACCATGTCTTCCAGAGTTTGTCACTTCGGAAGTCAACTTATTAATAGATAAAGAAAACAAAACTGGGCTGCAAACATAACCCTGCTTAACACCAGACGTACAATTAATAAAATCTGTTAAAGCAGCACCACAACGCACTCTTACCTTTACACGGTCATACATACTCATAACACATTTATACATCTTTCCACGAATACTATATATTTTTTTTAACAAAATAGGCCAAAGTGTAGTTCTATTAACAAAATCAAATGCTTTATCAAAATCGATGAAAGCAACATATGATTTACGATTCAGACAAAACTGCTTTTGAACAAAAGCTAATAATGTGAACATATGGTCTACGGTGGAATGATTTCGTTTAAAGCCAGCTTCAATGTCGCCTGTAATATTATTATCCCCAACCCAAACTTGAAGTCATTTATTGATGATCGTACTATACTGTTCACTACATACATTACACAGTGAACTGAGAGAGAGAGAGAGAGAGAGAGAGAGAAGAACACACACACACACACACACACACACACACACACACACACACACACACACACACACACACACACACACACACGAACGCACGCACGCACGCACGCATGCACACACATACACACAGAGAGGCACTCACGCACGGACGGACGCACGCTCGCACGCTTGCGCACGCGCGCACGCACACACACACACACACACACACACACACACACACACACACACACACACACACACACACACACACACACACACACACACACACACACACACACACTGGTAACAACAACAGCAACAATATAAGCCAGCGGTAA
>CM031599.1:22628621-22633621 GCA_018398815.1 Conus ventricosus | reverse complement strand
TATAAGAACTATGCAACGCAAACCGTACCAATAATATCCCATGAAACGTTAAACACAAATTTCAACAGTAACAATATGAGCTCATTTCAACAAATCAAAAAGAAAGCCTGAACAGAATGAGAACATTTTAAAACGAACTTAAAAAATAACACCAGCAACAAAACTAACGACACAAGCGGCATGCGTGCATTCAAACGCAAATTTCGGGAGTGATTTTTTTTAAACACAAGTTTCAGCAGTAATAACATCACCATTATCATGATAAGAATTTCAACATGCATGGAAAAAAAGCTCCAACAGTATGGGAATATTTCGACGCGAGTATCAAGCAAGAATATAAGAACTATGCAACGCAAACCGTACCAATAATATCCCATGAAACGTTAAACACAAATTTCAACAGTAACAATATGAGCTCATTTCAACAAATCAAAAAGAAAGCCTGAACAGAATGAGAACATTTTAAAACGAACTTAAAAAATAACACCAGCAACAAAACTATAAGAACATTTCAACAGGAATTCAAACAATTAAACCAGCACTGGCAGTAAGAAAACAGCCACATCGATTTTGAGCGTTAACACCACCATCAGAAATATATGGCAAAAATTCAATACAAATCTGAACAACTACACAATATTGGCAAGGTTAGCAAATTTCAACCGAAGTTGTACCATCTAAACAATACAAAGAGTCGTTTCTAAAAGCTGCTGCAGCAATGACAAGAACAGCAGACACAGTAGCAGCAGCATGCATGCATCTATGTACACTGCCTCACTCAAACAGACAGGACAGTCTGGGACACTGAAGTGACTAGGGGAATGAAGCGGCCATCTGTCAATCACTGGCGCTTGTTTTTTGTCTGGCTGCACCACGGAATTAATTCTAGAGCTGCCAGGACACAGCCAGGATCCACTGTTTTCTCCCTTCGACCCTGGCAGCCCCACTTCGACCCCCTTGCCTCATCTCGCACCTTGCCCTCCCTTCCCTTCCTCTTCCTTTCTCTCATCCTTTCTGTTAAAAGGCAGAGAATCAGGCCAGGACAAGAGCTGCTGCAGAAGCAACATTATTAATGGCCAAAATTTCAGCTGCGTGGACGCGCGCACGCGCGCGCGCACACACACACACACACACACAGAGAGAGAGAGAGAGAGAGAGAGAGAGAGAGAGAGAGAGAGAGAGAGAGAGAGCGAGACACAGAGAGAGAGAGAGAGAGAGAGAGAGAGAGAGAGACAGACAGACAGGCAGACAGAGAGACGGAGAGAGACAGATACAGAGAGACAGACAGAGAGACGGAGAGAGACAGAGAGAGACAGAGAGAGACATAGACAGAGAGACAGAGCGACCAAGATGATATATATATATATATATATATATATATATATATATATATATATATATATATATATATATATATATATATATATATATATATTTAAAGTTCAAATCTTTGCCAAGTCATTACTATAACGACTGAAGAATTGTTAACCTGCACTTGTTTTCCCCCACTACTTAATTGTTCAACATTCTATTGTTTGGTCAATCAGTGGGAGATTGCATCTCTTAAGAGATCCAAGTAAAGGTTGTTCTGTACAATTCTTAGCCGCTCACAATGCTTGGGTTATTGAACAGCAGAGCTGACCACTCAGACTGTTCCATATCTTTTGACCTCCCTTGCATCCTTGATTGGATCCTCAAGCATAGGCTCAAAGATTGTCCCCTACATTTGATACTGTTTGAATAATGCTTTTAGTTTTTCAGCAACTTTTTTCCTGTCCACACCTTTGTTTTGTTCCATTTACTACCCTTCGCTGGCTGCTTTGGGGGTGCTGTTGGATTCTTTTTTTGAACCCTTGGCGGTGAGAACACCACAGAATTATGGACTGTGGTGTGTCTCTATTTGACACCAAGAGCACAGACACAATCAGTCGTGTCTCCCTGATGAGTCCGATCCAGCGGACGAAAGGCCTAGGAGCAGGCAATACAAATAAATGTGCCTTCGAGAGAGATTATGATGGTTCCCTCAGGCAGCAAGTGAAGGGCTTCTCATAGTTATAATATATTCCCCCATTTTCTTCATCTTCTATTTTTTTTTTAAAGTTCAAATCTTTGTCAAGTCATTACTATAACGACTTAAGAATTGTTAACCTGCACTTGTTTTCCCCCACTACTTAATTGTTCAGCATTGTATATATATATATATATATATAGAGAGAGAGAGAGAGAGAGAGAGAGAGAGAGCACACATGCTTTAGCTTGATTGCAAACGTGTGTGTGTGTGTGTGTGTGTGTGATGAGCGCAACTGGGTAGATGAGGTAGATGAATGAAATTATCATGGTGTAACCACTGGAGCTTCCACTCTCCTCTCCACTACACCCTTTATGCCTCGTGCCTGATTCGCCAGACTTCCCTCCAGACACTCCGTGTTTCCAGGATACTGTGATACATGAGAATGTGTCAGAAAAAAAACCCAGACAGGTTAACAACCAGCGATTTCAGCCAACCAAACAGTGCGAAGAGGTGGTTGGGAGTATCATAATGAAATGATGCATCAGTTTCTTTTACAATTAACCATGTGATCTGTTTAGCTCATAAATCAACTGATACATAATCTGAGGGATGTAAATTGACTCTAACTTCAATTATATTATAACTGACAGAGAGAGAGAGAGAGAGAGAGAGAGAGAGAGAGAGAGAGAGAGAGCTTTTATCAGCTACACAGCATCAACAATGTTAGTGAATGTCAACAGGAAGTTTTACGATTAATAAACAATGTAAGAATTCGTTTCTAAAAGGTGGAGCAGAAATGAGAAGAGCAGTAGCAGCATCCACACATACCAGTACCCTCAAACAGAAAGGTCAGTCTGGGGCATTGATGTGACTAGAGGAGGTACGAAGCAGCAATCTGTCAATCACTGGCACTTGTTTTTGTCTGGCTACACCATGGAATTTATTCTAGAGCAGGCATGATCCAGCCAGTACCCACTCGATGCTGGGAACTTCATACGAACCCCCATCCATCGTCTCACACTTTCCTCTCTCTTTCCTTCCACTTGTTTTGCCTCATCCCCATCCTGATTATACGCCCGGCAGCTTGACCAGGACAAGTGCTTCACAGAGGCAACTTTGTTAATGGCCAAAGCAACAGAGAAAGTGTATGGACTCCTCCTTCTCCAACTCCTGTTTAAATCCTATCCCCATCTTTCTGCTACTCCACTCCCCATGTCTGCAAATCTGCGCATTTTGTTTGGGAACAGGCATAGAAATTCAGTAGGAGAGAGAGAGAGAGAGAGAGAGAGAGAGAGAGAGAGAGAGAGAGAGAGCATGTGCATTTATGCTTTAGTCTCGTTTTGAAACTGTATGCCTTCGCGCGCACGCGCGCGCGCGCGCGCGCGCGTGCGTGCGTGCGTGCGTGTGTGTGTGTGTGTGTGCGTGCGCGCGCGTGTGTGTGTGTGTGTGTGTGTGTGTGTGTGTGTGTGTGTGTGTGTGTGTGTGTGTGTGTGTGTATGTGCGTGCGTGCATGTGTGCGTGCGTGCGTGCGTGCTTGCGCGCGCACGCGTGTGCGCGCGCGCGCGCGCGTGTGTGTGTGTGTGTGTGTGTGTGTGTGTGTGTGTGTGTGTGTGTGTGTGTGTGTGTGCGTCTGTGTGTGTGTCTGTGTGTGGTGTGATGACTGCGACTGAGAAGATGCGGTAGATAAGAGAAGTCAACCTGGTGAAACCTCTGGAACTCGTCCCCCCCCCCCCCCCCTCCATTCCACTAAACCTTTTACGTCTCAAGCCTGATCCTTTAGACTTCCCAGCAGACACACTGTGTTTCTAGCATACTGTAACACATAAGAATCTGACAAGGGAAAAGGACAAGTCAATGACTATCAATCACAGCCAACCAATGATTACAAAGAGGTGGCTGGCTGTTATCATTGAAAATGATGCTGTATTTTATTTCAAAAGGAACACGTGATTATTTAGCTCATGAATATGCTGATATAAGATCCGAGGGATGAAAATCGACGCTAACGGCCGTTGCCGAGAGAGAGAGAGAGAGAGAGAGAGAGAGAGAGAGAGAGAGAGAGAGAGAGAGAGAGAGAGAGAGAGAGAGAGAGAGAGAGAGAGAGAGAGAGACGGATACGATACTGATGATTTAATCATTATAGGCCATGGCCCCTTATGATGGGGTGGATTACACATTGACAAAATTGATATTGTAAAGCACATTCAACAAAACGAAAACAGCACATACTCAAGAACACACTGTGCTTCGGAATTTGAAGGCTTTGTGTAGGTGCAAAGCAAAATTTTTAACAACATCCTCTTTAGTGCAGGCCATAAGTAAGATGAGTCTAAATACAGATGGTTGTCTATAATATTTAGGCGGACTGAATTCATCTTTAAGACCACTCAAGACAGTACACTGCAATACAAAATGAACTTGATCTTCACATGCATTTTTGCATAATGGACAGGTGAGATCAGAATTGTAATGGTGCCTATAACGAAAATGATGAACAAAGACATCCGATATTCCAAATCTAATCTTGTCATTATAAATGTTAGATGTCTGTCCTTTTTCATTGACAAGTAAGTCGGAATATGGTGCAAGGAGTTATACTGTTTATACAGATCAAATCTTGTACTGTCATTTATGTGGGAATTCCATTCTTGCCATCTGCTATCAACCAGTCTTGTACGAACCATTCGGATAAAAGTCGGTTCATCTCCTATACCCTGATTATTTTTTAACAAGACATATCCAAAGCCTAATTCATATAATTTTACTCTCAGCCTTGTAGCCCAGTTTGGTTTCCCCCTAGCATCCAGGTTACACAACATTTTATAAGCTTTCTTTAGCAATCTAGACTCGTTCATTTTTATCAGTTTCAACCAGCAACGAATACATCTAACTGAAGAATTCAGAGGTATTGGATACCTATTAGTTTCCCCATAAACTAAATCATTGGATGTTTGTAGTGAAACCCCAAGAAACCTCTTTAAAGCAAATA
>CM031599.1:22613426-22622621 GCA_018398815.1 Conus ventricosus | reverse complement strand
TATCAGTCGGTAAAGGTTCACATTGGTTGGCGTCAGATGATCCACTGAATTGCTGTCTGGTGTCTTCTTCCCTGACCACCCTCTCTTCCTTTTCTCTCCCCTCTCCTCTCTCTCTCTCCTCTCTCTCTCTCTCCTCTCTCTCTCTCTCTCTTCTTCCGTCTGTCTGTCTTCTCTCTCTCTCTCTTCTCTCTCTCTCCCCTCTCTCTCTCTCCTCTCTCTCTCTCTCTCTCTCTCTCTCCCTTCTATCAAACTCATATTAGAGTGAAAGTGTATTCCTCGGGTCGTATGACACATGGTTCAAGACTGAACCAATTATTTGGTGCCTACCTTCCAGAGGAAAAAACCACATCATGTGTGTGTGTGGGGTGGGGTGTGTGTGTGTGTTTTGTGTGTGTGTGTGTGTGTGTGTGCCTATTTTTCGTGCCCCCTAAATAGCATTGCACCCCGTCCACGTCACTTATTCTGACCCTGTGTCCACAGCCCCAGCCAACCTGCCTGCCACAGCCCTGGCAATGGCAAAACAACATGGAACAGTCAATGTCCAGTCGTCAAGAAGCAAAAGAAAATCAAGCTCGTACTTATCCTTGGAATTTATTATGTTTGTTGTATTTTAGTCCTTGCGGATTCATTCCAAGAACTGGCCCCTCAGCACTTGTGTCTTTGAGGGTATTTTTTTTATATTTTCTACTTTTCACAGAAAATGTAGCTTGTTTTGTTTTTTTATGATTTTTTTTTTGCTTTTAGATGGCACCTTTGGTGGTTTTTGAAAACCAACAAAATACTAGGGTTTTGCACCCACCCTTTTTGGGTTTGTTTTTCTTAAAACAAAAAAAGGGGCAGAGGGTCAAATTACCACTTTCCGGGGTCCTGAGGAAAAACACCAAGTTTCAAAATTTGGGTTATGCCCAGGAGTTATTGTTGGAGTTTTCCCTCCCTTTTTGGAGGATGTCCCCCCCCTTGGAAAATTTAAAAGTTTGCGAAGGGGTTTTTTGGAAGTTTTTTTTATTTTTCCCTTTCCACCCACTCAGACTTCTTTTAGTTAGGCAGAATCTTTCGCCACTGAGTAGATGCGTTTCCCTATTTCTTAAATCTAAGACGAAGAGAAAGCTTGTTTAAAATTCAATATTTCTTGCGTCTTTGCAACACCAAGCGCTCTGTAAGTGCTGGAACGGTGGGTATTATCCTGGAATTTATTAGTTTGTTGTATTTTATTCCCTTGCGGATTTATTCAGAATTTTCCCTCGCACTTGTGTCTTTGGGGATATTTTTTTTAATTTTTCTACTTTTCACAAGAATATGTAGCTTGTTTTGCTTTTTCCCTGATTTTCTTTTTTTTTAGATGGCCCTTTGGTTGGTTTTTTGAAAACTAAACAAACATACTACGGTATTGAAACCCAGCCTTTTCTGGGATTGCATTTTTCTTAAAACTGAAAGCAGAGGAGTAAAATTACCACTTTCGCGGTCCACTGAGGAGAAACCACCAAGTTTCGAAATATCGGTATATGACCAGGAGTTTTTATGTTAGTGAGTTTTTCCCCCCTATTGGAGGATGTCTCTCCCCTTGGAGAAATAAGCTTGCTGAAGGCTCATTTTGAGAAGCATTTATTTTATTTTTCCCCATCCACCCACCAAGCACATACTGTTAGTTAGGCAGAATCATCTGCCCCCTGCAGGGATGAATGCGTATCTCCCCCTATTTCTTCAATCTAAGACAGAAGACAAGCTTTTTTTATAATTCAAATATTATTTATATATATATATATTTTAATTTTATATATATATATAATATATAAATTGTCAACTCGGGTGTGTCGATGGAGGAAGGACTGCGCACAGCCCCAAAACACTCACACTTGCTTACGATCTCATTCATATATCATGCTTTCGTACATCAACCCCTAGTAAAGTCTACAACTTTACTCAATGATTTTTAGACGAACTCAATGCATATGGGAATCAACCAAAAATAAAACATTCTCTCTTTTCCCGAACTTCACAAAATCAATTTATCTAAAGCATCATTAACTAACCGGGTATAAAATAGATTTCTACTTTACCCGGCCAGGTGATCTTAACTATTCACGAATCACTTGTCTTTTTTTTTTCTTTCTTTTTTTTCACCTGTCACTTTCACAAGCCACACAACTGTTGGCAGTGGTCAGGTTTGACTGCTGGCCCCTTGCGTTGGACTGCCAAACACTGGCAGGTTAGAACTGCTGACACTGGCGTTGGTCTGTGGGTTCTGCTTGACGAAGTGACGCTGGGCCAGGTTTGGGGTCGATACCCCCGGTTTAATGGGAAAAGTGACTATCATACATCGATCTGTTTCTCCTCTCTTTCTTCCCGCATTAACGCATTGCACTCCTCTCTCTCTTTCTAGTCTGCTCTATCAAATGGACATGGTTGCTTTCTTTTCGGGTTTTTTTTTCTTTCTTTTCTCTTCATTAGTTAGCAACTCTCTTCTCCACATCTCTCTTTTGTTCTCCCTCTGCAGACTTTATCTGGTGCTAATGCCTCCACTTTTGGGTTTTCTTCTCTCCTCCCTCATCTCCTCTGTTCTTCCCCTCCCGCAGAGCTTACACCCAGAACCTCTTCCTCCTGTCTCTCGTTTGTTCTCCCCCCTCTCTCTCACTCCGCATTCCTTTATCCCCTAACTCCGGGGTCCAAGGCGAGTACCATTGGTCAGTATTTTTACCGCTTCGTGCCCGAGTTATCTCCCTCTAATTCATTGGATATTCAAATCATGACAGTCACGCCTACAAACCGCCTTACTCTCTGTGGTGGTCATTTAATTGATTACCTGATTTCACCCCCACCACACCTACCTTCTCCCTCTCCCTTTTCGGCGACGTCGACCTAATTGTGGCACTGGTCCTACAAATTGGCCGGATGAGTCTGATCCAGGCGTCGAGACTCGTCTGACCAGACATCGAGGCGTCGGTCAGCTACTTAGTCTGACTGGCTGGACCGTACCGTCTCGTAGAGGATTAGGATTAATCTCCTCGCGTGCTCAAATTGGCCGGATGAGTCTGATCCGGCGTCGAACTCGTTTGAACCAGACATCGAGGCGTCGGTAGCTACTTAGTCCATCTGGCTGGACCGTACCGTCTCCGTGAACCTCTCCGCTAAGCTTAATTGGCTGGACCGACACATGGGCCCGTCTACCTGGCGCCTAGAATATTTGAGTTTGAGCTTATGTCCAAACAACTGGACCACGACTTTGGTTGTTTATTTTTTTGTCCATGACAATTTCCCCCTTGCAAAAGACTATGCACCGCATTGTCTCAAAACAACGGTACAAAAAGGACAACAACCGAATTTGCTGACACACAGCTACACGTGCAAAGTTTGAAAAATACTTACAACAAACGGTTTATAAATTATAAAATATATCATTTGTGAATATCACCCCAATGAGTTATCATTGACGTGCACTCTTGCGTTATTTCAACTCATTTTATAACAACCTCGTGCGCACTTATGCAATTCCCCTACCTGCGGATTTGCCATCTCTCCTCTTCACAATTCTTATGAAAAGCACAATATAATATGATCACGATCCATGACACTTCACTGAGGAATCTCCATCCTCACTTATTGCAAATAATGCATCACTACACAAGCGACTGTATGCTCCAAGCATAACTACATTTACATGAACAAATCTCACACACAAATATGAACCATAGCCAACTGGGAATGAACCCATATCCAATCAACATAACTGTAATCAACACATATTATCAACAAAGCACCCCGGATATGACTGACTTCCTCTGAGTTGCAGCTTGCTAGACTACACTGCTTAAATAGTCAGCTCCGACATTCTGTCGACCTGGAATGTACTGCACTCGGTACCTGTAGGGCTGCAGTGCCATTGCCCAACGCAGAACCCTGCTGTTTTTCGCTGCGCCTCCTGCAGGAATTTGAGTGGTTGATGATCTGTCTCTATCACGAACTCTTTCCCATACAAGTATTTGTGGAAACTTCTGCACGGCCCACACGACAGCTAAACACTCCTTCTCCACCGTTGCGTACCCTTCTTCACACTTTGTCAACTTCCTGCTAGCATACCTCACAGGAAACTCGACCCCTTCATGCTCCTGCAACAATACTGCACCTATCCCACCACCTGATGCATCTGTCCGCAACAAAAATGGTTTGGACATATCTGGTAGCTCAAGATGGGACGGGAACCTAGTCTTTCCAACACCGTCTGCAGTGCTTGCTCTGCAGCGTCTGACCACTCGACCACTGCCGGTTTCCCTGCCTTGACCAAATCACTGAGAGGACTCGTGATTGCAGCGAAATTTGGAACAACTCCCTATAGAAACCAATAAAACCTAGCAGACTCCTGACTTCTGTTTTGGTCTTCAGTCTCTCTGAATTCATCATCTTCTCCACCTTTCCCTTTTCTGCTGCTTTGTGTTGCCTCCGACAACAAAACCTAGGAACTCCTACCTGTCTAGCCCTTCATACAGTGACACATCCCTGTATGACTCTTCTGGAAATTAGGCAACAAAATCTCCCCTTCTCTGCTGGGTCTCTTTCACCTCATCAATGATATGCTGCTGCGCCTATGTGCTGAGTCTCACGCTGAATATATTTGCGGAGAAAATTCGCATGGAAAAGTTTTAGTTTCCCATTCACATCAATTCGGTAATCCCGACCGACATTTTCAGTGATGGTGAATGGTCCTTTCCAATGCATCAGCAGCTTGTTGTGACCCGTGGGAAGCAGTACCAGGACTTGATCTCCCACCTTGAGGGATTGCTTCCTCACCTTCCTGTCATATTGCTTCTTCTGAACGACCCTAGCCTCCTGCAAACTTTCCCTTGCAACCTTACGTGTCTCATACCTGTGCCCACCTTTGGAACAGGGCGAGATTGGGCCAATCAGATCAACAGCCACTCTCCTGAATGGTGTGTCAATTAAAGGGGGATGTTTAAGAGGCGCCTTCCTCTTCACCCCTCTTGTGGCTGACCTTTGACACACGTCACATGACATGCAGAAACGCTTGATGTCTGCCATTGCCCCTGGCCAACGAAAATCATCAAAGATTCGGTCAGCTGTTTTGCTGGTGCCGAGATGACCTGCCATGAGCGACTCGTGACCCACTGACATGACAGTCTCACGATAACCTGCTGGTACCTCTAACTGAGTTGTCACCTTACCTGTCTTCCCCTTGGTGAACACTCGGTACAACAGCCCGCCTTTCACAAGAAATTCTGTCTCACCTCCTCTAACCACCTGTTCCTCTCCACCTCTTGCCAACTCCCAAGACTTCACGAGCGAAGGGTCTTGTTCCTGCGCTGCCCTAAACTCATCAGGCGACACATCTATGCCTGACGTCCTTGCCGGAACGACTAACGGTTTATCAACCTTTTCCTCCTTCTTGCTCCGTGTTTGAACTGCTGCCCCTGTAGCAGTCTACAACTCAGGATCCCCTGGATCCCTTGCACCTGGTAGTTTTCCATTGATCAAATCATGAAGGTTTCTCCATCTCCAACGCAGACAAAACTCGCCTGAGACGTAGGGGTACGTACTTCTATCTTAGATCTGGGAACTCCCTCACAGTGCAATCGGATTAGAGTTCAGTTCTGGATTTTTTTTTTTTTGCCCTGTCTTAATCCCTTCCTCGACAGCGTTGTTCGTACCACACCACCATGAACAAAACATGTGTCTCGTATACACTTTCAACCTCTGCTGGCCAATCCCACCCTTCTTCACTGGTTAACGAACCATCAGCCAAGTGCCTCCATCCTGACACTGGACTGCTGTCAGTGGTAGCCATAGGCGCACTCACCCTCTTCAGATGGATCCTTTGGCCTTTTCACGACACGCGTAGGTCGTTTCCCCTGGCGACCTTATCGACTTCTTGCGATGCTGCTGCTTCTGGAACCTCATGCGACCAATCCCTCCTCATATGTCCCTTCTTTGGACAATGAAAACATAATGTCCCTTGCCCGTCCTTCTGCCCCACCCCAAATGGGTTTGCAGACTTTGCAGAAAACTCCCTGGGTCTCCTTGCACTCTTCTAACCTGTGCATAGGCACTGTTTCATCCTTCACCTTAGTGCCCAAAACGTGTGCCTCTCTATACACCTCTGCGAACTTCAGGCAACCTCCCCTGCTGTCTCTGCTGTCTTCTATTTCAATGTATGGTTAAATCGGGCCGCAAACTGGTCAAAATAGGTTTTTTCATTTTCTTAGCTCTTTCATTCAGGCGAATCCTTTTTCGTACCACTCAACTTAACCATTTTATAAAAAATAGTGATCTAAACGTGCACCAACGAGGTGTTCGGTTTCCCTGCTTGCAATCTAGATGATCGGATATGTTCTTTCTGAATCCTTTCTGTGAGTCAAATCCCTTCATCTATGATTCCTTAACAGCACCATTCAGTTGTTGTTTGCCACGGTAACGCAGTGAAAATCTGTTATGCCTTACCATTCAATAGCGATGAATTATGGACTTGCCACTCTTCTGTAGGCCAACCCTGACTGGTCGCAACGTTTCGTTTCGACTGATGTAGCATCAAGCGAATTGGTTCCTTCAGAGTAATCATTTGGCATCTGTTGGTCGGGGGGCGTAAACTGCGCACCAGAGTCACTGGCAACTGAACTACCATACTCGGTGGGGTTTTTCCTTCCCCTTTGTATTCTCTCTTTCTATAACTCTTTATTGACCTTTAATCTTCCGTTTCTGCTTCATTCTTTCTGTTCTGCGCTTCCCTTATTCTTTCTGTTTCGCTTCATTCTTTCTGTTTTCCTGCAGCTGCGTTTGGCTGATTACTTTCAGCCTGAATCTAATCTTTTGTTTCCTGCCGTTTCCATCCGTTCTTTCCGTTCCTGCGTTTACTTTAGCTTTTTCATGCTGCTATTTTCATATGCGACAGTCGTCTTTCGCTCGTTCTATATCGTTACCTTCTTTTGTTGTGTTATAAATCGATTGCTCGCAACTCTTCTCCCGTGTTAGCCTAAAATCACGAGCGACGCTACCAAGTCTGTTTCTATAGGGAGTGTTCTTGTCTTCCGCCATTATATCTTTTTTTTCTTTTTTTTTTTGAAAAGATTTTATAAACTATCGACAGCAAACTGGTGGTTACCGACACGAGTGAAGTAATAGCACATTTCCTGATGAATGATTAATATTAGCTTGGGACAAATACGTAGGTTAGTTTTTATAGGACGCCACAGAGCACTCCTGATCCCAACTATGAGAGCGAAATATAGGCAATCTGTGCGAAATAAGTACTCTGGGGCTGAAATGCCAAGCCTAGTATTAACTATCTTGGAAGCAATGCCAAGCCTAGTATTTAACTATCTTGGGAACATACAGTAAGACAACCCCTTGTCTTAGGATTACAATACTTGAATCCCACCCAGCTTCCTCTCTGAGAAGTTGAACAATCATAATAAATGCGCCAGAATATCCTGGCAGGCTCGCTAATAAATTGTCAACCTTGGGTGATGTCGATGGAGGAAGGACTAGCGCACAGCCCAAAACACACTCACAGCTTGCTTACGATCTCATTCATATATCATGCATTCGTCACATCAAACCACTAGTAAAGTCTACAACTTTACTACACATGATCATAGAACGAAACATCAATGCATATGGAATCAACCAAAATAAAACATTCTCTCTTTCCTGAACTTCACAAAATCATTTATCTAAAGCATCATTAACTAACCGGGTATAAATAGATTTCTACTTTACCTGGCCAGGTGATCTTAACTATTCACGAATCACTGTCTTTTTCTTTTCCTTTCTTTTTCTTTTCACTGTCACTTTCACAAGCACGACACAACTGTTGGCATTGGTCAGATTAGATGCTGGCACTGGCGTTGGACTGCCAGCACTGGTCAGGTTAGACTGCTGACACTGGCGTTGGTCTGTGGGTTCTGCTTGACGAAGTGATGCTGCCAGGTATGAGGTCGAACCCCCGGTTCAGATGGAACAGTGACTATCAACATCGATCTGTTCTCCTTTCTTTCTTCCTGCATTAATGCATTGCACCTCTCTCTCTCTTTCTAGTCTGCTCTATCAAATGGACATGGTTGCTTTCTTTTCGTTTTCTTTTCTTTCTTTTTCTCTTCATTAGTTAGCAACTCCTCTCTCCCACATCTCTCTTTAGTTCTCCCTCTGCAGACTTTATCTGGTGCTAATGCCTCCACTTGGTTCTCTTCTCTCCTCCCTCATCTCTCTCTGCTCTTCTCTCCTGCAGAGCTTACACCCAGAACCTCTTCCTCCCTGTCTCTCTGTTCGTTCTCCCCCCTCTCTCTCACTCACGCATTCCTTTATCCCCTAACTCCGTGTCCAAGGGCGAGTACCATTGGTCAGTATTTTTACCGCTTCGTGCCCGAAGTTATCTCCTCTAATTCATTGGATATTCAAATCATGACAGTCACGCCTACACGCCTTACTCTCTGTGGTGGTCATTTAATTGATTAGCCTGATTTCACCCCCACCACACACTACCTTCTCCCTCTCCCTTTTCGGCGACGTCGACCTAATTGTGGGCACTGGTCCTACAAATTGGCCGGATGAGTCTGATCCAGGCGTCGAGACTCGTCTGACCAGACATCGAGGCGTCGGTCAGCTACTTAGTCTGACTGGCTGGACCGTACCGTCTCCGTAGAGGATTAGGATTAGTCTCCTCGCTGTGCTCAAATTGGCCGATGAGTCTGATCGGGCGTCGAGACTCGTTTGACCAGACATCGAGGCGTCGGTCAGCTACTTAGTCCGTCTGGCTGGACCGTACCGTCTCCGTGAAGCCTCTCCGCTAAGCTTAATTGGCTGGACCCGACACATGGGCCCGTCTACCTGGCGCCTAGAATATTTGAGTTTGAGCTTATGTCCAAACAACCTGGACCACGACTTTGGTTGTTTATTTTTTTTGTCCGTGACAATATATATATATATAGATCAGTATATTTAAAATGCCTAAAACAATTTTTTAAGTGCTCAACCCCTTGGGGAGCAACATTAGATAAAAAAAAGTTAAAAGAGGAATCTTAAAACTATCTACAAATTTGTTTCAAGCGTGTTGCGCTGTCATCATGATGTTCTCTGCCCGCCACCGCCGATGTTATATAGCGTGTGGGCTCCCGTTTGCGGTTGTTTGCACGTGCGGGTTGGCTGCACGTGTTTTTTGGGGGGCTTTCAGGTTTTTGTTTTGAGTGTGTTCAC
>CM031599.1:22605926-22608426 GCA_018398815.1 Conus ventricosus | reverse complement strand
GTTGTTAGGTGGTCTTCTCATGATCACTTCATTTTCAATTCTTCTCTTTCTTTTCAGGTTCACTACTGACTGAAGAGTGATACAGGCTCACAGTGATGAGTCCGAATTTGATTGTTATACTGTAATCTTCTTCATTGACTTGAAGAATTGAACAAAAGTATATGATTTTTCAAAAAGATGTCTTAGTTGTTGTTTTTATTGTATACATAATATTTACATGATTGTTTCTATACAATAGGCTAGTAAATTTCCTCAATTACACCTGATACACAGTTATTTGAAATACATGTTACATTCTGATGCCATGTTTAAAATACAATACAATGTTTAAAATATAATACAATGTTTCAAATACAGTAGGCCTACAATTGAAAATACAATACATTTCATAAATTACACATGATACTGGTACACAATTAGAGTCATATTAAAACTTGTATCTTTCACTTGGCCTAGCATTAAAATAGTAAAAATAGGGAACAACTTCCACAACTTCCTTCACATTCACTGGCCTAATTACATGATTTACAAGTCCAATCACTCACACAGTCACTGCCCTCTTCAATGTCACAACACTTAAAATGAAACCACCGTAGACAACGTTCGCATTCAATCATTTCCGTCCCGTCATCGATACCACGGCAAAGGCAATGCAGGTCGACTTCGTAGCTCTCGAGTGTCGCGATTCGGAATTCGCACTTGGATGGGGAATCGTTCCAAAAATCCATTGTTGAAGGCAGTATCGAGGTGTTCACGTAAAGATGCGTCGGAATACTTGATTTGAACTGGGTCTTCTCCATACGCCAGTGAAACGGCGAAAGCGATGGCGAATGGTCCACAGTCGTTTGAATTCTTCTGTTGCTGCACGTTTGCGAGTTCGATCGTTAGGTTGTCTTCAGTAGATCTGACGTATTTCGCAATCGAATGTCGTAGCGCGCTTGATACTCTTCCTTTGTGGTACGAGTCGTAGACGGTGACGGAATCGGCAGTTTTGGCGTTGACGTTGGAAACTGTAACCCAATGATTACGATTCGTGTGGACGAATTGGATGAACTTCGCTGTTGGTTTGTTGGTCTTTTCTGGCGCTACTGCCAACTGTAGTGGAGAGTTGAGACCGGAGAGGGACGGATCTATCATCTTGATTAGGCGACTTGCTTCTTCCATGTGGCGATCAGTCAACCAGTTCGTGGGACCAACTTTCAACATAGGGTGTTGCGTCGAAGTGGCATCTTTAGTTCTCTGGCGATTGTTGCATGCATGGCTTGGATGACAGTGAGTTGTGCATTCTTCCCCTTGTTTCTTGCATGGACATCTGGCTGTTGTGCACCGGGATGTGCAGCCGCATCGTTTCGATTGAAGCTTTTTTGGATAGGCTCTCCTCGCTGCCTCTCGTAGCGTCGTTTCCTGCCTGTAGTTTGGTGTCATTTCCCCCGTAAATGGCATTAGGTCACCACCTTGATACGTTCCTATCAGCGTCCCGAACTCCGTTGCAAGATGGTAACGCCTGTCCGTTTCTCCTGTGATTTTGTAGATCATGGCTGGTAGGCGCCTGGGGTTGCTGCACGATCTGTCAAGTTTTGGAACATCAACTGTGACGTGTTCCCCGACTTCAAACTCGACGACTTGAATTCGTTTTCTCTTTCGGTACGACTCCTTCATGCGTTCTGCGTTGGCCTTGTAGTTCTTCATGGCTTTCTCTCTGTATTCGGTGAAGCTGCAGGGATGGACTTGGGCTGATCTTTCATCGAAATCTGCGTTGTCATCATCTTGGTTGTCATCATCTTGGTTGTTGTCATCTTGGTTGTTGTCATCTTGGCAATGGTCATCTTGGCTGTGGGCATCTTGGCTGTGGACATCTTGGCGGTGCTCATCTTGGCGGTGCACATCAGTGGGGACTTGGCTGATCTTCTTCCTTGGAGCCGGTATTGGTCTCTCCTGGCTGTTGGCTGTGGTGGCTTGGCTGGTCTCTGTCTTCCTTCTTGGTGCTGGTATTGGCCTTGGTCTGTCGCTGCTGCTGCTCTCTTCTGGGGCTTCCCCGGTTGGTTCAACTATCCCGTCCATGTCCTCTTCATCCACTATGTGTACTTTCGAGCCCGGAACGAATGACGACTGTGGCTGCTGTCCAAAAACTACGGCATACGGCGTCTCTTTTATAGATTCTTGGACAGTGACGTTCAGCCCGTACTGGATTCGTGGTAGCCAGCTCGCCCATGGTGCATTGTCCTTGATAGCCTTCTCTGCCTTCATTGCCGCAATTCGACTCTCCAGCGTCTTGTTGCCGTTCTCGATGAGTCCCTGACTCTGGGAATGTCGGGGTCGACCTCTGACGAAAATCACGTCTCCACCCCACTGTTCAAAAAGAGCATGTAGTAATTCGTTGACGAATTCCCTTCCGTTATCGCTGTGGAAGATCTTTGGAACACCAAGATAGCTCAGCACCCGTTCTTGGAGTTTCTCTGCAACCTCTTGTGCTGTCTTCTGCTTTAGTGGAAAGATGACG
>CM031599.1:22588426-22595926 GCA_018398815.1 Conus ventricosus | reverse complement strand
ATGGAGAATTCAGGGTACTTGTGAACTAGGGGTTTGAGAAGCAGCGTGGACAAAGGCATGGCCCGGAGGGGAATCCTTTGTTTCCCTCCCTATATAAACTGAGGGAGAACAACGTGAGGGAGAACAACACCAGGAGAGAGAGAGAGAGAAGGCAGAGGAGAGAGAGAGAGAGGAGAGGAGTGAGCAGGACAGAGAAGGGTCGAGAGAAACGTGGTCTGGGAGATAGAAGAGACAGCAAGGTCTTAGAGTTAAAGACAAGCTGGAAGAGAAGGAAACTAAGTTTGAAGCCCAAAGGTGGATGAAGACAGACAAAACTGAATTTAAAACCCAGAGGTGGGTGAAGAAGACGAAGAAGAAGAGTTCGACGTCAAAATCCCAGAGACGACCACGAAGACCCAGTCCTGAAACCTGGAGCCAGTCAACCAAGGGCGTCACCATCAAGCAGTGCTGAAGAAGACTTGAAGAAACTTGTTCAAGAAACTGTGGTGTGGTGTGAAAGCGTGGTTGTGTGTGTGAAAACCTGGCCAGGTAAGAAGTCATTTTATTATAACCGGGATTAGGAAGTATTGATCTTTTATGTTCTGATATTTCATTGTGTGTGATTTGATTGTTCATGATTAATTATAAGTAGCATAGAATTGTAATTTTTTGTTCTCAGTTGTGTTAGGAGAGAGACGAATGCGTGACATCCCATTCCCAGAGAGAGGCGAATGTTTGATGGGCGCATGAGTGTGATATGCGTGTATGAGTGCAAAGATAACCTTGGTGTGTTAAGCCTGCTAATAATACATCAACTTAGTGCACTTAAGCAATACCATCACGATTTCCCCCGTCCTGGACAAAGGGGGCGAGCCTGCCAGGATTGCATGGCCCAAATTAGTTTCAGGAGGGAAAACAAAGTGAGTACTAGAGTAGTACTGGGGCGAAGCGTCCACTAAAGGCAGTTTTAATTAGCTCTTCTAATTATTTCCTTTAGTTCTTTGAGTGCTGAGTATTGACTTTTTGTGTAGGGTGGTTGTATTGATCAGAGGTCGTTCAGAGAAACGAAGAACGAGGTTCTAGTCTTAACTCTCACAGAAGCTGTGGTTTAAGATTAAGGCTCCTTTGTGTTAGGAACACTACTACTGGTTGGTTGTACTCATAACGTTTAGTAGATAAACTGTTTTTACTGCCTTTTTTCCGGGTTTATAAGCGTAACTGTTTTAGTGGTGCTAAAACATATCAGAAAAGAAAATGGCTGAAGAAAGTTTTACCCCCATAGAGAAACTAGTAAGTCTGGGGAAAGAAATGGGATATACAGGAGATGAACTGCGTAGATTCATTGAAACTCAGCAGAAGACTGAGAGAGATGAAAGGGGCCGAAAGAAGGAATTTTTGAAAAGGAACAGCTCAATGCTGTTAAAAGAAACTCAGAGGTCGAGGCAGAGAAACTTCGACTTCAAACAGAATCAGCAAACGCTGAGGCTGAGAGACTTAGACTTGAAACTGCTGCGTCGAAGGCTAAAGCAGATGCAGAGTGTATAGCTGTTAAAGCGAGAGCAGATGCAGAGAGTGCAGCTGCCAGAGCAAAAGCAGATGCAGAGAGTGCAGCTGCCAGAGCAAAGCAGATGCTGAGAGTGCAGCTGCCAGAGCAAAAGCAGATGCAGAGAGGGCGAGAGCAGAAGCGGAATCAGGATTCTAGCGAAAAAAAATTGAGTTGGAAAAAATAAAGTCTGAAAATCGCAGTGAAAATGGACACCAGTTCTGAGTCAGTAGGCCGCAGACTAAGTTGCGCACCGAGACTTAAAACTCCCACTGTTCAGAGAAGAAACTGATTCGATCGATGCCTATATCAGTCGGTTTGAATCAGTTGCCGAGCACGAGGGCTGGCCCGAAGATGATGGGCAATAAACCTGTCTGCCTTGTTTGACAGGTCGTGCGTTACACACTGTTTCCACCTTACCCAAAGGTGATCAGAGAGATTTTGACAAGGTGAAACAAGCGGTGCTAAAGGCATATGATTTGACTGAAGAAGGTTTTAGGCGTTAAGTTTCGCGAGGCGGAGAAATCGAACAGGGTGAGACATACACACAGTTTCGGAGTTAGACTGGACCACTATTTCAACAAGTGGGTAGAACTTAGTGGAGTAGACAGTGATTTTGAAGGCCTCAAGACACTGTGATGAAGGAACAGATACTTGATGGTTGTGGGACGGGCCTTACCATCCACATTAAGGAAAAAGGTGCAACCACAATAGCTGAGGTACTTGAGACAGCAAGAGACTTATCGGGAAGCGAGGCGTGATTTGCCTGAACAAGAGGAAAGCCTGGAAGCATATTCAGAGGATAGCAGGCCAGCACATGACTCACGCAATGAGTCAGCAGTACACACCCGTAGGTCCACAGCGTCACGTGAGCAAACAAGGGTAAAAACCAATAGCCACGTGGCTAGGAATGAGCGTACCTGTTTTCTGTGTGATAAGACAGGACACTTGGCTAGAGACTGCCGATTTAGACCTCAGAAAGCAGCAGCAATGAGGATCAGGCCAAGAGAGAGGCAGATAGGAAAAGATGAACAAGATGACAGTGTTATTTTGTCTGGATTGTGCTGTGTGTTCACCGATTCAGGCGATAACATGGATGTGCACAAAGGCAGAGTAGGGGACAATGTGGTTAATGTCATTAGAGACTCTGGGTGCACTGGTGTCATGGTGAAGGAGTCCCTGGTTAAGAAGGGACAATTCACAAGAAAAACACAGAGGTGTAGACAAATAAATGGAACAGTAGCAGAATTCAAAACGGCACTGGTGTTCATTGATACACCATTTTATAGTGGAAGTGTACAGGCTTTGGCTGTTCCGAAGCCGCCCGTTATGATTTGGTAATCGGAAACATCCCAGGAGCACGTGGGTACGGAGACCCAGACCGGGATTTCTGTGTTGAATCAGGGAACAGGAATCACGTGAGGAAAACGCCTCAGGCGGTCACACACTTCAGACGCAATGGAGCGTGTCCAGTGAGACCAACCCCTCTCACTTGCGAGCAGAACAAAAGGGCGACCACTCGCTCAGTAAGCTGTTCGGTTTTGCTCATACAAGGCAGAAGAAACGTGTTAAGGAAGGGACAATCGGTTTTGAGATAAAGGATGGGGTATTGTACCGAACGTTCACTCACTCGAGTTCGGGGAAGACAAAACGACAGATCGTTGTGCCTATAAAGCGCAGAAAGGCGGTGATGTCGAAAAACATGTGACGTCAGCCTCGGGCCATCTCGCTAAGAAGGCCTCACAAAAGGCAGTGACGCAAGAGTACTACGGGCCCGGTATCCTTGGCGATGTCGGGCGTTTCTGTTCACAATGCAGCACATGCCGCGGGGTAGGCAAGGTGTGTGTACAGAAAGGGGGATCAGACTGGTCTTACCAAAAAGTTGGCCAAAATAAAATGGTCGGTCGAGAAGTCAGGTAGTGGGTGCGTGTGTCTTTTGCAGTGTCGCGTATGCGTGACGTGGCTGGTTGCGGGCCACGTGCATGAAGAGAAAGGGAGAGAATTTCCGAAGAAACATAATAGTTTTATGGCCACACGATTCTTAGAGCTGGTGGAGATTTCAGTTTATGTTGATATTTGCTTGGATAGTGTGTATGTATTGATTTTTCTCTAAATTTTGTTACAAGACAAATCTTGCGTGCGTTCTCTGGTGTAAGTAGGCTTATGAGAGGACGATATTAGCATTGGTTTTAAATGGGAAAATTATGAGAGTTTCATCTCCTTGAATGTTAAGTTTTAGCCAATGCAGGGCATTGTCTTCGAGTGGGGGGAATTTGTCAAGGAGCGTGAAACCTCTCACAAAAGGCATTGGACGCTTGGAGGCAAAAAGGGACGTTGTACGTAGTATACAAATAGGTAATAAAACCAATTAACCAGGGTACCTTACCTATCGCACACGACGCCGAACTGTGTGAAAGAAGGCGAAGTGGCCAGATGATAAACAACACCTAGGAGAGAGTTCGGACCTGCCCAGTGGCGAAAGGGGAAAGGGATGTAACCACTACGACCTCGGCGTTCCAAGTGAGCGCTAAATGCTTGGTCAGCTGAGGTTCTTTTGTAAACAGTCAGTGAAGAGCACGGGTCTTGGAGTCGTTCGGATGGTGTTGCCGTGGGTCACTGTGTTGGTTCTATTGTCAGGCTGGCTGAATGCGTGTGGAGGTTGTAGTAGCCCTCCTTAAGATAATTACTGTGTTGAGTAACCACCGAAGTCGGCGGGAATTTTTCGATGTCCATCTGGGGCTAGTGTGTGTTTGCTAATCAATTAGGTAGGGGTGTGTGTAAATGCTGATGTGTGGAAGAATGTAGCGAATGGAGAATTCAGGGTACTTGTGAACTAGGGGTTTTGAGAAGCAGCGTGGACAAAGGCATGGCCCGGAGGGGAATCCTTTGTTTCCCTCCCTATATAAACTGAGGGAGAACAACGTGGGGGGAGAACAACACCAGGAGAGAGAGAGAGAGAGAAGGCAGAGGGAGAGAGAGAGAGAGGAGAGGAGTGAGCAGGACAGAGAAGGGTCGAGAGAAACGTGGTCTGGGAGATAGAAGAGACAGCAAGGTCTTAGAGTTAAAGACAAGCTGGAAGAGAAGGAAAACTAAGTTTGAAGCCCAAAGGTGGGTGGGAAAACAGACAAACTGAATTTGAACCAGAGGTGGTGTGAAGAAGACGAAGAAGAAGAGTTCGACGTCGAAATCCCAGAGACGACCACGAAGACCCAGTCCTGAAACCTGGAGCCAGTCAACCAAGGGCGTCACCATCAAGCAGTGCTGAAGAAGACTTGAAGAAACTTGTTCAAGAACTGTGGTGTGGTGTGAAAGCGTGGTTGTGTGTTGAAAACCTGGCCAGGTAAGAAGTCATTTTATTATAACCCGGGATTAGGAAGTATTTATCTTTTATGTTCTGATATTTCATTGTGTGTGATTTGATTGTTCATGATTAATTATAAGTAGCATAGAAATTGTATTTCTTGTTCTCAGTTGTGTTAGGAGAGAGACGAATGCGTGACATCCCATTCCCAGGGGAGAGGCGAATGTTTGATGGGCGCATGAGTGTGCATATGCGTGTATGAGTGCAAAGATAACCTTGGTGTGTTAAGCCTGACTAATAATACATCAACCCTTTGTGCACTTAAGCAATACCATCACGATTTTCCCCGTCCTGGACAACGTTCTTCATATTGTTGACGCTATTTGTTGCTGTTCAATGTCGCCTGAAATGTGTTCAGTCTGTAAGTGTTGTTTTTGCTGTTGAAACTGATGCTGGCCTTTTCTAAAATCGCTGGTGTTGTTAATACTATTAAAATGTACCGTTGAAATAGTCTTTTTTGCGTTGTCGTTACTATCGATATTTCATATTCATGTTTTCCCATACTATAGGTTTCTTTTTCATTTTTTCTCTGAGATTTATATTGAGATTTGCTTGTGTTCTTTTTGTTTCAGTGGTTGCTGAAATGCATGGTTAAATTTGCTCACATTGTTCGAGTTGTTGATTCATTAATATTTGTTTTGAAATACTCTCATTTGTTGGTATTATTGTTAATGTCAAAATCTTTGTCTAGATTTGTTTGCCTGCTTGCTTGGTCGATCGTATTAACACAATATACAGAGAAAGATCGGTTGATTTTTTTTATTAACTGGTTGACTCATTGATTGATACATATATTGATCGATTGAATAACTTGCTGACTAACTGACTGACTGACTGATTGATTGATTAATCCTTTTCTGTTACTCTCTCTCCCTCCCTCCCTCTCTCTCTCTCTCTCTCGCTCTCTCTCTCTCTCCTCTCTCTCTCTCTCTCTCTCTCTTTCTCTCTTACAGACAGACCCATGGGGGATGCTACTTTAAGGCTGTTATGAGCTGCATCCTGTAGTCTAATTTACCTCTGTTCAGGAGCAGTTATGTCCCTTGATATCTTAATGGAGTGTCCTGTGCGTGCCTGTACCCATCGTCAACACAGCGCAGGCCTCCCAAAGGGTGGTTTCAGGACTGCTCTAAAGGCAGGCGAAGACAGTGCTTCTCTGGGTCCTCCCCAGCACCTTCGGGTGTTTCTTTTTCTTCTTTGCCTTAACTAGGCTGACCCTGGAGAAAGGTCCAGTGGCGGTGAGGAAGACCCAATGACCACAAGGAAGTCCTGTTGACAGTGGGAAAGACTACAACTTTGGATTCTCTCTTGAGGGCACATAAGACCGTATGGCGAAAGCTTGGCTGTGTCTGGAGGTGGCACTGTCTTCATCTGTCCGTGGGCAGGGGTGGTTGGGTCTGTGGGGTGTGCTCGGCAGCTGGAGGGTGGGTTTGTTTTTCGCCGGTGGGCTCTGCAGTCATGAAATACGGGCTGGTACACCCATGGGGGATGCTACTTTAAGGCTGTTATGAGCTGCATCCTGGTAGTCTAATTTACCTCTGTTCAGGAGCAGTTATGTCCCTTGATATCTTAATGGAGTGTCCTGTGCGTGCCTGTACCCATCGTCAACACAGCGCAGGCCTCCAAGGGTGGTACAGGACTGCTCTAAAGGCAGGCGAAGACAGTGCTTCTCTGGGTCCTCCCCAGCACCTTCGGGTTGTTTCTTTTTCTTCTTTGCCTTAACTAGGATGACCCTGGAGAAAGGTCCAGTGGTGGTGAGGAAAGACCCACTGACCACAGGGAAAGTCCTGTTGACAGTGGGAAAGACTACAACTTTGGATTCTCTCTTGAGGGCACATAAGACCGTATGGCGAAAGCTTGGCTGTGTCTGGAGTGGCACTGTCTTCATCTGTCCGTGGGCAGGGGTGGTTGGGTCTGTGGGGTGTGCTCGGCAGCTGGAGGGTGGTGTTTTTCGCCGGTGGCTCTGC
Organism: Conus ventricosus; assembly: GCA_018398815.1. Classification (NCBI taxonomy): domain Eukaryota; kingdom Metazoa; phylum Mollusca; class Gastropoda; order Neogastropoda; family Conidae; genus Conus; species Conus ventricosus. The sequence continues at coordinate 22,589,079 of CM031599.1, read as the reverse complement.
AGTCATGAAATACGGGCTGGTACACCCATGGGGGTGCTACTTTAAGGCTGTTATGAGCTGCATCCTGTAGTCTAATTTACCTCTGTTTAGGAGCAGTTATGTCCCTTTATATCTTAAGGTGGGGTCCCCGTGCGTGCCTGTACCCATCGTCAACACAGCGCAGGCCTCCAAGGGTGGTACAGGACTGCTCTAAAGGCGGCGAAGACAGTGCTTCTCTGGGTCCTCCCCAGCACCTTCGTGGTGTTTCTTTTTCTTCTTTTCCTTAACTAGGCTGACCCTGGAGAAAGGTCCAGTGGCGGTGAGGAAAGACCCCCCCTGACCACAGGAAAGTCCCGTTGACAGTGGGAAAGACTACAACTTTGGATTCTCTCTTGAGGGCACATAAGACCGTATGGCGAAAGCTTGGCTGTGTTGGAGTGGCACTGTCTTCATCTGTCCGTGGGCAGGGGTGGTTGGGTCTGTGGGGTGTGCTCGGCAGCTGGAGGGTGGTGTTTTTCGTCGGTGGGCTCTGCAGTCATGAAATACGGGCTGGTACACCCCATGGGGGATGCTACTTTAAGGCTGTTATGAGCTGCATCCTGTAGTCTAATTTACCTCTGTTCAGGAGCAGTTATGTCCCTTGATATCTTAATGGAGTGTCCTGTGCGTGCCTG
>CM031599.1:22558426-22583426 GCA_018398815.1 Conus ventricosus | reverse complement strand
TGTTGCCATTTAAAGTCGTTTTTTGGAAGTGTTGTTTCCATGAAATCACGTGGTAATCTGCTCATATTCTATGCTTGTTTATTGAACTAAAAACATGTTCATGTCTGAGTTGTTACTGTTCAATATGTGTTAAATTTATATCCATTGGTTGCGTTTTTTCGCTCTTCGTGATCACGTTTGTCAAGGACGTGAAACCTCTCACAAAAGGCATTAGACGCTTGGAGGCAAAGAGGTCGTTGTACGTAGTATACAAATAGTTAAAAGACCAATTAACCAGGAAACCTTACCCATCGCACATGACGGGGCCGAACTGTGGAAAGAAGGCCGAAGTGGCCAGATGATAAACAAACACCTAGGAGAGAGTTCGACCTGCCCAGTGGCGAAAGGGAAAGGGATGTAACCACTACGAACCTCGGCGTTCCAAGTGAGGGCTAAATGCTTCGGTCAGCTGAGGTTCTTTTGTAAACAGTCCAGTGAAGACACGGTCTTGGAGTCTTCGATGGTGTTTGCCGTGGGTCACTGTGTTGGTTCCTATTGTCAGCTGCTGAATGCGTGTGGAGGTTGTGTAGCCCTCCCTTAAGATAATTACTTACTGTGTTGATTAACCACCGAAGTCGGCGGAATTTTTCGATGTCCATCTGGGGCTAAGTGTGTGTTTGCTAATCAATTAGGTAGGGTGTGTGTAAATGCTGATGTGTGGAAGACTGTTAGCGAATTGAGAATTCAGGTACTTGTGAACTAGGGTTGAGAAGCAGCGTGGACAGAGCAGGCCCGGAGGGGAATCCTTTGTTTCCTCCCTTATATAAAACTGAGGGAGAACCACTGAGGGAGAACAACACCAAGGAGAGAAGAGAGAGAGAAGCAGATAGAGAGAGAGAGGAAGGAGTGAGCAGGACAAGAAGGGTCGAGAGAAACGTGGTCTGGGAGATAGAAGGACAGCAAGGTCCTTAGAGTTAAAGCCCAGCTGGAAGAGAAGGAAAACTATTTTGAAGCCCAAAGGTGGTGAAACAACAAACTGATTTGAACCCAGAGGTGGGTGAAGACAAGACTGTCACAGAAGAGAGTTCGACGTCGAAATCCCAGAGACGACCACCGAAACCCAGTCCTGAAACCTGGAGGCCATCAAACAAGGGCGTCACCATCAAGCAGTGCAGAAGAAACTTGAAGAAACTTGTTCAGAACTGTGGTGTGGTGTGAAAGCGTGGTTTGTGTTTGAAAACCTGGCCAGGTAAGAAGTCATTTTTATTATAACCCGGGATTAGGAAGTATTGATCTTTATGTTCTGAAATTTCATTGTGGTGTGATTATAGATTGTTCATTGTAATTATAAGTAGCATAGAAATTGTATTTCTTGATCTCAGGGTGTGTTAGGAGAGCGACGAAATGCGTGACAACCCATTCCAAGAGAGCGAATGTTTGATGGGCGCATGAGTGGTGCATAATGCGTGAGAGTGCAAAGATAACCTGGTGGTGTTAAGCTGACTAATAAAAACATCAACTGAGTGCACTTAAGCAATACCAAACCACGATTTCCCCCGTCCTGGACAAAGTGGCGAGCCTGCAGGATTGCATGGCCCAATTATTTCAGGAGGGAAACAAAGTGAGTACTAGAGTAGTACTGGGGCGAAGCGTCCACTAAAGGCAGTTTTTTAATTAGCTCTTCTAATTATGTCCTTTAGTTCTTTGATGCTGAGTATTGACTTGTTGTGTAGGGTGGTTGTAATGATCAGAGGTCGTTCAAGAAACGAAGAACGAGTTCTAGTCATAACCCCTCACAGCAGCTGTGGTTTAAGATTTCGGCCCTTTGTGTTAGGAACAGCTGACTACTGTTGGAGTACTCATAACGTTTAGTTAGATAAACTGTTTACTGCCTTTTTTTCCGGGTTTATAAGCGTAAAACTGTTTTAGTGGGCTAAAACATATCAGAAAAGAAAATGGCTGAAGAAAGTTTTTTACCCCCATAGAGAAACTAGTAAGTCTGAAAGAAATGGGATATACAGGAGATGAACGCGTAGATTCATTGAAACTCAGCAGAAGACTGAGAGAGATGAAAAGGGCCGAAAGAAGAAGTTTGAAAAGGAACAGCTCAATGCTGTTAAAAACGAAACTCAGAGGTCGAGGCAGAGAAACTTCGACTTCAAACAGAAAAATCAGCAAAAACGCTGAGGCTGAGAGACTTAGACTTGGAAACTGCTGCGATCCGAAGGCTAAAGAAGATGCAGAGTGTATAGCTCTGTTAAAGCGAGAGCAGATCAGAGAGTGCAGCTGCCAGAGCAAAAGCAGATGCAGAGAGTGCAGTGCCAGACAAAAGCAATGCAGAGAGTGCAGCTCCAGAGCCAAAGCAGATGCAGAGAGGGCCGAGAGCAGAAGCGGAATCAGAGATTCTAGCGAAACAAATTGAGTTGGAAAAAATAAAGTCTGAAACAACGCAGTGAATTGGACACCCTTCTGAGTCAGTAGCCGCAGACTAAGTTGGCGCCACGCGGACTTAAACCCCACTGTTCAGAGAAGAAAACGGATTCGATCGATGCCTATATCAGTCGTTTGAATCAGTTGCCGACACGAGGGCCTGGCCCGAAAGATGCAACTGGGCAATAAACCTGTCGCCTTGTTGATCGGTCCGTGCGTTACACACTGTTTCCTTCCACCTTACCCAAGGAGATCAGAAGAGATTTTGACAAGGTGGACACAAGCGGTGCTAAAGGCATTTGATTTACTGAAAAGGGTTTCGGCGTAAGTTTCGCGAGGCGAGAATCGAACAGGGTAGACATACACACATTCTCGATTAGACTGGACCCACTATTCACAAGTGATAGAACTTAGTGGAGTAGACAGTGATTTTGCAAGGCCTCCAGACACTGTGAGATGTCACAATACTTGATGGTTGTTGGACGGCCTTACCAGCCACATTAAGGAAAAAGTGCGTACCACAATAGCTGAGGTACTTGAGACAGCAGAGACTTATTTATCGGAAGCGAGGCGTGATTGCCTGAACAAGAGGGAAAGCCTGGAAGCATTTCAGAGGATAGCAGCCAGCACATGACTCACGCAATGATCAGCATACACACCCGTAGGTCCACAGCAGCGTCACTGAGCAAACAAGGGTGAAAACCAATAGCCACGTGGCTAGGAATGAGCGTACCTGTTTTTCTGTGTGAAAGAGACAGGACACTGGCTAGAGACTGCCGATTATAGACCTCAGAAGCAGCAGCAAATGCGGATCAAGGCCAAGAAGAGCAGATAGGAAAAAGATGAACATGATGACAGTGTTATTTTGTCTGGATTGTGCTGTGTGTTCACCGATTCCAGGCGGATAACATGGATGGCACAAAGGCAGAGTAGGGACAATGTGGTTAATGTCATTAGAGATCTCTGGTGCACTGTGTCATGGTGGAAGGAGTCCCCTGGTTAAAGAAGGGACAATTTTCACAAGGAAAAACCACAGAGGTTTAGAACAAATCAAGGGAACAGTAAGCAGATTTCAAAACGGCACTGTGTTCATTGATACCCCATATTATGTGAATGTACAGGCTTTGGCTTGTTCCGAAGCCGCCGTATGATTTGGTAATCGGAAACATCCCAGGAGCAAGAGGGTACGGAACTCCCGACCGGGATTTCTGTGTTGAATCAGGGAACAGGAATCACGTGAGAAACACGCCTCAGGCGGTCACACCACCATTCAGAACGCAATGGAGCGTGTCCAGTGAGACCAACCCCTCTCACTGGCGAGCAGACAAAAGGGCGACCAACCGCTCAGTAAGCTGTTTCGGTTTTGCTCATACAAGGCGAAGAAACCGTGTTAAGGAAGGACAATCGGTTTGAGATAAAGGATGGGTATGTACCGAACGTTTCACTCACTCAACGAGTTCGGGGAAGACAACACGACAGATCGTTTGTGCCTATAAAGCGCAGAAAAGGCGGTGATGTCCAAAAAAACATGTGACGTACCTCGGGCCATCTCGCTAAGAAGGCCTCAACCAAAGCAGTGACGCAAGAGTACACTGGCCCGGTAATCCTTGGCGATGCAGGCGTTTCTGTTCACAATGCAGCACATGCCGCGGGGTAGGCAAAGGAGGAGTCAGAAAGGGGGATCAGACTGGTCTTACAAAAAGAAGGCCAAAAATAAAATGGTCGGGGTCGAGAAAGTCAGGTATGGGCGGCGTGGGGGTCTTTTGCAGTGTCGTCGTTGCGTGACGTGGGGGGGCTGGTTTTTCGGGGGGGCCCCCCCCCCTACGTGCATGAAGAGAAAGGGAGAGATTTCCGAAGAACCATAATAGTTTTATGGCCACAAGCGACTTAGAGCTGTGGAGATTTCAAGTTTAGATGATATTGCTTGGAAGTGTGTATGAATTGATTTTTTTCCTCTAAATTTTTGTCCAAGACAAATCTGCGTGCGTTCTCTGGTGTAAGTAGCTTATGAGAGGAACGAGATTAGCATTGGTTTAAATGGAAAATTTATGAGAGTTTCATCTCCTTGAATGTTAAGTTTTAGCCAATGCAGGCATTGTCTTCGAGTGGGGGGAATTTGTCAAGACGTGATACCTCTCACAACAGGCATTGGACTCTTGGAGGCAAAAAGGGAACGTTGAACGTAGTATACACATAGGTAATAGACCAATTAACCAGGTACACCTTACTTTCCGCACCACGGCCCGAACGTGTAAAGAAGGCCGAAGTTGCCAGATGATAAAACAACACCTAGAAGAGAGTTCCGGACGGACCTGCCGCAGTGGCGAAAGGGGAAAGGGAGAAACCACTACGACCTCGGCGTTTCCAAGAGAGCGCTAAATGCTGGTCAGCTGAGTTCTTTTTTGAAACAGTCAGTGAAGAGCACGGTTCTTGGAGTCGTTCGAGGTGTTGTCCGGGTGGTCACTGTGTTGGTTCTATTGTCAGGCCTGGCTGAATGCGTGTGGAGGTTTGTAGTAGCCCTCCTTAAGATAATTACAGTGTTGAGTAACCACCGACCGAAGTCGCGGAGAATTTTCGATGTCCATCTGGGCTAAGTTTGTGTTTGCTAATCAATTAAGGTAGGTTGTGTAAATGCTGATGTGTGGGAAGATGTATCGAATGGAGAATCAGGGACTTGTGGAACTAGGGTTTGATAAGCACGTGGACAAAGGCATGCCCGGAGTGGAATCCTTTGTTTTCCCTCCCTATATAATCTGAGGGAGAACAACGTGAGGGAGAACAACACAGGAGAGAGAGAGAGAGAAGGCAGAGGAGAGAGAGAGAGATGAGAGGATGAGCAGGACAGAGAAGGGTCGAGAGAAACGTGTCTGGGAGATAGAAGTGACAGCAAGGTCTTAGATTAAAGACAAGCTGGAAGAGAAGGAACTAAGTTTGACGCCCAACGGTGGGTGAAGACAGACAACCTGAATTTGAACCCAGAGGTGGGTGAAGAAAGGACGAAGAAGAAGAGTAAGACGTCGAAATCCCCAGAGACGAACCACGAAACCCATCCTGAAACCTGGAGCCATCAACCAAGGGCGTCACCAACAAGCAGTGCTGAATAAGACTTGAAGAAACTTGAGTTCAAGAAACTGTGTGTGGTGTGCAGCGTGTTGTGTGTGTGAAAACTGGCCAGGTAAGAAGTCATTTTAATATAAACCCGATTAGGAAGTATTGATCTTTTATTCGGATATTTTCAATGGTGTGATTTGATTGTTCATGAATAATTATAAGTAGCATAGAAAATTGTATTTCTTGTTCTCAGTTGTGTTAGGAGAGAGACGAATGCGTGACAATCCCATTCCCAGAGAGAGGCCAATGTTTGATGGGCCATGAGTGTGCATATGCGTGTATGAGTGCAAAGATTAACCTTGGTGTGTTAAGCCTGACTAATAATACATCAACTTAGATGCACCTTAAGCAATAACCATACCATCACGATTTTTTCCCCGTCCTGACAACGTTTCTTCATATTTGACGCTATTTGTTGCTGTTCAATGTCGCCTGAAAATGAGTTCAGTCTTAAAGTGTTGGTTAGTTAGCTGTTGAAACGATGCTGGCCTTTTCTAAAACGCTGGTGTTGTTAATACATTAAAATGTACTTGACATAGTCTTTTTTTGCGTTTGTCCGATACATCGATATTTCATATTCATGTTTTCCACATACTATAGGTTTTCTTTTCATATTTTTCTTGAGATTTATATTGAGATTTGCTTGTGTTTCTTTTTGTTTCAGTGGTTGCTGAAATGCATGGTTAAATTTTGCTCAACATTGTTCGAGGTTGTTGATATCATTAAATATTTGTTTTGAAATACCTCTCATTTGTTGGTATTATTAATTAATCGCAAAATCTTTGTCTGAATTTGTTTGCCTGCATGCATGGTCGATCGATTAACCCAATATACAGAGAAAGATCGTCTTGATCTTTTTATTAACTGGTTGACTCATTGATTTGATACATATATGATCGATTAGGAATAACTTGCTGCCTAACGACTGAGACTGACTGATTGATGATACTCCTTTTCTGTTACTCTGCGCGAGTCTCCCACCTCCCTCCCTCTCTCTCTCCTTCTCACTCTCTCTCTCTCTCTCTCGTACTCTCTCAACTGTTGCTGTGCCTGGGGTCGTCTCTTTCTCTCTACAACAGACCCCATGGGGGGAAAATGCTACTTTAACGGCTGTTATGAGCTGCATCCTGTATCTAATTTTAACCTCTGTTTCAGGAGCAGTTATGTCCCATGATATCTATGGAGTGTCCTGGTGCGTGCCTGTAACCCGATCGTCAACACAGCGCAGGCCCTCCAAGGGTTGGACAGGACAGCTCTAAAGCAGGCGAAGACAGTGCTTCGCTGGTCCCTCCCCAGCACCTTACAGGGTGTTTTCTTTTTCTCTTGCCTTAACTAGGCTGGACCCGGAGAAAGGTCCAGTGGCGGTGAGAAGACCCCCTGACCACAGGAAAGTCCGTTGACAGTGGGAAAGACTACAACTTTGGATTTCCCTCGTGAGGGCACATAAGACCGTATTGGCGAAAGCTTGGCTGTGTCTGGAGTGCACTGTCCTTCATCTGTCCGAGGGCAGGGGTGGTTGGGTCTGTGGGGTGTGCTCGGCAGCTGGAGGTGGGTGTTTTTCGGCCGTGGGCTCTGTCTGCAGTCAGAAATACGGCGGTACACCCATGGGGGAATGCTACTTTAAGGCTGTTTCTAACTGAGGCAGCATCTGTAGTCTAATTACCTCGTGTTCAGGAGGCAGTTATTCCCCTTGATATCGTAATGGAGTGACCTGTGCGTGCCAGTACCCATCGTCAACACAGGCGCAAGACCCTCCAAGGAGGTAGCAGGACTGCTCTAAAGGCAGGCGAAGACAGTGCTTCTCTGGTCCTCCACCAGAACCTTCGGGTGTTCTTTTTCTCTTTGCCTTAACTAGCTGACCCCTGGAGAAAGGTCCAGTGGTGGTGAGGAAAGACCCACTGACCACCGGGAAGTCCTGTGACATGGGAAAGACTACAACTTTGGATACTCTTCTGACTTGGAGGGCACATAAGACTATGGCGAAAGCTTGGCTGGTCTGGAGTGGCATCTGTCTTCATCTGTCCGTGGGCAGGGTGGTTGGTCTGTGGGGTGTGCTCGGCAGCTGGAGGTGGTGTTTTTTCGCCGGTGGCTCTGCACAGAAAATACGGGCTTGGTACACCCATGGGGGATGGCACTTTACGGCTGTTAGAGCTGCATCTGTATCAAATTTACCTCTGTTGAGGAGCAGTTATGTCCCCTTGATACTTAAGAGTGTCCTGTGCGTGGCCTGTACCCCTCGTCAACACAGCGCAGGCCTCCAAGGGTGTACAGGACTGCTCTAAAGGCAGGCGAAGACAGTGCTTCTCTGGTCCTCCCAGCACCTTCGGGTGTTTTCCTTTATCTTCTTTTCCTTAACTAGGCTGACCCTGGAGAAAGGTCCAGTGGCGTTAGGAAAGACCCACTGACCACAGGGAAAGACCTGTTGACAGTGGAAAGACACACACAACGTTTGGATTCTCTCTTGAGGGCACATAAGACCGTATGGCGAAAGCTTGCTGTGTCTGGAGTGGCACTGTCTTCATCTGTCCGTGGGCGAGGGTGGTTGGGTCCTTGGGGTGTGCTCGGCAGCTGGAGGTGTTGTTTTTCGTCGTGGGCTTCTGCAGTCATGAAATACGGGCTGGTAACACCCATGGGGGATGAACATTTAAGGCTGTTATGCTGCACCTGTATCTAATTTACCTCTGTTCCGGAGCTGTTTATGTCCCTTGATATCTTAATGGAGTGTCCTGTGCGTGGCTTGTACCCATCGTCAACACAGCGCCAGGCCTCCAAGTGGTACAGGACTGGCTCAATAGCAGCGAAGACAGTGCTCGTTCTGGTCCTCCTCACACCTTCGGGTGTTTTCTTTTCTTCTTTTCCTTAACTAGCTGACCCGGGAAGAAAGGTCCAGTGGCGGTGAGGAAAGACCCACTGACCACAGGGAAAGTCCTGTTGACAAGTGGGAAAATACAACTTTGGATTCATCTCTGAGGGCACAAAAGACCGTCTGGCGAAAGCTGGGCTTGTGACTGGAGTGGCACTTTCTCTCATCTGTCCGTGGGCAGGGGTGGTTGGGTCTGTGGGGTTTGCTCGGGCAGCTGGAGGGTGTGTTTTTTCCGCCGTGGGCTCTGCAGTCATGAAATACGGGCTGGTACACCACTGGGGGATGCTACTTTAAGGCTGTTATGAGCTGCCATCCTGTAGTCTAATTAACCTCTGTATGAGAGCAGTTTATGTCCCTTGAGATCTTAATGCGTGTCCTGTGCGTGCCCTGTACCACATCGTCAACACAGCGCAGGCCTCCAAGGTGTGGTACCGGACTGCTCTAAAGCAGGGCGAAGACCGGCGTCTCCTGGGTCCACCCAGCACCGTCGGTGTTTTCTTTTCGTCTTGCCTTAACTAGCTGACCCTGGAGAAGGTCCAGCGGCGGTGAGGAAAGACCCACTGACCACAGGGAAAGACCAGTTGACAGTGGGACAGACAACAACATTGGATTCTCTCTTTGAGGCACATAAACCGTATGGGCGAAAGCTTGGCTGTGGTCCTGAGTGGCACTGTCCTTCATCTGTCCGGGGGCAGGGGTGGGTGGGTCTGTGGGGTGTGCAACGCAGCTGAGGGTGGTGTTTTTCGACCGGTGGGGCTCTGCAGTCCATGAAATACGGCTGGTACAACCCATGGGGATGCTACTTTTAAAAGGCTGTGTAGGAAGCTGCATCCTGTAAGTCAATTTTACCTCTGTTCAGGAGCATTTTCCCTTGATATCTTAATGGATGACCTTGTGCGTCGTTCCTGTACCCAGCGTCAACACAGCGCAGGCCTCCAAGGTGGTACAGGACTGCTCTAAAGGCAGGCGAAGACAGTGCTTCTCTGGGTCCTCCCCAGCAGCACCTTCGGGTGTTTCTTTTCTTCTTTGGCCTTAACTAGCTGACCTGGAGAAAGGTCCAGTGACGGTGAGAGAAAGACCTCACTGACCCACAGTGAAAGTCCTGTTTGACAGTGGGAAAGACTAACAACTTCGATTCCTCTCTTGAGGGCACATAAGACCGTATGGCGAAAGCTGGCTGTGACTGGAGTGGCACGTATTCATCTGACCGTGGCGGGGTGGTTGGGTCTGTGGGGTGTGGCTTCGGCAGCAGGAGGGTGTATTTTTCGCCGGTGGGCTCTGCAGTCTTGAAAATACGGGCTGGTACACCCTGGGGGATGCTACTTTAAGTCTGTTAAGAGCAGTATCCTGTAGTCTAATTTATCTCTGTTCAGGAGCAGTTATGTCCCTTGAATCTTAATGGAGTGTCCTGTGGGCGTGCCTGTACCCATCTCAACACAGCGCAGGCCTCCAAGGGTGTACAGGACTGCTCAAAAGGCAGCAGACAGTGCTTTCTCTGGTCCTCCCACAACCTTTCGGGTGTTTTCTTTTTCTTCTTGACTCATTGATTTTGATACCTATATTGGATCGTTAAATAACTTGCTGACTAACTGACTGACTGACTGATTGATTGATTAATCCTTTTCTGTTACTCTCTCTCCCTCCCCCTCCCTCCCTCTCTCTCTCTCTCTCTCTCGTCTATCTCTCTCTCTCTCTCTCCTGTCTCTCCTCTCTCTCTCTCTCTCTCTCTCGCTCTCTTTCTCACTTACAGACAGACAGACAGACACACACACTCACACACACTCAACACACACACACACACACACACACACACACACACATTATATATAATATATATATATATATAATATATAAATATATATATAAATAATATAATATATAAACATATATATATATATATATATATAGATATATATATATATATATATATATAATATATATAAAATCAGAGTTAAAAAGCGCACTCAGAAACTTTAAAAAGTGCTCGACCAGTAGGGAGCGACAATACCAGTTTAAAATAAGATTTTAAATGGAAGAATTAAAACCAGCGCCGGGCTCAACAAATTTGTTGGTTTTAATTCTTCCATTTTAAAATCTTATGGTATGACTATATGCATATTATATTTAACATATATTATGCATATAATATTTACATATATAATATATATAATATATATAAATATAACTAATAAATTCCGAAGGATAGTACTGAGCACCAATCCAGCAACTACAGACAGCTTGGTGTTGCAATGGACTGCAAGAAATATCAATAAAAACAAAGCTTGCTCATTATATATATAAATGCTCGCTGGTGCATTCCAGGCCTTTGTGTATTTTCAGTCAACCCAAACCCACTCACCCACCCCTTACGGACACCACATTACTTACAACATTTATATCGTGCTCTCCGTGATTCGATTGCTTTAGTTGTGCGCTGCTGGCTGCTCTGCTGGCTGCTGCTGCTGCTGCTTTGCAAGTCAATGTCACAGGGGCGACGCGAATTTCGTTGCTGTCTAGCTTGTTGCTTTCCCCTGTTGTCTTGTAGCCCATGAAGCTGCTGCCATTGCTACTACCACAGCGACTGCTGGTACAGAGAGCGGAGCCTTTGAGAGAGTCACGTCTTGCTTCCAGACACAAAGCCGTCTTGGTCATGTCATCTGCCTGTTCATTAAGACAGAGGAGATGAAGGTGTGAATAGTGTGGAGGATCAACGCGGGTGGTTTAGGGGAGATGATTGGTAAAGGAAGATGGGATGGTATAGGGAAAGGATGAGAACAGGATTATAAAGCTAAATCCTGTGAACAAATTGTCCTTGACGGCGATAATGTCCGGTAAGAGAACCAGTAATATAGCTGATTTCCGCGTTTCATCACTGGAGATCACATATAATTTGGCAACTAACGTGACAGGCTACCTTTGGCCCATCGTCTTTTCACAGGTCCATGATCTCAGTCGCCTGCCCGTCAGTGTATGATCCACTAGTCCATTTCAATCACGCTTTACCTGTCTCTTTGTATGGTCTGTTTCTCTGTCTCTGTCTACCTCTCTGCCTGTTTCCTCCATCTTTCCGTACCTGTTTCTGGCTGTCTGTCTGTCTGTGTGTCCTGTCTGTCTGTCATGTCTGTCTGTCTGTCTTTCTGTCTGTCTGTCTGTCTCTCTCTCCTCTCTCTCCTCCTCTCTCTCTCTCCATCTCTCTCATCTCTCTCTCTCTCTCTCTCTCTCTCTCCTATCTATCTAATCTATCTATCGTATCTATACAGTTCGTCCATGGTTTGCAACAAGAAGCTTAAATAATCGGAAAATATATTTTGCACTTACTCCATGTTGGTTTTTTTAACCATTCTTTATCTATCTATCTATCTAATATCTATCTATCTATCTGGTGTGTAGAATGTCAGCATTTCTCTCTCTCTCTCTCTCCTCTCTCTCTCTCGACGTCTCTCCTCGTCAGCTCCTCTCTCTCTCTCTCCTCTCTCTCTCTTCTCTCTCGTGAATTGAAATTAGACAGAAGAGGATAGTGAAGATGAAAATTAGACAGATGGAGATAGTGAAATTTAAATTAATGCAATATAAGAGATATCTGAATGAATATTATCATTCATTACGCAAGTGGAAAGAGAAATCATTAAGATACATTGTTCATCCTTTGAACGAGTGGAATGTGGTCGAGTATAGTCCTTTTATTTTCTTCTTTTTTTTTCGATGGAATTGCATTACTCCTGTGCGTGAGGACATAAGTAAATGTTATGATTTATTTGTTTTTTTAAACCTTTGATTGGTGCACCTTTAGGAATGAATGTGTACTATTTGTTTGGCAGGAAAGAAGAGGGAAATGGTATTGTTCTGTTTCCTCTCCCCCCATTGTCAAAAGCCCTGTTTTGGAAATGACAATAAAAATATCAAAGTGTCAAAGTGTCTAGTGTCCTCTCTCTGTCCTCTCTCTCACTTCTCCTCTCTCTCTCGTCTCTCCTCTCTCTCTCTCTCTCTCCTCTTCTCTCTCTCTCACTCTCTCTCTCTCTCTTCTCTCGTAGATTTGCACAGGTGAGCTATAGATCTGGATGGTGGTGAATTGGGCGAAAGAAATAGGGATAGAGTTCCAACAGGCATGGAGCAGGAGTAAGCCTGTCCCTTTCTCTGTTCACGCTTTGGTCAGAGAAATGTTGCTTTCTGTAAAGCTCTGTTCCTGCCTGCTGCCAGACCTATAATCAGGATGAAGATGAGGGTTAAGAAGGGAAGGAACGTGCGAGACAGGGACGGGGTCGGTATGAAGTTGTTCGGGGGTCGTGTGGATGTTGACTCGGTCCGCCCAGCTCTAGACTTAATTCCCTTGGATGTAGTCCAACAGAAAACGATTGCCAGTGATTGAACACATTGCAGCTTCGTACGCCTGATCAACATCAATGCCACAGGGCTGGCTTGTCTTTTGGAATGTACGGGCTGTTGTGGTTATATGCAAGCATGCTTCTATTTGTTTGTTTTTTATGTATCAGCAGCTGCTGCTGCTGTTTCTGCTGCTGGCGTTATTGCTGCTGCTCTTGCACCTGCTGCGCTGCTGCTGCTGTTATTGTCACTGTTGCAGCAGCTATAAAAAACGAATTTTAATACCGTGTTTTTGAGTAAACACTTCAGGCTTTTTTATAACACTGCCATGCTGTGTAGATCTTAAAATTCTCTCTCTCTCTCTCTCTCTCTCCTCTCGATCTCTCTCTCTCATCTCTTCTCGTCTTCCTCCTCTCTCTCTCCTCTGCTCTCTCATCACTCTTCCTCTCTCTCTCTCTCTCCTCTCTGAATTTCTTGGTACCTTTCAACTATCCCTTTTGACAAAGAATATATCCAGAAAATTGGAGCAGAATTATTACTGGACCCCCTATAAGCAAGGAAAGGTAAACAATCCAATAATTACCGAGGCATTCGCTTTGTGATGCTACTCAGTAAGCCGTACAGCACGATCATTAACTTTAGGTACAGGAACGAGTAGAAGAAATAACCAGCGGGAGAATACCAAGTCTGGATTCAAATGTAATCACTCTACTATAAATCATATGCTTACTCTTGATGGTTTTTATTCTCTCAGAAAGCAACTTTCTTTCAATTGTAATCTCTACATTGCCTAATAATTTTTTAAGCTTTCGATTCTATCAGCAGAAGTATTTTAGGCCTTTTTGTGTGAAAATGGTATGCATGGAAAAAGTAATAAATGTAATTATTAGAAGTAACTGTAATTGGTGTACAATCTAAGTAGAAGTGGCGGAAATTAGTCAGATTATATTAGTGCACAGTGGTTTAAAACAAGATGACAATGTAGTCCTATTCTATTTTCTTTATTTGTTAACGAAATTAACTTTGAAATTATAATAATGGAGCATGGAGCCCAGTTCATGGACAACGTTTTAATAATTGTTTACACTCCTGGCAGATGCTATTGTTTTTTGTTGTCTGAAACAGTTTATTGGTTTACAAACACAATTGATTAATTTAATGGCGTTGCGGCTTCTTTTCTACAACTGACAGTGACTATGCCAGAAAAGCCATCTAATTGTATTCCGAGAGGTGGCTATTTAGGTCAAAGAACATTGATTATAATGGAATAACTATGGCAAGTCGTGGACTGTCTACAAATATTTAGGAATATATTTTTCAAACCAAATTAAGTTTTTACTTCTGCTTGTAAAGATATAGCAAGTACAGCAGAAACATGCTGCTTTGCTTTGAGTATAATGAGGAAATTTATCAGTTTGGGAAATCATTCATTTGAAATATTTGTAAAACCGTTTTGACTCCCAAGTCAAACCCATTGTCCAATATGATGTTGAACTCTGGTCGGATAAAGCTACAGTAAAATTGTGAGAAAGTGCATTCTTTTGCTTTAAAGAGGTTTCTTGGGTTTCACTACAACCATCCAATGAGTTAGTTTATGGGAAACTAATAGGTAACCAATACCTCTTGAATTCTTCAGTTAGAGTATCCGTTGCTGGGTGAAACTGATAAAAATGAACGAGTCTAGATTGCTAAAGCAAGCTATAAAATGTTGGTGTACCCTGGATGCTAGGGGGAAACCCAAACTGGCTACAAGGGCTGAGAGTAAAATTATTGAATTAGGCTTTTGGATATGTCTTGTTAAAAATATCAGGTATAGGAGATGAACCGACTTTTATCCGAATGGTTCGTACAAGACTGGTTGATTCAAGAGAATGGCAAGAATGGAATTCCCACATAATGACAGTACAAGATTGATCTGTATAAACAGTATAACTCCTTGCACCATATTCTCGACTTACTTTTGTTCAATGAAAAAGGACAGACATACTAACATTTATAGATGACAAATTAGAATTGGAATATCGGATGTCCCTTGTACACATTTTTTCGTTATAGGCACCATTACAATGCTGATCGCACCTGTCCATTATGCAAAAATGTGTGAAGATCAAGTTCATTTTTGTATTGCAGTGTTACTGTCCCTTGAGTGGTCTTAAAGATGATTCAGTCGCGCCTAATTATTATAGAACAACCCTCAGTATTAGACTCATCTTACTTATGTGGCCTGCACTAAAGAGGATGTTGTAAAAAGTTTGCTTTGCACCTACACAAAGCCTTCAAATCCGAAGCACATGTGTTCTTGAGTATGTGCGTTTCGTTTTGGTTGAATAGTGCTTTACAATTATCAATTTTGTCAATGTGTAATCCACCCCATCATAAGGGCCATGGCCTAATAATGATTACATCATCAGTATCGTATCCGTCCTCTCTCTCTCGCTCTCTCCTCTCTCTCTCTCTCACTCTCTCCTCCCTCATCTGAACGCGTCTCTCTCTCTCGCCCTCTCTCTCCTCTCTCTCTCTCTCTCCATTCTCTCCGTCGGCAACGGCCTTAGCGTTCGGATTTTCATTCCCTCGGATCTATAATCAGCATAGTCAGAGCTAAATAATCACGTGTTCCTTTGAAAATAAAATACAGCATCATTTTCAATGTAACACCAGCCACCTCTTTGTAATCATTGGTTTGGGCGTGTTGATAAGCCATTGACTTGTCTTTTCCCTTGTCAGATTCTTATGTGTTACAGTAGCTAGAAACAACAGTGTTTCGGCTGGGAAGTCTAAAGGATCAGGCTTGAGACGTAAAAGTAGTGGAATGGAGGGGGGGTGGGGGGGGAAGACCGAGTTCCTGAGGTTTCACCAGTTGACATTCTCTTATCTACCGCCTCTTCTCAGTCGCAGTCCATCACACACACACACAGACACACACACAGACCACACACACACACACACACACACCCACACACCCACACACACACACACACACACAATCACACACGCGCGCGCGCGCGCGCCCCCCCCCCCCCCACGAACGCCGAGCGCGCGCAAGCACGCACGCACAGCAACCAGCACACAGCACGCACGCACATACACACACACACACACACACCACACACACACACAACACACACACACACAACACACACACACACACCCTCGCTCGCGCACGCACACACACACACCACACGCACCACGCACGCACGCGCGCGCGCGCGCTGCGCAGCGTGCGCGCGAAGGCATAACAGTATCAAAACGAGACTAAAGCATAAATGCACATGTCTCTCCCACCCCTCCTCTCTCTGCTCTCTCTCTCTCTCTCCTCTCTCTCTCTCTCTCTCCTACTGAATTTCTATGCCTGTCCCAAACAAAATGCGCAGATTTGCAGACATGGGGGATGGAGTAGGCAGAAAGATGGGGATAGGATTTAAACAGGAGTTGGGAGAAGGAGAGTCCCAAACACTTTCTCTTTGCTTTGGCCATTAAAACAAAGTTTGCCTCTGTGAGCACTATTGTCCTGGTCAAGCTGCCGGTCGATAACAATGGATGGTGATGAGGCAAACCAAGGGAAGGAAAGAGAGAGAAAGTGAGAAGACGAGATGGATGGGAGTTCGTATGAAGTTCCCAGCCATCGGAGTGGTACTGGCTGGATCATGCCTGCTCTAGAATAAATTCATGGTTAGCCAGACAAAACAAGTGCCAGTGATTGACAGAGATTGCTTCTTCGTACCTCCTCTAGTCACATCAATATGCCCCAGACCAGACTTTCTGTATTGGAGGGTAACTGTATGTGTGGAGATGCTGCTACTGCTCGCTTCTCATTCTGCTCCACTTTTAGAAACGAATTCTACAATTGTATATTAATCGTCAAACTTCCTTTGACATTCACCTAACATTGTTGAAGCTGTTTAAGCTGATACAAGCTCTCTCTCTCTCTCTCGCTCTCTTCTTCTCTCCATCTCTCCACTCTCTCTCTGTCAGTTATAATATAATAGAAGTTAGAGTCAATTCACATCCTCAGATTTATGTATCAGTTGATTTATGAACTAAACAGATCACCTGGTTAATTGTAATAGAAACGCTGCACATTTCATATTATAACTACTCCCAACCAACCTCTTCGCACTGGTTTGGTTGGCTTGAAATCGCTGGTTGTACTAACCTTCTGGTGTTTTTCTGACACATACTCATGTATCACAGTATCCTGGAAACACGGAGTGGTCTTGAGGGAAGTCTGGCGAATCATGCACGAGGCATAAAGGGTGTAGTGGAGAGGAGAGTGGAAGCTCCAGTGGTTACACCATGATAATTTCATTCATCTACCTCATCTACCCAGTTGCGCTCATCACACACACACACACACACACACACGTATTTTGCAATCAAGCTAAAGCATGTGTGCTCCTCTCTCTCTCTCTCTCAACTCTCTCTTCTATATATCATATATATATATAAATACAATGCTGAACAATTAAGTAGTGGGGGAAAACAAGTGCAGGTTAACAATTCTTAAGGCCGTTATAGTAATGACTTGACAAAGATTTGAACTTTAAAAAAAAAATAGAAGAGAAGAAAATGGGGAATATATTATAACTATGAGAACCCTTCACTTGCTCGCCTGAGGGAACCATCATAATCTTCTCTCGAAGGCACATTTATGTATTGCCTGCTCCTAGGCCTTTCGTCCGCTGGATTCGGACTCACCAGGAGACAAACGACTGATTGTGTCTGTGCCACTGGTGTCAAATAGAGAACACCACCACAGTCATAAATTCTGTGGTGTTCTCAACGCCAAGTTCAAAAAAAGAATCAACAGCACCCCAAAGCAGCCAAGCGAAGGTATAAATGGAACAAAAACAAAGGTGAGGACAGAAAAAAGTTTGACTGAAAAACTAAAGCATAAACAAACCGAATCAAAATGTAGGGGACAATCTTTTTGATCCTATGCTTGAGGATCCAATCAAGGAGCAAGGGAGGTCAAAAGATAGGAACAGTCTTAGTGGTCACTCAGCTGTTCAATAACCCAAGCATGTGAGCGCTAAGAATTGTACAGAACAACCTCTTACTTGGATCTCTTTAAGAGATGCAATCCTCCCACTGATTGGACCAAACAATAGAATGTTGAACAATTAAGATATGGGGGAAAATCACGTGCAGTGTTAACAATTCTATTCAGTCGTTATAGTAATGACTTGGCAAAGAATTGAACTTTAAATATATATATCTATATATATATATAGTATATCTGATATATATATATATAGATATATATCTATATATAGATATATATATATAATATCATCTTGGTCGCTCTGTCTCCTGTCTATGTCTTCTCCTCTGTCTCTTCTCTCTCTGTCTCTCTCCGTCTCTCTGTCCTGTCTCTCTTATCTGTCCTCTCTCCGACCTCTCTGTCCTGCCCTGTCTGTCTGTTCTCCCTCTCTCTCTCCTCTCTCTCAACTCTTCTCTCGCTCTGTGTCTCGCTCTCGTTCTCCTCTCTCTCATCATCTCTTCTCTCACTTCTCTCTCTCTCTCGTCTGTGTGTGTGTGTTGGTGTGTGCGCGCGCGCGTGCGCGCGTCCCACGCAGCAGAAATTTTGGCCAGTAAGAATGTTGCTTCTGCAGCACTCTTTTCCTGCCTGATGTCTGCCTTTTAAACAGAAAGATGAGAGAAAGGAAGAGGAAGGGAAGGGAGCAAGGTGCGAGATGAGGCAAGGGGGTCGAAGTGGGGGCTGCCAAGGGTCCGAAGGGAGACAAACAGTGGATCCATGGCTGTGTCCGGGCAGCGCTAGAAATTAATTCCGTGTGCACGCCAGACAAAAAAACAAGCGCCAGTGATTGACAGATGGCCGCTTCATTCCCTAGTCACTTCAGTGTCCAGACTGTCCTTCTGTTTGAGTGAGGCAGTGTACTAGATGCAAGCAATGCTGCTGCTACTAACTGTGTCCTGTGTCTTGTCATGCTGCAGCAGCTTTTAGAAACGACTCTTTTCTTTGAATTGTTTAAGATGGAACACACTTCGGTGAAATGTGCTAACCTTGCCATATATTGTGTATTGTTCAGAATTTGATTGAATTTTTGCCATATATTTTCTGATGGTGGTTGAACGCTCAAACTCGATTTGGCAGTTTTTCTTACTGCCATAGCTGGTTTTAGATTGTTGTGAATTCCGTTGAAATGTTTCTTATAGTTTTGTTGCTGGTGTTTTTTTTTAAGTTCGTTTAAAATGTTCCTCATTCTGATTCAGGCTTTCTTTTTGATTTGTTGAAATGACTCATATTGTTACTGTGAAATTTTGTGTTTAAGTTTCATGGATATTATCGGTACGTTTGCGTTGCATATCCTTATATTCTTGCTTGATACTCGCGTCGAAATATTCCCATACTGTATGGAGCTTTTTTTCCATGCATGTTGAAATTCTTATCATGATAATGGTGATGTTATTACTGCTGAAACTTGTTTAACAAAATCACTCCCGGAAATTTGCGTTGAATGCACCTTGCCGCTGATGTTGTCGTTAGTGTTGATTGCGGTGTTATTTTTTAAGGTTCGTTTATTAAAATGATCTCCATTCTTTCAGCTTATCTTTTTGATTTGTTGGAACTGCCTCATATTGTTACTGTTGAAATTGTGTTACCGTTCATGGGATATTATTGGTACGGTTTGCGGTTGCATAGCTACTTCTATTTCTTGCTTATACTCGCGTCGAAATAGATCCCAACTGTTGGAGCATTATTTTTCCATGCATGTTTGAAATACTATCATATAATGGTGATGTTATTAACTGCTGAAACATGTGTTTTAAAAAAAACACTCCCGAACTTTGCGTTTGAATGCACGCATGCCGCTTTGTGTCGTTTGTAGCGTTCATGCCTGTTGAAATTCACCCAAGTTGTTGTGTTGCTGTTACCTAGCTTTTAAAATTAATGCTGATCTAACTATTACATCTTTGCTGAAATTAAATCAATATTAAAATCTGTTTAGATATTTACTATGTTATCAGTGTTTTTGTTACTGTTTAAATTCAAGTTGAAATTTTGGGCGACTGTCAGTTGGAAATCCAACAAATTCTAAATGTAATTAATAGCGAACCGCCAAGAAAACGAGACAACGAATCCACAAGACAAAACGTGACACGTTTCGACCTCTAAGGTCTTCTTCAGACAAGATCACAAAAACTCTCAGGACATCGAAAATGATCGAGCAATCGCTTGTCCTTCATTCAGCAACGCAAATGGGTGTGGATTAAAACGAGGCTGCAAGAAGGAGACCATGTATAAGTCGAGGAAGTACTGATGATGTAAAATACTGACAAGACTAATGGTAATGGTAATGATGATTACTACCACTATATATGGTGATGATACGACAATAGCGGTTGTAGTAAGGGAGAAATGAGGGAGGGTTAGAGGAATCTTAAACAGCATTACATGATTGCCGGGCAACGTTCCTAGTGGTGATTGCGATGGGATGTTAATGGTAGTGATGGCAAATCATAATAACAATCGTATTTGATAATAATGGTGAAATTGCTACCTAGTATATCAACGGTAATTGTAATAATAGTACTGATAATAAAGCATGATACAGATATACAATTTAAAAAAAAAATCCGGTTTTTTTTTTAATAGCAATAAAATGATAATAGTAATGAATAAAAATTAGTACTAATACTAAGGGAAGGAAGGAAGCAAAAAAGGAGGGGGGTGGAGGACAGAAGGATCAAAGAGAAGGAAGGTAGAAAATATGGGGAAGGGACGGAATCTAATAGGCATATTACTAATCATAGTATGTGTGTCAATAGTGTTGGAAAATAAACATGAACGTAACCACATAGTAATGAAAGTGATGCTGTAATTGAGCTGAAAAAAGGTAAGCTGAATGTTCAGAAATATTGTAAAAGAAAAATCATTACATTAAACATGGAAGTAACACTAACATTTGTTTAGTTATTAAGTTTGTAACAAAAGGTATAATGATTTATATATATAAATCTAAATATCGATCTATATATATGTACGTGTTGTGTGTGTGTGTGTGGCGTGCGTGCGTGCCGTGCGTGACGTGCGTGCGTGCGACGTGCGTGCGTGCGTCCGTGCGTGCGAGTGTGTGTGTGTGGTGTGTGTTGTGTGTTGTGTGTGTGTGTTGTGTGTGTGTGCGTGTGGTGTAAATTGGTAATAAATAAAAATGATTAATCACAGTGATGAAGAAGATCATGTTAACTCTAAGAGATACTAAGAATAAGGAAGTTTCGTTGATCATGCCCACTTCTTTTCATCATACTCATCAAATCTGTGTGTTAAAGTGCTCGCACTTAATGTGTGTGTGTGTGTGGTGTGTGTTGAGTGTGTGTGTGGAGTGTGTGCGTTGTGCGTGCGTGCGTGCGTGCGTGCGGCGTGCGTGCGATGCGTGCGTGCCGGCGTGCGTGCGTGCGTGCGTGCCGTGCGAGCGAGCGAGGAGTGAGGAAGTGTGTGGTGTGTGTGTGTGTGTGTGTGTGTGTGTGGTGTGTGTGTGTGTGTGTGTGTGTCTGACGTCACAGGTGGATTGCACCAGCACAATAGTCTATTCTACGTCGTGAAACTAATAATTTGGCTTCTACCACAAATCTGTAGCAATAATTGTGAAAGCATCTGCAAAGAAAATGTTTCATACACATTGACCACTGTTCTCTCCCCCATCCCTCATCTCTCACTCTCTCTCTCTCTCTCCTCATCTCTCTACTCTCTCTCTCTTCTCTTCTCTTCTCCTCTCTCTCTCTCTCCGTCTCTCTCCTCTCTCTCTCTCTCTCTCCCACACACACAACACCACACACACACACACACACACACACACACACACACACACACAACACACACACACACTGTCCAGGACGGGGAAAATTCAGGATGGCAATTGCTTTAATACACTACGTTTATGTATTATTAGTAAGGTAACACACCAAGGGGGTTATCTCTGCTCTCATACACTATATGCACACTCATGCACCCACCAAACATTTCGCCTCTCTCTGGGATGGGTTGGCCACGCATTCGTTTCTCTCCTCACACGTTCCCCTGAGAAAAGAAATACAATATTCTTTGCTACTTATAATTACACGTGAAAGAACCAATTACGCAAACTGGAATAACAACACATAAAGGATCAATACTTTCCTAATCCGGGGTTACAATGAAAGGCTTCTTTACCTGGTCAGGTTTTCCCCATAACATACTCACACCCTTTGCACACCACACCACAGTTTATCGACGAGTCACTTCAAGTTTCCTCAGCCTGGTGATGTGACGAGCCCTTGGTTGACTGGCACCAGTTCCAGGACTGGGTTTCCGGGTCCAACTCTGGAACTCGGACATAGAGATCTTCTGCTTTGGGGTCTCTTTCACCCACCTCTGGACTTCAAACCCCTCAGTCCTTTCGTTTCAGCTGCCTTTTAACCTAAGACCTTGCTGCCACTTCTGTCTCCCATACTTATAAAAACGATTTTCAAAAAAAAAAGAAAAGCACAACTAAACATGCACCTCAACTTTCTCTCTTCTCCTCCACTATTCATCATACTTTCTGCACAGCCTGCACTAGTTCGTGTCAGTTCTCAACTGAAGATGCTGTCCATAGGAATGAGGTTTTAACTGCATGTTTTAGCTTGAGGTTTTATAGGATAAACATACTACAGCTATATAGGCATGGACCAAATGAAAACAAATTAATAGAGGTGTTTTTTTCAGTGACGGTAGTGGTGATGTACTGTTCCAGCTTTAGCTGCTGCGCTGTTTCATCTGACTGCTGCTGTGGGCTGTTTCACACCAGAGACAGTGTGTTTAGCTGTGCTGTTCCTCCATGCAGCATCCCGTAACCACAGAAGGAGACAGATGCAGTAGGGAAGGCGGGGGGGGGGGGGGGGGGGGGGGGGGGGGGGGGGGGGGGGGGAGGTGAGGCATTTGGAGTGCGTGTGACTGGAGAGGATAATCTGTTGTAAAAAAAAAACCAACAAAAACATACAGGCTGTTGATAAAAAAATTGTGATCTCTCTCTCTTCTCTATCCCCCTCTCTCTCTCCCCTCTCTCCCCCTCTCTCTCTCTCTCTCTCTTCTCTCCTCCTCTTCTCTCCTCTCTCTCTCTCTTTTCTCTCCCCCTCTTTTCTCTCTCTCTCTCTCTTCTCTCTCCTCTCTCTCTCTTCTCTCTTTTCTTTCCTCTCCCCTCTTCTCCCTCTCTCTCTCTCCCCTCTCTCCTCCTCTCTCTCTCCTCTCTCTTCTCCTCCTTTCTCTCTCTTCTCTCTCTCTTCTCTCTGTCTCTCTCTTGCACAACAAACTTTTATTTCGGGCTGCCAAACAAAACTTCCACACATGCACAAACGTAGGGATGAGGTGATCTGGGAAAAGAGCATTTGGAGAGGGGCTGGGTAAGCATGGATGGAGCAGGAGTGGTCTGGTCACTCTCTCTCTCTGTTGCTTTCACCCTTAACAAGGTTGCCTGTACGAACCTGTCCTGGCTTGCTTCCTGGTCTATAATCAGGGCGTGGATGAGGGGCAAGGAGGGGAAGGGGGGCGGGGGAAAGGCGACACGTGGATGGGGGCTAAAGATGGGGTTTGCCAGGTTGGAGAGAAAGCAGTGGATTACTGGCTGGGTCCTGCCAGCTCTAGAATTAATTACGTGGGATAGCCAGACAAAACAAGTGCCAGTGATTGACAAGATTCCAGCTTCGTTTTTCCCCCAAATCACACAAGTGCCCAGACTGCCCTGTCTGTTTTGAGTATTTCTAGTGGTATGGTGTATGCATGCAGGCATATATGTATTTGTGTAGGGCTATGCTGCTGCTGCTGCTGCTCTGTCACTGATCCAGGAGCTGTTATATCATGTTATATTAGTCATATTGTGTTGACATTTCACAATGCTTTTATGCTGTTTTTAAAAATTTTTGTTAAATTTCACGTCATGTTATTGGTGCTGTTGATGCAAAAAAAAAATGATTTGATTTTTGTTTTTCCCAGTGAATGCTATTTGTTTGGAGTTAGTGTTGAAATATTTTCGCATCGTTTCAGTGCTCTGGTAATATTGCTGATTTTTTGTTGTTTTTATATTCAGGCTGAAAGGGACGTTGTGTTACTCTTATTACTATCAAATACGTTTTGACAATTACGATGTGTTGTTGAAGTTCTTGTTATCAGTGAAAAAATGTTTGACTTTTTGCTTGTGATGTTTGTGTTGTTTCGTTTGAAATTCATGTTGATTTTTATTCAAATGCTGGTGTTGAGATGGTCAAATCTATGCTACAATTAGCATTGTTATCTTTGATATTGTGTGGAAATGTGGTTGTATTCTTGTTGTTGTAATGGTTGAAATTCACGTTGAAATGCACTCACACAATTGGTGGCATCATAACTTTCACATTCATATTGATCTTGGTGTTGCTGATACTTTTGAAGTCAGTATTTAATTTTGTGCTAATTTTCTTGTTACGTTTGAAATCTGTGCTATTTACTTGTTTTGTTGGTGTTCATGTTGCTATTGAAGTCTGGTTTGAATGTATTCGTGCTGTTGGTGTTGTTGTTACTGTAACATTTGAGGATGGGATTTGGATCACTTGGTACTGCTGTTCCTGTCGAAATTCGTGGTACGTTATCCTTTTATTGTTATGCTGTTGATGCTGTTTACGTTAGTCTTGACATTTGTTAATGTTGTTATTACTGTTGAAAATAGCTCTTTTTGTGTGGAAATTCCTCCACGTTTACACACATTTTCATCCGTTGACATTTTTGTTGAAATTTGCTTCTGCTGTTGCTGTTGATGTTTACCGCTGGCTTATATTGTTGCTGTTGTTGTTACCAGTGTGTGTGTGTGGTGTGTGTGTGTGTGTGTGTGTGTGTGTGTGTGTGTGTGTGTGTGTGTGTGTGTGTGTGTGTGTGTGTGTGTGTGTGTGTGTGTGCGTGCGCGCGTGCGCAAGCGTGCGAGCGTGCGTCCGTCGTGCGTGAGTGCCTCTCTGTGTGTATGTTGTGCATGCGTGCGTGCGTGCGTGCGTTCGTGTGTGTGTGTGTGTGTGTGTGTGTGTGTGTGGTGTGTGTGTGTGTGTGTGTGTGTGTGTGTGTGTGTGTGTGTTCTTCTCTCTCTTCTCTCTCTCTCTCTCTCAGTTCACTGTGTAATGTATGTAGTGAACAGTATAGTACGATCATCAATAAATGACTTCAAGTTTGGGTTGGGGATAATATATTACAGGCGACATTGAAGCTGGCTTTAAACGAAATCATTCCACCGTAGACCATATGTTCACATTATTAGCTTTTGTTCAAAAGCATTTGTTGAACGTAACATATTGTTTGTT
>CM031599.1:22510022-22558326 GCA_018398815.1 Conus ventricosus | reverse complement strand
AATCTATGTTTTTATTTAATAGTAGATGTCTAATATAGTACACACACGCCTCAAAAAACGCGTCATTGTCGAGGATGTCTTGCTCAGCGTCCTTGGCGCGTGATTGGTCAGCATAGATCTTAATGAAGTTCTTACATCGTAAGCAACCGCATTGATTACAATTCTGGTCTATGGAAATGTTTTTTATAGACTCCATGTCTTTATTTATTGACTCCATCATTTTAAACAAATAATAATCCGCCATGATCTATTTTTATCAAAGAAACAAATTTATTTATAATAAATCAAAAACCAATCCAGTGTGTTAGGATTGCAGTATTGAACCAAAGCTGCATATTTCCTTATTTATTAAGTTCTTAAAGTATTAATGCATCACAAATGGATCATATGAACTTTTGTTGTTGGCAGTTCTGGCATGCTTTTGTGTTCGACTTCTGTATTTAGTGGTTGAGATTTTTTTGACTGCTTTGGTTTTAGGTGCCTTTGTTTATATATTTTATAACCGTAATAACCACCCCAACAGCAACGCTGCCCAAAATGACACCTTTAAGAAAATTCCATGAAGACTTTGGCGGTGTAGGCGACCCTGTTGTTGTAGGTCTTGAATTAACTTGTTCTGGTGTTTTTATAGCTGGCATTGAAACAACTGGCTGCGACTCTAGCACTTTTTCATTATGAAGTATATTATGTGTTTGTAATTTTAATTTTGTTTGTTTGTTCCACTCTGCTAATCTTTTTCCTGCTGCAACACGCCCAGGATGAGGAGGCTTTTTATGGTCACATTCTCCACCTGATTCAATGTTTTCTGATTCAATGTTTCCTGATTCTGCTGATTTTCTGGCTCGTTCATTTTGAAGGAATAAAATCTATATGATTAAAAGTTATTAATCCATGATTAATGGCGACAGTAATGTTCCAAATCTGTAATATAGATCGCATCCTAGAGATTCTAATGACTTTGTTAAAACTGGATCCTGCGTTAAATCATACATAAAATCTTGTTCAGAATCAATGGGAACAAATCGACCTACTAGTTTAGTGTACAAACTAAGAACCGTTTGCCCGACACTTTTTACCATTCTCGACCCTAGTTGCGCTTCATACCTGTTGTGATACTTTACAATGTCTTGTGGCGACATCTGTTGAATCTGTTCTATGCTGAATTCATTTCCGAGGTACTGTTTTGTTTTTCTGCACGCCCCCAAAGAATACAACCTTTCCTTTTTGGGCATAATAGCTTGGTCATCAACTTGATCATTTGTAATCATAAGTTCAGGAAGGTTTAGGCTGCCCTGTAGCTGTAGTAGATCGTCGCTGTTCATGTTTTTTTTTTTTTTTTTTTTTTTTTTTTTTTTTTTTCCCTTTTCTTCATTGTTTTATTCATAAGTGCTGGAGTGATGGCAAATTGCCCCAAGTATGGAAAAGTTCAATCATAGTTCCATTCACAAACATGGAAAAAGCCGGAGTGACATAAATAATTATCGACCCTTTTGCTCTTACGTCCCACACAGGTAAACTAATGGAACGCATCGTATTAAACAGACTAACCCATTACTGTAATAAGCACCAAATCATTCCAAAAAACCAAGCTGGGTTTCAAACAGATAGAACTACAATAGAACACATAGTGAAACTAACAAACTCATGTCAAACAACAATTTGCACGCCGAAAAAATGTCCTAGCAACCTTTTTTGATTTAAGGAAAGCGTACGAACGTGTGAGACATAAAAGACTGTTGTTATAAACTGAATAATATTGGTATAAACGGTAACATGTATAATTATATTCAATACTTTTTTAGAAAAAAGATCAATTCAAACAAGAATTGAACACACATATTCAACCCAAGGATATTAAAAAATGGGATTACCCCAAGGATCTGTGATTTCGCCAATCTTGTTTAATATTCTAATGGCTGATTTTACCAAAAGATTTATCTAAGATGTTGTATTGGCGCAATTCGCAGACGACATTTGTTTATGGATGAATGTTACCATGAAGCGAAAAACACCAGCACGATCACTTAATTATTTTACCCCATCAAATATCAACATGAACTAAATAAAATCAACAGTTTTCTACTAGAAAATGAACTATCTCTTTCTGTTGAAAAACAAATATTATACTATTAAATTTCGGGGTTTACGACCCAGAGAAGCTTCCTGTGTTTACTATAAATGGTTCTATCTTACAGTATGTGAAATCTGTCAAGTTTTTAGGTGTATATATAAATTCTAAACTTTCTTGGAATCATCACATTGACTATATTACAAACAAAGCAAGAAAAATTTTTAAACTTTCTGAAGATCGTAACTAAGCAAAAGTGGGGACAAGATACAACAACTTTAACTGCTCTGGCAACGGCTCTCGTGCGTTCACGGCTTACTTATGCCCAAGAAGTCTTTTTTAGTGCGCCACAGTATCTTTTGAATAAATTACAAAGTATTGACTGCAAGGCTTATAAACTTGCTCTAGGTGTCCACACATGCGTCTAACTTAGGAACTTATAGTGAAGCTGGAATACTACCTCTTGAGAGTTAAGAAAAGCATCTGCCTCAAAATTTATTTTTAAAGAGTCTTACCTTGAATAATTTCTGTACAAACGAGGTATCTTTAAAATCTGAAGTAGATTTTGCTAAACGAGCACGAGAAATCCAATCATTAAAAAACTATTAAGTCTTATATTTCCAATCAAAACATAGACTCTAAAATCACTAAACATTGCTTCTAAACCATCCTTTTCACCAATTCCCAGGTGGGTGCAGAAAAAAGCCTCTTTTGATATCAGTTCCAATGAAATATCAAAAAAAGAGATCCCCCATATATTAAAAGAATTTGTCAATATCATCTCGATGAAAATTACAGAAATCACATGAAGATTTTCACTGATGGCTCAATTTTAGACGATAATGAAGCAGGTGCTGCTTTTATTATTCCAGATTTGAATGTAGAGAAACTCTATAATCTTTTTTTTTTTTTTTTTTTTTTTTTTTCCCCACATTTTTAATGTCACCTCTCTCATCCCTCCACTCAACAATTCCTTTCATTTCTCACACATTCACCCCTCAACATAAACCTGGCAAGGTACTTACTTAAAACAAATTAATTATAAACTCATGTATGTACAGATATAAAGGTAGTTACAATAAAGAGTTCAAATCAAAATATCCTTGACATTTGACATGGTGTTCTTTGTGTTTGAAGGAATGAATGGGAGAATGAGTTGAAATAATGACCCCATGTATGTTGGAATTGTTAATTGTGCTATTAAAGTATTAGCAAAGAGGTTTTTTGTTTTTAAACAAACATGCACGACACACACACAAAAGACATACGTATCATAATAATTGTCCCAAAGAACCCAAAAGAAGTCAGACACAATAAAAGAACAAACACGCATATCCCCCCCCCCAAAAAAAAAAAACAACAACAACAAACAAAAAAAAAACCATCATTACATGAATTGTAAGCAGGATATATAAACTTGCACACACACATATACAAATAACTTCAAAAACTAGGAAAATACCAAGGGGTGGCATGGGTGAGAGGCTGAGAGAGAGGGAGAAAAAAAAAAAAAAAATTAAGATGGGTAATTACAACAAAAGAGATGGCTAGTTATGTTAAAAGATACAGCGTTTACCATTCTCAACTATGTAGCATTATCTAGGTTGGGATACTCAAGTTGGGACCATGTGTACATAAGTTTTGTCAAAAAAAAAAAAAAAAAAAAAAAAAAAAAAAGTCACAATCATGCTAGGAAATGATAGAGGAATAGGGAAACCAGGTTTTGTCAAATTGATCTGAATCATAGTTCAGAAAGGCTAAGTATTTTTCCAATTTAAATCTATAGCTTAAGATTGTTAGGAAACATGAAGGTCGGGGTGGTTATTTTGTAGTTTACATTTGTAACATAAAACTTAGCAAACAACAGAATAAAGTTAAGAACTTTGTCAGTTTCCATATTTTGTTTCATTCCAAACAGAACTAACTCTTTCTCAAAAAACAGATTAGCGCAGTGCTGACATTTCTCCATAGCGGGTTTTGAAGATTTCTCCAAAACCGCTGCACAATATTACAGTCGAAAGCATGTGTGTAATCGTCTGTTGTTCCTGATCACAAAAGTTACATAATGGTGAATCCACAATTTTGCACTGAAACAGGTATTTCTGGGTTGGCAGCAATCTATGTAGAAGTCGACATTGGAACCATCTAAGCTGGACGTCAGTAGAAACTTTATAACTATGAAGGAATATTTGTTTCCAATTCAGATTTACAAATAGATTATTCCATTTATTAATAGCAGCGGGAGAGGCATTATTTTCATTTAAAGTTTTTTGTACATATTTGTTGCCTCTTTTAATGCAAAACCAGATTTTTTGGTCTAAGAGTTTATATTGGTTAGTTGTGATAATATTAAGCTTTTGGCAATAGTTGCGAATAGCATTTATTATGCCTTCATACAAGAGAAAGTTTGTTCTTATACCTTGATATTTAATTAAAAATTCATGGAAGGTCATCCAATGCCCATTTTCATTTATCAAGTGTTTAATGAAAAAAATGCCATAATTACACCATTCCTGTACAAAAATAACTTTTTTATCTCTTAAAATTTTAATATTGTAATAAATACACTCTGACATGAAATCATGTACTGTAGTCGGACAGCACTTTGAACACAGTTTCTTGTAGTGTTTCATCACATCATTCCAGAATGGGTTATTGACATCTTGCATAATAACATTAGAAAATTCAGCACCAAAGTTTTTTATATTGTCCAGCTTAGGGAACATATTATGGTAAATTCCCGCCAACCCGACTCATACATTAATCTTCTCAGCCAACTTACCTTCATAGAAGAAATAAAATTTTTTACATTTAACATTTTTAATCCACCTTCACAGTACTGCTTTCGAACCACAGATTTTTTAATCTTACTTTTTTTACCGGTTCCATAAGAAACTATACAATTCTTTTTCCAAAGCAACAATAAAATCCTCTGGGGGGTCTGGTAGATTAATCAATAAATGAACAATTTTAGAAAAATGCCAAAGTTTTAATAATAGTTATTTTTCCGAAAGGAGTTATATTTCTTTTTTTCCAAAAAGCTAGGGACTCTTTTTATTTCAAAAAGTTTATCTTCAAAGTTAATCTGTACAATAATATTTGTGTTAGTGGAGAATTTGATACCAAGAATTTTGAAAGTACCTGGATCCCAAACAAAATTTTTGTCCCATAAATCTAATTCCACAATTCTTTCTACTCCCCAACCATATTACTTGTGACTTGTCAAAATTGATTTTAAACCTGAAATTTGTAAAAATTTAGTAAGGACAGATACCGCCTCGGTAAAAGATCTCTCTGAACCATCTAGACATAAACTAGTATCGTCAGCAAATTGTGACAGTAATGTTTCCTTGTTAACAACTTTAATTCCCTTTTAAATATGCTCATTAGAACGAATCATTAATGACAGAACCTCAGCACAAATTAGGTATAGGTAAGGAGATAATGGGTCCCCTGTCTCACCCCTCTCTCAATCGGAAACCATGGGGAGTACTGGCCATTGACATAAATACTGGTAGAAATTTGTGAATAAAATGTTCTTTATCCAATTAATTAAGTGAGGTCCAAACTTGAAAATTTCAGGCAGTTATGTAAGAATGACCATGAGACGCTATCAAACGCCTTCTCAAAGTCAACTAAAAAAAGCATCCCTGGAACATTTTCCTTATCAGTGTACAATAACATGTCATACATCAACTTATATTTTCTCCAATAAATTCTGCCCTTCAAAAACCTCTTTGACTCTCATGAATGATGTTTGGAAAGAACATTTTTCAATCGATTAGCAACACAAGCAGAAGCTATCTTATATGTAGTATTCAACAAAGAGAGGGGGGCGCCAGTTTTTCACAAATCTTTTCGGCTTCCCTTCCTTGGGGTACATATTATGGTTC
Source organism: Conus ventricosus (assembly GCA_018398815.1). Classification (NCBI taxonomy): domain Eukaryota; kingdom Metazoa; phylum Mollusca; class Gastropoda; order Neogastropoda; family Conidae; genus Conus; species Conus ventricosus. The sequence continues at coordinate 22,552,365 of CM031599.1, read as the reverse complement.
CCTGTCGCTGGGTAGTTGATAACTGGCCTTTAGCAAAACCTTCATTAATAGAACGTAAAAGGAAAGTTCCAATATCTACAAAGAAAAACTTAAAAAATTCAACAGTAAACCCATCAGGCCCAGGACTCTTAAAATTTTTCATCCGTTTCAAAACAGTAGCAGGGCCCCTTCCAGTGTTTTCAACCTCTAGTGAGGAGCTCTCCCCCTCAGATAATGCTGGAGCCCTCCGGAAGCTCTTCAGAAATATTCATATCAGTTACATCTCTAAAGCTGTATAATTGTTCATAAAATTTTTTATCTAAGGAGGATACTTTTTTGTTCAGAAATGACTGAACCATCCTCTTTTTCTAAAAAAGGGATAGATTTATCAATAAAACTTCGATTTTCAAGAGTGCAAAAATATTTATTCACCTTTTCCCCTTGACTTAGCCAGTGAACTCTCGAGCGCATTGCCATGCCTTCAAGTCTGTGATTCCTGATTTCTTGCAATTCTGTTTTTAGGTTTTCTAAATGAGGAATAGTTTCCTCTTGTAAATTCTGTTCAATGTTTTTTATTTTTTGTTTCTAGGTCATGTTCTCTTTGAGTATCCATTTTTTTCTTATAAGTACTATAAGAGATTGTTTTGCCTCTTATTTCCATCATTAATGTCTCAAAAAAGAGACGATCATCAATTTGAAAAAGAGGTTTTCATTACTAATTTTATGTATATTATCTAAGTTGTATACAGGTAATGCATACTGTTTCTTGGTATCGCTGATCAGCTCTCTAATTTTTGAAACATATTGCTTATCTCTTAATAAACTATTGTTGAATTTCCAAAAAGGTCTGTCGCGTTTGAAATTATCTTTTTTTAAAAGCAATGTGACAAGAGAATGATCGGATCGATATCCAGGGTCGATGCAAACATCATTAACTTCCATCATTAATCCTTCAGTGATCATAAAGTAGTCAAGTCTTGCTTGTTTATAAGAGTGAAATTTCCGCCATGTATAGTTTCTTTTCTCGGGGTATAATTCTCTGTAAACATCGAACAGATTGTATTTTGTCATTATATCATTGATTTTTGCTCGGGTTCTTGGCCGATGGTGACATTGTATAATTTCTAAAAATCCATTTTTAAATTAAGGGCACAATTCCAGTCTCCAGTTATAATTAATGTTGGTTGCCAAAGCTCTCAATGAGTTCACAAACACTATCAAAAATTCGGGGCTATCACCACTGCTAGGCCGTATAAGTTCACCAAAGTAAACCTTTTTTTTAGAATTGAATATTCATAACAATGTAACACCCATGCTGGTCTCTTATAACATCATGTATCTTGTACTCAAAGTTATTATTAAACAGAACAGCAACACCATTTTTATTAGTTTCCGTACCACACAGCCATTACATTATATCCCAGCTGGCTCGAATAAAATTCTTCAGAGTCTTCCTTTAAGTGTGTCTCTTGAGACAATAATATGAGCTGTTTTTTTCTAAGAAAATCAAATACATCTTTTCTTTTTTATTATTATTTAGACCATTACAATTCAAAGAACAAATTTTAAATGAACTATCCTGTGCCATGTTGAGTTCTGGCAAGAAAGGTTAAAGTAGTTAACAGATAATAGCAATAATAAAAAAAAAAAAATATTATATATATATATATACATATATATATACACACATATATACATATATACATACATATATACACATGCATACATATATATACATACTCACATTACACACTATTATATAAAAAGGTCTACAAAAGAAAAAAGTAAGAAATACTCAAAAGTGTTGCTAACACTAGAGACACACTTTTTGAAATACAGTGATGTTGCACATCCCAAAGTTTAACAGAAGCTTTCCTCAGCCTCAACCTTCCAATGTAATAGTAGGCAAGATTTCACACCCCTCATTAATATCAACATCTTATAAATGCACAAATAAAGTGTACATGACCCAGTTACAATCTCCCCTCTCACACACAAGCCTATCACCTTGATATGAAGAAAATGAAAAAGTAATGTATAACATAAAGACCAGCTTACAAAGCAATGACATAAAACTACACATAATACACACACCAACCTGTTATATAAGGACCCACCGCCCTGCTCCAAACGAGCATTGATTACAACTATTACAACTACTACTACAAAATCTAGCGCAATGATATGGAAGAAGAAAAAAAAAAAAAAAAAAAGAAAAAAAAAAAGAAAAGAAAAGAAAAACTTCAAACAACTCGTGTCATGGTCATCTTGTATGACTGTCTTATACGTGATCAAAAATTTACTATCCCTCCATACAATCACATTGTCTGTGGGCAAGACCAAATACAATATGTACCAGAATGATCATCCTCATGATCGTGGGCACCAAAGGAAGAAGAAGAAAGAAATATATGGAAAAAACAAGAATAGTACCACAAGGCTCGGTTTCTTTCATTACTTTTGTACACTATTACCTTCGACGCAAGGACTGCTCCCCGACTTGCCAATCCCAAAAGACCTTCACCCCCAGATGTAAACAACGTCCAGTGGGGGGGAAACAAACCCAAACAAAACAATAACAACAACAACAACAAAAGAAATCGCCAAAGTCGTTATATGTATAAAAAAAAAAAAATGCGCACAGATTTCAGAAATTACATCAAGTAGATTCCAAATTACAAACCTTTAAGAATTCACGAACTTTCACGATTTTGAACAGAAAATAAACGCAGCTGGTTAAAATAATTTGGTCTACTTACAGTTCGAGCAGACGACACAATGTCAAAGCAAAGGTGGAAGTAACGGCGTGACACATAAAAGAGGAAAGAAACAAAACTAACGCAGTTGCCTAAAATCGCCAAGAGATTTTTACTGTCGAGATTCGTCCGGACACCGTCTTCACCACCACTGCACCGTTCTTCGTCCACGCCTGCTGGCAAATGTCCCTCTCGTTCCGCACTGAACATAGCAGCTGATAGGCCGTGGGGTCAGATCTTCCACCATAGTGACCCCGGTTCCTTTCAATTTCTTGCGCGCGTAGAGCACAGAGTCCCTGACTCGCGGGAAACAAAACGAACAATAATCCCGCGGCAAGGTTTTTTTTGACGCATTGGAACCCTGTTTGGAACCGACCCTATGCACTGCCTCAAGGTCTTCTCTCTTCACCTCAATGTTCAGTTTACGGTTGAAAAAGAGAAAGCACCTTCTCCTCACACTGTACCCCCGTCTCGACGCCCCCACTCTCCGCTTCCTGCATCCGTAGATACGAAGGTTGTTCCTCCCTACGTAGGCGGAAACGTCCTCGGTACGACGATCGGCCAGCTCTGCAAGGTGCCGAACCTCGGCAAGTGGGTGGCTGTCTGCTCCTCTCGCTTCAGGGCATCGGTCAGCTCTCGACGAAGCTTCTCGTTCTCAGTCTGGACTGAGAACAGGGCAGCCCTCAGCTCCTCCACCGCAAGAGCCAGCCTGGCAAGTTCTGCTCCGTTGGCACAGAGCTTTGCCATCAGATCGGCATTCGTACATTGCTGGGGTTCTTTTTGCCGGTGAGAATCGCGAGCAGGGGAGAAAACAATGTCCAACTCGTTTGATTGGTTTGGGAGCGAGTCGTTCCCCTTGTCCTCCATTTTGTCTCTCGCGGTCGAAAAACAAATTTAGAAAGAGTCTCTTTCACTGGCCCGGACAGTGGAGTACTAGTTTCCACCTTCTGTTTCTTTGGGGTGTCTTTGTCACTGTTAACACTCGAGTTGTTGGAGGAACTAGAGCCTGAACCTTCACCAGTCTGCGTACGCTGTTTTCTCTTCTTATGGCGGGCCATAACATTGCACACTGACAAACATCACGGACAGTCATTTCAGCAACGATTTCTCACATCACGCTGACCAAAAGTTCCAAAAACTCGGATGGAGGTGGGCAGTAGATACACTGTTAACTTCGTGGCATTCTTGGTGACCGATCGGTTGTTTAATTAACTAAAATAAGTTAATCAAGAGCAGAGCTGTCAAAAAGACGTCCGACCACCGGTTTAAAAGTGTTCACTGTTCATGTTTTTTTATTAATTATAATTATTTTATTTTCTAAAAATGAGCACCGAAAAAACTGTTATCAACCTTGTATACCATTCTGCTGTTATTGGAGGTCTGAGTGTAGGATACACGATGCTTGTTAAAAACTTGTTAAAAATAAAACCAGCAGATCTTGGCAAACTAGACTTTGAAGACTCAGCAAAACTGATTGTTATCATTGCAGCTTCATTTGCTACGAAATATTTTCTAGTTAAGCAAGGAATAATTCCAGACAGTATCAATATGTAAAATTTAAAAAATACATTTATAAAAAATGGCTTTGCTTGTAATGATGATAGGTGGGTGCTGTGGTTAATGCGCTTGCTTTTAGCGGAAGTAATTACGCATTTAGTAAACTACGGGATGACGGCGAGAGAAAAAGACATAACAAAGTATGGAGCAACTAGCCGCAGCACAAGATAACTATGAAAAGCAGAGAATTGAGCAGTTAGATTTTATTAATAACAAACTGAAAAAACAGGGGCATGCAGCTACACATTTAAAGATGTTGATCAAGCGATAAAAGAATATTATCTTGTAACAGGCAAACCAATCGAGACATTGCCCCCACCAAAATTCAGCGACTTTTATCATCCATCAGAAAAACAAAGATGCAAGAAATCATGTTTATCGTCTTTGGTATGACCGTCGTGTATTTTGTTGCGCATAATATTGGCTGAATAAAAATGAACAAAATCATTATTCGCCAAAAGGATATTGGAAGGGAATCGCGTCAATAAAAAAGCTAAGCCAAGCAGCCGGAGTCAGTGAACAACAGCAAAGAAATGGTTATCAAAACAAGCGATTTGGCAAATTTTATTTACTTGCACCTAGACGAATACAGAGACCACACTTTGTGAATACAATACCGAACGACACCCATCAAATGGACCTTCTATATTACCCCATGATACGATTAGACGAAAAGATTTAAGTACGCACTTACAGTCATTGACATAGCTTCAAGATACAAAGATGCGGAACCATTACACAAAAGATGTGCTTCTGCTGTTGCTGTTGCTATACAACTAATATATCAACGAGGCCGTTAAACTTATCCTCGCATGATTCAAGTTGATGATGGAAAAGAATTTAAAGGCCGAGTGAATCAATTATTGTTAAAACATAGAGTTACCATTAAAAGAGGAATTCCGGGAGTTCACAGATCACAGGCTTTAGTTGAAAACTTTAACAAACGTTATCGGAAAGGCTTTTCTCCTACCAGTATCACAGAGAGCTGATTGACAATTCTCGCAACACAGAATGGGTTAGAAGACTGCCCTCAGTTCTACGTGCAATGAATAATGAAGAATTTAAATTAACGGGTCTAAAACCAGTACAAGCAATCAAAAAACAAACAATAAATGCTGTTGAAGGAGAGTCTTCATCCAGCAAACTATTACCATTGGTTTGAAAGTAAGGTACCTTTATTTGCCGGGAGAAGCAGAAGGGGACACCCGCTTCAGGGCAACAGATCCAGTTTGGAGTGTTGACCCATATGAAATAAAAGAATTGTAAAGATGAATCCGCCCGTGTATTATTTATGAGAAACTGACACAACAAAACAACCGGCTCCTCAAAGATCTTTTGTGAAGGAAGAACTGCAGATAATTCCGCCAGACACAGTTCCGCTTTAATTAATTTTCGTAAATATATTTGAGTAAAATGGAAGCTCACAACGAAGAAACCTTACGTATTGAAGCACAGAAAGAAGAATTCTTACATGGAACTAAACCGGAAGCAAGAATGATAAATGCAGAGACCTTGGAATTGATGCGGAATCATTTGATTTGAATTCTGCTATTAGGGCAACATTTGCGAGGGTTTCATCAGCACATGGCACTGCATCCAGATCACCTACAGCCCCAAATCCCAAATTTTGACTATCAAATATGGAATAAGGAATATCTTGAAATAATAAAAAAAATTCGAGCGCATCAAGCAAACATGAGAAAAAATTTGTCTGAATTGGAGGATGATATGATTGATTTTATAGATAAAGTTGAGGAAAATATGGACCCGAATATAAACCGAAGAAGATATATAATTATGCCCTTCTCCAATGCCCGATTGCATATGAAAATTCTGGATTAACAAACACACGTTTTGTGTTTGTTCTATCTAATGACTTCTTTGTTACAACAGTTGTGTTGATCTCATGTAGATTAGATCGTAGTTTTACGTTGTCATGATGAAAAGTATGTTTATTGAACAATGCTTCTTTGTAGTTGTCATGCGATATGCTCGACTGCACAACACTGCGAGTATTCCCTTTGCTTTTTTGATAGTTTTCTCCTGGCTCGAAATACTGTACATTTTTGACCTTAACCCAACAAACTCCTTGATCACCTTTCCAGATAATTCATCCTTCATCTTTCCTAAAACCTTCTTGTTAACGGTTGAATGCAAAGGCGAATCTTTAGGATAATCAGATGTGTCGTACCATCCCGCATGCCCTTTAGCTACTTCTAATTCCATGTCTTTATAGATGTCTTCAGTAGGGATATCTATAACAAAACTGTCTGTATCTGTGTAAAGTACTCTGGACTCAGGATACGAGGGATTAAAGTAGTCGTAAAGAAATTCTAACATCAAAAGCTTTGATAATTCTAAAACAGTAAACCCAATAAAAACGGGTTTGTCCAATTTGACTTCTTTTTTTTTCATCATTATACCAAAAAGCTGATCATGAAACTTTCTGAAGTCCTGATCATTAGGTTTAGAAGTCAGCTTAATTGCATCGTTCTCTCTGGTGACCAATCTAACATCTTTACGCTTGTGCGGATTCTCCATAGTCTTTCCGAAACAGCTGTTGTTCATCAGCTATGAAAAAGTCTTTTTCTGAAGCATCTGGTGGATTTAGTTCTGAGATCAGTGTTCTTCATTATGTATGGTTTCATGAACTGTTCTTGATCAAAAGCAATTATACGATGAACAGCTGTCAACTTCAAACCATGTCTAAATAAAATTGCGGAAAGTCTGTAATGACAGACATAATTTTTTTTGCCGCGAAGATTAGGCACAAGTTTAGGCGGTTCTGTTTTTTTGCCATCTTTAGACTTTCTGCTGCTAAAGGATAGTCATTATGCAGGTCATGGAGTTCCTGAGGATATTCTAAGTCAACTTCTAGAATGTATCCACGCTGTTGATCTGACGTCAAACTGCTCAACCACTTTAATGCTCTTTGAATATTATTCGTATTATCTGTGTACATTTAAAGTTGCGTAATGGAAGCGATTGCACCATTGCCCATCTATACAGATTGTTTGCATCTAAATACATAAGATAGTTAGACCTTTACTTGGATCATAATCGTCCAAGTATTTGTTGTTTGCTTTACGTAATGGTGCGACGCCATACTAATTCCCCCACGCAATCCGTTTTCAATCATCTAATCATTGGTAGGTCAGACAATATATCAATCTGTACTCCAGTAAATTTTAAGAAAGCATCCCAGCTCATCCCAGGCGCAGAAATATAATGCGCAGGATCCAAACTGTAAGTTCATGCAGGTCTTTCTGTATTTTCAAAGACGTCGCCAACAAACATACATCAGCCATCAAGTATGAATCATGATAGTCTCCCATTGTTTTACACTCTAACTTTTGCCACGCATCTTGAGCATGCTGGTAATCGGAGTCACTGATTTCCTTTCCTCTGAGACTAGAACAGAACGCAACTTTAGGAGGAAGTGTGTCTTCGTCAAACCTTTCCCAACTGTTCATGTACTCATAAGGGTAAACGCCCTTTCTAACAAGAGTTGGATCAAAATTCTTCTGTTATTGGGCAGGACTTTAAGGACATAGCCAGCGACTCTAATGAACCCATCATGTGCTGCATAGAGTCATAAAAAGACATGTTATTTAAAGTGAAACACATGTACTTTTCTGATGACTGTGCAATGCATGACACCCTAAAGGCGTCGGTTACGGCTTGCATTATAAGGTGAGAGTCGTAACCTCGCAAGTTGTGAAAGAATATAGGCAGCTTCCATGTCTTTGGATCAACCTTTAGTTGAAGATTGCATTTACTGTGCGCTGCTCCTCTGAACTTTCGCTAATGTGATCATGGTACTCTTACTGTTGGATTGGCTTCGTCTGATGAAGGCCTAAACCACAAATCAACAATGTGTGGCTGAGTCATACTGTTGTTGATCTTCAGGAGTCATAATAATGTCTGAGAGATTCAGTTTATTAGAACAATCATTGCGCACTTTCATGCATGCGTTCTAAGAAGATTCTGCAGCATTTGGCCCTCTATACAATTCTGGTTCTGAATGGACACCATCCGACCTGACATGATAAAGGCATAGGAACAAATCTGAGATTACTCACTAAGGCTGTTTTGGAAGTCTCTGTGGTGTGGCCCTCATAAGGAACATAAGCGACTCGAAGTCTGCGTAAACAATGTATGAGACTTGTTTGCAGCCGTTTCCAGTTCTTAAAACTAACTTTAGATCCGGGTGGGGGCGTAATTAGTTCTGTATTACAGTCAACTGGGCTGATACAATGTTTTATATGTTCACTCGCGGCTTGCACAGATGGAATTCTTGTTAAACATTTTCTACAGAATTCTTGTTTGCCATGATTTTTTTGTAGTATGCTGCATTAGTCTACTCATTGTTCGTATCAATGTGTAATGCGGTAGCCCTGCCAGTGAAAACATCAGTAGTAAGTCAACATGGCATTTGTTTGGTTCGCCAATCGATGGACTGTTTTTTGGACAATCTGATGGGCTGTAGATTTGTTTCCTCATCCCATGTGTAAATATTAACAGTTATGGTTTGTTTTGTTCTTCAAACTGATCAATTTGATCTACACTAAACAGGAAAGGATATTCCATTGAAGTTAAGATCATTTAATGTAATCCCAATAGTTAGACACTCTGTCTGCGTTTTTGCGGACGTGATGCAACCTTGCAAGAACACACCACATGAACATTTGTTGTCTGTATTCTTTATGTTTAGAACTGCTTTTTCGCTACCAATGCTGGGGGCAGCGGAATGTAAGCCTTGCCAACAATCGGTGCATACTTAGCCTGTTTTAATCTGATCTCTAAGACTTCGCCCTCTGACCAACCAGAGCCTCTCATTTTGGCTTCTTCAGCGGCTTCATCAAACTGTGTAAGCAGTTGGTCTGCCCAACCGGGTGTTAAGTCATTAGAGGAAAGAATAGTTCGCTGTTTAGTTGAGACCCAGACTTCTAGATTTTCTTCATTTATTGTTATTATAGTCGATTAAAACAGCTAACATTACTTTAACTGGCGGGTCTATTGTTAGTTTACCTGGAACTTGAAAATTGCATGAACAACGCTTGCCTGTACGTTTGCAGGATCAATGACTTCTAAATCAATATCATTCAGTGCTCTTGACAAACGCTCTTCCTTAAGCATTCCTTCAAACAATTCGTCTGGACCTTCATATATCTTATCCATGCTGAGTTTCTTTTCTAACTCAAAATATTTATTTAAATTAAAAAAAAATACAACGACTCCCAAAATCGTCTTAAATCCGAATCAATATCAACGGTCTTTTTGTGCTTGGACTCATAAACTAAAGTATAAACACCCTTTGGCGTTGTTAATGTGAGCTGTTTAGAACAGAGTTTAATGTTTCGTTTACTTTTTTTAAACATTCTTTTTTATCTGCTCGGTGTCAGGCTGTTGAGAAAACTTGTCCTTGCCTTTCTTTGAAGATCAAACTTTTGTCTTTTGTAGTCATTAAAATCAGCCTGTAAACGACTAAATTCTTCATCCGTGATGTTTGAGTCAGCTAGTGCTTTATTTATTATCAGATTGAAGGAACTAAGTTTTAGCTGTTATTAGTTGAACCATAGCTGTGTGCTTTTGGAGTTTAGTTTTTAATTTTTTGCTAGCAGCACCTACAGCTAATGAACACAGGCCAAGAGCTAAAGACAAACCACCTAGAGGTAAAGCTGCGGGTGCGCCTATGCCCGTTGCTAAAAGACCAACACTCTTCCTGCTGATGCAGCGCTTATAGTCGATGCTCCAGTATTAACATAGGTAACAGCATTAAAGGCAGCAGAATACCTTCGTTTGGTTTTGCTGTATTTTGAAAGGTCTTGCCTAGTATTTGCAGCATTTGTGTAATGTTTGTTAATCTGAAGGTTTTTATGTCAGGGTTTTCTACTATCCCCTTTTTCTAACGACTCTGGCGGTGTATGGCGATTTTGAATAAGGCTTAGTAGGCATGCTTTTAAAAATAAAAAATAATTTAGTATTGTATATCTTTTAATCTGTTATCTGAATATTCAGCTGCGCATCATATATTAAAAAACAAATGTGCATTAAGGGTTTATCGCTCTCTTTTTCTTTATCAATTTGAATGTTTATTACGTCTTTAACCGTTCTGCCACTTCCATGCAACTGATTATCCTCTGTTGACCTTAGGTCAATCCATAAGCCGTATTTTCGTTGTTAAATAATCATCGGTCTAACATTGTGAAGGTGCAGATCTTTAGACACAAGGTCTACTGTTGGATTTCTACACCTCCCACCCCAAACAATTTTCTTATTTCGTCAAAATGTTGATAAGGTTTAAGCCCGCTAGCGTAGATTTGGTTAGGACTACCCTCAATCGAACATTGTACTTTCGTTATTTTAGGATTAATAAACTTTCACTTCCTCTTTTGAATGTTCTTCATCTTCACATAGCAATAAAATACCTTTAAGCGATCTTGCGCGACACTAAAACTAAAATTCCATATAGCGTCGGCCTTGCTTCTGGGATATGTTGTATGATGAATCACTCTTTCGTAATATATTGCTAATTTTGACTGATATTGTTGCTCAATCAGCCTTGCTAAATTAGGGTTGCTAACAACGTCAAACTCTAACGAGATGTCAAAATGCTGTACTTGCTTCGGTGTCTGATGATCTAATAACGCGTTTGTATTCATTAAAACGTTAGTTCATATGACAATCTGTCTTTTAATGCTCCTTGAAAGTATGGCGCATGCCTTTTAACAACTCAAAATCTAAGGGAATGGAAAAGCGATTTCCATACGCAAAATTTACAGCTACATGCTTTTTTGCCGTCTGGGTTTAGCATTTCCGCGTCTATTCTGTGTTTTAGTCCATCATCATTTCAATTCCTTGAAACGCAAGATCAGCCCTTTCATTCTCGGTTAGCCATAGATCAGAATAGATTAAAAAATATGTCTGCATTGTGTAAAGAAAATATTCTTGCCCCTCAAGTTTTATAGAAATTTTCTTAACGATTGCCCGTCCAGATTCTGGACAACTGTCCTGTTTTGGGTCTGTTTCTGATTCGAGTTCTATTTTGAAAGTAAGACGTGCAGAGCCTGGCACAATCACTTCATCTGCTCCTAGGTCTGGAAATTTAACAGTAAGAATTTGATCCGCATCAATAGTAGATGGATTATTTGGAACAGTAATATTTCGCTTATTTCCCTTCACGCCAAAGGGTTCTTTCAGTCTTCTATGCGGGTCGAGAATTGAACCATATGCTTGCGACATTTTTTTTATAAAACAAAATAAAAAAGTTAATTATTTAAAAACATGGCAGGCATTGAAGATTATGATGTTCCTGATCCTGGAGACGACATGAGTGGAATGACTCCTTTGATACAGCATCGCTCGATGCTCTCATTGCATCGTGAATTAACAGAAAGTAAGGATAGATCATTGTACCAAAGTTTAGGCCTTGAACCTCCCGAATTTATAGCCCCGATGATTTTGTAAAAGATGATGATGGCCATTTTGTATTTTAAAGACAATCGAGGAAAACGTTTTCAACTTACAGATAAACGAGACTCATCAAAGTTTGTAGGCATGAATACAATTAGACAAAGACTTAGGGCGGAAGATCGAAATCGCCTTGGCATTACTAAACCAAAATTACATGGGGACGCAGTTGCTAAACTTCAAAACACACTACAAAAACTCCCAACAGATAACCAAATACAAAACATAGAACTTCAAGATTTAAATCAATCAGCAGATGAAAATAATAAATGCAATAGAAGCAGAAACCAGTTTGTCAGAAGAAACAGCATTAAAAACCATACACGACCCCCAGATACCCACGCGAGAATTAAGGCCCTTGATCGTGCTTTGAGAACCATCAGAGCGAATTATTAAACAATTTAGCAAAACTGAGTGAACTAAATAAGGATATAGAAAAAGAAAAAAAAAACTCGCTGAGGCTGATGACGCCAACTTAGGGCCTGATGTTAAAGAAAGAATAACCCGAAGACTAAATAAACTTAAAGAACTGAGATTACTAAGAATAGAAGCGGCGTCTACTAACCGAGAACAATTACGAACTCAAGTGAGCAGAATAAGAGAAACTATCCAAAGAATTTTATATGAAGACACAACGCTAGCAGAAAGAATAAGAACACTGTTTTAGAGAGCAAGGTGTCACATTAGCGAGCGTTATAACAGCCTTAGGATTTGCGATAAGTACACTGGTGCTGGCTATTACAGGCGGTGGTGGAGGTCAAAGTTCATTACCTCCATCGCCATCCCCTCCATCACCACCTGATAAATCATGGGTAAAAAAACAACTTGATCATCTTGCGGGTTTATTAAAAAAAATTAGCTAGTAAAGCCATGGACGCTTTACCAGGTATATTAGGGGTATGGTTAGCTGGCTTTTGTCTACTGCAAGCAAAGTAGTTGGCTTTATGGCCGAGCACTTATGGACATTAGTTCTCTTAATAGTTGGGTTAATATTTAGTAAGATAAAGACCGAGTAATCCTATGCAAGTTAATACAACAACAAGTGCTGTCTTTTCATATTCATGGTCATTATTTTTTTGGACTTCGTGAACTTCGTGTACTTCGTGGTCTTCAACGGCCTTCGGGCTTTGGGCCTTGGGGAATTGGATGACTTATTCTTGGGGGGTCATCTTGTTTTTTTTATTGTTGTAATATTACAGGCTCAGAATTTATGTCGTTTTTTTCCGATCTCTGTTCATTGCCTGCCACAAGGATTTCATTATTGTAGTTTATTATTGTACCTAATCTTGAGTCTGAGGTCAGAAGGTAGCATGTATAAACCAGTGCCAACAGCAAAGTCTACTTTCGATCTTGCGAATTGTAAAACATTTTGGTACCTTTTTATTACTTGAAGGCAAATCAACTGTAGAATTAATAGCGTCCTCTAAATTTGCTAAGTATTGTTTTTGCGCGTCAAAACCAGTAGAAGGATCGGTTATGCTCGATCTTGCCTGTGCTTGCGAACCTAGCAAACACCAAACGTAAGTACGAATAGAGTCGTTTATTCGTTCTATTCCTGCTTTAGTTAGACCCTTAGAAGTGTCTAAGATAAATGTTTGTCCATGCTGATTTATGCTCTTGCTCTATGGACCCGAGGTGAACGCCTGTGCCTGAAGAGAAAGATGTGTAAGGAGGAATCCAGTCATAGTTATACTTTCTGTGCACCGCCCCAAAATAAGGGGTGCCTAAGCCATGATTAAGGTCCAACTTTTGTCTAAAGTCTTCCTTAACATTAAATATTAAATTCGTTACAGATCCTTTCAAAAGCCTTCATGTCTATTCTGTTGCTGAAGGATTAAACGGTTTGTCATTTGGCAATGGTGCTTGCAGTTCAGTCAAAATACGTCTGAAGGTGTAATAAAAGTGAAATCTATACACTGACCTCACCAAGGATCTGGATGATTTAAAATGATCAGCATACGACACTCCACTCCCAGTTGTTGCACAAAACACAGCAAAGTTTAGCTGGTTCTGATAAAACTGCATCGGATGGCTGAACCACTCTTTCGCGATGTAGTCTTTTTTAATAGGGGGGTTAAGATAATCTGTTTAATGGCGTACTCACCTTTACTTGAAAGGTGTCAGTCTGGGTCACAGAAATGACAAGAGTATCAGTTGTTATATTTTTAAGATTGTAGTGCGGCCCAACAGAATATTTTGCATTAGTATATTTGAATGCACTCATTTTTAATTTGTTTTAAAAAAATGTATTGTAACAATAACAACTCAAGACAGTCCTTCGTTTTTAGAGTATGCTATTGATAACGAATGCGGAGCCCGAAGGGTTGCACTCCATGAAATTTTTTTACAAAGTCGTATGGTTTTAATATAACTGAATCCAAGAAGAATAATAAGATTAAAAAAGTTGACAATAGAGGAAACTTAGTTAGCAAGTTAACAATACCTGATGGTTATTACGGGTTTTGCTCATTAAAAGAAGCAATGAGTAACTTAGACATTACTCTCAAACTTAACAATGCAAATCTGAAAACAATGTTAACATTCAAGCCTGAAAAAGAAGAAGTAGGTTACATTTTTGATGGTGAGCTAGCTAAAATGTTAGGCTTTACAACAGCCAAAAGACATTCATAGTTTTGGAGTTACACGAAACAAAACTACTTATGAGGGAGAAAATCCGCTCGATCTTGCATTACATTCATTACTCATGTTCATTTGGATGAGCTGAGCACTGATGAAAACTTATATGATGGAAGGCCCTCAAATGTTTTAAGAGCTCTTCCGTCAGGGAAAGCTGCAATATTGCGATTATGAAATTATACAATTCCCTAATTTACAGTTTAAAAAATTAGCTTGTGGGAAGTTCAGATCATTTAATATAAAGATCACAGACAAAACAGGGAAAGTTGTAAAATGTGATAACCTGCACATTGTTTTGAAATAAAATAATAAGTTGTACTAAAAATAATGTCACGAGGACCAGAAGAATCGGGAGCTACATTAGCGCCTGTAAGGTGTATAACCTTAGAATTAAAAGACCTTGCAGACGTTGCGGACTTTGAACAGAATGGTGAGATAGGCGCTTTGTATGGTTTTGAGTACACTAAAGATGGTGATTATAAACGCAAAGAGGTTAGCGACAACAAAAAGTTTCCTAAACTAGAACAACTACGCAATGTAGAAGCAAATAATGCTGGCCAGTATGAATATAAAATAGTTCGAAAACCTGACAGCAAATGGCACTTAGAACCATATTTAGAATGGGACATAAAATTTGAATTCATAAGCCCATTTACATTTTTTAGCCGTCAAAAAAGTTTCAGAAAAGCATTCAACTCTGGCCCTTTACATGTAAGTCTTATGCCAGAGGACAATAGTCGGAAAGAGATTGAAATAACGCCGTATGGGAAAAAACAGTACATCCTCCACAGAAGAGAAACGGTTTTAAAGGAAGCTTCTACAAAATTACAGTTCTTTCCACATAGGAAATTAGGAGACACGTTCACAATGATTATTTGAAATTTCTGTCTTTAAAGATGTGAGAGGGATGGGTTGTGGGCGTTAGTGACGTCCTTATAAAAGGAATTAATATTAGCTGGCAAAACTTAGACGTTAAACGTCTTAAAGTTACCATCGTCGTTCTTCACATGGTGAGGATATTAAGACCATAACAACAAGCAACAAAATCACTGTTGACTAAATAGAAACAATCTTACAGAACTGAATTGGATTAATGTTACACATTTAGGCCTCATAGGTTTTTTTTATACTGAACAAGTTTTGACGAGAGTATGATAAAAATAATAACTGGATTAGATAAATTATGTTATAAAACAATGGAACAGACAACTTTGGTGTCAATGCCGATGTTAAACTTTATGATAATGTGATGGGTGGAGGGGTAAGGGGTGTGCAGGTGAAGACAGGCAGATGGTGAGGAGTGCAGAACAAGGGACAGCAGCCAGTCAAGAAGACGCAGTGGACGAAGCGGAGTTTTCTCCTTTTATTTGCTTCCATGCCAGTCGCTCACATCAGGAACACTGATCCATTCTCACACAGCGCGCCACACTTATATACACCCTGACCGGACCGCAAAGCAGCGCCACGGTGCCGAAGACGGAACGAGCCTCGCGAGGCCGAACCAACAGAATTTTGTGTTTTCATGGCAGCTTCCGGTTGTCGGCTCGCTGTCCGTTCAAACTATCAACAATATTTACTATCGATGAAAACCTCAGAACACAAGGAATAAAATGCAGTAAGTCACATTTGACAATTTTGTTCCTGTACTAAATCATTGCTGATTAATGTCCCAGAGTGAAACCACTTTAACAAGCTTACATCATATTTTCCTTTATTTCGATGAAAAATACCAAACAGCGTAAAATAGTTTTGTAATGAATTTAAAAAGCTGGCATCTCGCTCTTTTTATACATATGAGTTTATTATCCAAGAGCCGTCCAGGCGGAGAACTTTGCGTTTAAAGTTCGATAGAAAACACAGCGACTTTTCACTTCGCTGGGCCCATCGGCGCCTACTCTTGACACAATTTTCAACTGAAAATACTCTGTTGAAACGTCTGTTAAATAATAAATCTACACATTTTCAGTTGTATTCACAACAGAAATGGAGTCATTAGCAAGATTTCGATCGGGAAGTCCGAATTTCGTAGAATGATAATTTGGATCAAAACTCGACAGTAAACAAAGAAGGCGACTCGCTAAAGGATCGGCGCTGTCAGTCATTTCGTATAGTCGCAAGCTTGTACAGAAAAGATCTAGCATGCGATATACGAAATGAAAGTTATGGACTTTACTTTTAAAAATGCATCTTCAGATTCTTCGGTTTTCCTCTTACTTTTTTTAAAATCAAGAATTATCAATATTCATTCAGCAGACAATTGAAAATGGCGCCAAGATTGCTCGTGCAAAATACCAGTTTAGAGAAAATATGGGCTTCTCAGCCCAGTACGGTTGTAATGAATCAAATACATTAATTTTTGTGACTTTAGTGACGTACATACAACTATGTAGGTTCTGAGGTATTCATGATTTAAAGAATTTACACAATTAAAAAATGAGATTCGACCAAGGGAGGTAAGGGAAGATAACTCTCGAACAAAACATTTTCATCACGAAAGGTAACCAAAAAATAAAAACAAACACTGTTAGCACCCGGCTACATCCCCCCCTACTCTGTCACAACCAGCGTCCTCGCTGACATAAAATGACATGAAAATAACAAGAGTTAATCGAGTAGGAGCGCAAAAATCAATCAATGAAAAAAATGAAGCATCAGCTATCAAGTCTTTAGGGCATGGCTACCCCCAAATCAAACCACTTACATCAATGCATCAAAACATCAAAACGTCCAAAACATCTTGTTCTCCCTCTCATTCTTTGCATCCACATTACTCTGACTACCAAAAGGCTTGTTCTTTTAAACAAGGTGCCTGAAAGTCGGCAGGTTCCACACTGACTAGAATGGACATGTATTTTAACAAAAATCCAAAAGTCAAATACAAAATATACTACAAGGGATTCCTTTCATGAACAAAAACCGGACTTTGGGTACATAAGTGACTAAACTGGACTTGATATTTAAAACAAAATTCCAGGAGGTCAGAAGAAATCCATTAGGCAAAATGTGTTAAAACGAAAGCACTGGTTAGTACACAAGTGACAATAATGGACTTATCATTTGAATAAAATTCCAAATGTCGGATACCAAAATGACTTGAAAGAATTTGTTACTTAAACAAAATTCAAAAGCCAGATGCCAGAAATGACTGGAAGAGAAATTCATGAAGATCCAAATCAGGTACCAAGTGACAGTAGTGGACTAGTTATTTAAACAAAATTCCAAGATGTCAGGTACTAAAAATGACTTTGCAAGGATTGTTTTTTAAACATTCCAAGAAGGTCAGGTACAGAATATACCTGGGAGGATTTATCAAAACTCAAAACACGGGTGCCAACGTGACAATAATGGACTTGCTATTTGAACAAAATCCATAAAGTCAGACATAGCATGATAAAAGTGAAGAAAAAAAGGATTTATCAAAACTCAAAACACTGGGTGCCAACGTGACAATAATGGACTTGCTATTTGAACAAAAATCCATGAAAGTCCAGACATAACAGATAAAAGGGAAAAAAAAGATTTTTATCAAAACCCTTTTGAGTTAAGTCCCCAGGTTATGAATTGGACAGGTTTTAGCACTTTGAGGCAGAATCTCAGCAAAAGTCACTCAACTTAAATCCTCTTTTATGACTTCTGGTGGCTAAAAGAGGGGTTCCCATCTTTAAATCAAACATGAAACAACAACATACTGGTGCTGAAAACAACTAACATAGACTAGCTTGTGAAAAAACATAATGAACAAATGAACTGTCGGCAAACGGTCCGCAACACCTCTTCCTAAAAAAGGTGTTCAGCTATCAAGCAGGGGGTATATACAATCTATAACTGTCCTCTAGAATGCCTGACCAAGTCAGTACCCATTAAGAAAGTCACCCATTAAGAATTGTCCAGGCGGGCACTGAGGGTAACCCTTTTTGCAGGCTTTTCTGCAAGACGCGAAGACCGCCGTGGGGCTGGCTTGGGTCGTCAAAGCACATCCGCAGGTGGAACAGGAGGGGTGCAGGGTGACCACCGTCCTTGGAGCCGGTTGGGGTGCGTCTGTCTGGGCAATACAGCATTGTAGAGGACTGGCTCATCCTCGCTGTCCGACTCGGAATCGAGGTGGGTGGAGATGGCGTAAACCTCCGCCTGGTCGTCTTGTCGCAGGTCCAGAGGGGCACTTGCAGGCCCAGCAGATCTTTTCGGTTGATGGTTTGTTCTGGACCACCGGCCAGGGCTGGACTGTATAGGCGTGTAAGACCATCATATGGTCGGGACGTCACCTGGTAAAGATCAGGTTTCCATAGGTCCTGGACTTTTTGCGACCGATGATGCGGTTCCGGGTGTAGACATAGTCGCCTATGTTCAGGGCATGGTCAGCAGCCCTTTTGTCCGTGAAGCTGTCCCTTTTTGCTGCACTTTCTTTTAACTGGTTGTACGCCTTCGGGTGGGCCTCCTGGAGGCGGAGACGGTGCTGGCGGACCCAGTCAACTGCACCAGCAGCAGCTGTGGTAGGGCACCCCAAAGGTCGTCGACAGGGAGCCTTGGTTGCTGGCCAAAGAGCAGGAAGTGTGGGGCAAAACCTGTGGAGGCGTGAGGGGTGTTGTTATACGCCTGCACAAGTTCTGGCAAGTGTACAGGCCATCTGGTCTTCTCCTCTGGGGGTAGAGTGCGCAGAAGGCCGTGCATGGAGCGGTTGAAGCGCTCACATTGCCCATTTCCTTGTGGATGGTATGGCGTGGTGTGTGACTTCTTCACGTCATAGATCGAGCACAGCTCCCGGATCAGGCGCGACTCGAAGTCTCGGCCCTGGTCGCTGTGTATCCTCTCTGGGACCCCGTAACGCTGGAACCAGTCGTGCACCAGGACTTTGGCGACGGTCACAGCCTCCGGGTTTCTTGTTGGTACTGCCTGTGTGAATTTCGTGAAAACGTCCGTCATGACAAGGACGTTCTCTCTCCCATCACTTGCTGGGTCTAGCTTGGTGAAGTCGATGGCCAGGACTTCCAGTGGTCGGGATCCCAGCAGATGACCGGACGTGGTGTTGACGGTGGGCCGACGCCCCATGGTGCACCGGTGGCAGGAGTCGATGTACGCCTTCGTGTCCTGGTGCATGCCTGGCCAGTAGACCCTGGATTGTAGGAGACCAAGCGTACGTTCTAAACCTTGGTGGCCCATCTGGTTATGAAGCGATGCTAAAAACGTGGGGTCTCATGACGCTTGGCAACACCAACTGCTCCACTGGTCCTTGCTGATGGTGCTGGATGCGACGGTGTAAGACACCATCTTTCAGGCAGAGGCGAGGGTGCGGGTCACAAAGTGCCTTCAATTTCGGTTCCTGCCTGCAGGGGGCTTTGCTGGCCAGTGGTCCAGGACTGGGCCGATGATGGAGTCTTGTTTCTGGAGCTGCAGAAGTTCTGGTAGGGACTTTAAGGGGTAGGTAGGGTCAGGCTGCATCTTGGACTGGGTTCCTTCTGAATGATGGGATCAGGGTCAACTAAGGACTGTTTCTGACAAGGGGCTTCCTGTGCCATAGCAAGCTGGGAGGTAGGGCTGTAGGAGCTGGTACAGGAGGGCCTGGGAGCCTGGAAAGGGCATCTGCGGGGTTGGTTCTTCCTGGGCGGTATTGTACATCAAAGTTGAATTGGGCCAGTTGTGAAGCCCATCTCTGCTCTAGTGCCCCAAGTGCAGCATGGCGGAAGTGGACGAGGGGGTTGTTGTCAGTGAGGACGGTGAATTTCGCGCCCAGGAGATAGTCTCTGAACTTCTCAGAGATGGCCCACTTCATCGCCAGGAATTCCAGTTTCATACTGGAGTAGTTGGCTTCGTTCTTCTCCGTGGGCCGAAGTCGCGACTTGCATAGGCCAGGACCCTACGTTGTCCATTTTGCTCTTGGGAGAGGATGGCACCGAGGCCATCGTGGCTTGCGTCTGTTTCCAGGACGAATGGGACTTGAAATCGGCAAACCCCAGGACCGGTGCAGTTGTCAGTGCCGTTTTCAGATTGTCAAAGGCCACTTGGTGGTGTTGGTCCCACATCATAGATATGTCTACCGTCTTCTTCGTTTGTTTGCTCCCAGCCTTTGCCACCAGGTCATGGAGAGGTCCGGCGATTCTGGCGAAGTTTCGAATGAACCGCCGGTAGTAGCTAGCAAACCCAGGAAACTTCTCAGATCTTCGTGGTCCTCGGACGGGCCATTCTTGAACAGCTTCTACCTTGCCGGCTTCGCAGCTGACGCCCTCAGCGGATATTGTATGTCCCAGGTATTGGACTTGGCGACGTAGGAACTGGCACTTGTCTGCTCTTAACTTCAGGCCAGTGTCGATTATCCTCTGCAGAAGGCGGTCAAGACTCTCCAGGTGTTCCTCGAAGGTCTTCGAATACACCAGCAGATCGTCCAGTAGACCAGCAGGAACTGGAACATGAAGTCCGACATGGTGGTCTGCATCAGTCTCTGGAACGTAGCAGGTGCGGTGGAGAGACCCATGGGCATCTAGTGTATTCAAAGAGGCCAAAAAGGGTGGTGAAAGCCGTCTTGTGCTGGTCATCAGGATGCATAGCGATCTGGTGAAAGCCCGAGGCCAGGGCAAGGGTGGAGAAGTACTGGGAGCCGACCAAGGCATCGAAAGATTCCTGGATCCTTGGCAGCGGGAAGGCATCTCCTACAGTCTTGGCGTTGAGGCGTCTGTAATCGACGCAGAGGCGGATGCTGCCGTCTTTTTTCTTCACGATGACCACCGGTGCTGCATATGGGCTGTGGCTCTTGGTGATGATTCCTTTTGACAGGAGACCCTTGATGTGCTCTTGCACCTCTTGGAGTTGGTGAGGAGGGATTCGGCGGTATGGCTGGCAACTGGTACGTCTTCCCTGGTCTTCAGGCGATGGAGAACCGCATCAGTTTTAGCCAAGATCTTCATCATCTGTCATGAAGGCTTGAGACCTTCTTGACAGGAGTTCCTGCAGCTGACGTTGTTGACTGGTGGTGCCATCGAACTCTGGACAGGGGACTTTGGCTGATGGAGGGACAGGATTTACAGTTTCTTCCGAGATGATCAGCTCGTTGATGCCAATGGTAACCTGTGGCCCGTGGTTCTCTTCCACTGCTTCAATGGCTTCCAGGACAGCAATAGGAGTTCGTCCTGGCAGAAATATGTCTTCCGGCGAGAGGTTGGCTACCCTGACATAGCGTTCACATGACTTCATGCTGACCAATGTAGGGGTCAGCATCAGGCCATGGGGGAGAGGTCTGGACAGGGCGAGGCCAGGAGGTGCGACGAAGGGCTTTGGCTACTCGACACTTTGACAGTGGCTATGGAGTAGGCTGGGATCCGTTGGCGGGTCATGGCACGGGCTACTTTGTCCTGCTGCCGTTTCCTGATCTCCTGGGCGATGGCTTGCAGGGAGGGGGAGTGCTGATGGGGACTTGCTTAGGCATTGGCTGAGGACGTTCATACCCAGCAGAACCGGCAGTCGCCTTTTGCGGTCTTGCATAAACGGGTCTGTGGGTTCCTTGACGACCAGAGCGGGACACTGAGGCAGCGGGTGCCGAAGACCACCATGTCGACGAGATGGAGGCCAGAGTAGGGGACCTCAGCCCCATTTACTGCCCGCAGTTTGACGTGGCAGTCCTCTCGCCTCAGGTTCCTCAAATGTTGTTTTAGCCCAGGTCTCCGTTATGGTAGTAACCTCACTACCAGTGTCAAGGAGGGCGGAGACTGGCATTCCATTGACAGTGATGTCAGCTGTCGGGCAATCCCCTGCGAGCCTGGTGCTGTTCCTGCCCCCCACTGCCTGCATATTGGTGGCAACGGGGTTAGAAGTTTCCCTGCCACTGCTGCTCATGGTGCTGTTGCTGGCGGTTGACCATGGGACGGGATTTGTTCCGGCGGTTGTACTGCTGCTTGGCCCGGCAGTCTGCCTCTCTGTGGCCCGGGCGTTGGCACCACCAGCATGTTGGGCCCCTTCTGTCTTCTGGCTGGCGATGACTGGTTTGGTGTGGCGGGTTTCCATCTCCGTCTGGAGGCTGCGACCACAGCAGACTGTTGCTGCTCCCCGAGCTGTTGCTTCAGAATGCCGTCTCACTGGTGAGGGCGGCAATCTGGGTCTCTAGCCGGTAGAAGGCATCAGCGTTGGCGGCAGCAGCGACTTGCTGCACGATGGGTTCGGGTGTGTTGTCTTCCCGCATCCATCGCTGGGCCTCCTGCGTTGCTTCCAGAAAAGTGGTCGTTGGTTTCTCCCTCAGAAACCGCTTCAGGTCCCTCCTAAGGGACGGAGGATGCAGCCCGTTGACAAAGGAATCCCTCAGCATGGCCGTGAGAGGGTGTTGGCTGTAGCTGCGTTGGTCTTCGTCCAGAGGACCCGCAGTGCAGCGGCATATTCAGCCACCGACTCTGCCAGACCTTGCTGGCGTTTGTAGAATGCTCCAGCAAGGGCAGTGGAGTCCCTGTGTTCACCCCAGTGCTGCTCCAGGATGGCAAAGATTTTCGCAGGCGAGTCTATCTCCTCTGCCTCCATCGTCAGGACTTGCTGTCGTGCTCTGCCCTCCAAGGCGCTCAGGAGCCAACCAGCAGCTGTGAGATCAGGCATGGGCTGTAGCCTCAGCATCAAGGTGGCTTCCCTGATGAAATCCTCTGCACCTTCTTCCCCAGTAAACTTGCGTAGCTTGTGGGGGCGTTAGACCCGAAGGCTGTGCTGCTAGGGGTGGCTGGCCTCCTTGCCCATCCATACCTGCAGCCTGGTTGCCTTCGTTGTCCCCCGTGTCCCTTTTGGTTCCTTCCGTACCATTCTGCTGTCTTCTTGGGCTGGTCTCCTTGGTCTCTTCTGTCTTCGATCCTGCTCGCAGCGCCAGTTGTGATGGTGTGGAGGGGTAAGGGGTGTGCAGGTGAAGACAGGCAGATGGTGAGGAGTGCAGAACCAAGGGACAGCAGCCAGTCAAGAAGACGCAGTGGACGAAGCGGAGTTTTCTCCTTTTATTTGCCTTCCATGCCAGTCGCTCACATCAGGGAACACTGATCCATTCTCACAAAAGCGCGCCCACTTATATACACCCTGACCGGACCGCAAAGCCAGCGCCACAGTGCCGAAGACGGAACGAAACCTCGCGAGGCCGAACCAACAGAATTTTGTGTTTTCTATGGCAGCTTCCGTGTTGTCTGGCTCGCTGTCCGTTCAACTATCAACACATATTTACTATCGATGAAAACCTCAGAACACAAGGAATAAAATGCAGTAAGTCACATTTGACAATTTTGTTCCTGTACTAAATCATTGCTGATTAATGTCCCAGAGTGAAACCACTTTTAACAAGCTTACATCATATTTTCCTTTATTTCGATGAAAAATACCAAACAGCGTAAAATAGTTTTGTAATGAATAAAAAGCTGGCATCTCGCTCTTTTTATACATATGATTTTATTATCCAAGATGCCGTCCAGGCGGAGAACTTTGCGTTTAAAGTTCGATAGAAAACACAGCTGACTTTTCACTTCGCTGGGCCGTCGGCGCCTACTCTTGACACAATTTTCAACTGAAAAATACTCTGTTGAAACGGTCTGTTAAATAAAAAAATTCTACACATTTCAGTTGTATTCACAACAGAAATGGAGTCATTAGCAAGATTTCGATCGGGAAGTCCGAATTCGTAGAATGATAATTTGGATCAAAACTCCGACAGTAAACAAAGAAGGCGACTCGCTAAAGGGACCGGCGCTGTCAGTCATTTCGTATAGTCGCAAGCTTGTACAGAAAAGATCATAGGCATGCGATATACGAAATGAAAGCTTATGGACTTTACTTTTAACATGCATCTTCAGATTCTTCGGTTTTCCTCTTACTTTTTGTAAAATCAAGAATTATTCAATATTCATTCAGCAGACAATTGAAAATGGCGCCAAGATTGCTCGTGCAAAATACCAGTTTAGAGAAAATATGGGCTTCTCAGCCCAGTAACGGTTGTAATGAATCAAATACATTAATTTTTGTGACTTTAGTGACGTACATACAACTATGTAGGTTTTTGAGGTATTCATGATTTAAAGAATTTACACAATTAAAAAATGAGATTCGACCAAGGGGGGTAAGGGGAAGATAACTCTCGAACAAAACATTTTCATCCACGAAAGGTAACCAAAATAAAAACAAACACTGTTAGCACCCGGCTACAATAAAAACCCCTCATTGCTCATTGATTTGTGGGCAGACTGGTTGTGGAAAAACAATATTTGTCCTCGACCTATTACAAACAGTTTATCGTTATAATTTTGATCATATTGTGATTTTCTGCCCAACACTTAAATGGAACAAAGCATATAATGATAGAAGGTTTATATGGGCGGATGATGACATATATTTAATTAATCCCACAAAAGCTAAGTGAGTGTTTAGAACACTTTTATAAATTGTTTGAGGGAACGCAGACACTATTTATTATAGATGACTGTTCGGCAGAAAGAGACATAGTTAAAAAGAGAAACACTTTGTCAAAACTGGCTTTCAGCGGAAGACGTGCTGGGATAAGTGTGTGGATTTATGTCAAAAATATATCTCCGTTTTAAAAGACTTTAGAGAACAATTAAAGACTGTAGTTTTATTTCACATGAAAGACAGAGACGCATTTGATGAATGTATGCGCGAAAATGATGTTTATTGAAAATGATCAGGAAAAACACAGGGTTAAGCAAAAACTGAAATCTGAAAAGTTTTGTAAATTAGTATTGAAAACGGATAATCCTACACAGTATGTTTGTTTGTAGATAATCGTTATTTTTTGGTCATTGAAAGAGAATGTGTGATGGATTATTATTTTTAATTCGTTGTTGAAGTCTTACTTTGTCAGAGAACTGTAATATGTTTATTTTTGGGCCCCAACCACCCGAAACTGGTTGAGGGTGGTTGGGCCAGAATGAACATATTACAGTTCTCTAGTGAAGTGTCGTGTTGCGAAGGCAACATCAGCTGTCAATCAGCGAACAAAACATGAAGCAACAAGAATAATTCTCCCTTGAAATCAAATGAAATGGAAGTTTTATAACTCTCATGTGATTTCAATGCTGCTAGATGGCTGTGACAGCTGGCTACTGAAGACCACCCAGGAGCAGAAAGTCGTCGCTTTTAACACGAAGTGCCTACGTAAGATCTTGGCCATTATATGGTGAGACGTTATACCAAATGAAGAGGTCAGGGAGAGGTCCAAACCGCTCCCCGTGTCAACCATCATCTGCAGACGGCGCCTGCGCTGGCTGGGTCATGTCTTGAGATTACCCTCATGAAAACCTGCGAACCAGGCATTATGTTATTCATTTGAGGAACAGAAAAAAGAAGAAGCTAAAACGCATATTGACAGATGTATATAATCAAGATCCAAAGTGCTGGCCACCGCTGTGTGTGCCGTGGTGTTAAGCTATCACAGTATACCCGCCACATCTTGCCTTGAGAGGGGAGTGTCTTCCCGGCGCTGCAGGGCCAACACCACACAAACCTGGCTTCACACACATGGTCCCAACAGCCAGGGGATCATTTCCTGTGCCGAAGCCAAATGGCGCCACTAAACGGGGCCACTTATCTGGCCACACCATGGGGAAGTGCAGTGTTGGAGGATTAGAGTCTCCACATCTGGAGCCCATTATACGTGGATGCCACGTCGGCGGCCTAGCACAGTACAGGAGAAGGGGAGGGGAGAGAGAGAGAGAGAGAGAGAGAGAGAGAGAGAGAGAGAGAGAGAGAGAGAGAGAGAGAGAGAGAGAGAGAAAGACAGACAGACAGACAGACAGACAGACAGACACAAAACACACACACACACACACAGAAAAGAGAGAGAGAGAGAGAGAGAGAGAGAGAAGAGAGAGAGAGAGAGAGAGACTGACAGACAGAGAGAGAGAGAGAGAGAGAGAGAGTGTTGTGTGTGTGTGTGTGTGTGTGGAGAAAAGAGAGAAGAGAGAGAAGAGAGAGAGTAGAGAGAGAGAGAGAGAAAAGAGAGAGAGAGAGAGAGAGAGAGAGAAAAGAGAGAGGTCACTGAGCTGGAGGGAGAAGGTAGGTGGAGGTGGGAGTGAGAGGGGGGATGTAAGGGATGAAAAAAATTGTGAAAAAACTGTTCAGCTAGGCTGCTTGGGTTTTGCATGGGAGGGGGGCTCTGTCATGAGATAACCCAAAAAACGTGTGAATTTCTTTTCCCTGTATGTCTGTAGGAGGGAAACCTCTTCTCTCTCTCTCTCTCTCTCTCTCTCTCTCTCTCTCTCTCTCTCCTCTCTCTATCTCCCCTTCTCTCTACTCTCGCTCGCTCGCTTTTCCCTTTGGCGTGTGTGTGTGCAAAGGTAAAAGTGAATGTTTTTGGGTATGTAATTTGTTTGTGTTTTGTATTTCCCTTTTCCCTTCCCTTTCCCCTCTTCATTTTTTCACTGGTTACTTTTTTGGTTGTTTTGACTGTTCGATTGTTTTGGTTGATTGATTTTTGGATTGTTTCAATCGATCGATCGATTTGTTTATTCGTTTATTTGTTCAGTTGTTCTTTTCTTTTTTAAATTTTTACTTTAAATTTCTTTTTTTCTTCAAAATTCATTCTGGAAACCAGAAAACCCTGCAAAGAAAAACCCGCTCGACCGCGGGGACTGTAGGGCAGCCCATCAACTTTTGATGAAAGTCTTAGGTTTTGCGATTTCCTGTAGTTATAAGAGGAGGGTTTGCTTTGAACGTTTTGTGCCCGGAAAATTTGAAAAAAAATTTGCGGGAAATAGCCCTGTGCCCGGAAAGTTTCCGGAGTCTCTTGTTTTCTCTATCACCTCAGTCCCCTTTTTTCTTCCCCAAAAACAGAAAATGCTTTGCACTTTAAAAATACTGATAAATTAAAAATATGCAATCATTAATAGAAAAGAGGCGGATTTGTTTTTTCGTGCAGGGATTTAAAAGTATTTGCGTCCCCGAGTCGTTTTTAAAGCCTATGCCCATTTCCAGTTGGATAATGCGTTGCTTTTATTGTTTTACAAGAGTCAAAAAGGGCCATTATTTTTCTTTGAGAATCAGCGGTTTTTGACATTGTTTTTCTCCCCCGGTTTTGCGTGCATTACAAGGAAGGGGATCTTTTAAAAATTTGCGCTCCCAGGGGGTGTTTATGTTTTTAAAAAGGCCCGTGAGCCCCGTGGAGGGGCCTTTTTTTTAAGGGTGGTTAGAATGTTTCGTTTTGGCAGACATTTTCCCCCCCCAAGGTTTATCTCATTTAGCCGTTTAAAAATAGTCGTGTGGTTTGGGGTGTTGTTTTTTTCTTATATTTCGACCACCATCAAGGATCCCAAAATTCTGGGGTTTTTCATTTGCATCCCAGGGCGGCTAGGGGGGCCTTTCATGGGTTTTTTTCCAAACTTTGGGCATAAAATTTTATAAAAACACGAGCAAAAAAAATTTTTTGTTGCACGCATTTTTGGTTCACCATTCAAACCCCAAACCTTTTGGGTAACCAAAAATATTGTGGTGTTTGAAATCTGTGTGTGTGTGGGGTGTTTTGTGTGTGTTTTGTGTGTGTGTGTGTTTTGGGTGAGGAGGGAGAGTTGGGAAGAGAGGGGGGCCCGGAAAAGAAGAGGAGAGAGAGAGAGGACTAGATTATGGGGGGAACCTTTTTACCATTCTCTTTCAGAAGACGCTAAACGAGACAACTTTGTGCGAAATTTCCTCCCTTAAAAAACACCGAAGACAAATTTAAGAAATTTTCAAAAATTTAACAATTTACAAAAATTTTTAACAGTTTTGCCAACTCTGCAAAAATTTATGAGTTTTTCGAATGTGCTTTCCTCTCCCCCCCCCCCCCCCCACCCCCCCCCCCCCCCTTTCTTATGCCTAAAAAATTTCTTTCCCTTTTTTTTTACCCCTTTTTTAATTTTTTGTTTGATCCCCCTCCCCCCCCCTCTCCGAAAATGGGTTCTTTTTTTAATGCGTAACTTTTTTTGTGTTGTAAATTTTCTTACAGAAAATTAAGTAGCAGATAAAGGGAGGGCAAAAGAAAGGGGAAGAAAGGTGGGGGGGGTTAGAGGAGGAAGAGGAGGAGGATAACGCGTTTATAACGACTCAAAAAGATTTGGGAAAAAGAAGAAAGGAAAAAAGAAAAAAAGAGCAAAAGAAAAAAGGTGGAAAAAGGGAAAAGGGGAGGAGGGGGGAGGAGGGGGGGAGGAAAAAGAAGAAGAAAAAAGGAAGAAGAAGAAAAAAGAAAAAAGAAAAAGGAAGAAGAAAAGAAGAAAAAGAAGAAGAAGAAGAAAAAAAAAGGGGGGAAAAAAGACAAAGGGAAGAAGAAGCCGAAGAAGAAAAAAGACAAAGAAAAAGGGAAAAAGAAGAAAAAAGAAGAAGAAAAAAGAAGAAAAAAAAAGGGGGGGAAAAGGAAAAAAAGGAAAACGAAAAAAAGAAAAGGGGAGGGGGAAAAGGGGGAAAGGGGGGAAGAGAAGAAGAAGAGAAGAAGAAGAAGAAGAAGAAAAGGGAAAAAAGAAAAAAAAAAGAAGAAGAAGAAGAAGAAAAAGAAGAGAAAAAAGAAGAAGAAGAAGGGGAAGGGAAAAAGGGAAAGAAGAAGAAAAAGAAAAAAGAAGAAGAAAAAAGAAGAAGAAGAAGAAGAAGAAAAAGGGAAAACGAAAAAGGGAAAAGGAGGGGAGGTGGAAGAAGAAGAAGAGAAGAAGAAGAAGAAGAAGAAAAAAGAAGAAAAAAGAAAAAGGGAAGAAAAAAAAGAAAAAGAAGAAGAAGAAGAAGAAAATTAAAAAAAAAACCCAAAAACAAACAAACAAAACAAAAGGGAAGAACCCGAAGAGGTTATGCCCAAATAAAGACTTAAACGTTACCGGGAAACTAAAAGCAAGAGAATTATGACACCCATTATCCTATCACCATGACATCCCCTTTAGGTCGGCGAGGGATGTAAACCCGACCCCCGGGCTGTGGGGAAAATTCCCGCTGCCCCAATTTCCCTGGGCGTCCAAACAGAACAGAATTTTGCTGCAGGGGCATTTAAACTTTGCCCACCCCACACATTCTCCCCTGCCTCTGGCGTCCAAACCTTTAAATTGGGTGCCATGTCCCGTTCTTTTTGGGAAAAGGGGGACCCCGTCGTTTTTAATGCGTTGTGGCAAAAAAGGGCCCTGGCAAAGGATCATGTAGAGATTTTTTTCCAAATATTGCCAATGAATTTTTGGCCCGGGGTCATGTCAAGCTACAGGGCCACGCATGGAAAGGGAAAAGTTTGGCGGGGAAAGTCTTGTCGGGGAAAATGTAGAATGGGGTAAAAAAATTTCGGGCTTAGGGGTCAGTCGAGGGGTTTTGCCCGTAGGGGGAAACCCCTTTTTGGCACCTGGTAAGTCCCCGAGGAGGTGGGTTTGCTTTGCAGCGGTTGAACTCACTTGCTCCCCTAAAGGGTTGTTATATGTGCGTTTTTCCCCTTGAGTGAGATTGCTATGTTTCATAAAAAAGTGCTTTTTAAAAAAAAAAATTTGAAAGTATATCTTTTTTTCAGTGCAAAAAAGCTAACCCCCCAAATATTTAAATTTATTTTTTCATTGTTTTAATCATCAAAACATATGTATTTTTGTAATGCCCTATCATGTTTTACTTTATTTCCCATGTCCTTTTTTGAAATTTTTTTTTTAAAAACTTTTTTATAAAGA
Organism: Conus ventricosus; assembly: GCA_018398815.1. Classification (NCBI taxonomy): domain Eukaryota; kingdom Metazoa; phylum Mollusca; class Gastropoda; order Neogastropoda; family Conidae; genus Conus; species Conus ventricosus. The sequence continues at coordinate 22,522,361 of CM031599.1, read as the reverse complement.
GGGGAATTTTTGGCTTTTGTTCGTCTTTTGTTTTTTTGGGTATAGCATTTTTACCTGGTTGTTTTTTACTTTGATAAATTTTTTTTTTATCAAAGGGGGCCCTTTTTATTATTATGTGTGTTTAAGCATGGTTCTTATATAAGATTTTTGGGGGGGGTGGTGGGGGGTGGTGGCAGGGGGGTTGTCCACTTTCAATGACTTAGGAATTGTTTTTATTTTTTTTAAATACAGTTTGTGAGCGTTTGTGTGTTGTGCGGGAATGTACTTTAATTTCAGTGTCGGTGTAAAGATTTAATGTCGCTGAAAAGCGCGTGAATTGTTCATAAAAGTAGGGGAAATCCCCCTTTTGAAAGTCCCCACATATTTTTTATCTTAGTATCAGTATACGAAAAAACCCTTAGAAACATTCTTTTTTTAAAAACATCTAGAAAATTTTTCTTTTTTGGAGATCTTGGGTTCACTGCCCAAGTCGAATTTGAATGGGTAGTTTACCTTCCCGGGAATTTTTAGTGTGCTATCTTCCTGGGAAAGTGTTGTCCGGCTCAGTCTTAATCGTGGCGCTGTTCGGGGACGTTCTTTGGTTTTTTGATCCCCTTTGGGAAAAGTAAATTTCCTTGACCAAGAAAGACCAAAAAAACCCTTCAGGTGGTTTGAGTTGATGATTTTGTCCGCTCGGGTTTTTTTTTGGATGGCCTTTTCCCTCCGCTCAGGTGATATTTGATGGCCGTTTCTCCGCTGGGTTGATTTTTGAGGGCCTTTTTCCCCCCTCGGTGATATTTGATGGCCTTTTTCTTTTTTGAATCGCGATGTTTTTTTTCCTCTGGGCTTTTCCAGTGTGGTGATGGGGTTATTTGGAAATCGGGGTGTTGCCTCCCATCCGTTATGTCATGAAAGTTAAAAGGGGGAAAAATGCGGGCGTGAGCGGATGAGAGGAGGGGTGGGAGTGAGAGAGGAGGGGAGAGAGAGAGGAGAGAGAGAACTCCCCCCATTCCTCTCCCCCAAAAAAACAACAAACAAAAAAAAAAAAAACAAACCAAAACCTTATAAAACGAAAAACAGCAAAAAAAATTCTTATGTGTTTTTTTGAACATCCCCCCAAAAGGGTTAAAATTTTGGCTCCCTTTTAACGGCCCAGCAGGGAAAACAAGAAACACATGCAAAAATCTCATTTAATGTTGAGCGTTGAGATTTTAAGAAAAGGGACAAAAGAAAAGAATGGAAAAAAAAAAGAAACCTCAGATGAAATGTCTGGGCAGAAGCCATGGGGTTTAAAAAATGGTGTTTTCTTTAAAAAAAGGGTCGTTAGGGGAAAAGTCATAAAACCCAGTTTTTCGCCTCAGTGTTTAAAGGGCTTTCTTCCTTTGGAGAATGATAGTTTTCTTGATGGTCTTCATTTAAATTTCATTGACGGGATAAACCAAAAAATTTTCCTTGGACGTGTTTGCAAGGCCCCCTTTTAAAATTTTTCCCGGGAGGGAGAGTAAATCAAAAAGGTGTTTATTTTAGGGATATATTTTTTTAAAGGGTGTTTCCATTCTTTTATTCTCATTGAAAGGGTGCCCCCCCCTTCCCTCCTCCCCCTCTCTTGTTTCATCTTTTCTTCTGAAAGTTAAACGTAAGGGGGAATGAAAAAAGTATTTCTCTTGGTTCTCGGTCAATCTCTTTGTTTGTCTCCCAATCTCTTTGTCTGTCTGTCGTATGTCTTCTGAGTCGGGCTTTTTTCTTTGTCTATGGTCTCTATTTATCTTTTATTGTCTGTCGGTTTTGTTATCTGTCTTTGTCTCTCTCTTTTTTTTTATTCCCCTCTCTGTTGTTTGTACCCCTCCTCTTTCCCCACTCGGGTGTTTTTTTAAAAAAAGGGAAATTCCCCCCCCTTTCCTACTTTAAATTTCCCTTTTGGTCGCCTGTCTTTTCTAAAAATACATCTGTGGGTTTGTTTTGGGTCTTTTTTTCTGCTTTTTTTCAGTCTTTGTGATGTTTTTTTTGTTTTTATTGAACTAAATGCTGAGGTGAGGGATGAAAGTTGTCGTTCATTGATTCATGCCTAGTTTGGTAAACCCCAGGGTACAGGACTGCAAGGAGGGGCAAGGAAAAGGGTGGCTTTTCGCCCCCTTTCTTTCCCGAATCTCTCTTTTCTTCTCTCTCTCCTCTCTCTTCTCTCCTCTCTCTTTTTCCCTTTCCCCTCTCCCCTCTCTCCCTTTCTCTCCCCTCTCTCTCCTCTCTCTCTTTTCCTTTTCTCTCTCTCTCTTCGCCAAATCGAGGAGGGGAAAAAATTTTTTTGATTGTTTGTCCATCCTTAAAGTTTTCAGAGTAAATATTTTTCCCTCCAAATAAAGAGTTCATCAATTTTTCATTCCTGTTTTTATTTGAAAAAAATAAAGAAAATTGTAACGGCTCTGTGGGCAACCCTTCATTTCTAAGCACTGGAACAAAGGGGAAAAGAATTGCTATCATTTAAACACAAAAATGCCGAGTAGTTTGGGAAAAAGAAAATAAATTTTTTTTTATGAAAAATTTTCCCTTTTTCATAATTTTAAGTGTTCCCACCGAGCTCGTGTGTGTTCTACTTTTGTTTTTTGAACCCCCTTACGATAGGGTTTTGGGGGCCTTTGCAATTAAAACCGTTTTGGGTTGAGTTGGTTGAGTTGGGCTTGGGTTGAGTCTCTCTCTCTCTCTTTTCCTCTCTCTCTCTCTCTCCCCTCTTCTCTTCCTCTCTCTCTCTGTCACCATTTTTAATTAAACCTTTTTTGCTTCAGTGTATAAATTTTTTTTGTTGTCTGTCTGTCTCTGTTTTCTCTTTTTGTTGTCTTTCTGTCTATTGGGCTTTGGGTTTCCTATCTGTCTGTTTGTCCCCCCAAATTTTTTTGAACTGTCTTTTCTGTTTTTCTTTTTTTTCTGTCTTTTCCCCCTTTTCTGTTTAGTCGGTTTCTCTTATGTCTGTCTGTTTTCTGTTGTCTGTCTGTTGGAAAGTCTATCTCTTTCAGCTTGGCACAAAAAATTGTTTTCCCACTTTTTTGTGGGCCCGTTTCGTTTTAAAAGGCCGCCTCTTGAAAGAAACCCTGACTTTTTCTGGAATAACATGTCCCTTTTTTGTCTTTGTTTTTGCTTCTCTCACCAAAAGGGCCCCCGGGGTTAGTCTTTGTCCCCCCAAAATTCTCCCGGACAGGCCCCTTTGTTTCTGCTTTCACCCCCACAAAGAAAGCCCTTTTCGAAATTTTTTTCCTTTTTCCCTTTCCCCTTTTCCCTTTTTTTTCCCAAATGGGATTCGTCCTTTTTTCCCCGTTCAAATGCCCCTTCGTAAAGGATGGGTGCGGCGGGGAAATTGTGCCCGGGCAACGAAAAAAAGTCGAAGGCCCACAAATGCATAAGAAAAATGCCCGCATGTAAAAAGGGTCACAGTTGGGGAAAAAGCACTGAGCAACACAGTCTGACACAACAAGGGACCAAAACACGCAAGCACTCTCAACACACACCCCCAAGAAATTTACTTTAAATTTTTTTCTTTTTTTTTTTTTTTAAATTGAAAATCTTTAAAGTCCTGAAAAACTGAAATGGGAAGGGAAAAACTAACGGAAAACATTTTTGATTGAATGCACAAAAGAAAAAAGTGAATTTTCCCAAATTTTTTCATTCCCCAAAAAAAGTACCACAAGATTAAGTTCAAACAACTGTACTCGCCCCTGGCAGACAAAGGGCCCCAGTTTGGGGCACCCCCCTTTTTCCAAAAATTTTCCAACAGGGTAAAAAGGACCTTTGGCTTTTTTCCCGGCGAAACCTGAGAGTGGGTTCCCTCAATTCAAGGAAACTGCCTACAAGCCCCAGTTCGCCCCACCCCTTTTGGAAAAAAGGGCGCACCTGTCTGGACCCCTATATGCCAAAAAAATTTAAAAATTTTAGGGAAAAAAATTTCCCAAGTCGTGCAGCACGATGGGGGTTTTGAAACGCAAAAAGTTTACACCTCAAGTGTCGATCCATGCTGACCACCTACAGTAGTCCAAATTTGCAGACAGAAGGGAAAAGGGAGCAAGGTACCATCTTCTACAAATTTCCCCCGGAAAGGTCAGCTTTAAAACCCCCTTTTGATTTCCCCACCAACACCCCGGGGAGGTTTTACAAGACAGTCACATGGGGGGGGGCCTATCTCCCCTTTCCCCGCCTGTAAAACAATTACGGAAGTTTTTTCCCTTTTTCCCCCAGGACTGTCAGGGACTGGGGCAGCCTGCCCCCCGAGGTTTTTCTTTTGGGTCGGTAGGTGCTTTCCCAAATCCCCAATCTGCCCGCCAGCGCCCCCCCCCCCCCCCCCTTCCCACCCCCGCCCCCCCCCCCCCCCCCAATACCCCACCACCACTTTCCCCCCCCAAGTTTCCCCCCCCCCCACTGCCAGTTTTTCCAAACCAACATCCCCGACTGTGGAAACCCCCAGTTTTATACCACAGAACCATCAAAAGGATGATGGCGGATTTTTTCATAGAAAGAAAAAGAGGAACCCAAAACCTGACCCGCAAAGTTGGTCTAATCGGCAGGGGGCAGTCACTTCCCAAGGGCGTATCCTTTAGACGCTCTCTCAGTTATTAATTAATTTACCCATTTGCTGAAAATCCTGCGCAAATTTGGGCTCGGGAAAATAGCATTTATGGGAAGGATTAAATTTTGCATGCGTAACACCCCTCTGATGAAAATTTAAAAATGAAAAAAATTTTTAAAAAAATATGTTTTCCCGGGGCGTTTTCAGGAAAAATTAAAATAAAAAACAACGTTTAAAGCAAAAAAAGTAATGTTAAAACATAAAACAATAATTTATGGTATCGCGGGTGAGGGGGGCGAAAAAAGGAGAGGGAAAATTGGGTGAAGGGGAAACCCGACAAGGGTTTTAAAAAACCGAATGACAAAAAAAATATAGGTACATAGGGAAAAGAAGGAAAAGCGGTTTTTTCCCCTTTTGATGAAAAAAATTTTAAAATAGCATTTGTACTTGGATGCCCCAAAAACTTTTGGGGGGGAAAAAAGGGACTGAGAAAGAATAGAAAAGTGGGGGGGGGCTGAAAAATAAAAATAGTTAGGTGATAGTACTTTTTGGGTAAATAAGGGAAAAAAAATTTGAAAATTTTTTTTTCCCAATTTTTCCCCTTCAGTTTTTTTTTATTATCCTGTCTTTATTTGGTATTTTATATCAAAGTTATTTTGCCTGAATTGAAAAAAAAAAAATTTAAATAAAAAAAAATTTATATTTTGAAAATTTTTGGGGTTTTTTGTGCGTGTGTGTGTGTGTGTGTCGTGCGCGCCCCGCCGCGCGAGATTGTGTGTGGTGTGTTGTGTGTGTGTGTGTGTGTGTGTGTGTTGGGTTGGGGTGAGAAAAAAAAGAGATAGAATAGCAGGGGAGAGGGAGATAGAGAGGGGAAGAGAGGGGAGAGAGAGGGGAGGAGAGGGAAAAGAGAAGAGAGAGGAAAAGGAGAAGAGGAGAGAGAGAGAGAGAGAGAGGAGAGGGAGAGAGAGAGAGAAGACGATTTTTTAGTCTAAGAATTTTTTTGGGGGGCCCAAAGATCTCCTGGTGTGAAAGGGGTTTTTGGTCCCTGGTGAGTAAGGGTGATTTCCTTTTTCCCCCGGGCCCGGGGTGAAAAAAAGTGCTTGCATTCAATTGGGTTTGGGCCCGTTCAAACCTCTTTTTTACATTGCACTCTTCCTGCTCTGTACGTCTCAGGAAAGAGAGAGAGAAGAGAGGGGAGAGGAGTGAGAGAGAGAGAGAGAAGAGAGGGGAGAAAAGGGGGGGAGAGAGAGAGGAGAGAGGGGAGAGAGAAACGAGGGGAGAGGGAATGAAAAGGGGAGGAGAGAGAGAGAGAGGAAGAGGGGAGAAAAAGAGAGAGAGAGGGGGAGAGAGATGGGGAGGAAGGGGAAGAAGGAGAGAGGGGAGAGAGAGAGGATGGGGAGGACCCGGAACAGACGAAGCAGACAAAAACAGACAGCAGACAGACAGGGGAGACAGATAGGAGACAGAATGTTTTAAATGAAACGATAGTTTAAACCCCGTTTCTTTTTTTTCATCATCATCATCATCATCAACTTCATCATCTTCATCTTCCCTCATCATCATCATAATCCTTTTTTCTCATCATGAAAAAAGTTTCGATGTTAGGCCCCCCCTTTTGGCCCAAATTCATGTTGACCTCGGTTTGATTCCTCTCAACGGCAATGGTCCGGGGATCAGTAAGCAATCAGAAGTTTACCGGAATCAGACGTTCAAGGGTTGCCCTTACCCTGGGAAAAGGGGGGTGTCTCCCCAAAAGGGGGGCCCCTCCCTGCGCTGAAATTGCCAAATTTAAACCCGTTTTCTGTCGTCAGTTTGGGAATCTGTAGGTGAAAGTCCCCCGTGCGCCCTGGGTGATTTAAAAAAAGGCACCACTGAAGTGTAATGACGTGAGTCCCGGGCTCCCTTTTTTTAAAAAGTCTCTGTCGGCAGTGGCAATCTGTAGGGGATTTTCCTTTTGCGCCCTGCCGGGTGAAAACGGGACCCCCTGAAGGTGATTTAAGTGAAATCCTGAATCTGCCAAAAAAACAGTTCTGCGTTCCCGTGGCAATTTGTAGGTGATGTCCTTTTGCGCTTTCTTGAGAAAACAGGGGATCACTGAAGTGTAAGGGCGTGGGTCCCGACTCTGCCAAATTTAAACCCGTTTTCTGTCGCAGTGGAAAGTTGGGAGGTGATTTTCCTGCGCGCGCCTGTTGGAACAGGTTCCACTGAAGTGTATTTACGTGACTTTAAACCCCAGTGCAGGGTTTCCCTTTATGAGTTTGCCCCGAGACGATGTCTTTTTGATCCACTCCCCATGATCGGGAGTTTCAGGGGCTGCAATAGATTGGTAAAGGCTGAGCCCCTGGGAAGACAAGTGACAGCGGTGTGGTAATGCCAGTGGGAAAGGGGCCCCTGAAGTAAAATAAAAAACAAACCCAAAAAAAACCCCAAAAAACACACACAAAAACACAAAAAAAAACAACAAACAAAAACAAAAAAAAAAAAGGTTTAAAAAAAGGGAAAACCCCAGGATTCCGTCGTTTTTCAGGCATCTTGTCGTGTTTGCCCCTAGCATTACCGAAATTTCATATCTTCTTGGGCAAGCCTCACAAAAAAATTCCGTGGAAATTTGGTTTGAATAATCCCTGAGTTTTTTTAGTTACCATTTTTGGACAGACAAAACACAGAGGGGAAAAACAGGACAAGGTGGAAAAAACGCCCCGTACTGCAGTGCTTTGTCAGGGCCAAAACCTGCATGCTACCTGCTTTGCAAACACAAACATATGGGCCCCCCAAAACCTATACCCCCCAAAAATTCAAATTTTGTAGGATGGTCCAAATTTTTCTATAGGTCACTGCCCAAAGCTTTTCCCATTCTTTAAAACCCAAACCTTTCAATACCTGTAAAATAAAGGTGTGCTCATGGGAAAAGGGGGTTTTTTCCCCAAAACCCGTTTGCAAAAGGGTTCTTTTTCCCGGGGAGGAGAGCACAAAGCCTGTATGCAATGCTTCCCTACAAAAGCTATGTCCACCATACTTTTTTTCCCATAATGCGTAACTGCGCAAAGTGTAGGCCCCCAATACCATGAACCACATCGCCCTTTTCCCCACATGAAGAGTAGGTCCCACTAATTTTCTACCGCAATGCTTTTTTCCCACGAGAAGGGGGAAGACAGCGATATGTTCCCCCAGCGTTTCATGATAAAGAGAAGGCCCAATAAAAAGACTTAAGCCAAGGGAAAGAAGCAGAAGTCGTACAAAAGTGCCCCCAAAAAGCATACCCCGCAGAAGCCTTAGGGGTTGAAATAGGTTCCCCGTTCGAAAAAAAGGGTTGGTTTAGAAAATTGTCCGGGAAAACCCCTGTTTTTTTTTCTTTATTTATTCATCTTTTTTAATGATCGTTTCAAAATTGGGGCTCATTAATGGTGCCTCATTTGTGTTTATCGAAAGGGGCGGTCATGACCGATTGCAAGGGGTTTCCCTTTAAATTTTTTGTAGCAGAATCAATAAAAAGATCGATTTTCATTTGGGAAACAAACTAAGGGGGTTTAAACAGAAATTGGGGTTTTTGGAGAGGTCTTTGTTTCTTTTTTTTTTTCCATTTTTTTTTTTTTTTGTTTTAAACCTGAATAGATGTTGTTTGGGGGGGAATTAAATTATTCTCTGTCTGTCTGTCTGTCGTCTGTTTTGTCTGTTGTCTCTCTCTTTTCTCTCTCTCTCCTCTCTGTCGGTCTGTCTTAAAAGTTGTGTGTTTTGTTTTGTGTGTGTGGTGGGTGTGTGTGTTTTGTGTGTTTTGTTGTGGTGTGAATGCGTGCGTTGGGGTGCGTGCGTGGTACGTGTGTGTGGTGTGTGTGTGTGTTGTGTGTGTTTGTGTTGTGTGTGTGTTTTGTGTGTGGTGTGTGTGCGCGCGTATGCATGCATGCTTGAAAGTTTATGGGATGCGTGCGGACGTGCTTTCATGTATGGGTGGGGTGCGTGCATGCTTTTGTGCTTTCGGGGTTTTTTGTGATGTGTGTGTGGGTGTGTGTGTGTGTGTGTGTGTGTGTGTGTTGTGTGTGTGTATGCGCGGGGTGTGTGTTTTGGTGCATGCCCCCGCGCGTGCGTGCGTTCGTGCATGCGTTGCGTGGGGTGCGTGCGTGCGTGGGTCTGTGTGGGGGGTGTGGGTTTTGTGTGTGTGGTGTGTGGTGTTGTTTTGTGTGTGTGTGTGGGTGTTTTTTTTGTGTCTCGCTCTTTTTTCATCCTGGTCTTTGTTCTTTCCCCGTCCTCCCCCAAATCTTTCATTTTAAAAAAACTTTTCCCCCAAACCCCACCCCCCCCCCTTTTTGATTTCCCAACTTTAGTCTGTTGTCTTTCCTTTCCATCAGCTGTGAGCATTCTTCTTTTTTTCCCCCTTTTTTTTTCCCCTTGGGGGTCATTAATCTTTCTTTTTTATGTTTTAACGATGGAGTAGGGGAAAACGTTTTCCGTATTGATTTTCATGGTCAGTGGAAAGAAGCCAAGGGAATCGACTGCAAGAAAACGCTTGTCAACGTTTCCTTCTGTCTTTCCCCCCAAACCCCCGCCTCTGTATCTGTTCTGTTCTGTTTGTGTGTCTGTCGTTGTCTTCTGTCTCTATCTCCTCTCCTCTCTCTCTCTTCTCTCTCTCTTCTCTCTCTCTCAGAACAGGGGTTTTGGAATAGTATGGATTTGGCCCCGGGGTAGGGGAAAAGAGCAACGTTTTTCGCGGAATTTTAAAAACAGGCTTTTTTGTTCTTTTAAAAAAGAAAATTTGGGACTCAGAAATGGAAGTTTAAAAAAAAAAAATTTTCGTGGTTTTTCTCATTTAAAAATGGGTTTCTTTGAAAAAAATTTTTTGAATTTTAAAAAACAGATTAGGGAAAAAGAATAAATTTGCAAGCTTTAGGTTGAGAACTTTAGGTTTTTTAAAGCGAAAAAAAATGGTTTTTTAAAGTAAAAAATCCCCAGAATTTTCTTGTCCTTTCATGTAGACACATTATTGATGACGGAAAAGAACACTTTCTGTTCCCCCTATATGCTTTTAATGATGTGTGGTAAATTGTTCACTTTTCCCGTTAGATTTAGGAAAAAAAACCCAAAAAATTGCTGTGTGGTATCATCAGAAGATTTAATTTTAAATTTAAAACAGTTTTTAATTCCCCGCAAAAAAAGCATTGAAAAAATTGACAGGGTGGAAGATAGTGAAATTTTAAAATAATTTCATTTTAAGGAAATTTTTGAAAAGAATATTATATTCATTGCAATTTTGGGAAAAGATCAGTAAGAAAATTTTTATCATTTGATCGAGTGGATTGGGCCGGGTTTTGTCGTTTTTTTGTGTTTTTTTTTGTTTTGTTTTTTTAAATGCCCAAAATTGGCCCTGGGACATAAGGAAATGTTATGAATTTTTTTGGGTTTTTTTTCCCTTTTTTTTGGTTTCCCCACTAGGAATGAATGTGTACAAATTTTTTTGCAGGAAAAGGGAAGGGGGGGGAAAAGTTTTTTCTGTTAAACCCCTTTCCCCCCTTTTCAAAAGACCTCTTTGGTAAATTTACAATAAAAATATCAAAGTGCAAAGTTTTCAAAAGGGGTCTTTTTCTTTCTCTTCTCTTCTTCTCTCTCTCTCTCTTCCCCTCTCTATCCCCCTATTTTCTCTTTTCTCTCTTTTTGCTGTCAGTTTGTTTTGCATTTCCTTCTCTGCATAAATGAATCGACTTTTCCTGCCTCAGTCTGGCGTTTTTATCTGGTTTTCTACTTTTTTGTCTGTTTTTTGTTTGCGGGCGTTCCCCCTATAAATCGGTCGGCTGTCTGTTTTGTCAGTCGTCTGTCGATCTGTCTGTCTCTAAAACCCCCTTTTCTTCCCTTTCCCCCCTTCCCTTTTCTCTTTCCTTCTTCCCTCTCTCCTTTTCCTTTCTTCTCTCTTCTCTCTCTCTCTCTCCTTCGGTTTCCCTCTGTCTGTTTTGACAGTCTGTCTGTCTGTCTGTTGTTGATGTTTAAAGGGCCCTTTTTCTATCTTCGGGGTCGTTGTCTGCCTGCCTCTGTCTCTTGGGCTCTGTCTCTCTGTCTCAGTCTCTGTTTTTGGCTTTTTTCTCTGTCTCTCTTTTCTCTCTTTCTGCGATCCCTTTTTTCCATTCATTTTCCCCCTTTTTGGTGTCCCTTTCCCTTGTTTAAACAGCACGCCTCTCAAAAAGAAATCCCTGGCGTTTTCTGGAATCAAATGTCCATTTTCGTTTCCGTCTCGCTCTTTCGCAAAGAGGCCCAGGGGTTAGTCTTTGCCCCCTTAAATTCCACCGGCAGGCTCTTTGTTACGTGCGCACATCCCACATTGAATGCCATCTTCGATGTTTTGTCTTTTACTTTGGTGGCCTTTTGTATACGACTGTGCATTTGGTCATCTCTGTCTGCTCAATTGCCTTTTGTTTGAGGATCAAATTTACGGCAAGAGAAAATTCACTCGGAGTAAAGAGAAATGTCGAAGCGTATTGCAAGAGGCGGCAAATGCAATTAAGAAAAAAAAAGAAAACGGATATGCGCACTCACAGGTGGAGCTAGAACTGAGCAAACGCAGACATGCATATGACGTACACAAGCTAACACTTCAAACACACACATACAACATACTGAATAAAGCCATTTACTGATAGAAATCTGCAGCATTTTCAAGCCAAAACAGAAACTAAACGTACAAGACGAGTAAATCATCTTATGCACAATAGAAAACATGAATGTTTGACAAATTACACGCACAAGTGCTCTTACACGCTAACCCACACATACGATAGTACTACTGGTGCAGACAATGTTAGGCAGGCACCCCAAACTCTGACTGGTGCGTCTGGTCACGGGAAGGTCAGCCATCTGCTGAATGGTATTCACCAGACACCCATGTCAAAACCTTTCTTCTTAATTATTGATTCATTTTTTCCCCTCTAACTGTTAATTTCCCCGGCAGAGTAGTCTCCAGACTTAGTACATGTTGTCTAGCGTGCATGGAAAGCCTGCACGCAGAGACACCTCTTTAATAAAACAGAAAATGAAACTTTCAAAATTATATGCTTCTAGGAAGTCACAACGGATATACATGCAAAACGCGCAAAACGACATTTATACACAAACTATCACGCAATAACACAAACAATTTAACGTCACTTGGTGGGGGTGGGGGTGGGAGTGGGGGATGAGGAAAGAAAAAAAAGAAGATTAGGAATAGAGTTGTTTAGAACTTACCGCCAATGACATTGACAAACAAAGCACAAGACAAGACACGATGCATTTCAACCACTTGGGTCTTCTTCAGGCGAAAAAATAAATCACATTTAACATGTGGGACAGTACAAACAACGAAAAACGAAAAAAGGAATGAAAATGACTTATCCGTTCTTGGCCATGTGTTTGGTGGGCGGAAATGACATGCGGCCAGGGGGATTATGGGAGAGGAAACGGAGGGAGGGGGGGGGGGGGGGGTTGCGTCAGGGGAGGTGTGTGTGTGTGTGATATGATAGGGTTGTGTGTCCAGTTTTTTTGGGATGGGGTGATACTTGTGATGGTTGTGGTAATGGTGGATTGATAATAATGGTAAGGGGGAAAAAAGGGGTGGGGGGGTGGGGGGTGGGGGGGGATTTGGGAAGGATAATACAAACTAAGATTAAATAGATGGAGGGTTGCTGTAACTACTGTATGAAGTGAGTGAAGGGATGTGGTGGTGGTGTATGTAAGTGTGTGTGTATGTGTGTGTGTATGTGTGTGTGTTGGTAGGGGATTTTGCCAACTGTGGGAGAGGTGAGTATGGTGTTTGTTTTGTGGATATTGAGCCTTGGGGGGGTAGTGCCCAATTTGGC
>CM031599.1:22500238-22509022 GCA_018398815.1 Conus ventricosus | reverse complement strand
TTTCGACGGAAAAAAATCCGAATTTCGTAGAATGATTAATTTGGTTTTCAAAACCCGAGTAAACAAAGAAGGCGACTCGCTAAAGGGACGGCGCTGTCAGTCATTTTCGTTTTAGTCGCAACTTGTACAGAAAAAGATCTAGGCATGCGATATACGAAATGAAAGCTTATGGACTTTACTTTTAACATGCATCTTCAGATTCTTCGGTTTTCCTCTTACTTTTTGTAAAATCAAGAATTATTCAATATTCATTCAGCAGACAATTGAAAATGGCGCCAAGATTGCTCGTGCAAAATACCAGTTTAGAGAAAATATGGGCTTCTCAGCCCAGTACGGTTTGTAATGAATCAAATACATTAATTTTTGTGACTTTAGTGACGTACATACAACTATGTAGGTTCTGAGGTATTCATGATTTAAAGAATTTACACAATTAAAAAATGAGATTCGACCAAGGGAGGTAAGGGGAAGATAAACTCTCGAACAAAACATTTTCATCCACGAAAGGTAACCAAAATAAAAACAAACACTGTTAGCACCCGGCTACAATAAAAACCCCTCATTGCTCATTGATTTGTGGGCAGACTGGTTGTGGAAAAAACAATATTTGTCCTCGACCTGATTACAAACAGTTTTATCGTTATAATTTTGATCATATTGTGATTTCTCCCAACACTTAATGGAACAAAGCATATAATGATAGAAGGTTTATATGGGCGGATGATGACATATATTTAATTAATCCCAGCAATAAGCTAAGTGAGTGTTTAGAACACTTTTATAAATTGTTTGAGGGAACGCAGACACTATTTATTATAGATGACTGTTCGGCAGAAAGAGACATAGTTAAAAAGAGAAACACTTTGTACAAAACTGGCTTTCAGCGGAAGACGTGCTGGGATAAGTGTGTGGATTTTATGTCAAAAATATATCTCCGTTTTAAAAGACTTTAGAGAACAATTAAAGACTGTAGTTTTATTTCACATGAAAGACAGAGACGCATTGATGAATGTATTGCGCGAAAATGATGTTATTGAAAATGATCAGGAAAAACACAGGATTAAGCAAAAACTGAAATCTGAAAAGTTTTTGTAAATTAGTATTGAAAACGGATAATCCTACACAGTATGTTTGTTTGTAGATAATCGTTATTTTTTTGGTCATTGAAAGAGAATGTGTGATGGATTATTATTTTTAATTCGTTGTTGAAGTCTTACTTTGTCAGAGAACTGTAATATGTTTATTCTGGCCCAACCACCCGAAACTGGTTGAGGGTGGTTGGGCCAGAATGAGAACATATACAGTTCTCTAGTGAAGTGTCGTGTTGCGAAGGCAACATCAGCTGTCAATCAGCTGAACAAAACATGAAGCAACAAGAATAATTCTCCCTTGAAATCAAATGAAATGGAAGTTTTATAACTCTCATGTGATTTCAATGCTGCTAGATGGCTGTGACAGCTGGCTACTGAAGACCACCCAGGAGCAGAAAGTCGTCGCTTTTACACGAAGTGCCTACGTAAGATCTTGGCCATTATATGGTGAGACGTTATACCAAAATGAAGAGGTCAGGGAGAGGTCCAAACCGCTCCCCGTGTCAACCATCATCTGCAGACGGCGCCTGCGCTGGCTGGGTCATGTCTTGAGATTACCCTCATGAAAACCTGCGAACCAGGCATTATGTTATTCATTGAGGAACAGAAAAAAGAAGAAGCTAAAACGCATATTGACAGATGTATATAATCAAGATCCAAAGTGCTGCCACCGCTGTGTGTGCCGTGGTGTTAAGCTATCACAGTATACCCGCCACATCTTGCCTTGAGAGGGGAGTGTCTTCCCGGCGCTGCGGGGCCAACACCACACAAACCTGGCTTCACAAAACATGGTCCCAACAGCCAGGGGATCATTTCTGTGCCGAAGCCAAATGGCGCCACTAAACGGGGCCACTTATCTGGCCACACCATGGGGAAGTGCAGTGTTGGAGGATTAGAGTCTCCACATCTGGAGCCCATTATACGTGGATGCCACGTCGGCGGCCTAGCACAGTACAGGAGAGAGAGAGAGAGAGAGAGAGAGAGAGAGAGAGAGAGAGAGAGAGAGAGAGAGAGAGAGAGAGAGAGAGAGAGAGAGAGAAAGACAGACAGACAGACAGACAGACAGACAGACACACACACACACACACACACACAGAGAGAGAGAGAGAGAGAGAGAGAGAGAGAGAGAGAGAGAGAGAGAGAGAGAGACTGACAGACAGAGAGAGAGAGAGAGAGAGAGAGGTGTGTGTGTGTGGGGTGTGTGTGAGAGAGAGAGAGAGAGAGAGAGAGAGAGAGAGAGAGAGAGAGAGAGAGAGAGAGAGAGAGAGAGAGAGAGAGAGAGAGAGAGAGAGGTCACTGAGCTGGAGGGAGAAGGTAGGTGGAGGTGGGAGTGAGAGGGGGATGTAAGGGATGAAAATAATTGTGAAACAACTGTTCAGCATAGGCTGCTTCGATTTGCATAGAGCGTGTGCTACTGCTCATGAGATAAGCCAAGAACGTGTGAATTTCTGTTCCTGTATCGTCTGTAGAGATGGACTCTCTCTCCTCTCTCTCTCTCCTCTCTCTCTCTCTCTCTCTCTCTCTCTCTCTCTCTCTCCTCTCTCTCTCTCTCTCTCTCCTCTCTCTCGCTCGCTCGCTGTGCGTGCGCGTGTGTGTGTGCAAAGGTCAAAGTGAATGCATTTGTATGTAAATTTGTTGTGTGTGTAGTTCCTTTCCTTCCTTCCCTCATTCATTTATTCACTGGTTACTTATTTGGTTGATTGACTGATCGATTGATTGGTTGATTGATTATTGATTGATCAATCGATCGATCGATTTGTTTATTCGTTTATTTGTTCAGTTGTTCATTTCTTATTTACTTATACATTAATTTCTTTATTTCTTCAAACATTCATTCTGGCAACCAGAGAACTGCAAAGAAAAAATCAGCTCAGACCGCGTGACTGTCTGGCAGACCATCAACTTTGATCGCAGTCTTAGAGTTTTGCGACTTTCCTGTAGTTATCCAGAGACGGTGACTTTGAACGTTCTGTGATCACGGTAACTTGAAAGAAATAGCAGGAAAAGCCCTGTGTCCGCGTACGTCTCGGAGTCTCTTGTTTTCTCTATCACCTCAGTCCCCATTTTCATCCCAAACAGAAAATGCATGCACTTCTACAATACTGATGACTTAAATATGTCAATCATTAATAGAAAAGAGGCGGATTCTGTATATCAGCTGCAGGGACTAAAAGTATTTGCAGTCTCCGAGTCGTGTTTAGCCTATGCCCTATTTCCAGTTGGAATCATGCAGATGCTATTATTGTGTTACAAGAAGTCAAAGAGGCCATTAGTTTTCTTTGAGAATCAGCGGTTATGACATCTGTATTCTGCCACGGTGCGTGCATTAGCAGCCGAAGTGTATCTTTTGAACATTGCGCTACCAGTGATGTTTATGATTTTAAAAGGCAGTGAGCACCGTGGATGGCCTTTTGGTATGTGGTAGAATGTTTCTGTTTTGGCAGACATCTTCTCCACCCAGTATTATCTCATTTCAGCCGCTACACAATAGTCAGTGTGGTTTGGGGTGTTGTTTTCCTCTTATATTTCGACCACCATCAAGGATGCCAATCTGGGTATTTCAGTGCATCCATGGCGGCTAGAGGGGCATCACTCGGTTTTCAAAATCAATGGGCATCAAATATATAAAACACGAGCGAAAAATCAGTTGCACGCAGTTTTGTTCACCATCAAATCCACACTTGGTCACCACACTATTGCTGGTGTTTGAACTCTGTGTGTGTGTGTGTGTGTGTGTGTGTGTGTGTGTGTGTGTGTGTGTGTGTGTGAGGAGAGAGAGAGAGGAGAGAGAGAGAGAGAGAGAGAGAGAGAGAGAGAGAGAGAGAGACTCAGAGTATGGAGGGAACTCATAATTCCACACTCTCTCTTACAGAAGACAGCTGACGAGACAACATTGTGCGCAATTCCTGCTAGAAACACTCGAAGACAAACTTAAGAAACTTCAGAAATATCCAATTACAGACATTCTACAGTGTAGCCAACTCTGCGAAAATTTATGAGTTTTTCGAATGTGCATACCTCTCCCCCCCCCCCCCCCCCCCTCCTTCTCTATGCCTGAAAAATCTTTCCCTTTTTTATACTCCTTTTAATGTTTGTTTGCATGCCCCCTCCTCCCCCCTCTCCGAAAAAGGGTTCATTTTTAATGCGTAACTTTTATGTGTTGCTACATTTTCTTACAGCAATAAGTAGCAGAAGAGGAGGGCATAAGAAAGAGAAGAAAGAGTGGGGGAAGGTAGAGGAGGAAGAGGAGGAGGATAACGACGATGATAACGACTCGAAAGAGTATGAGAAGAAGAAAGAAAGAAGAAAAAGAAGAGCAAAAGAAAAAAGGTGAAGAAGGAAGAGGAGAGGAGGAGGAGGAGGAGAAGAAGAAGAAGAAGAAGAAGAAGAAGAAGAAGAAGAAGAAGAAGAAGAAGAAGAAGAAGAAGAAGAAAAGAAGAAGAAAGAAGAAGGAAGAAGACGAAGAAGAAGAAGACGAAGAAGAAGAAACGAAGAAGAAGAAGAAGAAGAAGAAGAAGAAGAAGAAGAAAGGAAGAAAGAAAGAAGAAGAAGAAAGAGAGAAACGAAGAAGAGAAGAGGAGAGGTGGAAGAAGAAGAAGAGAAGAAGAGAAGAAAGAAGAAGAAGAAGAAGAAGAAGAAGAAGAAGAAGAAGAAGAAGAAGAAGAAGAAGAAAGAAGAAGAAGAAGACGAAGAAGAAGAAGACGAAGAAGAAGAAGAAGAAGAAGAAGAAGAAGAAGAAGAAGAAGAAGAAGAAGAAGAAGAAAACGAAGAAGAGAAGGAGGAGAGGTGAAGAAGAAGAAGAGAAGAAGAAGAAGAAGAAGAAGAAGAAAGAAGAGAAGAAGAAGAAGACAAGAAGAGACGAATAGAAGAAGCAAATTAACAACAAACAAAACAAACAAACCTAACTAACGGGAAGACACGAAGACGGTTATGACGCTAATAAAGACATATGAACGATACCGGCACTCAAGCAAGAGCATATATGACACCCATTATCCATCATCACCATGACATGCCTTTAGGTCGGCGAGGCGATGTCAACAGACGCCTGGGCTGTCAGGAAAATTCCGCTGACCCAATCCTCGGACGTCCACAACAGAACAGAAGTGCTGCAGAGGCAGTCCACTTTGTCCATCCCACACATTCTCAGCCTGCCTCTGGAACGTCCAAACCTTATTGTGCCATGTACGATCGTTTTGGAAAGGGACTCACGTCGATTACATGCCAGTATGTGGCAAGAACGCCCTGGACGAGGAGTCATGTAGAGTGTTTCCAATATGTGCCAATGAAGTTTTGGACAGGGAGTCATGTCAAGCTACACGCCACAGCATGGTAAGGAAGTCTTGGACAGGGAGTCATGTCGAGATAATGTCAGAATGTGGTAAGAAAATTCTGCTTAGGGAGTCATGTCGAGATGCGTGCCCGTATATGGCAAGCCTTCTGGCACCTGGTAAGTGCCGAGGAGGTCGTTGCTTTGCAGCGGTATGAACTCACTTGCTGCCTGACGTTGTTATATGTGCGATGTTCCCTTGAGTGAGATTAGCTATGTTACATCAAAAGCTGCGTTTAAGAAAACATTGAAAGTATATCTATGTTTCAGTGCAACATAAGCTAACCACCCAATACTAATTACTTTTCATTGTATACATCATCAAAACATATGTATATAGTAATGACCTATCATGCTTACATACTTCATGTACTATTGTACTGTTTTTTAAAAACAATTTTATCAGATGGGAATGTTTGCTCTAGTTCGTCTCTGTCTTTTGTTATAGCATTTTTACCTGGTTGTTTTATACTTTGATGAATAATATTTATCTAAGCCTTTTATTATTATGTGTGTGAAGCATGGTTCTTATATACAGACTTTTGGGGGTGGTGGTGGGGTGGTGGCAGGGGTGTCCACTTTCAATGACTTACGGAATTGATTTATATTTTCTTATCACACGTATGTGAGCGATGTGTGTTGTGCTTGAATGTACATTAATTTCAGATGCTCAGTGTCAGATTTACATGTCGACTGTAAAGCGCGATGAATCTGTTCATAGAGTATGGAATCGCGCTTTGAAAGTCCCCACACTACTATTTATCATTAGTATCAGTATACGAAGAAGGCGTTAGAAACATCTGTTTTGAACATCTAGATAATCATTTCGGAGATCTTCGGTCACAGTCCAAGTCGAATATGAATGGGTAGATACCATCACCGACCTTTTAGTGTGCTATCTTCACTGGGAAAGTGATAGTCCTGACTCTAGTCTTAATCGTGGCAGATCTGATCAGACGACTTTGGCTTTGATCTCCATCGGAAAGCTGATATCCTTGACCAAGACAGACCTAAAATACTTCAGGTGGTTTGAAGTTGTACTGATTTTGTCCGCTCAGGTGATTTTGGATGGCCGTTTCTCCGCTCAGGTGATATTTGATGGCCGTTTCTCCGCTCAGGTGATATTTGATGGCCGTTTCTCCGCTCAGGTGATATTTGATGGCCGTTTCTCGTTTAGAATCGCGATGTTGTTTTCCTCTGGGCTTTTCCAGTGTGGTGATGAGTTACTGGAAATCTGGTGTATCGCCTCCCATCACGTCTATGTCATGAAATGTTGACAGGAAATGCAGACGTGAGCAGAGAGAGAGAGAGAGAGAGAGAGAGGAGAGAGAGAGAGAGAGAGAGAGAGAACTCCACCATTCCTCTCCCCCAAAGAACAACAAACAAAAAACAAAAAACAAACCAAAACCTTATAAAACAGCAACAGCAACAAAATTCTTACTGTGATTTTTTGAACATCATCCCCGAAGGTAAAATGTGGCTACCTTAACGGCAGCATGAAAACAAGAAACACATGCAAAAATCTCACTAATGTTGAGCGTTGAGAGTTTAAGCCAAGGGACAAAAGAGAAGAATGAGAACAAAAAAGCACCTCAGATGCATGTCTAGCAGAAGCCATGGGGTTAGAAATGGTGCTTCGTTCAAAAACGGGTCGTTCAGAGAAATGTCATGAACCCAGTTTTTCGCCTCAGTGCTAAAGCTTTCTTCCTTTGGAGAATGATAGCTTCTTGACTGGTCTCTCATTTCCCGTTCATTGACAGATCAGTCAATAAATTCCTCTGGACGTGATTGCAAGGCTCTTTAATCTTTCCGGAGGGAGAGTCAATCAAAAAGGTGTCTTATTTTAGGGATATATTTCTTTAAGGTGTTTACCATTCTCTATTCTCATTGCAAGTGCTCCCCCCTTCCCTCCTCCCCCTCTCTCTGTTTCATCTTTTCTTCTGAAAGTTCACGTAAGACGGGAATGAAATAAGTATTTCTCTTGGTCTCTCTGTCAATCTCTGTGTTTGTCTGCCAATCTCTTTGTCTGTCTGTCAGTCTGTCTCTCTGAGTCTGTCTTTCTCTTTGTCTATGAGTCTCTATTTATCTGTTTATCTGTCTGTCGGTTTGTCTATCTGTCTTCTGTCTCTCTCATTTTTCTTATTCCCCTCTCTGTCTGTTTGTAGCCCTCCTCGTCCCCACTCTGTGTTATCTTAAAAAAGAAATTCCCTCCCCTTTCCTCCTCTTGATTTCCTCTGGTCTGCCTGTCTGTCTCTACATACATCTGTGGGCATTTGTTTTGGGTCTTCTTTCTGCTTTTCCTTCCTTCAGTCTTTGTGATGATTTGTTTGTTTTTATTGAACTGATGCTGATGTAGATGATGAAACGTTGTCGTTCATTGATGATCATGCCTAGTTTGGTGAACACCAGGGTACAGGACTGCAAGGACGGCAAGGAAAAGGGTGAGCTTTTCGTCCTTTCTTTCCCGAATCTCTCTCTCTCTCTCTCTCTCTCTCTCTCTCTCTCTCTCTCTCTCTCCCTTCTCTCTCTCTCTCTCCCTTCTCTCTCTCTCTCTCTCTCTCTCTCTCTCTCTCTCTCTCTCTCTCTCGCCAAATCGAGGATGAAATACATTTTTTGATTGTTTGTCCATCCTATAAAGATTCAAGAGATAAATACATTTTGCCTCCTACTAAAGATGTTCATCAAGTATCATTCCTTGCTTTACTGCAAAATGAAAAGAAAATTGTAACGCGCTCTGTAGCTATCTTCATTTTCTAAGCACTGGAACGAAGAGAAGAAGTGCTATCAGTAAACACACAAATGCCAGAGTAGTTTCGGGAAGAACATTAATTTTTGTTATGCAAATATTTCCTTTCATAATTTTAAGTGTATGCACCGAGCTCGTGTGTGTTCTACTTTTGTTCTTGACCTCATTACAGATAGGTTGGTGGCCTTTGCAATAAACCGTTTGAGTTGAGTTGAGTTGAGTTGACTTGGGTTGAGTCTCTCTCTCTCTCTCTCTCTCTCTCTCTCTCTCTCTCTCTCTCTCTCTCTCTCTCTCTCTGTGCACCATTTGAACTACACCTTTCTGCTTCAGTGTATCATTTTTTCTGTCTGTCTGTCTGTCTCTGTCTTTCTCTCTCTGTTCGTCTTTCTGTCTATCTGTCTGGTTACCTATCTGTCTGTCTGTCCCTCCATTTGTTGAACTGTCTTACTGTTTTCTTATTTGTCTGTCTCTCTCCTGTCTGTCAGTCGGTTTCTCTATATGTCTGTCTGTCTGTCTGTCTGTCTGTCTGTCTGTATGTCTATCTCTTTCAGCTTGGCATCAACATATCTGTATCTCCACACTTTTTGCTGGTCCTGTTCTCGTTAAACGGCACGCCT
>CM031599.1:22480238-22495238 GCA_018398815.1 Conus ventricosus | reverse complement strand
TGTGTGTGTGGTGTGTGTGTGTGTGTGTGTGTGTGTGTGTTGTGTGTGTGTGTGCATGCGTGCGTGCGTGCGTGCGTGCGTACGTGTGTGTGTGTGTGTGTGTGTGTGTGTGTGTGTGTGTGTGTGTGTGTGTGTGTGTGTGTGTGTGTGTGCGCGCGTATGCATGCATGCTTGCATGCATGCATGTATGCGTGCGTACGTGCGTGCATGTATGCATGCGTGCGTGCATGCATGTGTGCTTGCGTGTAAGTGCATGTGTGTGTGTGTGTGTGTGTGTGTGTGTGTGTGTGTGTGTGTGTGTGTGTGTGTATGCGCGCGTGTGTGTGTGTGCGTGCATGCCCGCGGCGTGCGTGCGTGCGTGCATGCGTGCGTGCGTGCGTGCGTGCGTGGGTCTGTGTGTGTGTGTGTGTGTGTGTGTGTGTGTGTGTGTGTGTGTGTGTGTGTGTGTGTGTGTGTGTGTGTCTCGCTCTTTTTTCATCCTGGTCTGTCTGTTACTTTCCCAGTCCTCCACCAACTCTATCATTTTAACAACCTTTCCCAATCCCACCCCCTCCCCTTTTTGATCCCATCATTCTGTCGTCTGTCTGCCTTTCCATCAGCTGTGAGCATTCTTCCTCTTTCCGCATTTTTTTCCTCCTTTGAGGTCATTAATCTTTCTTTTTTATGTGTAACGATGGAGTAGGTAAAACGTTTTCACGTATTGATTGTCATGGTCAGTGTGATGAAGCCAAGGGAATCAGACTGCAAGAAAACGCTTGTCAACGTTTCCTTCTGTCTTTCCCACACACCAAGCCTCTGTATCTGTTCTGTTCTGTTCTGTGTGTCTGTCTGTCTGTCTGTCTGTCTCTCTCTCTCTCTCTCTCTCTCTCTCTCTCTCTCTCTCTCTCTCTCTCTCTCAGAACAGGGTTTTGGAATAGTATGGATGGCCCAGGAAGTAGGAATGAGCAACAGTTTATCGCGGAATTTAAAGACAGGCTTATTTGTTCTTTTTAAACAGAATTGGCACTCAGATATGGAAAGTAAAGAAAAAAATATCGCTGGTTTTTCTCATTTAAGAATGTGTTTCATTCTGAAAAGTTTCTGAATGTCATAACAGATAGATGGCACAGAATAAATTACGCAAGCTTTAGGTTGAGAACTTTAGGTTTTAATGCGAACAAAAGATGGTTTGAATGTGAAACATCCACAGAATCTCCTTGTCCTGCATGTAGACACATTATTGATGACGAAGAACACTTTCTGTTCCACTATACTGCTTATAATGATGTGTGGATAAATTGTTCACTTTTCCAGTTAGATATAGCGAAAAGACAAAATGTTGCTGTCGTGGTATCATCAGAAGATGAACTTGTAATTAAATCAGTTGCGAAATTCAACGCAGAAGCATTGAAAATTAGACAGATGGAAGATAGTGAAATTTAAGATAATGCATTTTAAGAGATATCTGAATGAATATTATCATTCATCGCAAGTGGAAGAGATCAGTAAGATATTGTTATCATTTGATCGAGTGGATGGTCGAGTCAGTCTGTTTTTTTGTGTTTTTTTTTGTTTTGTTTTTTTAAATGCATTACTCCTGTGCGTGAGGACATAAGGAAATGTTATGAATTTATTTGTTTTTAACCTTTGATTTGGTGCACACTAGGAATGAATGTGTACTATTTGTTTGCAGGAAAGGAAGAGGGAAATGTTGTTCTGTTACCTCTCCCCCCTTGTCAAAAGACCTCTTTGGTAATGACAATAAAATATCAAAGTGTCAAAGTGTCAAAGTGTCTCTCTTTCTCTCTCTCTCTCTCTCTCTCTCTCTCTCTCTCTCTCTCTCTCTCTCTCTCTCTCTCTCTCTCTCTTTGCTGTCAGTTTGTGTGCATTTCCTTCTCTGCATAAATGAATCGACTTTTCCTGCCTCAGTCTGTCGTCTTATCTGGTTGTCTACTTGTTTGTCTGTCTCTTTGTTTGCCTGTCTGTCCGTCTATCAGTCGGTCGGTCTGTCTGTCTGTCAGTCTGTCTGTCGATCTGTCTGTCTCTAACCCTCTCTCTCCTTCCCTCCTTCCCTCTCTCTCTTTCCTTCTTCGCTCTCTCTCTCTCTCTCTCTCTCTCTCTCTCTCTCTCTCTCTCTCCTTCGGTCCATCTGTCTGTCTGACAGTCTGTCTGTCTGTCTGTCTGTCTGCATGTTTAGGCCTTTCTCTATCTCTCTGTGTCGTTGTCTGCCTGCCTCTGTCTCTCTGTCTCTGTCTCTCTGTCTCAGTCTCTGTCTGGCTGTCTCTGTCTCTCTGTCTCTCTTTCTGCGATCATTATTTCCATTCATTCCCCATTTTTGGTGTCCATGTCCTTGTTAAACAGCACGCCTCTCAAAAAGAAATCCCTGGCGTTTTCTGGAATCAAATGTCCATTTTCGTTTCCGTCTCGCTCTTTCGCAAAGAGGCCCCAGGGTTAGTCTTTGTCCCCTTAAATTCCACCGGACAGGCTCTTTGTTACGTGCGCACATCCCACATTGAATGCCATCTTCGATGTTTTGTCTTTTTCTTTGGTGGCCTTTTGTATACGACTGTGCATTTGGTCATCTCTGTCTGCTCAATTGCCTTTTGTTTGAGGATCGAATACGGCAAGAGAAAATTCACTCGGAGTAAAGAGAAATGTCGAAAGCGTATTGCAAGAGGCGGCAAATGCAATTAAGAAAAAAAAAAGAAACGGATATGCGCACTCACAGGTGGAGCTAGAACTGAGCAAACGCAGACATGCATATGACGTACACAAGCTAACACTTCAAACACACACATACAACATACTGAATAAAGCCATTTACTGATAGAAATCTGCAGCATTTTCAAGCCAAAACAGAACTAAACGTACAAGACGAGTAAATCATCTTATGCACAATAGAAAACATGAATGTTTGACAAATTACACGCACAAGTGCTCTTACACGCTAACCCACACATACGATAGTACTACTGGTGCAGACAATGTTAGGCAGGCACCCAAGCTCTGACTGGTGCGTCTGGTCACGGGAAGGTCAGCCATCTGCTGAATGGTATTCACCAGACACCGATGTCAAAACCTTTCTTCTTAATTATTGATTCATTTTCCCATCTAACTGTTAATTCCCAGGCAGAGTAGTCTCCAGACTTAGTACATGTTGTCTAGCGTGCATGGAAAGCCTGCACGCAGAGACACCTCTTTAATAAACAGAAAATGAAACTTTCAACAATTATATGCTTCTAGGAAGTCACAACGGATATACATGCAAAACGCGCAAAACGACATTTATACACAAACTAATCACGCAATAAACACAAACAATTTAACGTCACTTGGTGGGGGTGGGGGTGGGAGTGGGGGATGAGGAAAGAAAAAAAAGAAGATTAGGAATAGAGTTGTTTAGAACTTACCGCCAATGACATTGACAAACAAAGCACAAGACAAGACACGATGCATTTCAACCACTTGGGTCTTCTTCAGGCGAAAAAATAAATCACATTTAACATGTGGGACAGTACAAACAACGAAAAACGAAAAA
Source organism: Conus ventricosus (assembly GCA_018398815.1). Taxonomy (NCBI): domain Eukaryota; kingdom Metazoa; phylum Mollusca; class Gastropoda; order Neogastropoda; family Conidae; genus Conus; species Conus ventricosus. The sequence goes on along the minus strand of CM031599.1, from coordinate 22,491,721 downwards.
AGGAATGAAAATGACTTATCCGTTCTTGGCCATGTGTTTGGTGGGCGGAAATGACATGCGGCCAGGGGGATTATGGGAGAGGAAACGGAGGGAGGGGGGGGGGGGGGGGGTTGCGTCAGGGGAGGTGTGTGTGTGTGTGATATGATAGGGTTGTGTGTCCAGTTTATTGGGATGGTGTGATATCTTTGTGATGGTTGTGGTAATGGTGGATTGATAATAATGGTAAGGGGGAAAAAAGGGGTGGGGGGTGGGGGTGGGGGGGGATTTAAGGGGAAGGATAATACAAAACTAAGATTAAATAGATGGAGGGTTGCTGTAACTACTGTATGAAGTGAGTGAAGGGGATGTGGTGGTGGTGTATGTAAGTGTGTGTGTATGTGTGTGTGTATGTGTGTGTGTTGGTAGGGGATTTTGCCAACTGGTGTGGAAGAGGTGAGTATGTGTGTTTGGTTATTGTTGGATATTGATGCCTTGGGGTGTAGTGTGCCCAGTTTGGCAATGAGATGGGATTCTTGAGTTGTGCGTTCAAAGCTGTCACTCTGTGACTGCCAGAGTGCCATGACTTTGACATGGTCGATGTTGTGATGGGTGTGGTTGAAGTGTAGGGCGACGGGTTTGGGTCGGTGGCACTCTGGCAGTCACAGAGTGACAGCTTTGAACGCACAACTCAAGAATCCCATCTCATTGCCAAACTGGGCACACTACACCCCCAAGGCATCAATATCCAACAATAACCAAACACACATACTCACCTCTTCCACACCAGTTGGCAAAATCCCCTACCAACACACACACATACACACACACATACACACACACTTACATACACCACCACCACATCCCCTTCACTCACTTCATACAGTAGTTACAGCAACCCTCCATCTATTTAATCTTAGTTTTGTATTATCCTTCCCCTTAAATACCCCCCCCCACCCCCCCCCCCCTTTTTTTTCCCCCTTACCATTATTATCAATCCACCATTACCACAACCATCACAAAGATATCACACCATCCCAATAAACTGGACACACAACCCTATCATATCACACACACACACCTCCCCTGACGCAACCCCCCCCCCCCCCCCCTCCGTTTCCTCTCCCATAATCCCCCTGGCCGCATGTCATTTCCGCCCACCAAACACATGGCCAAGAACGGATAAGTCATTTTCATTCTTTTTTCGTTTTTCGTTGTTTGTACTGTCCCACATGTTAATGTGATTTATTTTTTCGCCTGAAGAAGACCCAAGTGGTTGAAATGCATCGTGTCTTGTCTTGTGCTTTGTTTGTCAATGTCATTGGCGGTAAGTTCTAAACAACTCTATTCCTAATCTTGCATCGTTCGCCGCCGTCAGTCACTCCATTTTGAAAAAAAAGAAGGTAAAGGGGGTGAGAACAAATGAGACAAGGGTAAAAGCCGAATGAAAAAGAAAATAAAAATGCATACCCAATTGAAGGAAATGGGGTTTTCCCATGTGAGGCAACATTGGAAAAATTGGTATTTGAAATTACCCAAAGGAGTGTGTGGAACAGGTATGAAGAAATAAATGAAAGGGGTAGGATGTATAAAAAAGTATTGAGGTAATATGTAAATCTGGTTCGATGAGAAAAAAACAAAACCCTGCAAGTTTGTTTTCATACGGCTACATAAATTTGCTATAATTTATGTCTCTGTACGAAACAAATATGTTGTCATGTCAAATTGGATAATGCTGAAATAAAAGAAAGGTCAATAGCAATAAAAAGAGAAGTACATTAGTTAAACTGAGAGAGAGAGAGAGAGAGAGAGAGAGAGAGAGAGAGAGAGAGAGAGAGAGGAGAGAGAAGAGGAGAGAGACAGACAGACAGGCAGACAGAGAGAGAGAGAGGGGTGGGGGGAGCAAAGAGACAGAGATAGAGACAGAGACAGAGAAACAGACAGAGATACAGACAGAGATACAGACAGACAGGCAGGCAGACAGACAGTTGACTATCAATGGAGGCCACTCTGACCACCCTGGTCCCAACTCCTCTACCCTCTTCTTATTAACTGTGCTTGAGTAAAAAGTAAGGGGATTCGTGGGGTGGGGGTGGGGATGGGGTGGAGAGGAGAGGGCAACGAGCAGAGAGGCCGGAAGACCCCAACACAGAGACGCAGCTCTTTGTTGCCAATGTCTCTCATGTTCGGCTCACATTGCGTAACTAATTGCTCAGATTTACAGCAGGTTCACGCTCTTGAAACTTGCTTCTGGCGTAAAGGGGGTAGAGAAGATCAAGCGCACTTGATAACAGACCAGTGCACGCAGCCATTCGAGGGCCATGTCGTTACAACAAAAAATCTCTCTACGTGCAAATCTGGTGAAACATTTTCCTTATACATACATAAAGATAAAAGAGTTAAACGTTTTAGATGCAGCTACATCACGACAAGAATGTATGAAGAAGAATATAATGAATGCAAGATATCAGTGGTACCTGGAGGCGTACACAAGACCCCCACAGGCATGAATTAGAAGAGGGGTGGAGTGGAGCAAGATGGGATAAGAATGCATGGTGGTAAGAGAAGAGGGGTGGATGAGAAATGGTTTGAAATGAAAATAGTGAAGAACAAAACATCCAAAGCTCTATGCAAGACTGAGATGAGAGGGAAATATGATAGGAAGATTGAGGGACTAGGGAGAGGAGGAAAGGTGAAATATTGCAGGGAGAAGAGATGGGTCAAGGAAACACAAGAATAAGTTTGCATAGATAGATAGATAGATGGATAAGTAGACAGATAGACAGATAGATAGATAGATAGATAGATAGATAGATAGTCATATAAAGAACATAAAAAAATATGCACATTGAGCGAGTCGAGGGGAGAAAAAAAGGAAATAATTAGATGTTAATTCAAAGCAAAATGAGGTAGAGTAAAATTCATGTGCATTGAGAAAATGCACTAAGAGAGAGAGAGAGAGAGAGAGAGAGAGAGAGAGAGAGAGAGAGAGAGAGAGAGAGAGAGAGAGAGAGAGATATGCAACCATGACCTTAGCCAGGCAGTGATCTGTCGAAGAGCGGAATGAAAGTTCAGAAAAACTATAAATATCACCAGAAAGTTTCAATATTGTACGCAAAACTACTTTCTGTCAATTTATGACTCGTAATGTTCACGTTCCATGGAAACTTCATAATAATCCTACTAAAAGGATTCAGGATGCGCAGTATAAATGAATAAATATCCCCTTGCCCTGCAACTTAAAAATGCTATTTTGCTCAAACAACCCTAATCGGGATCTGCACAAAATCATAGCGTTTCAGCTTATACGCCTGATTTACAAAGAAAATGAAATCCGTGCATTATTTCTTGCCAAATCTGTGGAAATGTGAAAAGAATTCTCGCCTCTCAATGTCTGCCCTGCATTCGGACCATTCAAACTCCCACCCCCAAGGCATCAATATCCAACAAAACCAAACACACATACTCACCTCTTCCACACCAGTTGCAAAATCCCCTACCAACACACCACATACACACACACAACCACACACTACAACACCACCACCACATCCCCTCCACCCTCACAATTACAGCAACCCTCCATCATTTAACTTAGTTTGTATTATCCTTCCCCTTAATACCCCCCCCCCCCCCCCCCCCCTTTTTTTCCCCCTTCCCAAATTTACAATCCACCATAACCAAAAACCAACAAAGAATTATACACCATCCCAATAAACTGGACACACAACCCTATCATACACACACACACACCCCCCCTGACGCAACCCCCCCCCCCCCCCTCCGTTTCCTCTCCCATAATCCCCCTGGCCGCATGTCATTTCCGCCCACCAAACACATGGCCAAGAACGGATAATTTCATTTCATTCTTTTTTCGTTTTTCGTTGTTTGTACTGTCCCACATGTAATGTGATTTTTTTTTTTCGCCTGAAGAAGACCCAAGTGGTTTGAAATGCATCGTGTCTTGTCTTGTGTTTTGTTTGTCAATGTCATTGGCGTAAGTCTAAACAACTCTATTCCTAATCTTGCATCGTTCGCCGCCGTCAGTCACCCATTTTGAAAAAAAAGAAGGTAAAGGGGTGAGAACAAATGAGACAAGGGAAAAAAGCCGAATGAAAAAGAAAAAAAAAATGCATACCCAATTGAAGGAAATGGGGGTTTTCCCATGTGAGGCAACATTGGAAAAATTGGTATTTGAAATTACCCAAAGGAGTGTGTGGAACAGGTATGAAGAAATAAATGAAAGGGGTAGGATGTAAAAAAAGTATTGAGGTTAATATGTAAATCTGGTTCGATGAAAAAAAACAAAACCCTGCAAGTTTGTTTTCATACGGCTACATAAATTTGCTATAATTTATGTCTCTGTACAAAAACAAATATGTTGTCATGTCAAATTGGATAATGCTGAAATAAAAGAAAGGTCAATAGCAATAAAAAGAGAAGTACATTAGTTAAACTGAGAAGAGAGAGAGAGAAGAGAGAGAGAGAGGGGAGGGGAGAGAGGAGAAAAGAGAAGAGAGAGAGAGACAGACAGACAGGCAGACGAGAGAGAGAGAGGGGGTGGGGGAGCAAAGAGACAGAGATAGAGACAGAGACAGAGAAACAGACAGAGATACAGACAGAGATACAGACAGACAGGCAGGCAGACAGACAGTTGACTATCAATGGAGGCCACTCTGACCACCCCTGGTCCCAAATCCTCTACCCCTTCTTATTAACTGTGCTTGAGTAAAAAGAAAGGGGGATTCGTGGGGTGGGGGTGGGGATGGGGTGAGAGGAGAGGGAAAACGAGCAAGGGCCCCGGGAAGACCCCAAACACAAAAACGCAGCCTTTGTTGCCAATGTCTCTCATGTTCGGCTCACATTGCGTAACTAATTGCTCAGATTTACAGCAGGTTCACGCTCTGAAACTTCTTCTTGGCGTAAAGGGGTAGAGAAGATCAAGCGCACTTGATAACAGACCAGTGCACGCAGCCATTTGAGGGCCATGTCGTTACAACAAAAAATCTCTCTACGTGCAAATCTGGTGAAAATTTTCCTTATAAATACATAAAGATAAAAGAGTTAAACGTTTTAGATGCGCTACATCACGACAAGAATGTATGAAAAAGAATATAATGAATGCAAGATATCAGTGGTACCTGGAGGCGTACCAAGACCCCCACAGGGATGAATTAGAAGAGGGTGGAGTGGAGCAAGATGGGATAAGAATGCATGGTGGTAAGAGAAGAGGGGTGGGTGAGAAATGGTTTGAAATGAAAATAGTGAAGAACAAAACATCCAAAGCTCTATGCAAGACTGAGATGAGAGGGAAATATGATAGGAAGATTGAGGGACTAGGGAGAGGAGGAAAGGTGAAATATTGCAGGGAGAAGAGATGGGTCAAGGAAACACAAGAATAAGTTTGCATAGATAGATAGATAGATGGATAAGTAGACAGATAGACAGATAGATAGATAGATAGATAGATAGATAGATAGTCATATAAAGAACATAAAAAAATATGCACATTGAGCGAGTCGAGGGGAGAAAAAAAGGAAATAATTAGATGTTAATTCAAAGCAAAATGAGGTAGAGTAAAATTCATGTGCATTGAGAAAATGCACTAAGAGAGAGAGAGAGAGAGAGAGAGAGAGAGAGAGAGAGAGAGAGAGAGAGAGAGAGAGAGAGAGAGAGAGATATGCAACCATGACCTTAGCCAGGCAGTGATCTGTCGAAGAGCGGAATGAAAGTTCAGAAAAACTATAAATATCACCAGAAAGTTTCAATATTGTACGCAAAACTACTTTCTGTCAATTTATGACTCGTAATGTTCACGTTCCATGGAAACTTCATAATAATCCTACTAAAAGGATTCAGGATGCGCAGTATAAATGAATAAATATCCCCTTGCCCTGCAACTTAAAAATGCTATTTTGCTCAAACAACCCTAATCGGGATCTGCACAAAATCATAGCGTTTCAGCTTATACGCCTGATTTACAAAGAAAATGAAATCCGTGCATTATTTCTTGCCAAATCTGTGGAAATGTGAAAAGAATTCTCGCCTCTCAATGTCTGCCCTTGCATTCGGACCCGTAACTAACATTAATGGCTTGTCCCTGAGCCATGCTCTGTCTTTCCAACAAATCTCAGTAAAACTAGCTTGTAGTGCTTGCGTGAAACAACTAATTCATGGATGCGGGTGAAAACAACAACAACAACAACAACAACAACAACAGCAATATCATCATCATCATCACCAACAACAAGAACAAAAAATTTCAAAACCTTTTTGGCGAATGAACTACGAGAAAAATCCACCAAATTGTTCCAGAGTTACTTTGTGGACCAACAACCAGACTATTTCTTCAACAGGTCACCGATCCAAGGTGCTTCTTCGACACACAGAGTAATAGCATGACGGACGGGGGTGGAGTGTGATGGTGGAAGTGGAGAATTCGGTAGAAAAAGGGGAGGGGAGAAGGGGAAGGTGGCGGGAAAAGGGAGGAGGTATGCAGGTGTTCTGTATTGATGTATTGCCAAGTGTCTGAGGGATTTGAAAGTGACTGGCAGCATTGGATTGGCAACGTCAACGTTTGTTACAGCGCAGGCTTGTTGTTTTGATGTTTAATGTGGTTCAATGCCTTATGGGTTCAACGATGATGGCAACAACAACATCAGCAGAAACAAACAAAACCAACAAAATCAGCTGCAACACAACAAAACAAAGCAAAACAAAACAAAGCAAAACAAACAAAAACAAAGCTTGGTAAATTAAAGCATAGCAAACCAAAAAAAAAAACAAAAAACATTATTGTCATGAGCGATGGGAAAAACAATATCAGTAGAAACATTCACACACACACACACACACACACACACACACACGCACGCACGCACGCACGCACGCACACACACAAACACACACACACACACACACAAGAACCAAAAACTGTCGATCATGACTATTTTCACAAGCTCATGTCACGCTACAGTCTGCTTGACTTACTAGACTTCTTCGTCTTCGTTCCCACAGCATCACAGGGTCTTGGCTGCCAGTCTCCAGTGTGATCAGTCTTTTTTCCGTCCATCGAGATATTCTGTCGCTTTTTCAGGTCAATTTCCTTGGTTCTTCGCAATGTTGTAACTGATCGTCCACTTTTGTAACTCACAGGAATCCTACTCCAGTACATGTCGAGCAATGTCGTGCACAGGGTATGTCTAATTCACTTCCATTATTTTGAATTCTGATGATGACGACGACGTGTTTGTTGTGGTTTGTTCAACACCAAACTGATATATTCCTCCCCCTCATCAATATCGATGGTATGTCGATTGCAGTACATAGGTGAAAAATAGACCTACAATAATACACTGTTCAGCAATGCTACGCCTACATGATGAGAAGGCCCTCAGTACCCTGTAAAGCAATGGCTTGTCTATGTGTAGAATGTTTGCCCAATACACTGCGTAGCAGCAATCCACCCACGCAGAGAAAAGGCACACACTGTTGCGTATCAAAATATTTTGCGAAATGTATGTCCACTATTCTCTTCACAGTTCTTCCGCAATGAGTACACCTCAGTATGCAAAGAACAATTTCGCCATACTCTCTACCAAGGTATTTGAAAATGAAACAAGGCAGGGAACTGTAAACAAGTAGGGTAACTTTTGCTCCCATAAGAAAACCTAACACAGAGTAACTTTTGTTCAAGACTGGCACAGCCTTTTAAACTTGAATGAAGTCAGACAAACACAAAAACGAACGATGTAACAGTGGGTGAAAAAAAGCGCAGGCCGACAGCCCCTCTGTTATCACAAAAATGACTTGACAAAGCTGTGGACGTGAAATTAAGAAAATATGAATTTGAAAACTCTTCTCTAGCTATATGAGAGAACCATCGTAATCTCTCTAGAAGGCAGATCTATTTGTATTGCCTACCCCCAGGCTTTTCGTCCGCTGGATCGGACTCATTAAAGAGACATGGCTGATAGAGTCTGTGCTCCTGGCGTCAAATTGAGACACACCACAGTCCATAATACTGTGGTGTTCTCACGACCAAGTGTTCAAAAAAGAATCGAACTGCACCCCCAAAGCAGCCAGCGAAGAGTAGTAAATGAAACAAAACGAATGTGTTGGGAGACATAAAGTTGCTGAAAAACTAGACATTATGCAAACAGTATAAAATGTAGGGGACAATCTTTGAGCCTATGCTTGAAGATCCACCTGAGGATGCAAGGGAGATCAAAAGGCAAACACAAAGACGGATAGAAACAAATAACCTCAATTTAATTGAAACGAAATTGAAAATGAAATGAGGCAGGGAACAGTAAACAATAAACAATAATCAAGTAGGGTAACTTTTGCTCCCATAAGACCAAAGTGTTTTGCCTCTGAAAAGAGGCCAACAAGACAGACCCTGTACAACAATGTTTTCCGCATGAGAAGAGTAGTTTCCTATCACTGTACAATAATGCTTCATTCACCGGAGGTGTGAGCCCACAGTATGTTTACCACAATGCTTCATCTAAACAGAGTATCCCCACAATACTTTGTCTCACAATTCGTCAACTGCACAAAAAGAAGGCTAACAATACGTTGTGCCACAGTGCACTGCCCACACAAAGAGTAGGCCCACAGTATTTCGTACATCAATCCTTTGTCTAGGCGAAGAGGAGACACACACAACCATGCGCTAATAATAATAATAATAAATCGAGCTTATATAGCGCTCTTCGATGAGAGATAAAGACTCATCCTCAGAGCGCTTCACAATACAGGAAAAATATGTTTCCATAACCATTGCACAATATTGAAAAAAAAAGGCATACAAAGCAAGCACTAAAACAGATGCACAAGCCACCCCCCCACTCCATTTCTCCCCCCCCCCCACCGCCACCCCACACACACATGACGTTTTATGAACAACGCTCGACAAGAATTTGGGAATACAAGAAAAGAACCAACACCCATCCCCACCCACCCACCCGCCTCCAATTTCGTGGGCACTGCACGGAGTACAATTTAAAACATGCAGAAGGGAGCACCCCCCCCCCCCCCCCCACACACACACACATACACAAAGGGCAAACTCAACACGAAGCAACAAAACCCCACGCGCGTAAACGCACACACACGAACACACACACGCAAAATCACATAAGCATTCAGGCGCGGAAGCGCGCGTGCACATACAAGAGGTGAAGGGTTGGAGAATGCATGGGAAACACGCAGTAACTCGTAAGCTATGAAGAAAGACAAAAGGACTTCGGAAAGAGATGCGTTTTGAGACCAGATTTGAACGCAGAGAGAGTCTGTGAAGAGCGGAGCTGGGAGGGGAGGGAGTTCCAGACAAGGGGGGCTTGATAACTGAAAGAACATTGGCCAAAGGATTTCAGTTTCATGCGGGGAAGCTTGAGAAGTTTATCACTGCTAGAGCGGAGAGTGCGAGAGGGTTGATAAGTGACAAGTGTGTTGGAAAGATAAGCAGGCAATGTTTCATCAAAGTGTCGGAAGGCAAGTGTTGCGAGTTTATACTGAATGCGCGCATGAATGGGAAGCCAATGTAGTCTAACTAACAGAGGTGTAGTGTGGGTTCTTTTGGACTTTTGGAAAACAAGTCTGGCTGCGTTGTTTTGTATACGTTGAAGTCGGTTTATATCGACAGTGGTAAGACCAGCAAGAATGCCGTTACAGTAATCGAGTTTTGACATGATGAGGGAACAGATAAGTTGGGCAGTCCCTTTTTGTGTAAGATATGAGCGAATTGACGCGATCTTTCTCAAAGCCAAATAGGCTGAACGACACAGGTGACCGATCTGGACATTCATGGACAGCGTACTATCCAAATGGACACCCAGATCCCTCACGCTGTCTTCAAAGGGAATTTTGTTGGTTCCAACTTGAATAGATTTTTCAGAAATGCGATCCAAAACAGAACGAGGTGCTGCCAGTAGAGCCTCAGTTTTTTCATCATTCAGCTTGAGCTTATTTTTAAGCATCCACGATTTAACAGATTGGAAACACAGTTCAAATTCCGATACCAAAAGTTGGAATACAGCAGGCTCAGCAGCGTCGTGCAGCTGGGTGTCATCGGCAAATTTCTGATGAGGAATCCCGTGTTCCTCAATGACCATAAATAGAGGTTGGATATACAGAGAGAAGAGAAGGGGGCCCAAAATGGAGCCTTGGGGCACACCAAAATCCAGGGGAAGGGGAGAGGAGACCTTGCCACCAACAGACACAGATTGTGTTCTGCCAGTCAGGTATGACCGAAACCATTCTAATGCAATGTCTGTGATACCGAAAGACACCGACAGTCTTTTTAAAAGAATACTGTGGTCGATAGTGTCAAATGCGGCACTGAGATCTAGCAAAGTCAGGAGCGATGCTTTTTTGTTGTTGTCAGCGGACCGAAGGAGACTGTCAGTCACACAAAGCAACGCTGTTTCAGTACTGTGATTCTGTCTGTATGCAGACTGGTTTATATCATACAGATTGTGCTGGGACAGATGGTGTTCAAGTTGCACAAAGACAACCTTTTCCAGGAGTTTGGAGAGAAAAGGAAGGTGTGAAACAGGTCTAAAGTTTTTAAGTTCATCGGGACATAGGCCATTTTTCTTTAGAAGAGGAACTACCAGGGCATGTTTAAAACATCCAGGAACAGAACCAGTAGCCAGAGAAGCATTTATAATTCTCGTGAGAACTGGGACAAGATCGGCAAGATTTTGTTTGGTGAGGTTGGTGGGGATTGGGTCAAGATCACAGCACTTTGTAGCATACTTTGAAATAAGGTCTGAGACGAACGATTCAGACACTGTGTCAAAACGGCTAAGCTTGGGGCCGTTAAATACTTTGAAGTTTGGTGGGCCAGCGTTTTGACAATCCAAAGCATGCCTTATTTTGGACACTTTCTCATGAAAAAAGCGAGAAAACGTTTCTGGAAGTTGGCATGGGTCAAGGTTGCTTGGGAGGGGGGAAACTTGAACTGTGCCCAAGAGCTGACCAGCCACTGCATACAACTGTTTTGAGGAGGTACAATCGGCAATAAGGCTACTGTAGTATTTTACTCGGACGTTCTTAGTAAACGTAGAGTAAGAGTTCAGTTTTCTTTTGTACTCTTCTTGATGGACTGTCAAACCAGTTGACCTCCATCTGCGCTCCACCTGACGCACATCTTTCTTCGCGTCCCTGACACTGTTGTTTCTCCACGGCGCTGAGGGGCGGTCAGTCACCATCCTAGTGACCAGAGGGGCGTGCTGGTCCAGAATGCGGCGGAGACCCACGTTGTAGTGGTCGGCAAGCTGGTGGTCCGGGCAGTCCCTCAGATCACAGGGCACCAGATGCCGTACGTCTGCCTGGAACGCTTTGAGATCGATCCGCTTCAGGTTCCTGGACTGCACCATGCGCTGTTTTCTCTGGGGCTTCTCCATGGCGAGGGCTCCTATGATCGCCTCATGGTCAGAGAAGGGGATGGTGAGCACAGCACAGCTGGACACTACCGTGTTTCATCTGCATAAAGAGAA
>CM031599.1:22465438-22479238 GCA_018398815.1 Conus ventricosus | reverse complement strand
AGGGGCTAAATGCGGCCAATTAGAGCAGTAGTTTTGGCGGAGTGGTTGATAAGTGACTGTTGAAAGATAAGCAGGCAATGTTTCATCAAAGTGTCGGAAGGCAAGTGTTGCGAGTTATACTGATGCGCGCATGAATGGGAAGCATGTAGTTACTAACAGAGGTGTAGTGTGGGTTCTTTTGGACTTTTGGAAAACAAGTCTGGCTGCGTTGTTTTGTATACGTTTGAAGTCGGTTTATATCGACAGTGGTAAGACCAGCAAGAATGCCGTTACAGTAATCGAGTTTTGACATGATGAGGAACAGATAAGTTGGGCAGTCCCTTTTTGTGTAAGATATGAGCGAATTGACGCGATCTTTCTCAAAGCCAAATAGGCTGAACGACACAGGTGACCGATCTGGACATTCATGGACAGCGTACTATCCAAATGGACACCCAGACCTCACGCTGTCTTCAAAGGGAATTTTGTTGGTTCCAACTTGAATAGATTTTTCAGAAATGCGATCCAAAACAGAACGAGGTGCTGCCAGTAGAGCTCAGTTTTTTCATCATTCAGCTTGAGCTTATTTTTTAAGCATCCACGATTTAACAGATTGGAAACACAGTTCAAATTCCGATACCAAAGTTGGAATACAGCAGGCTCAGCAGCGTCGTGCAGCTGGGTGTCATCGGCAAATTTCTGATGAGGAATCCGTGTTCCTCAATGACCATAAAATGAGGTTGGATATACAGAGAGAAGAGAAGGGGGCCCAAAATGGAGCCTTGGGGCACACCAAAATCCGGGGAAGGGGAGAGGGACCTTGCCACCAACAGACACAGATTGTGTTCTGCCAGTCAGGTATGACCGAAACCATTCTAATGCATATGTCTGTGATACCGGAAAGACACCGACAGTCTTTTTAAAAGAATACTGTGGTCGATAGTGTCAAATGCGGCACTGAGATCTAGCAAAGTCAGGAGCGATGCTTTTTTGTTGTTGTCAGCGGACCGAAGGAGACTGTCAGTCACACAAGCAACGCTGTTTCAGTACTGTGATTCTGTCTGTATGCAGACTGGTTTATATCATACAGATTGTGCTGGGACAGTAGGTGTTCAAGTTGCACAAAGACAACCTTTTCCAGGAGTTTTTGGGGAGAAAAGGAAGGTGTGAAACAGGTCTAAAGTTTTTAAGTTCATCGGGACATAGGCCATTTTTCTTTAGAAGAGGAACTACTCAGGCATGTTTAAAACATCAGGATACAGAACCAGTAGCCAGAGAAGCATTTATAATTCTCGTGAGAACTGGGACAAGATCGGCAAGATTTTGTTTGGTGAGGTTGGTGGGGATTGGGTCAAGATCACAGCACTTGTAGCATACTTTGAAATAAGGTCTGAGACGAACGATTCAGACACTGTGAAAAAACGGCAAAACTGGGGCCTTTAAAAATATTTTGAAGTTTGGTGGGCCAGCTTTTTTGCAATCCAAAGCATCCTTTTTTTGGACACTTTTCATAAAAAAAGCGAGAAAACGTTTTGGAAGTTGGCTGGGTCAGGTTGTTGGGGGGGGGGAAACTTAAACTTGCCCAAAGGACCCCCCTGATAAAAATTTTTGAGGAGGTACAAATGGGAAATAAGGCTCTGTAGTTTTTTTACTCGGACGTTTTTTGAAAACGTGGTAAAGTTCTTTTTTCTTTTGTACTTTTTCTTGGGGGATGTAAAACCATTGACCTCCATCTGCGCTCCCCTGACGCACATCTTTTTCGCGTCCCGACCGTTTTTTCCCCCCCACGGCGTGAGGGGCGGTCGTAAACCATCTAGGGCCAGAGGGGCGGCTGGTCCGAAATTGGGGCCCGGAGACCCCGTTGAGGGGTCGGGTGGGGGTCGGGCTTTCCCCTCGATCCAGGGCACCGTGCCGTACGTCCCCGGGACGTTTGGATCGTCCTTTTTCATTTCCCTGGCTGCACCATGCGCTGTTTTCTCTGGGGCTTCCCCAGGGCGGGGCTCCTTGATCCCCTCAGGTCAGGAAGGGGTGGTGGACGCACAGCTGGACACTAGTGTTTCTTTTGCTAAAAAAAGATCCCAAAGTAAGCCCAAAAATGTAGAAACGTGGAAAATTAAATCGCCTCAAATGTATACCCCCAAAAGCCCAAGGGGGGAGCGTGTCTTGTTCGAGAAGGGTGTTTAGAAAATTGTCACGAAACCCCGTTTTCAATGGTGATGAGCCCCCCAGCCCCCCCCCCCCCCCCCCCCCCCCCCCCCCCCCCCCCCCCCCCCCCCCCCCCCCCTCCCTTTCCGAAAGTCTATTGACGGTTTCATTTGTGTTCGGACGGTCGGTATGAGCGGGTTTCAAAACTCTTTTACTAAAATCAGCAAGTCATAGTAAAACGATTCCCTTTGGGCCAGCTAAGTGTTAATCAGACTTGGGTCTCATTGAAAGGTCTTTCTTTACTTTCCCTTTCTTTTTTTGTTGTTTTTGGTTATTTTCCTGAATAGATCGTGTTGGAGGGGAACGAAAATTAATGATTCTCTCTCTCTCTCTCTCTCTCTCTCTCTCTCTCTCTCCTCTCTCTCTCTCTCTCTCTCTCTCTATCTCTATCTGTTTGGTCTCTTTCTCTCCCACTGTCTCCTCTGTGTGTGTGTGTGTGTGTGTGTGTGTGTGTGTGTGTGTGTGTGTGTGTGTGTGGTGTGTGTGTGTGGCGTGCGTGCGTGCGTTGCGTGTGTGTGTGTGTGTGTGTGTGTGTGTGTGTGTGTGTGTGTGTGTGTGTGTGTGTGTGTGTGTGTGTGTGCGTGTGGTTTTGCGCGCGCGCAATTGTAAGTGCGAGCGAAATTGTATGTGCGAGCTGTGCGAGTCGGGGAGAGTGCTACATACGGGTGTGAGTTTGTATGTATCTTTCGGTAATCAATTTACGATTATACAGTTGGTGTGAGCAAGTTTTGTAAATGATCGTGATCAGTAGAAATGTTACAGCGTCAGTGTGTGTTATTTCATTTTTGTTTCTTGACCTCATTGCAGATAGATCGGTGGCCTTTGCAATTAAAATTTTCCGAGTTCCGAGTTCTCTCTCTCTCTCTCTTTCTCCCTCTCTCTCTCTCTCTCCCCTCTCTCTCTCTCTCTCCGAGTGCCTTCATTACTGTTCAGGAAGATATACATGTGCGCACGGGCGCTAGCGCTCAGGTATGGTGTGTGGTTGTGTGTGTCGATCATGTTCAGCTACTGAACTCTTGTGTTGAAAAATCTCGTGCATTTTTAAACAGGCTTAGTGTGTGATTTTAATTCAGTTGTTTACGTTTTAAGTTCGGTGTTGCTTTCTTACAGTTCGGTCCATGGTTGCAACTGAAGAAGCTTTTAATAAAGCGAAATATATTTTGCAATTACTCCGGTGCTTGTAGCTTTTTTTAACCATTCTCTCTCTCTCTCTCTCTCTCTCTCTCTCTCTCTCTCTCTCTCTCTCTCTCTCTCTTGTGTCTCTCTCTGTCTCTGTCCGTGTCTCTGTCTGGGGTCTTTCTGTCTGTCTGTCTGTGTGTCTATTTGTCTGTCTGTCTGTCTGTCTGTCTGTGTCAGATTGAGCCTTCCTGTCCTGTCATCGTTACCATGGTCACACGGTCACGAGCTACGTGCATTCGGTTCGCACTCTGTCATCAGCCGTCAGTCTGTGTTGGTGACAGTTTTGGGGTTTGTTACAGCGCGACCGAGGTAGTTTAATAGAAGGTTATTTTTAAACTGGTAGGGATAAACTAGTTTGTGGTTGGGCCTACTCAACGCCTTTGGGTCTATTTTTAGACCAGGAGAAGCGAGTCAGCCGGTTTCCTGACACTGGCCGTGTGTGTGTGTGTGTGGGGTTCCGTTGTCAAGGGGGGGTCACTCAAGTTTTCTAAACAGGTGGCAGGATTAGAGTACGCCTGCGCACGAATCGGCGTCATCGTGAGTTCTTTTCGGGTTGGCTGGCAAGACTGCAGGAGGTGCGGGTCTGAGGCCAGATAGCTTTTCTTACGGGTTGATTTGTTCATCGAGAAGTTTAGGCTAGTGTCTTGTGGCGTATTGCCTAGCTAGTCTAAGAAATCCGTGTATCCACGTTTACTGTGTTAGGCGGGAAGAGGTGCCTGCAAAACCGGTAGTTGTACTGTTTTAGTGTCAGAATGAAGTGAGTCGAGTATAGTTGTGAAGTAACCTCACGGGGCCTCAGCTGCGTGAGCGGCTGACAGATCCTGTTGCGGTGTGTCTCGTCTGGTGCGCTGCGAAGTGGCTGTTGTCGGCGCGTGGCGTTACGTCTGACTGGTTGCGGGTTTGAGTGGTAGGTGTGGTTTGCGTTTTTCTGTTCGTCTGGTAGTTTTGGGATATATGGTTCGTGCATGTGGTGTGAATGGTTCGTATGTGTGGTGTGGAGGTGTTATCTGAGGGGGATATAGGTGTTCACTGGGATGTGGAGTTGTTATGGAGAGTTCACATTCAGTTCAGGACAGGCGCTCGAATGTATTATGCAGGAAGGTATAGGGCAATAGGGTTTTGAACTATGAATATTTTATAGTGTGGTTACGATGTGATGACTGCATTATTGTTGACATCGTGTGTCGGACGTTTTTGTTGACACTGTGAGTGGGCAGAGAGTGATGTATAGGGCTGTCGACTTGGTAAATGCAGTAAGCGGAATGTTGGGCTCTTCGTGAGTGAATTGCAATGTGGTAGTTACCGCGGGGTGTGGTTAGGCTCGCAGGGTTCATGAGTGGAAATTTTGACAATGCTTGGGTAAAACCTTATGCTTTGGACTCTGTCGATTTGGTCACGCGCTCGAGAGGATTGAGAGATTGATTATGAAATGAGGAGGAGGTTTTGGTGGTAGTTGCTATTAATTGCTACGGGTTTGGATTGAGTATTTTGGTTGTGTTTATGGTATGGGAGGTAACTGTGTTCCACTTCTTAGGTGGGGCTATTGTTCATGGTGGGTGATGATTTGGGTATGTGCGAGCCCATGTGTGAATGATGTTGCTGGACTAAGCCTCGTATGCTATGAGCGGTCTGGATTCGTATGGGGTGGATTCGTGCACTGATCTGACTATTGACTAAGTGTTTAGTCAAGCGGGAGTAAATACGGGGATTTAGACTAAGGATCTGTGCTCTTTCTCTGATTGACCTGCCAAGACCCCCCTGGTGTACGACGGGATCCTGTGTTCCGACTGCTGCACGTCCTTGCGGAGGCTCCTGTTGGCCCCACATCGAGTGACCTGCTGTCACCTGTCGTTCCCGAGGTCACGTGTCCTCTCGGGGTCAGGCAGATTACCCGGGTCATCCGGTCAGGGTGACTCGTCCTGCGTCTCTTCGACCCTGTTTCCCGTTCCCATTCCGATGCCCTTGACCTGTTGGGCTGTAACCCGGTTCGTCCTTGTTCCACTCCAGACCGAATGTCCAGTTGACCCATCAACTTCCCCCTCCCTTGTCCTTGTCCCTGTCCCTGTCCTCCGCCCTGCATCGCTGCAGCTTGTGCGTATGCTGGCCGCTGCGGGCAGCTGGGGGGCAACTACTCGCCTGCACCTGGTGGCGACCGGACAGGACTGGGACTGAGCACGTGGCTCGACCCTTGGGGACTTCGCCAGGAGAACTGCAAGGAGGTACTAGTGGTGCGGTGGAGGGCGTCCTGGACGCTGCTTGTGTGGCCAGTGGACTTGTGTGGCCAGTGGACTTGTGTGGCCAGTGGACTTGTGTGGCCAGTGGACTTGTGTGGCCAGTGGACTTGTGTGGCCAGTGGACTTGTGGGGCCCAGTGGTCTGGTCGGCAGGGAGCATCGCGACGGCCGACGGTGAGGGGCCAGTGTCTGGTGATGTGATTGGACAGACGTGCGCGTTGCAAGTGCTTCGGGCTCACTGAACAGTAGTGAGGAACAGCACGAACGAGACGCTCAGGTGATAGTGTTGGGGGTCGTGGACGGTGGTGAGTCGTGTGAAAACCTGTGTACTGTGTAAAATGTTTCTCATGAAATAATTAATAGTTTGGTCAGCGTGGTTGTTGGCCTGGGGTATGTTCCATGCTGCTGGGGTCTATTGAAGTTCTTTGCAAGGGTTGACGTTGACACTGTATGATATTCATTGTATTGATGATGTGTGTCATGTGCCCTATGACCCATGTGGTGTTTCCAGGTGCGGAGGCCATTGAGTTCCTTCAGGGGTTGAGTTTGGCACTGTGCTGTATGCATTGTGCTGATGATATGTGTCAAGTGCCGTAATATGTTTCTCATGAAATAATTAGTAGTTTGGCCAGAGTGGTCGTTGACACGGCGTGGTATTCATTTGTATTGGTGATACGTGTCATGTGCCCTATGACCCATGTGGTGTCTCCAGGTGCTGGAGGCCATTGAAGTTCCTTTCAGGGTTGACGTTGGCACCGTGCTGTATTCATTGTATTGATGATACGTGTCATGTGCCCCATAGCCTAGGTAGTGTCTGGGGTTCATTGAAGTTCCTTTCGGGGGTTGATTTTGGCACTGTGTTATTTACATTGATTGATGATATGTGTCATGTGCCCCATGACCTTTAGGTAGTGTTGCTAGGTACTGCCGGCTGCAGGGGATGGAGCTGGTGTCAGGTGTGGATGCAGTGTGATTGAGTGTAAATGAGCGAGTGGTTTGGTGGTGGCATGTGTTGTTGGTGTGAAAGGGATTGATTAGAGGTGGAAGGTTGTCGTTTGTTATGGTCGGGAAAATGTTCATGTCATAGTAACGGTCAATAATGTTGTGTGGTGTTAATCTGTGTTCAGCTGTCTTAGATCTGTTTGGAAGCGACTAGTTAGGCTGTAAATTCTGTCTGTCATTCTATAGTAATTAGTTCAGGTCTTAGCGAACCTGACATATGGTGGAGATGCGGGGTACACAAACGGGTTAGTAGAGTTAGTAGAGGACTAGATTAGCGGGTAATTTGGGATAGGTTAGGTCGGGTGGTTACTGGGGATTGTAGGATTCGCTTCAAACAGTAGTGTTGCAGGATAAGACTGTGGGTGGTTGGTGGGTGCTTTGCCCAGTTGGGTGGCGGCACATAAGACAGTCGTGCATCAAGGCGTGTAAAGACCTTTGCGGCCGCTGTTTGATGGGAAGCGATGTAATTGTGTTGTTGTGTTGAGGTGGTACCTTTAATGTAAATTGACCGTGAAGCGTATGTGGTATTGGTCTGTGTGTGGGTGCAGTGTTGGCTGCTTGTTGTGTTGAATGGGTTCATGTAAGTGATCGGATGAGAAGTTATTTGTCTTAGGGGTGATGCAATTTCCAGGTGTCGTGGGCTGGCGGAGGTTGCTCAAGGACAATTTTGGTGTTTCATTGATTGTGATTTATGCCAGTTGTTATTGATGAGTTTAGTGATGTGTTTTTTTTGTTGCATTGGATTTTGATGCACTTTGATGTGGGACTGGTGTGATAGGGGTTGCAATATCAAGTAGTGAGTTCTTGAGCGCATGACCAGTCGGGGATCAGTTGTGAGTATTTAGGCCGGGGCGTGCTGGCGATAGAGCGTAGTGTATTTGGGCAGTGTAGTTCATTCGCCGTTAGTGTATGTCCGAGCGGATCTTACGGAGTGTAGGCGGAGAGCTAGACAGCTGGTGTGCGAACGGTTGAGGAGTCTAAGACCGTTAGAGCATAGGAAAAGGCTATGGCAGCTAAAGGGGAGGAAACGGAGGAGCAGGTGAAAGATAGGCTTAAGGCTGAAGGAGACAGGTATGGCTTCACGGGTCAGGACCTGGTGGCGTATATGCTCCAGGGGGTCAAGGAGTTCCATGAGAGACAGGAACGAAAGACTAAGGAGGAAAAGGAAGAGCAGGAGCGGAAGAAGGAAAGGGGAGCGGAAAGTAGGACCCGGAAGGAGAAGGGGCTTTGGAATTACAGTTGGTGAAGGATAAGATACAAGCAGAGAAAGACCGCAAGGAGAGGGAAGAAGCTGCGGAAGCGGACCGCCTAGCAAAAGAGCGCAGGAAGAGAAGGATAGGCGTGCAAAGATTGCGAAGAGGATGAGGAAATGAGGATGCTGCAGGAGAGGCAGAGGTTTGATTTTGACAGAGCGGAGGCAGAGAAGAAAGAGAGAGAGCAGAAGGCACAGAGAGCTGAGCGGAAGCACATAAAGATTGACCCGCTCAAGGATGACGACGACGTTGATGCTTACATCCGTCACTTTGAGAGGGGGGCCCGAGCTGTGTAATTGGAAGAGGGACGTATGGGCCTGCCAGTTGGTCGCTTTACTGCAGGGGAAGGCTCGGGAAGCAGTGTTGCGGATGCCCGTGGCCGAGATGGGGAATTATCAGAAGGTCAAGCTGACCCTGCTGCAGTTTTTCCGGTTAGACGCAGATGCATATAGGCGAAGTTCCGGAATGTGAGAAAGGAGACTTCGGAAACTTTCTGTCAGTTGTTGGCCAGAATGCGTTCGATTTTCTCGCTGTGGTGCATAGCGGCCGGGAAGGATGAGGGGAAGGGGTGGAAGATGTTGTCGACATGCTGTTGCAGGAAACAGTTGTATCAGGGCTTGTCACCAGACCTCCATGTTGAGGTAAAAAGAATGAAACCTAAGACTGCGGATGAGGTTGCTGCTGAGGCCCCCACTGTAGCGGAGGCAAGGCGTTCTGGAAGGGAAGCCCGCAACGAAAGGAAGGGTCTTTCCTTTGGGGAAAATGAGCTATGAGAAGAAGGAGAAAGCGGACAAGCCGATGGACAAGGAGTCGGGACCCACGTCGCAGAAGCCAGAAGGCGGGGCCTTATCCAGGAGGCCAGGGTTGCAAGATCGGAAATGTTACAAGTGTGGTGAGCCAGGCCACATTGCAAAGAACTGCAAGGGTACAGGCAGTGGTGCTCGGGTCAAGGTGGAAGCTCAGAGCGACGAGGGGGTCTCCCAAACTCCGGCTTTGTGCGTGACTTGCGCACGGAAAGATTTCACTCTAGGTGTAGGGTCAGAGTGAATGGCAAGAGGTGGAGGGCTGAGAGACACGGGTGCATATTAACACCATTGGGGCCGAATATCTAGTCTCGCCTGACGCCTACCCCGGAGGAGAGCGTGCGGTAGTTTTGGCCGAGTCCCGGTGTCGGCTTAGACTGCCAGTGGCAAAGGTAGAATTAGAATCTCCCTTCCTCGTGGGTCAGGTGATGGTTCTTGTGATGAAAAAACCGGTAGAGGATGTGCTCATCGGAAACGTGGCCAGGGCCGATCTATCAGGAGAGGCTACCAAGGTGCGGTCTATGCCAATCCGACCTGGGTGGCTGCAGTACAAACTAGGGCCCAGGCAAAGCGCGCTGCCGAACCGCCGTCCAGGCTCCCGATAAGAGAACAGGTTCTCGATGTGACGCCAGCGAGGATGCGTGAGTTGCAAGAAGGGGATCCCACGCTTGCTGCGGCTCGACGTGCTGCTGAGACTGGGGAACGTTTTCTTGTAGGTAGGGGTGTGGTGTCCTACCTCGTCAGGGGAGGGGTTCTCATGAGGAGTTTCCAGACCCAGGATGAAACTTTGTCGCAAGTTGTGTGTCCTCAGGATCTGCGCAAGGTGGTGCTTGAGCTAGCTCATGATGTGCCTCTAGCGGGTCATCTGGGTACCAGAAGACCAAGCAAAGAGCTCTCCAGCATTTCTACTGGCCCGGAATGTGCCAAGATATTGCCCGTTATTGTAGGTCATGTGTGCGATGCCAGAAGACGACCGACAAAGGGAGGGTGATTTCCAGTGCCGCTGGTCAGGAGGAAGTGCCAGAGGAGCCGTTCGAGAAGGTGGGTGTGGACCTCGTGGGACCCATAATGCCGATGTCAAGTCAGGGAAACCGGTTTGTGCTGGTAATGGTTGACTACGCGACCAGATACCCTGAGGCCGTAGCCCTCCGAAATATTGACACTGTCACTGTGGCTGAGGCACTGTTTACAATGTGGACGCGCACAGGTATTCCCCGAGAGGTGCTGTCAGACAGGGGCACACAGTTCACCAGCGCCATGATGGGGGAGGTGCATCGGACTTCTCGCAGTCAAGGGACTGCACACTACGCCTTACCACGCTCAATGCATGGCCTCGTGGAAAGGTTTAACGGCACCCTTAAGAAGATGATCAAGCGTTTGGCCATGGAACAGCCCAGAGAGTGGGATCGCTGGATCCCTGCGGCGTGTTTGCCTACGGGAGGTACCCAGGCAAGCACAGGCTTCTCGCCGTTTGAGCTCCTGTACGGGAGGGAAGGTTCGGGGGCCCTGAGATTGCTGAAGGAGATCTGGACGCGGCCAGATCAGCCAGAGGTGCGCACCGCTGCCGAGTATGTGGTTGACTTGCGGAACCGTATTGCTGACTCTTGTGAGATGGCGAAGGAAGCCCTGAGTCAAGCGAGCAAACAGCAGAAGAGACAGTATGATGCCAAGGCTAGGAAGCGCGAGTTCATGCCCGGAGACCGAGTCTTAGTGCTCAGACTACCAAGCAGAACAAGCTGGAACTCATGTGGAAGGGACCGTACTCCGTGCTCGAAAGACGTGGGGAAGTAGACTACAAGGTACAGCTGGAGCGCGAGACTAAGTTATTTCACGCCAACCTCCTGAAGAAGTTTGTGGAGAGAGGGGAGAGATGCTACCAAGGAGGCGAGGGTTTCTGTGAGAGCAGTGGTTATCCAGGAAGTGGAGGAGGAGGATGTCACGATGGTGACCAGTTAAGGACATCCCTGTGATCCCGTTGGAAGCGACCGAGGGTGCTGCTGAGGTGAAGTTGGGAACTCGTGACCCCGCGTTTGCGGCGCGATGAGGTCACTGGCAGAGGAGTTTGCGGACGTTCTCACTGACCTACCGAAGCGTACCAGTTTGGAGGTGTGCCACATCAAGCTCACGGATGGTCGACCCATTAGGTCTAGAGCTTACCCGTTCCCTTTCGCCCCGAGGGACACGATCAAGGCGGAAATTGAGGCATGTTGAGGATGGGGGTGATTCGAACCATCCACGTCACCCTACGCCTCACCAATTGTTCTGGTCAAAAGAAGGACGGGAAAATAAGGTTCTGCGTGGATTACCGCAAGCTCAATAAGGTGGTTGAGTTCGACTCGGAACCTATGCCGGACATCGAGTTTCTGTTTGCTAAGTTAGGTGAGAAGCAAGTACTCAGCAAGATAGATTTAGCCAAGGGGTATTGGCAGATACCTGTGCTGAGGAGGACCGCCCCAAGACAGCGTTTGTTACACCGCAGGGTTGCTACCAGTGGAAGGTCATGCCGTTCGGGTTGTGCACGTCCGGGGGCAGTTTTTTTTAAGGATGATGAGGAAGCTGTTGTTACCGTTGGGATCTGACCAGGTTGACAACTTTATTGACGACATCCTCGTAGCGACTGAGACCCAGGAGGAGCATCTGGAGGTGCTGCGACATCTGTTCAGGAGGGCTCAGAGAGTGCTCGATTGCGGCAAAACCATCCAAGTGCGAGTTGGGGTGCCAGGAGGTCGAGTACCTGGGTCACAAGGTGGGGCAGGCTGTATTTCTCCCGTGGAGGACAAGATGGCCAGGATCCGGGATGCACCAAGGCCTGAGACGAAGAAGGGGGTGCGAAGTTTCCTGGGGTTGGTGGGCTACTATCGCCGTTTTGTGCCTCGTTTTGCTGAGATTGCTCTGCCATTGACCAACCTGACAAAGGGTGGCGAGCCCAGAGGGTGCGTTGGACGCCTGAGTGCGAGGAGGCATTCACTATGCTCAAAGCAAAGTTTTGTACCCCTCCAGTATGCAGGTTACCTATTCCAGGAGGTGGCTTCATCCTACAGACTGACGCATCGGACACAGGAATTGGGGCTATTCTCCTGCGGAGCAGCTATGGAGGAGTGCATCCTGTAGCTTGTGCGAGCAAGAAGCTGCTTCCCGCTGAACGGAATTACCCTGTCATCGTGAAAGAGTGTCTTGCTCTTGTCTGGGGTGTTGACAGTTCCGTCATACCTGTATGGTACGCCGTTCGTGGTTCAGGTAGACCACTCGCCGTTTTCAGTACTAGAGCGGGTCAGATCAGCGAGTGGAAGAGTCATAGGTGGGCGCTCCAGCTCCAGCCATACCAGTTTCGGGTGGAAGCTATTCCCGGTAGCAGGAATGAGGCAGCTGATTTCTGAGTAGGCTGTGAACGTATGGTTGACACTCCACTGCCTGCGTTCTATGTGTGTCAGATTAAACGTAGAGTTGAATCTTGGGGGAGGGTGTGTCAGATCTGAGCCTTCCTGTCTGTCATCGTTACCATGGTCACACGGTCACGAGCTACGTGCATTCGGTTCGCACTCTGTCATCAGCCGTCAGTCTGTGTTGGGGACAGTTTTGGGGTTTGTTACAGCGCGTCCGAGGTAGTTTAATAGAAGGTTATTTTTAAACTGGTAGGGAAAACTAGTTTGTGGTTGGGCCTACTCAACGCCTTTAGTCTATTTTTAGACCAGGAGAAGCGAGTCAGCCGGTTTCCTGACACTGGCCGTGTGTGTGTGTGTGTGGGTTCCGTTGTCAGGGGGGGTCACTCAAGTTTTTCAACAGGTGGCAGGATTAGAGTACGCCTGCGCACGAATCGGCGTCATCGTGAGTTCTTTTCGGGTTGGCTGGCAAGACTGCAGGAGGTGCGGGTCTGAGGCCAGATAGCTTTTCTTACGGGTGATTTGTTCATCGAGAAGTTTAGGCTAGTGTCTTGTGGCGTATTGCCTAGCTAGTCTAAGAAATCCGTGTATCCACGTTCTACTGTGTTAGGCGGGAAGAGGTGCCTGCGAAACCGGTAGTTGTACTGTTTTAGTGTCAGAATGAAGTGAGTCGAGTATAGTTGTGAAGTAAACCTCACGGGGCCTCAGCTGCGTGAGCGGCTGACAGATCCTGTTGCGGTGTGTTCGTCTGGTGCGCTGCGAAGTGGCTGTTGTCGGCGCGTGGCGTTACGTCTGATGGTTGCTGTTTGAGTGGTAGGTGTGGTTTGCGTTTTCTGTTCGTCTGGTAGTTTTGGGATATATGGTTCGTGCATGTGGTGTGAATGGTTCGTATGTGTGGTGTGGAGGTGTTATCTGAGGGGGATATAGGTGTTCACTGGGATGTGGAGTTGTTATGGAGAGTTCACATTCAGTTCAGGACAGGCGCTCGAATGTATTATGCAGGAAGGTATAGGGCAATAGGGTTTTGAACTATGAAATATTTTTTATAGTGTGGTTACGATGTGATGACTGCATTATTGTTGACTATCGTGTGTCGGACGTATTGTTGTTGACACTGTGAGTGGCAGAGAGTGATGTATAGGGCTGTCGACTTGGTAAATGCAGTAAGCGGAATGTTGGGGCTCTTCGTGAGTGAATTGCAATGTGGTAGTTACCGCAGGGTGTGGTTAGGCTCGCAGGGTTCATGAGTGGAAATTTTGACAATGCTTGGTAAAACCTTATGCTTTGGACCCCTGTCGATTCTGGTCACGCGCTCGAGAGGATTGAGAGATTGATTATGAAATGAGGAGGAGGTTTTGGTGGTAGTTGCTATTAATTGCTACGGGTTTGGATTGAGTATTTTGGTTGTGTTTATGGTATGGGAGGTAACTGTGTTCCACTTCTTAGGTGGGGCTATTGTTCATGGTGGGTGATGATTTGGGTATGTGCGAGCCATGTGTGAATGATGTTGCTGGACTAAGCCTCGTATGCTATGAGCGGTCTGGAAATTCGTATGGGGTGGATTCGTGCACTGATCTGACTATTGACTAAGTGTTTAGTCAAGCGGGAGTAAATACGGGGATTTAGACTAAGGATCTGTGCTCTTTCTCTGATTGACCTGCCAAGACCCCCTGGTGTACGACGGGATCCTGTGTCCGACTGCTGCACGTCCTTGCGGAGGCTCCTGTTGGCTCCATCGAGTGACCTGCTGTCACCTGTCGTCCGAG
>CM031599.1:22435438-22460438 GCA_018398815.1 Conus ventricosus | reverse complement strand
TTAGTCACTACTTTTTAATAAAATTTATTTTTAAATACTTTATTAGATTGAATATAAAAATGCTGCTTTTAATACATAAAATGTGAAAATATTACTTGAGGGCGGGGAGGGCCAATTTAATTGTGGAAACACCGCAGGCATATTCTTAGGGGGCTAAATTTAGATTTTTGGATCACTGGCACGCGTCGCCGCCCTGGCTATGTAATTTTGTGTAATTTGACACGGGCTGATTTGCGTTGGCTGGTCGCCTACTAGTAAAGTGACAAATGCGTCGCCCCCAACTCTGCAATTTTGTAAGTCGATAATTGAAGGGTTCGCACAAAGGAAAGCATGTAAGGAAAAAGAATGTAACAATGGATTGTGTTTTTATTTTACGTTTCATCAAGTCGCCATAGGTTCTTATTCAAGTCGCTATCAAGTCGTTCTAAGTTCTTAATCAAGTAACCTCTAAGTTCTTAATCAAGTCACCCAAGTTCTTTAATCAAGTTCTTACTCAAGTCACCCCAAGTTCTTAATCAAGTTCTTACTCAAGTCACCTCAAGTTCTTAATAAGTTCTTGATCAAGTCACCTTAAGTTTTTACTCAAGTCCACCTCAAGATTGTAATTAAGTCATCTCTAAGTACAACCAAGTTCTTATTCAAGTTATCTTATAATTATCAAAAAAAACAATAAAAATCTATGTTTTTGTCTTAAATAGTAGATGTCTAATATAGTACACACACCCCCTCAAAAACGCGTCATCGTCGAGGATGTCTTGCTCAACGTCCTTGGCACAAGATCGGTTAGCATAGATCTTAATGAAGTTCTTACATCGTAAGCAACCACATTGATTACAATTCTGGTCTATGGAAATGTCTTTTATAGACTCCATGTCTTTATTTATTGACTCCATCATTTTAAACAAATAATAAACAGCCATGATCTATTTTTATCAAAGAAACAAAATTTTATTGCATTTGAAATGGATCAAAATGTTCTTTTGTTGTTGGCGGTTCTGGCATGCTTTTTTTTTTGGGCTTCTGTATTTAGTGGTTCAGATTTTTTTGACTGCTTTCGTTTTTGCCAGCGTTGTTTATATATTTTTTTAACAGTAATAACCACCCCCAGCAGCAATGGCGCTCAAAGCGACAACTGTTTTAAGTTCAATATTCCATGAAGACTTTGGTGTTATAGGTCTTGAATCAACTTGTTCTGGCGTTTTTATAGCTGGCATTGAAACAACTGTTGGTGTTGGCGGCGTTATGTTTTCATTATGAGTTATATTTTGTAACATTAATTTTTTTTCGTTTGTTCCACTCTGCTAATCTTTTTCCTGCTGCAACACGCCCAGGATGAGGAGGCTTTTTACTGGTTACATTCTCCACTGATTCAATGTTTTATGATTCAATGTTTCCTGATTCTGCTGATTTTCTGGCTCGTTCATTTTGAAGGGAAATAAAATCTATATGATTAAAAGTTATTAATCCCATGATTAATGGCGACAGAATGTTCCAAATCTGTAATATAGATCGCATCCTAGAGACTCTAATGACTTTGTTAAAACTGGATCCTGCGTTTAAATCATACATAAATCTTGTTCAGAATCAATGGGAACAAATCGGCCTACTAGTTTAGTGTACAAACTAAGAACCATTTGCCCGACACTTTTTACCATTTCTCGACCCTAGTTGCGCTTCATACCTGTTGTGATACTTTACAATGTCTTGTGGCGACATCTGTTGAATCTGTTCTATGCTGAATTCATTTCCGAGGTACTGTTTTGTTTTTCCGCACGCCGCCAAAGAATACAACCTTTCCTTTTTTGGGCATAATAGCTTGGTCATCAACTTGATCTTTTGTAATCATAAGTTCAGGAAGGTTTAGGCCGCCCTGTAGCTGTAGTAGATCGTCGCTGTTCATGTTTTTTATTAATTATAATTATTTTATTTCTAAAAATGAGCACCGAAAAAACTGTTACCACCTTGTATACCATTCTGCTGTTATTGGAGGCCTAAGTGTAGGATACACAATGCTTGGTAAAAGCCTGTTAAAAATAAAACGGCAGATCTTGGCAAACTAGACTTTGAGGATTCAGCAAAGCTAATTGCTGTTATTACAGCATCATTGCTACGAAAGATTTTCTAGTTAAGCAAGGAATAATTCCTGACAGTATTAATATGTAAAAAAAAATACATGTATAAAAATGGCTTCACTCGTAATGATGATTGGTGGCGCTGTGGTTAATGCGCTTGCTTTTAGCGGAAGTAATTACGCATTTAGTAAACTGCGGGATGACGGTGAGAGAAAAAGACATAACAAAGCTATGGAGCAACTAGCCGCTGCACAAGACCCTATGAAAAGCAGAGAATTGAGCAGTTAGATTTTATTAATACAAACTGAAAAAACATGGGCATGCAGCTTACACATTTAAAGACGTTGATCAAGCATAAAGAATATTATCTTGTAACAGGCAAACCGATCAGACATTGCCCCCACCAAAATTCAGCGACTTTTATCATCCATCAGAAAAACAAAAGATGCAAGAAATCGTGTTTATTGTCTTTGGTATGACCGTTGTGTATTTTGTTGCACATAATATTGGCTGAATAAAAAATGAACAAAATCTATTATTCGCCCAAAGGATATTGGAAGGGAATAACAGCAATCAAAAAGCTAAGCCAAGCAGCAGGAGTCAGTGAACAAACAGCAAAAGAATGGTTATCTAAACAAGCGATTTGGCAAATTTATTTACCAGCGCCTAGACGAATACAGAGACCTCACTTTGTGAATACAATACCGAACGACACCCATCAAATGGATCTTCTATATTTACCCCATGATACGATTAGGCGAAAAAGATTTAAGTAGGCACTTACAGTCATTGACGTAGCTTCAAGATACAAAGATGCGGAACCATTAACACAAAAGAGTGCTTCTGCTGTTGCTGTTGCCATACAACTATATATCAACGAGGCCCGTTACTTATCCTCGCATGATTCAAGTTGATGATGGAAAGAATTTAAAGGCCGAGTGAATCAGTTATTGTTAAAACATAGAGTTACCATTAAAAGAGGCATTCCGGGAGTTCACAGATCACAGGCTTTAGTTGAAAACTTTAACAAACAGTTATCTGAAAGGCTTTTCTCCTACCAGTATCACAGAGAGCTGATTGACAATTCTGCAACACAGAATGGGTTAGAAGACTGCCCTCAGTTTTTACGTGCAATGAATAATGAAGAATTTAAATTAACGGGTCTAAAACCAGTACAAGCAATCAAAAAAACAAACAATAAATGCTGTTGAAGGAGAGTCTTCATCCAGCAAACTATTACCATTTGGTTTGAAAGTAAGGTACCTTTATTTGCCGGGAGAAGCAGAAGGGGACACTCGCTTCAGGGCAACAGATCCAGTTTGGAGTGTTGACCGTATGAAATAAAAGAATTGTAAAAATGAATCCGCCCGTGTATTATTTACGAGAAGCTGACACAACAAAACAACCGGCTCCTCAAAGATCTTTTGTGAAGGAAGAACTGCAGATAATTCCGCCAGACACAGTTCTGCTTTAATTAATTTACGTAAATATATTTGAGTTAAAATGGAAGCTCACAACGAAGAAACCTTACGTATTGAAGCACAGAAGAAAGAATTCTTACATGGAACTAAACCGGAAGCAAGAATGATAAATGCAGGACCTTGGAAATTGATGCAGGAATCATTTGATTTGAATTCTGCTATTAGGGCAACATTTGCGAGGTTCATTGGCACATGGCATGCATCCAGATCACCTACAACCCCAAATCCCAATTTGATTATCAAAAATGGATAAAGAATATCTTGAAATAATAAAAAAAATTCGAGCGCATCAAGCAAACATGAGAAAAAATTTGTCTGAATTGGAGGATGATATGATTGATTTTATAGATAAAGTTGAGGAAAAATATGGACCTGAATATAAACCCGAAGAAGATATATAATTATGCCGTTCTCCAATGCCCGATTGCATATGAAAATTCTGGATTAACAAACACACGTTTTGTGTTTGTTCTATCTAATGACTTCTTTGTTTACAACAGTTGTGTTGATCTCATGTAGATTAGATCGTAGTTTTACGTTGTCATGATGAAAAGTATGTTTATTGAACAATGCTTCTTTGTAGTTGTCATGCGATATGTTTGACTGCACAACACTGCGAGATATTCCCTTTGCTTTTTTGATAGTTTTCTCCTGGCTCGAAATACTGTACATTTTTTACCTTAACCCAACAAACTCCTTGATCACCTTTCCAGATAATTCATCTTCATCTTTCCTAAAACCTTCTTGTTAATGGTTTTGAATGCAAAGGCGAATCTTTAGGATAATCAGATGTGTCATACCATCCCACATGCCTTTAGCTACTTCTAATTCTATGTCTTTATAGATATCTTCAGTAGGGATATCTAATAACAAAACTGTCTGTATCTGTGTAAAGTACTCTGGACTCAGGATACGAGGGCTTAAAGTAGTCGTAAAGAAATTCTAACATCAAAAGCTTTGATAATTCTAAAACAGTAAACCCAATAAAAAACGGGCTTGTCCAATTTGACTTTTTTTTTCATCATTATACCAAAAAGCTGATCATGAAATCTTCTGAAGTCCTGATAATTAGGTTTAGAAGTCAGCTTAATTGCATCGTTCTCTCTGGTGACCAATCTAACATCTTTACGCTTGTGCGGTTCTCCATAGTCTTCCGAAACAACTGTTGTTCATCAGCTTGAAAACTTTTTTTTCTGAAGCATCTGTGGATTAGTTCTGAGATCAGTGTTCTTCATTATGTATGGTTTCATGAACTGTTCTTGATCAAAAGCAATTATACAATGAACAGCTGTCAACTTTAAACCATGTCTTAAATAAAATTGTAGAAGTCTGTAATGACAGACATAATTTTTTTTGCCACGAAGATTAGGCACAAGTTTAGGCGCTCTGTTTTTGCCGTCTTTAGACTTTCTGCTGCTAATGGATAGTCATTATGCAGGTCATGGAGTCATGAGGATATTCTAAGTCAACTTCTAGAATGTATCCACGCTGTTGATCTGACGTCAAACTGCTCAACCACTTTAATGCTCTTTGAATATTTTTTAAATTGTCGCCTGTGTACATTTTAAAGTTGCGTAAAGGAAGCGATTGCGCCATTGCCCATCCATACAGATTGTTTGCATCTAAATACATGAGATAGTTAGACCTTTTACTTGGATCATGGTCGTCCAAGTATTTGTTGTTTGCTTTACAATAATGGTGCGACGCCATACTAATTCCTCCACGCAATCCGTTTTCAATCATCTGAATCATTGGTAAATCAGACAATAAAATCAATCTGTACTCCAGTAAACTTAAGAAAGCATCCCAACTCACCCCGGGCGCAGAAATGTAATGCGCGGGATCCAGGCTATAATGTTTCATGCAGGTCTTCCTATAATTTTCAAAGACGTCCGCCAACAAACATGTATCAGCCATCAAGTATGAATCATGATAGTCTCCCATTGTTTTACACTCTAACTTCTGCCACGCATCTTGAGCATGCTGGTAATCGGAGTCACTTATGGCCTTTCCTCTAAGACTAGAAAAGAACGCGTCTTTAGGCGGAAGTGTGTCTTCGTCAAACCTTTCCCACTGTTCATGTATTCATAAGGGTAAAAGCCCTTTCTAACAAGAGTTGGGTCAAAATATCTTCCGTTATTGGGCAGGATTTTAAGGACATAGCTAGTGACTCTAATGATCCCATCATGTGCTGCATAGAGTCATAAAAAGACATGTTATTCAGATTAAAACACATGTACTTTTCTGATGACTGTGCAATGCATGTTACCTTGAAGGCGTCGGTTACTGCTTGCATTATAAGGTGAGAGTCGTAGCCTCGCAAGTTATGAAAGAAGATGGGTAATTTCCATGTTTTTGGGTCAACCTTTAGTTGAAGATTGCAGTTGTTGTGTGCTGCGCCTCTGAACTTTCCGCTAATGTGATCATGGTCTCTTACTTTCGGATTGGCTTTCTTTGCTGTCGCGGCTTCACTGTTAGACATTAGTTCTAAACCGGCGGCAACAAAGGCTGCCCCACAAATCCAACAATGTGTGGCTGATTTATACTGTGTTGGTCTTCGGGCGTCATTTTGATTTCAGATAAGTTTAGATTATTAGAACAGTCATTACGCACTTCTGCATGCGTTCTAAGAAGTATTCTGCAGCATCTGGGGCCCCTATTACAATTCTGGTGCTGAATGGCGCCATCCGACCTGACAACAATGAAGGCAAATGAACAAATCTGATGATTACTCACTATGGCTGTTTTAGGAAGTCTCTGTGGGGTTGGTCCCTCATAAGGAACAATAAGCGATTCGAAGTCTGTGTAAACAACATATGGAGAATTTTGCATCCGTTTCCAGTTCTTAAAACTAACTTTAGATCCGGGTGGGGGCATAATTAGTTTTGTATTACAGTCAACTGGACCGATACAATGTTTCTTATGTTCGATTGCGGCTGGAGCAGATGGAATTCTTGTTAAACATTTTCTGCAGAATTCTTGTTTATGTTCATGCTTTGAAGTATACGTCAATAATCTACTCATTGTTCGTATCAATGTGTAATGTGGTAGCCCTGCTGGTGAAAACATCAGTAGTAAGTCAACATGATTTTTGTCTGGCTCGCCAATCGTTGGGCTGTTTTTGGACACTCTGATGGGTTGCAGATTTGTTTCCTCATCCCATGTGTAGATATTAACAGTTATTGGTTTTTGTTGTTCTTCAAACTGATCAATTTTGTCCACGCTAACGGGAAAGGATATTCCACTAAAGTTAAGATAATTGCTGTAAGGTTCATAGTTTAGACACTCTCTCTTGCGTTTTTGCGTACGTGATGCAGCCCTTTCAAGAACACACCACATGAAACATTTGTTGTCTGAATTCATTATGTTTAGAACTGCTCTTTTTGCAACTAATGCAGGGGGCAGCGGAATGTAAGCCTTGCCAACAATCGGCGCATACTTAGCCTGTTTTAATCTAATCTCTAAGACTTTACCCTCTGACCAACCAGAGCCTCTCATTTTGGCTTCTTCAGCAGCGGCTTCATCAAACTGTGTAAGCAGTTGGTCTGCCCAACCAGGTGTTAAGTCATTAGAGGAAAGAATAGTCTGTTGTTTAGTTGAGACCCAGACTTCTAGATTTTCTTCATTTATTGTTATATTAGTCGATTAAAACAGCTAACATTACTTTAACTGGCGGGTCTATTGTTAGTTTACTTGGAACTTGAGAAATAGCATGAACAACGCTTGCCCGTACGTTTGCTGGATCAATGACTTCTAAATCAATATCATTCAGTGCTCTTGACAAACGCTCTTCCTCGAGCATTCCTTCAAACAATTCATCGGGCTTCAAATATCTTAGCATGCTGAGTTTCTTTCTAACTCAAAAATTTATTTAAATTAAAAAATACAACGACTCCCAAGTCGTCTTAATCCGAATCAATATCAAACGGTCTTTTTGTGCTTGGACCATAAATCTAAAGTATAAACACCCTTTGGCGTTGTTAATGTGAGCTGTTTAGAACAGAGTTTAATGTTTCGTTTACTTTTTTTAAACATTCCTTTTTTATTTGCTCAGTGTCTGGCTGTTGAGAAAAATCTTGTCCTTTGCCTTTCTTTGAAGTTCAAACTTTTGTCTTTGTAGTCATTAAAATCAGCCTGTAAACGACTAAATTCTTCATCCGTGATGTTTGAGTCAGCTAGTGCTTTATTTTTATCAGATTGAAGGAACTAAGTTTAGCTGTTATTAGTTGAACCATAGCTGTGTGCTTTTGAAGTTTAGTTTTTAATTTTTTGCTAGCAGCACCTACAGCTAATGAACACAGGCCAAGAGCTAAAGACAAACCACCTAGAGGTAAAGCTGCGGGTCCGCCTATGCCCGTTGCTAAGAGACCAACACTCGTTCCTGCTGATGCAGCGCTTATAGTCGATGCTCCAGTATAACAAAGGTAACAGCATTAAAGGCAGCAGAATACCTTCGTTTGGTTTTGCTGTATTTTGAAAGGTCTTGCTCTAGTATTTGCAGCATTTGTGTAATGTTTGTTAATCTGAAGGTTTTTATGTCAGGGTTTTCTACTATCCCTTCTTCTGACGACTCTGGCGTTGTAGGCGATTTTGGATAAACATCAACAGACATGCTTTTTAAAAATAAAAAAATAATTTAGTATTGTATATCTTTTAATCTGTTATCTTGAATATTCAGCTGCGCATCATATATTAAAAACAAATGTGCATTAAGTGGTTTATCGCTCTCTTTTTCTTTATCAATTTGAATGTTTATTACGTGTTTAACCGTTCTGCCACTTCCATGCAACTGATTATCCTCTGTTGACCTTAGGTCAATCCATAAGCCATATTTCGTTGTTAAATAATCATCGAGTCTAACATTGTGAAGGTGCAGATTTTTAGACACAAGGTCTACTGTTGGATTTCTACACCTCCCACCCGAAACAATTTTCTTATTTCGTCAAAATGTTGATAAGGTTTAAGCCCGCTAGCGTAGATTTGGTTAGGACTACCCTCAATCGAACATTGTACTTTTGTTATTTTAGGATTAATAAACTTTTCACTTCCTCTTTTGAATGGTTCTTCATCTTCACACAGCAATAAATACCTTTAAGCGATCTTACTGCGACACTAAAACTAAAATTCCATATAGCGTCGGCCTTGCTTCTGGGATATGTTGTATGATGAATCACTCTTTCGTAATATATTGCTAATTTTGACTGATATTGTTGCTCAATCAGCCTTGCTAAGTTAGGGTTGCTAACAACGTCAAACTCTAACGAGATGTCAGAAATGCTGTACTTTGCTTCGGTGTCTGATGATTTGATAACACGTTTGTATTCATTAAAAGTTAGTTCATATGACAATCTGTCTTTAATGCTCCTTTAAAGTATGGCGCATGCGCTTTTAACAACTCAAAATCTAAGGGAATGGAAAAGCGATTTCCAAACGCAAAATTTACAGCCACATACTTTTTGCCGTCTGGATTAGCATTTCCGGCGCCTATTCTATGTTTTAGTCCATCATCATTTTCAATTCCTTGAAACGCAAGATCAGCCCTTTCATTCTCGGTTAGCCATAGATCAGAATAGGTTAAAAATATGTCTGCATTGTGTAAAGAAAATATTTCCTGCCCCTCAAGTTTTATAGAAATTTTCTTAACGATTGCCCGTCCCAGATTCTGGACAACTGTCCTGTTTGGGTCTGTTTCTGATTCGAGTTCTATTTTGAAAGTAAGACGCGCAGAGCCTGGCACAATCACTTCATCCGCTCCTAGGTCTGGAAATTTAAACAGTAAGAATTTGATCCGCATCAATAGTAGATGGATTATTTGGAACAGAATATTCCGTTTATTTCCCTTCACGCCAAAGGGCTCTTTCAGTCTTCTATGCGGGTCAAGAATCGAGCCATATGCTTGCGACATTTTTTTTTTTATAAAACAAAATAAAAAAGTTAATTATTTAAAAAACATGGCAGGCATTGAAGATTATGATGTTTTTGATCGTGGAGACGACATGAGTGAAATGAGACCTTTGACACAGCATCACCCGGCGCTCTCATTGCATGAAGAATTAGTAGAAGGGCGGCAAAGGCGTGAATTAACAGAAAGTAAGGTCAGATCATTTATACCAAAGTTTAGGCTAGAACCTCCCGAAACTATTAACCTGATGATTTTGAAGTAAAAGATAACCATTTGTATTTGAAAAACGACAAATGGAGAACGTGTTCCGCTTACGTTTTAAACGAGACCCATCAAGGTTTGTAGGCATGGGTACAATTAATCAAAAGCTCAGTGCAAGCGAGCAGAATCGCCTTGGCTTTACTGAACCAAAAATTAGATGCAGAGGCAGTTGCTAAACTTCAAAACATACAACAAGAACTCCCAACAGATAGCCAAATACAAAACATGGAACTTAAAGATTTAAGTCAATACAACAGTCAAAAATAATAAATACAATAGAAGCAGAAATCACTTCTTCAGAAGAAGAAACAGCATTAAAAACTATACATGATCCGCCGCTGCCCATGCAAGAAATAAAGGCGCCTATAAGAGAATTAAAGCCCTTGATCGCACTTTAAGAACCTTCCAAGGAGAATTAATAAACAATTTAGCAAAACTGAGCGAACTAAAGGAGCGTATAGAAAAAGAAAAAGAAAAACTCGCTGATGCTGACGACGCCAACTTGGGGCGTGATGTTAAAGAAAGAATAGAAAAAAGACTACATGAACTTAATCTAGAAAGATTAGCAAGACTAGAAGTGTTTGTATACTAACCGAAAAGAATTACGAACTCAAGTGAACAGAATAAGAGAAACTATCGAAAAAATTTTATATGAAGACACGACGCTAGCAGAAAGAATAAGAACACTGTTTAGAGAGCAGGGAGTCACATTAGCAAGCGTTATAACAGCCTTAAGATTTGCAATAAGTAACTGGCGTTGGCTATTACAGGCGGCGGCGGTCAAAGTCCAGTGCCTCCACCGCCATCACCTCCATCGCCGCCTGATAAATCATGGTAAAAAAACAACTTGATCATCTTGCGGGTTTATTAAAAAAATTAGCCAGTAAAGCCAGGGACGCTTTACCAGGTATTTAGGGGGTATTGTTAGCTGGCTTTTGTCTACTGCAAGCAAAGTAGTTGGCTTTATGGCTGAGCACTTATGGGCATTAGTTCTCTTAATAGTTGGGTTACTCTTTAGTAAAATAAAGAAGGAGTAATCCTAGGCCAGTTAATCCAACAACTAGTGCTGTCTTTTCATATTCATGGTCATTATTTTTTTGACTTCAACAGTCTTTGGGCTTTGGACCTTGAGGATTGGATGACTTAATCTTGGGGGGTCATCTTGTTTTTTTATTGTTTGTAATATTACAGGCTCAGAATTTATGTCGTTTTTTCCGATCTTCTGTTCATTGCCTCCCACAAGGATTTCATTATTGTAGTTTATTATTGTACCTATCTGGAGTCTGAGGTCAGAAGGTTGCATGTATAAACCAGTGCCAACAGCAAAGTCAACTTTTGATCTTGCGAATTGTAAAACATGTTGGTACCTTTTAATACTTGAAGGCAAATCAACTGATAGAATTAATGGCGTCCTCTAAATTTGCCAAGTACTGTTTTTGTGCATCAAAGCCAGTAGAAGGATCAGTTATGCTCGATCTTGCCTGTGCTTGCGAACCTAGCAAACACCAAAACGTAAGTACGAATAGAGTCGTTATTCGTTCTATTCCTGCTTTAGTTAGACCCTTAGAAGTGTCTAAGATAAATGTTGTCCATGCTGATTTATGCTCTTGCTCTATGGACCCGAGGTGAACGCCTGTGCCTGAAGAGAAGATGTGTAAGGAGGATTCCAGTCATAGTTATTTCTTTCTGTGCACGCCCCAAAAATAAGGGGTGCCTAAGCCATGATTAAGGTCCAACTTTTGTCTAAAGTCTTCCTTTTAAAATTAATATTAAATTCGTTACAGATCCTTTCAAAAGCCTTCATGTCTATTCGGTTGCTAAATGGATTAAATGGTTTGTCATTTGGTAATGGCGCTTGCAGTTCAGTCAAAATACGTCTGAAGGTGTAATAGAAATGGAAAACTATACACCGACCTCACCAAAGGATCAGGATGATTAAATGATTAGCATACGACACTCCACTCCCAGTTGTTGCACAAAACACAGCAAAGTTTAGCTGGTTCTGATAAAACTGCATCGGATGACTGAACCACACTTTCGCGATGTAGTCTTTTTAATAGGGGGTTAAGATATCTTTTAAAAATGGCGTACTCACCTTTACTTGAAAGGTGTCAGTCTGGGTCACAGAAATGTCAAGAGTATCAGTTGTTATAATTTTAAGATTGTAGTGCGGCCCAACAGAATATTTTGCATCAGTATATTTAAATGCGCTCATTTTTAATTTGTTTTAAAAAATGTTTGTAACAATAACAACCCAAGACAGTCCTTCGTTTTTAGAGTATGCTATTGATAACGAATGCGGAACCCGAATGATTGCACTCCATGAAATTTTTACAAAGTCGTATGGTTTAATATAACTGAATCCAAGAAGAATAATAAGATTCTAAAAGTTGACAAAACAGGGCCAAAGTTAGCCAGTTAACAATACCTGATGGTTATTACGGGTTTTGCTCACTAAAAGAAGCAATGAGTAACTTCAACATTACTCTCAAACTTAACAATGCAATCTAAAAACAATGTTAACATTCAACCCTGAAGAAGAAGCAGGTTACTATTTTGATAAAGAGCTAGCTAAAATGTTTAGGCTTTGCAGCTGACAATCATAGATTTAGAGTTACACCAAACAAAACTACTTATGAGGGGGAAAGTCCGCTCGATCTTGCATTACATTCATTACTGTATGTTTATTTGGATGAGTTGAGCACTGATGAAAACTTATATGATGGAAGGCCCTCAAATGTTTTAAGAGCTCTTCCGTCAGGGAAAGCTGCATATTGCGATTATGAAATTATACAATTCCCTAATTTACAGTTTAAAAGATTAGTTTGTGGGAGGGTCAGATCATTTAATATAAAGATCACAGACAAAACAGGGAAAGTTGTAAAATGTGATAACCTGCACATTGTTTTGGAAATAAAATAATAAGTTGTACTAAAAATAATGTCACGAGGACCAGAAGAACCGGGAGTTACATTAGCGCCTGTAAGGGGTATAACCTTAGAATTAAAGACCTTGCAGACGTTGCGGACTTTGAACAGAACGGTGAGATAGGCGCTTTGTATGGTTTTGAGTACACTAAAGATGGTGATTATAAACGCAAAGAGGTTAGCGACAACAAAAAGTTTCCTAAACTAGAACAACTACGCAATGTAGAAGCAAATAATGCTGGCCAGTATGAATATAAAATAGTTCGAAAGCCTGACAGCAATGGCACTTAGAACCTATTTAGAATGGGAAATAAAATTTGAATTCATAAGCCCATTGTCACGAAACCCACCCCTGGAGGTCTGCCCTGACAGGATCGGTCTAGATGGGAGTGAAGGGAGTGCCTGACCTCACACGCCTCGCAAGAGCCCACACGAGAAAGATTACGATACAACACCCCATTTATTCACACCAACACACACAGTCATAAATAAGTATTCCAACACACACAACATGCACAATCACAATCAAGCATTCCAACGCACACAACATGCACAATCACAATCAATCACTCCAACACACACAACATGCACAATTATAAATAAACATTTCACCATACGACGTACACAATCACAATTACGGCATTCCTGCACATATGACATATACACAATTATAAAGAAACATTTCCAGCATCCATCCCTTCCCACACCCTGGAGTGCCTCCACACCCCTGCCTCCGTCAAGTCTACTGGGAGCACCCTGTCGCACTAGGTGCTCCGAACCGGGTTGGTTCTTGAAGGGAGTCGCTCAAAGCCGACACCCTCGACACGCAAGCAGGCAGTGAAGAGTGCGTCCCGGAGGGGGGGGGGGGGGGGGGGAAGAAACGTGGCGTTGTTACTGGGGGGTCCTGGACGGGGATCAGGGGTCGGCCAGTCAAGCCGGCGGGCTTTTCTTCCAGTCCGCGGTCCCAGCCAGAGCGTGGCCTCAACCAGCACGTGGCAATCCAGTCCGCGGTCTCAGCCAGAGCGTGGCCTCAACCAGCCGTGACACCATCCAGTCCGCGGTCTCAGCCAGAGCGTGGCCTCAACCAGCACGTGGCACCATCCAGTCCGGGGTCCCAGCCAGAGCGTGGCCTCAACCAGCACGTGGCAACCCACCAGTCCAGATCCGGGTGAAGCCCCGGGAGGGGGCGGGGGGGGAAAACGTACTGGGAGGAGAGAAAGAAAGGGAGGGAAGGAAGAAGGAAGAAAGAAGGAAGGGTACTGGAACCCCGCCGTCAGTACAGTCTGACCCATGCTGCTAAATTTTAAAACAGCCACTCGCATGATGGGCGAGGGGAAGTCTATCAAACGCACCAACAGCCCCGCTCAACACAGACCTGAGCATAACACATTTAAACCGATAAAAATCGTTAAAGTCTTCTCACATGAAGCAGGTAAGGGACTGCATTAAATCAACGGGCTATAAAAAAAATATGAATTATCTTCACCCTTCCCCTCACTCACGTTTAACAATTTCCTTTCTTAGGAAATAAACCAACACAGCGACCACGCTTAATAACTGCCCCCACATTTGCAAATAATAATTTCAAGGGCATAATTGTCACATTTATAGCCACATTTAAAAATAACACAAATCTCCAACCACGCATCCCGAACGACAAATCATGCGTACGCACACTCGCGAACATAAAACTCGTTCTCCTTGCACACACAAACAGACGGTGGCGAAGAATAAGAGTCCGGCGAATGTGACAGGGGGGGACGAGCGAGACCAACAAGTTCCAACCCTGAATCACCAGGTTCTCTCCCATCCCCCACCGACTACCGCATCAAAGATGCATAAACAGGAGAAAAAAATTTTGGGGATATAATTTAGAATGGCCAGGTTAAAGATTGAATTAACCAGAGAAAAGGCCCTCAAACAATATTTTTTTTACAATTTGAAAACAAAAGAAAATTGCGCAAAAGAGAAGAATAAGCCGAAAAAACACAAACCAAAACAAACAACCACGAAACTGATGCTTACCAGCTCCCCGTGGGTGACCCAGAAGGGGGGGTTTCAAACGACTCTCTCTGCCCTCTGTCCAGTCGAGAGACAAAAAGGCAGATGCGGAGAAAGAAGAAGTGATGCCCCCTCTCCACAGGCCGACTGAAGGAATTGAAGATATGACGTACCCTCGATGATAGGGTGAAAAACCCCAAGACCGGAGCAGGCACTCCCAGGGGACATCTTCCGCTCGAGTGAAGACCCAAACCCTCCTCAGCGATGGGGGCCAACATCCACGCTGCGTCACAGAGTGAGCATACTTCCAAACTAAAAGAAATGAAGCACGGCGACAGGTAAAAGACAGGCGAGAGGCCGGATAGACAGCAAGTTCAGAGAAAGTACCAGCCACCCATGAACCTGCAGGATGAATAGCACGGGCAGTGGGATTAGAGAGAGAGAGAGAGAGAAAGCAAACCGAAGTTGAGTGAATACCCCAAAGGTGCAACCGCACCACAAGCCACATTAAGGGACGGATACACGACAACAGCAACGACAATAAATAAATGAGAAAATTCCGCCACCTAGATGGGTCAAACGTCGTGGCCTCGTGACAACTCGGACAAACCCCCCTTCTAAAAGCATCTGTTTCTCTGAGATACAGTGCTCCTTTGAACCTTGACGCATGTGAAAAATTCAAAAACAATGGGACCGAACCCAACCCCTCTGTGTCGACAGAGAAAGGGAGAATCCAATACAAACATTCTCGATAGAATCATACAGGGAAATACATAATACTACATTTACCCAAACAACTAAGCGAACCTTCCAACCATGAAAGTAACAACCCCGAACCACTGGTGGATTCACTACCGTTAACATCACTGAAGTGAAAACTGTCACTACACCTAATACAGGGGACAAAAGGGGATATAACCCTAGTTGAGGGGAAAGTGTCCCTCTGACCGATTTTCCAATGTGCTGACTACGGAGCTCGGCTAAGATAGTCAGCATCCGTATTACAGGAACCCTTGCTATGACGGAAAGTGAACGCATGACTCTGCAGTTCCACTGCCTAACTCATGAGTCGATGACTGACTGGCCGGATCCGGTCCAGGCACTGGGAGATGATGATCGCTCTCCAGAAACAAACTTCCGGCCGTACTTCTTCTTGGGCACGCCAGTGCGCGTCCAAATCTCCCTGAGAGATTCAGCAACAGTAGGGGCATCGTTTAGTCCTAAGCGGGACAGCCTCTGGGTATCGACTCGCAGATTCTACCACTACCGAAGTGTAGCGGTGACCGCGATCGGATGGGGGATTAATGGGTCCCACCAGGTCAACCCCAACCTTGCTGAATGCCTCCCCAACCAGTGGCACTGACCCTAGGGGAACACGCTTCAAGCGACCCTTAGCGTTGTCCGCTGGCAACATCGCAACTGCGGCAGTACTGCCTAACCTTTTGAGTTCATCCCTGGCCAAAAGAAGTCTTGTCTTACCCGCTCGAGAGTCCGCGTTGAGCCCATATGACCTGCATAGGTGAATCAGGGGCCTCCCGGAGAACAGATTCTCTCAAGCTTGGGGAACGACAAGCTGCTTGGCCACACGATCTGCTTGAGTGAAAACCCTAAAGAGGATCCCCTTGTGAGCTTGAAGCTCCCCCTTTGGGGCGTGTGGGCAGACTGAGTGGACGATCCACAAGTTGCCCGTAGGCGTTGGACATCCAAGTCCCGGCCTGAAGACGGATTAATGCTAGCAGGATCGGCCCTTGCCAAAAACCTCGTCAGAGATCGGCTGAAGAACGGGACGCAATTCCTTTTTCCTGCTTCTTAGCTTTGGCGCGTGTGGTAACTCCCACACACGCCTGTACGGGGAGATCCGTAGACACGGACTGACTGCGTCCTCAGCAAAGGTGACAGTATTCCCAATGAGAAGGGAAATACATAGGTCGCTCCACCGCGATGGCCCATATTTCGCCACAGAAGTAGGGGGGAGATAGGAATAGTACAGAAGGAGGGGTGGAGGTAAACCAGCCCCCAACCCGCCCCCCCAAATCATAACTAGCGCCCCGCCGGGCCTCAGGGGAAACCAAATTCTTATCCACAAAGATCGTTGATCCCTCCCGAATCCCTGATGGTGTCGACCAAGGAGGAACCAACAACAGAGAGAAACACTGGGCACTCTGAATCACCAGAAGCTGGGATGGAACCCACGTTAGCCGAGGCACGAGGACGTGGGAAAGGACCAGCCCCACGACTACCAGCGGCTTTAGGACAATCTTTCCTAATGTGGCCAGGACGACCACAAGAAAACACAGTCGGGGCGCTGAAATCCCCGATGAACTGCCTGCCTTGTTCACCCCGCTAGCAGTTGTCGGCGCCTTATTGCCACTAAATCCTGTGGAGCTTCCTCTCCGTATCTGGGCGATGCCCATAAGCCCTGCGAGCTTCAGCAAACACCTCAGCGGTGTGAATCGCAGCCGCGAAATCCTGAGGTTGCTGTCTCGCCTATCCGGATCCTCAACTCGGGGGGACACAGTGTTGGTGAGCGTTCAATGAGGATCAGATCCTCCAGCTCCAACTTAGCCAACTGACGCCAGTACCCTAGCGTTTTGCGCAGCCTATCACCAAACTGCACGAAGGTCTCGTCGTTATTCTTCTTCATGGACCTGACTTCCTCCTGTACGTCTCTGGGGTAAGGTGGAAACGCTTACGCAGAGCCAACGCAAAGTCTGCAATAAGACGCACCTTCATTTTAGAGTGAGCCCCCCACTCCCTCGCAGCACCCGATAATCCAGAAAAAAGGTGCATAGCCTTTTGTTCCTCAGACAATTGGTATGAACTAGCAACCTTGTCAAAATGCTCTAGGAACATTCAATGTCCTCACTAGGTTCTGAACTTGGAAGCTTTAACTTTGGGCCTCTAAAATCTATCACCTGCCTGGTGGATTAACCCCCTGATTTACAGATGCGGGAGACCGCGAAAGAAGTTGTTCCATCTCCTCCCTACGCAGAGCCTCCAAACCTGTCTAGTTCTTCCCTACGGAGGGCAGCCTCTTCCCTAAAGCTGAGCCTCCTGTCTGGCAGCTTCTTCCTTACGAAGGGCCTCCTGTCGGGCAGCTTCTTCCTTACGAAGGGCCTCTGTCGGGCAGCTTCTTCCTTACGAAGGGGCCCCCTGTCGGGCAGCCTCTTCTCTGCGCAGCATAGCCTCTTCCCTATGCAGAATCTCCTGTCTGTCAGTCTCCTCTCTGCGCAGTGCCTCCATCCTATCCAACTCTTCCCTTCGCAGAGTTCCTGCCCAGCACCTCTTCCCTACGAAGGCAGCCCTTGTCTAGCCTCCTCTCGTCGCTGCTGCTCTAGGAACAACAGGAAGAGGGATGTCCTGGGAAGGATTCACCACTCCCGACACGGGAGGATACCCGTCTGACCCGTCCTTTGGGGGTCGACCTTCCCATGAGGAAAGTCCCCCGGGGGATACTCCTTACGAGGGAAGCATGAGGAATAGGGGGCTTTGGTTCTGCGACTCAACAGAAGCCCACAGTTTGCTTCGCTATACTCTGACGCTTCCGACGGGAAATGCCAGTCGGGGTCTCAGCAGGAAAACCCCCAGCGAAGAAGAAGTGAAAGTACCCTCGTGGGACTATCGGCTACGCACTGGAATAAGTGGAAGTCACCGTAGCGATTTTGCGTACTAATAGTGGGGACTACATTTAGAAGACCCTTCTTCTTCGACGCCCGAGTAGCCATACCACCAGCACCGGACGTTGGGCCCTGACAACTTATCCTACAGTTATCAAATACAGGGGAAAGACAATTCCCTGAAAAAAACAAATTTTTAGGGGTGTGTGTATATGTGGTATGTGCTGTGTGCGTGTGTGCGGACAAGTTCCGGCTGCTCCCACTCTGGCAACACCGCGCTCTAAAAACACGAGCAACAGTGCGGTGGGGCTCAACCCAAAAAAAACAAAAAAAAAACTATGTCCGGCTGCCCCCACTCTGGCAACACCGCGCTC
The DNA here is from genome assembly GCA_018398815.1 of Conus ventricosus. Taxonomy (NCBI): domain Eukaryota; kingdom Metazoa; phylum Mollusca; class Gastropoda; order Neogastropoda; family Conidae; genus Conus; species Conus ventricosus. Next base: position 22,441,803 of record CM031599.1, on the reverse strand, counting down.
CACACACGAGCAACAGTGCGGTGGGGCTGGCCGGGGAAAAAAAAAACAAGCAGACGGAATCCGGAGAGAAAAAAAAAAATGACACTAACGTCCGATACAACCCCTGTACTCAATGACCCGGTAGAGAAAAAAAAACAAAAACTGACAAATACAAAACAGGAATGGAAGACTGAGCGCCCAAAAGAAAGGCAAGACTTACGGCCGTACCTGCGTGAGGTACCCCGGCGGAAGGAGGTGGACGCGGTCGACTCCCCTCGGTCTCACCTCGACCCCCGGTCACACCGGAAGTTCCCTCAGGCCACAAAAGACCCCTTCACGCTAGAGTCACCCAGCCAACCCACCCACGAACAAAACACGACAAACTGACCTAAACATATACAAAACAGACAAAACTAAACAGGTACTCCGCGAAACGAGAGAGACAGCCAAGCCCTTCACATCCCGGAGAGCCCCCACAATTGTCACGACCGACCCCCGGAGGTCGCCCTGACAGGATCGGTCTAGATGGGAGTGAAGGGAGTGCCTGTACCTCACACGCCTCGCAAGAGCCCACACGAGAAAGATTACGATACAACACCCCATTTTTTCACACCAAACACACACAGTCATAAATAAGCATTCCAACAAAACACAACATGCACAATCAACATCAAGCATTCCAACGCACACAACATGCACAAACACAATCAATCACTCCAACACACACAACATGCACAATTATAAATAAACATTTCACCATACACGACACAATCACAATTACGGCATTCCTGCAAAATGACATAATACACAATTATAAAGAAACATTTCAGCATCCATCCCTTCCCCCACCCTGGAGTGCCTCCACACCCCGCCCGTCAAGTCTACTGGGAGCACCCTGTCGCACTAGGTGCTCCGAACCGGGTTGGTTCTTGAAGGGAGTCGCTCAAAGCCGACACCCTCGACACGCAAACAGGCAGTGAAGAGCGCGTCCGGAGGGGGGGGGGGGGGGGGGGGGGGGGGGGAAAGAAACGTGGCGCTGTTACTGGAGGTCCTGGACAGGGTCGGCCAGTCAAGCCGGCGGGCTTTTCTTCCAGTCCGCGGTCCCAGCCAGAGCGTGGCCTCAACCAGCACGTGGCACCATCCAGTCCGCGGTCTCAGCCAGAGCGTGGCCCTCAACCCGCACGTGGCACCATCCAGTCCGCCGGTCTCAGCCAAGCGTGGCCTCAACCAGCACGTGCGCACCACCAGTCCGCGGTCCCCAGCCAGAGCGTGGCCTCAACCAGCACGTGGGCACCCACCATCCCAGACTCCGGGTGAAGCCCCCCCGGGGGGGGGGGGGGGGGGGGGGGAAAACGTAGCGGGAGGAGAGAAGAAAGGGAGGGGAAAGGGGAAGGAAGAAAGAAGGAAGGGTACTGGAACCCCGCCGTCAGTACAGTCTGACCCATGCGCTAAATCTTAACAGCCACTCGCATGATGGCGAGGGGAAGTCTATCAAAAGCACCAACAGCCCCAGCTCAACACAGACCTGAGCAAAAACACAGTAAACCGATCAAATCGTTAAAGTCTTTTCACATGAAGCAGGTAAGGGACTGCATTAAAAACAACAGCTATAAAACAAATATGAATTATCTTTTACCCTTCTCTCACTCACGTTTAACAATTTCCTTTCTTAGGAAATAAACCAACACAGCGGACCATCGCTTAATAACGCCACCACATTTGCAAATAATAATTCAATGGCATAATTGTCACATTTTATAGCCACATTTCAAAATAACACAAATCTCCAACCACGCATTTCCCAACGACAAATCATGCGTACGCACACTCGCGAACATAAAAATCGTTTCTCCTTGCACACACAAACAGACGGTGGCGAAGAATAAGAGTCCGGCGAATGTGACAGGGGCGGACGAGCGAGACCAAGCAAGTTTCCAACCCTGAATCACCAGGTTCTCTCCCCAAACCCCACCGACTACCGCATCACCAATGCTAAACAGGAGAAAGAATTTTGGAAAATAATTTTGAATGGCCAGGTTAAAGATTGAATTAACCCGAGAAAAGGTCTCAAACAATATTTCTTTTACAAAATTTTGAAAACAAAAGAAAATTGCGCAAAAGAGAAAGAAAAAGCCGGCTAACAACAACAAACCAAAACAAACAAATCACGAAACTGATGCTTACCAGCTACCCGTGGGTGACCCAGAAGAGGCGGGTCAAACGACTCTCTCTGCCCTCTGTCCAGTCGAGAGGACAGAAGCGCAGATGCGGAGAAAGAAGAAGTGATGTCCCTCTCCTACAGGCCGACTGTAGGAATTGAAGATACTGACTGTACCCTCGATGATACGGTGAAGAACCAAGAAACCCGGAGCAGGCGCCCCAGGACATCTTCCTCTCGAGTGAAGAGCTAACCTCCCTCAGCGATGGCGGCCCAAAATGCCACGCTGCGTCACAGAGTGAGCATACTTCAAACTAAAAGAAATGAAGCACGTGCGACAGGGAAAAAGACAGGCGAAGGCCGATAGACAGCAAGTTCGAGAGAAAGGTACCAGCCACCCATGAACCTGCAGGATGATAGCACGGCAGTGGGATTAGAGGAGAGAGAGAGAAAGCAAACCGAAGTTGAGCTGAACTACACCAAGGTGCAACCGCACCACAAGCCACATTAAGGGACGGATACACGACAACAGCAACGACAATAAATAAATGAGTAATTCCGCCACCCTAGATGGGCAAACGTCGTAGGCCTCGTGACAAACTCGTGACACCCATTTACATTTTTTAGCCGTCAAAAAAGTTTCAGAAAAGCATTAAAACTCTGGCCCTTTACATGTAAGTCTTAAATGCCAGAGGACAATAGTCGGAAAGAGATTGAAATAACGCCGTATGGGAAAAAACAGTACATCCTCCACAGAAGAGAAACGGTTTTAAAGGAAGCTTCTACAAAATTACAGTTCTTTCCACATAGGAAATTAGGAGACACGTTCACAATGATATTTGAAATTTCTGTCTTTAAAGATGTGGAGGGGGATGGGGTTGTGGGCGTTAGTGACGTCCTTATAAAAGGAATTAATGTTAGCTGGCAAAACTTAGACGTTAAACGTCTTAAAGTTACATCGTCGTTCTTCACAATGGTGAGGATATTAAGACCATAACAACAAGCAACAAAATCAATGTTGACTTAAATAGAAACAATCTTACAGAACTGAATTGGATTAATGTTACACATTTAGGCCTCATAGGGTTTTATTATACTGAACAAGTTTTAACGGAAAGTATGATAAAAATAATAACTGGATTAGATTAAATTATGTTATAAAACTATGGAGCAGACAACTTTGGTGTCAATCCCAAATGTTAAACTTTATGATAAAATCCCCTCATTGTTCAATGATTTGTGGGCAGACTGGCTGTGGAAAAACAATATTTGTCCTCGACCTATTACAAACAGTTTATCGTTATAATTTTGATCATATTGTGATTTTCTGGCCCAACACTTAAATGGAACAAGCATATAATGATAGAAGGTTTATATGGGCGGATGATAACATATATTTAATTAATCCCAGCAATAAGCTAAGTGAGTGTTTAGAACACTTTTATAAATTGTTTGAGGGAACGCAGACACTATTTATTATAGATGACTGTTCGGCAGAAAGAGACATAGTTAAAAAGAGAAACACTTTGTCAAAACTGGCTTTCAGTGGAAGACATGCTGGGATAAGTGTGGATTTTATGTCAAAATATAACTCCGTTTTAAAAGACTTTAGAGAACAATTAAAGACTGTAGTTTTATTTCACATGAAAGACAGAGACGCATTTGATGAATGTATGCGCGAAAATGATGTTATTGAAAATGATCAGGAAAAACACAGGATTCAGCAAAAACTAAAATCTGAAAAGTTTAGTAAATTAGTATTGAAAACGGATAACCCTACACAGTATGTTTGTTTGTAAAAAATCGTTATGTTTTTGGTTATTGAAGTCTTACTTGTCAGAGAACGTAAAAACGCCGGTTCTAGAGTCAACCGGTCGAAACTGGTTGAGACCGGTTGAGCTAGAACCGGCGTTTTTACGTTCTCTGAGTACTTGAACACTATGGTACAAATGCATCAGCTGGGGATGAGAACATTACGTGTGCGACCGTTTTATGATTACCCCGCCACATGGGACGCCACACTGCGACTTTGGGAGTTTTTGGAGACTGATAATGTTATGCTAGGAGCTTGTCACAACTGAAGACAATCCCCGCACAACTATGCAGAGCATAACAAGATTTTGATCTCGCCTTGGTGTTCTAGCCTATGTCAATTGGCCTGTCACAGCCTTAAGCCAAGGCGGGACCCTCAACGTAATTCCTTTCATTTCAGTCAGTAATTCATCAAACCCATCAATCGTAATTCCTGTTCAGTGTAGTCTCCGAACGTAGCTGATGTGGTGTAGCGTACATGGATAGTCAGCATGCAGAGATACCTTGATAAAATTAAAACTGAAAGTTTCGACAATTATATGTTCTTCAAACATCACAAGCGGAGAGATATGCAAAAAGCATTAAACAATATTTAAACTAGGAACGTAATAAACACAAACATTATAATGTTACTGTGATATGAGGGAAGAAAAAAAGGAAGGGGAAGGGGGTGAAGAGAAAGGAGACGAGGGTACAAGCCGATTGAAAAAGAAAATATAAATGTATACTCAATATAGGAGGGTTTTCCCATGTGATGCAGCATTGGAAAAAAACAGCATTTGGAATTAGCCAAGAGAGTGCATTGAAGGTATTAAGAAATAAAGGAATGGGGTGGGATGCGTAAAAGTAGTCAGGTTAGCATGTATCTTTGGTGTGATTAGAAAAAAAAAAATCTGCAAGTATGTTTCCAAACTGTCACATGATTTGTTCTTATGCATGTCTCTGTATGACAGAAATCGCTTATGCTGAAATAAAAGAAATGTCGATTAAAAAAAAAAAAACAAACAAACGATAAAAATAAATGAGAGAGAGAGAGAGAGAGAGAGAGAGAGAGAGAGAGAGAGAGCGATAGAGAGAGAGAGAGAGAGGGGATAATGGTACAGGGATAAATGCAGCCATGGACTGATATTTGGGTAAGACCAGAATGAAAGTTAGGGAAGTTGTAGGCATCACCAGAAATTTTCAATATTTTATAAAAATGAACAACGTTGTAGGCATTTCTTAATTCGTGACATTAACTGCACACTGTTCATGTAGAGCAGAAACGTTATGCCAATTTTTTTTTTTTTTTTTTTTTTGCTGTCTCAACCTCTGCGCCACCTCAGAGGCAGTGCACCCACGCCGCTCATTCCGACACCCCGACGTTATGCTAATCTTAGTAATAGAGGGATCTGGGATGAGCGGTAACTTAATAAATGCCCTACTTGCTCTGCCATTTATTTTTTCGATTACTCAACCCTAAACGGGATGTGCACAAAATTGTACAAGTTCTTGTGTCATGGCGTTTCATCTTATTAAGACTGATTTTAAAAAGAAAATGAAATCCATGCATTATTTCTCACGAAAATCTTGAAAATCAGAAAAAAATCTTACCTCTCAATTTAGAAAGAGAGGGTGCTACTTACCGCCACATCTCTGTCTAAATTTTGCTTCATTTTCCGCCCTCAGTCCTTCGTTCAGAAACTTACCTCTCCATGTTAAAGACAGCTGAAAAAATACTGGATCCGCCTTTGATCCGGACTGCAACTAATGAATGGTTATGTCCGTGAGCCACGCTCTGTCTTTCCGATAGAACTGATTATAACTAGTTTTGCAGTGTCTGCATAAAACAAAACAAAAACAAACAAACCAATAATAAATGGATGGGGTGAAACACAACAACAACAACAACAATAACATCATCATCATCATCGTCGTCGTCATCATCAACAACAACAACAACAAACACCTCATACCATCTTTGGCGAATGATTATGAGAAAACATTAATTACCAAGTTGTTCCAGAGTTACTTTGTGGACCAACAACCAGACTGTTACTTCAACAGTTCCTGTTCCGAGGTGCTTCTTCGACACTCAGGGTAATATGTGACGGACGGGAATGGAGTGTGCAAGTAGGAGTGGAAAATTCGGTAGAAGAATGGAGGAGGAGAAGAGGAAGGTGGCGGGAAAGGGAAAGGGAGGGGGTACGCAGGTGTTCTGTTTGTCTATGTAGACATTGATGTATTGCCAACTGTCAGGTGTTTTTGAAAGTGGCTGAAGCAATGGATTAGCAAAACCCATGATTATTAGGAAAAAAGACTATTGGTTTGATGCTTAATGTGGTTCAGGCCTTGGGGGTTCAACGACGATGACAACGACGGCAACATCAGCAAAACGAAACAAAACCAACAACAACCTAGAACAATGTCACAAAAA
>CM031599.1:22422224-22434438 GCA_018398815.1 Conus ventricosus | reverse complement strand
GATCCAATGTAAGCCAAGGAATGTAGAAGACGTGGAAGAATTAAGTCGCCTCAAATGTATACCCAGCAAAAGCCGAAGGGGTAGAGACAGTGTCTTGTTCGAAGAAGGGTAGTTTAGAAAATTGTCACGAACCCAGTTTCTCACCTGAGTGCATGAGCCCCCCCAGCCCCCCCCCCCCCCCCCCCCCCCGCTCCCCTCTATCCAGAATGATGACTCATTGACTGGTCCTTTCATTTAGTGTTCAATGACAGTCGTCAAGAAGCGGATGCAAAGCCTCTTTGACTTACCTGCAGCAATAGTCAATAGCTTAATCGATCTCATTTGGTACAAATAACAGCTAAGAAGGTGTTAATCAGACTTGGGTCTCATTGAAAGGTCTTTCTTTACTTTCCCCTTTCTTTTCTATGTGTTGTTTGGTTATTTCCCTGAAAAGATCGTGTTGGGAAGGGAACGAAAATTTAATGATTCTCTTCTCTCTCCTCTCTCTCTCACGTCCGTCTCTCATCTCTGTCTCTCACTCTCCTCTCTTCTCTCCTCTCAGCTCCCCTCTCTCTCTATCTCTATCTGTTGGTCTCTTTCTCTCCCACTGTCTCCTCTGTGTGTGTGTGTTGGTGTGTGTGTGTGTGGTGTGTGTGGTGTGTGTGTGTGTGTTGGTGTGTGTGTGTGCGTGCGGCGTGCGTGCGAGTGTTGTGTGTGTGTGTGAGTGTGTGTGTGTGTGTGTGTTGTGGTGTGTGTGTGTTTGTGTGTGTGTGCGTGTGGTTTAGCGCGCGCGCAATTGTAAGTGCGAGCGAAATTGTAATGTGGCGAGCTGTGCGAGTCGGGGAGAGTGCTACATCCGGTGTGAGTTTGTAATGTATCTTTCGGTAAATCAATTTACGAATAGTACAGTTGGTGTGAGCAATTTTGTAAATGATCGTGATCATAATAAATGTTACAGCGTCAGTCTGTGGTTATTTCATTATTGGTTTTCTTGCACACATTGGCAAATAGACGGTGGCCTTTGCAATTAAAAATTTTCCGAGTTCCCGAGTTCTCTCCTCTCTCTCATTCTTTCCTCCCTCCTCTCTCTCTCTCTCTTCCTCTCTTCTCTCTCCTCGAGTGCCTTCATTACTGTTCAGGAAGATATACATGTGCGCACGGGCGCTAGCCTCAGTATAGTGGTGTGGTTGTGTGTGTCGATCATGTTCAGCTACTAGAACTCTTGTTTTGAAAAATCTCGTGCATTTTAAACAGGCTTAAGTGTGTGATTTATAATTCAGTTGTTTACGTTTTAAGTCGTTTGCATTCTTAACAGTTCGGGTCCATTGGTTGCAACTGAAGAACTTTTAATAAAGCGAAATAAATTTTGTCAATTACTCCCAGTGTGCTTGTAGCTTTTTTTAACCATTCTCACAGCTCTCTCTCTCTCTCATCTCTCTCGTCACTCTCCTCTCCATCTCCTCGTCTCTCTCTGCTCTCCTCTCTCTACTTGTGTCTCTCTCTGTCTCTGTCCGTGTCTCTGTCTGTGTCCTTTCTTCTGTCTGTCAGTGTTCTATTTGTCTGTCTTGTCTGTCTGTCTGTCTGTGTCTGATCTGAGCCTTCCTGTCCTGTCATCGTTACCATGGTCACACGGTCACGAGCTACGGCATTTCGGTTCGCGCACTCTGTCATTCAGCCGTCAGTCTGAGTTGGTGACAGTTTTAGGGGTTTGAGTAACAGCGCGACCCGAGGTAGTTTAATAGAAGGATATTTTTAAACTGGTATGGATAAACTAGTTTGTGGTTGGGCCTACTCAACGAAACGCCTTTAGTCTATTTTTTAGACCAGGAAAGCGATTCAGCCGGGTTTCCTGTCACTGGCCAATGTGTGTGTGTGTGTGGGTTTCGTTGTCAAGGGGGGTCACTCAAGTTTTCCCTTCAACAGTGGCAGGATTAGAGTACGCCTGCGCACGAATCGCGTCCATCGTTAGTTCTTTCGGTTGCTGGCAATACTTGCAGAGGTGCGGGGTCTGAGGCCAGATAGCTTTTCTTACGGGTGATTTGTTCATCGAGAAGTTTAGGCAAGTGTCTTGTGGCGTATTGCCTACTAGTCCTAAGAAATCCGTGTATCCACGTTCTACTACTGTGTTAGGCGGAAGAGGATCCTGCAAACCGGTATTTGTATACGTTTTAAGGTCATGAATATGTGAGTCAGTATAGTGTGAAGTAAACCTCACGGGCCTCAGCAGCGTGAGCGCCACAGATCTGTTGCGGTGTGTCTCGTCTGGTGCGCTGCGAAGTGGCTTTGTCGGCGCGTGGCGTTTACGTCTGACTGGTTGCTGTTTTGAGTGGTAGGTGTGGTTTGCGTTTTCTCTGTTCGACTTGAAGTTTTATGTGTATATATGGTTCGATGCATGGGTGGAAATGGTTCGTATGTTGTGGTGTGGTAGGTGTTATCTGAGGGGGATATAGGTGTTTCCACTGGGATGTGAGTTGTTTATGGAGAGTTCACATCAGTTCATGACAGGCGCTCGAATTGATTATGCCAGGAAGGTAATAGGCAATAGGGTTTTGAACTATGAAATATAATTAAGTGTTGTTACGAAGTGATGTCTGCCATTAATGTTGACATCGAGTGTCAGGACGTATAGTTGTTTGACACTGTGAGTTGTGCAGAGAAGTGATGTATAGGGCTGTCGACATGGTAAATGCAGTAAGCGGAATGTTGGGGCTTCTTCGTGATGAATTGCATGTGGTAGTTTTTACCGCAGGGTGGTGGTTAAGGCTCGCAGGTTCATGAGTGGAAATTTTGACAATGCTTGGTAAAACCTTATGCTTTGGAACTCTGTCGATTCTGGTCACACTCGCGTACGAGAGGATTGGAGATTGATTATGAAAATGAGGAAGTAGTTTTTGGTGGTATTGCTATTAAATGCAACGGGTACTGAGAGTGGTTGAGTAATTTTGTTGTGTTTATGGTATGGGAGGTACCTGTGTTCCACTTCTTAGGTGGGGCTATTGTTCATGGTGGGTGATGATTGGAATGTGCGAGCCCAAGTGTGAATGATGTATCTGGACTAAGTGCCTCTATGCTATAGCGGACTGGATTCGTATGGGGTGGATACGTGCACTGAATCTGACTATTGACTAAGTTTTAGTCAAGCGGGAGTAAATACGGGGATTTAGATAAGATCGTGCTCTTTCCTCTGATTGAACCTGCCAAGACCCCCCTGGTGAAGCGACGGGATCTGGTGTCCGACTGCTGCTGCAACGAAATCGTCCTTGCGGAGGCTCCTGGTTGGCACCATCGAGTGACCTGCTGTCAACCTGTCCCGTCCCGAGGTCACACTTGTCCTCCCTGGGTCAGGCATATTACCCGACAATTCCGACAGGGTGACTCGTCCTGCGTCTCATCGACCCTGACTTTCCCGTTCCCATTCCGATGCCCCTTGATGACCCTGTTGGGCTGTAAACCGGTTCGTTCCTTGTTCCACTCCAGTTCCGGAAATGTCCAGTTGACCCATCAACTTCCCCCTCCCTTGTCCTTGTCCCTGTCCCTGTCCTCCTAGCCCAGCCTCCTGCAGCTTGTGCGTATGCTGGCCGCTGCGGCAGCTGGGTGAACTACTTCGCCTGCACGCTGTGGCGACCGACAGACTGGGACTGAGACACGGTGGCACGACCCTTGGGGGACTATCGCCATGAGAACTGCAAGAGGTACAAGTGGTGCGGTGAGGGCGTCCGGACGCCTGCTTGTGTGGCACAGTGTACTAGAGTGCCAGTGACTTGTGTGGCCAGGGACCTTGTGTGGCCAGAGACTTGTGTGGCATTGGACTTGTGAGGCCAGTGGACTTGTGTGGTCCAGTGGTCAGGTCCGCAAGGGACATCGCAGGTCCGACTGTGAGGGTCCAGGTCTGGAGGATGTGAATTGGACATACGTGCGCTTGCAAAAGAGCTTCGGCTCACTGACCGTTATGAGGAACAGCACGAATCGATACGCTCGAGGTGATAGTGTTGGGGGACGTGGACGGTGGTGATCGTGTGAAAACCTGGTACTGTGAAAAAATATTTCTCATGAAATAATTAATAGTTTAGGTCCAGCGTGGTTGTTGGCCTGGGGTAGATTCCATGCTGCTGGGGTCAATGAAGTTCTTGCAAGGGTTGACGTTGACACTGTATGATATTCATTGTATTGATGATGTGTTCATGTTGCCCTATGACCCATGAGGTTTTTTCCCGTGCGGAGGCCATTGAGTTCCTGTCAGGGAGTTTGAGTTGTGGCACTGTGCTGTATGCATTGTGGCTGATGATATTTCAAGTGCCTGTAATATGTTTCTCCAAGAAATAATTTTAGTATCTTGGGCCAGAGTGGTCCGTTGACACGCGTGGTATTCATTGTATTGGTGATACGTGTCAAGATGCCCTATGACCCATGTGGTGTCACCAGGTGCTGGAGGCAATGAAGTTTTGGGTTTCCTTTCAGGGGTTGAACGTAGGCACCGTGCTATATTCAATTGTATTGAAGAAACCGTGCCATGTGGCCCCATAGCCTTGTAAAAAAAAAAAGTGTTGTCTGGTGTTCATTGAAGTTCCATTCCGGGGGATGAATTTGGCACTGTGTATTATACATTGGATAGATATATGTGTCCATGTGCCCCATGACCTAGGTAGTGTTTGCTGAGGTACTGCCCGCTGCAGGGGATGGAGCTGGTGTCAGGTGTGGAATGCAGTGTGATTTGAGTGTAAATGAGCGAGTGGTTGGTGGAGCATGCGTATGTTTGGTGTGAAAGAGGATTGATTCGAGGTGGAAGGTGTCGTTTGTTAAGGTCGGGGAAAATGTTCATGTCATAGTAACGGTCAATAAATGTTTGGTGAGTGTTAAATCTGTGTTCACAGTCCCTTAGATCGTGTTTGGAAGCGACTAGTTAGGCTGTAAATACTTCTGTCCATTCGATAGTCATTAGTTCAGTCTAATGCGAACCCCTGACATATGGAGGAGATGCGGGGTACACAAACGGGTAGTAGAGTTAGTAGTAGACTAGAATAGCGGGTAATATTGGGATAGGTTAGGTCGGGTGGTAACTGTGGGAATGTAGGATTCGCTTCAAACAGTATGTTGTCAGGATAAGACTGTGGGTGGTTGGTGGTGCGTGCCCAGTTGGGATGGCGTCTCATAAACATGAGGTCGTGCATCAAGAGGCGTGAAAGACCTGTGCGTCGGGCTGTTTGATCGAAGCGATGTAATTGTGTGGTTGGTTGAGGTGGTACCTTTAATTGTAAATTTGACCGTGAAGCGTATGTGGTATTGGTCTGTGTGGTGGGGTGCAATGTTGGCTGCTTGTTGTGTTTGAATGGGTTCATGTAAGGATCGTATGAGAAATTATTGTCCTTAGGGGTGGATGCAATTTCCAGGTGTCCGTGGGCTAGGGCGGAGGTTTGCTCAAGGACAATTTTGGTGTTCATTGAATGTGATTTATGCAAGTAGTTATTGATGTTTAGGTGATGTGTTTTTTTGTAGCATTGGGATTTTGAAGCACTTTGATGTGGGACAGGGTGATAGGGTTTGCAAAATCAAGTAGTGAGAGTTCTGAGCGCATGACCAGTCAGGATCAGTTGTGAGTATTTAGGCACCCGGGCGGGGCGTGCTGGCGATAGAGTGCGTAGTGTATATGGCAGTGTAGTTTTCATTCGCCGTTCGTGTAATCCGAACTCGATCTAACGATGTAGGCGGATAGCTAGACAGCTGGTGTGTCGAACGGTTGAGGAGTCTAAAGACCGATAGAGCATAGGAAAAAGGCAATGGCCGCTAAAGGGGAGTAAAGCGGAGGAGCAGGTGAACGATAGGCTTAAGGCTGAAGGAAGACTAGGTATGGCTTCAAGGGTCAGGACCTGGTGGCGTATATGCTCCAGGGGGTCAAGGAGTTCACATGGAGAACAGGAACGAAAGACTATGGTAGGAAAAGGAAGAGCAGGAGCGGAAGAAGGAAAGGGAGCGAAAGTAGGATCCGGAGGATAAGATGCTTTGGAATAACAGTTGGTGAAGGATAAATACAAGCAGAGAAAGACCGCAGGAGAGGAAGAAGCTGCGGAAGCGGACCGCCAAGCCAAAAGAGGGGCGCAGGAAGAGATGAAGGCGTGCAAAGATTGGCGAGAGAGAATGATGAACTGAGATGCTGCAGGAGAGCAGAGGTTTTGAGTTTGACAGAGCGGAAGGCAGAGAAGAAAAGAGAGAGAGCAGAAGGCACAGAGAGCTAGCGGGAAGCACATAAAGATTGACCCGCTCAAGGATGACGAACGACGTTGAAGCTTACAATCCGTCACTTTGAGAGGGTGGCCGAGCTGTGTAATAGGAAGAGGGACTATGAAACCTGGGCCTGCCAGTTGGTCGCGTTACTGCAGGGAAAGGCTCGGGAAGGCAGATGTTGGCGGATCCGTTGCCGAGTTGGGGAATTATCCTAAGGTCAAGCTGACACCTGCGCAGTTTTTTCCGGTTAGACGCAGATGCATGATAGGCGGAAGTTCCGGAAATGTGAGAAAGGAGAACATCGAAACTTTTTCTGTCAGTTTGTTTGGCCAGAATGCGTTCGATTTTCACTCTGTGTGTGCATAGCGGCCGGGAAGTATGAAGGGGAAGTGGAAGATGTAGTCGACAAGCTGTTGCAGGAACAGTTGTATCAGGGCTTGTCACCAGACCCTCCATGTGAGAAAAAAGAATGAAACCTAAGACTGCCGGATGAGGTTTGGGCTGGCTGAGGCCACCACTGTAGCGGAGGCAATGCGTTCTGGGAATGGAGAGCCCGCAACGAAGAAGGGTCTTTCCTTGGAGATGAGCTATGAGAAGAAGGAGAAAGGGACAAGAGCCGATGGACAAGGAGTCGGGACCGCACGTCGCAGAACCAGAAAGGCGGGCCTTATCCAGGATGCCAGTTTGCAAGATCGGAAATTAGACAATTGTTGTGAGCCAGGCACACAATGCAAAGAACTGCAATGGGAACAGGCAGTTTGGTGCTCGGGTCCAGGTGAATCTCAGAGGCGACGAGGGGTCTCCCAGACTCCCAAACTCCGTCTTTGTGCCGTGACTTGCGCACGAAAGATTTATCACTCCCAGTTGTAGGGTCTGAGTGAATGGCACAGAGGTGGAGGGGCTATAGACACGGGTGCATATTACACCATTGAGGCCGATATCCTAGTCTCGCCTGACGCCTACACCTAGAGAAGCGAGCCGGTAGATTTTGCCGTAGTCCATGGTGTCGTCATAGACTTGCCAGTGGCAAAGGTAGAATTAGAATCTCACCTTCCTCGTGGGTCAGGTGAAGGTACATGTGATGAAAACACCGTAGAGGATGTGCTCATCGGAAACGAGGCCAGGGCCGATCTATCAGGAGAGTCTACCAAGGTGCCTGGTCTATGCCAATCCGACGACCTGGGTGGCTGCAGTACAAAAACTAGGCCCCAGGCAAAGCGCGCTGCCGAACCGCCGTCCAGCTACCGATAAGAGAACAGGTTCTCGATGTGACGCCAGCCGAGGATGCGTGAGTTAAGCAAGAAGGGGGATCCACACGCATGCTGCGGCACGATCGAGTCTGCTGATACGGTGAACGTTTTCTTGTAGGTAGGGTTGTGGAGTCCTTACCTCGTCCAGGGGAGGGGGTTCTCATGAGGAGATTTTCCAGACCCAGATGAAACTTAGTCGCAATTTAGTGTCCCTCAGGATCTGCGCAGGTGGTGCTTGAGCTAGCTCATGATTTCCTCTATCGGGTCCATCTGGTACCCAAAAAGACCAAGCAAAGAGCTCTCCAGCAATTCTAATGGCCGCCCGGAATGAGCCAAGATTATTGCCCGTTATTGTAGGTCATGTGTGCGATGCCAAAGACGGGACCGGACAAGGGAGGGTGATGCCAAGCCCGCTGGTCATGACGGAAGTGGCCAGAGGACCGTTTCGAGAAGGAGGGAGTTTGACCTCGAGGGACCCATAATGCCGATTTCAAGTCAGGGAAACCGGTTTGTGCTGAATGGTTGACTAACGCGACCAGATACCCTGAGGCCGTAGCCCTCCGAAATATTGACACTGTCACTGTGGCTGAGGCACTGTTTACAAAGTGGTACGCGCACAGGTATTCCCCCGAGAGGTTGCAGTCAGACAGGGGCACACAGTTCACGGCAGCGCCAAGATGGGGAGGTGCATCGACTTCTCGCAGTCAAGGGACGCAACACTACGCCTAATACCACGCTCAAGCCAATGGCCTCGAGGAAATGTTAAAAACGCACCCTTCAAAGATGAACAAGCGTTTGGCCAGGATCAGCCCAGAGAGTGTATCGCTGGATCCCTGCGGCCGTTGTTTTCCTACCGGGAGGTACCCCAGCAAGCACAGGCTATCTCGGCCGTTTGAGGCTCTCCTGTAACGGAGGAAAGGTTTCGGGGGCCCCTGAGATTGCTGAAGGAGATCTGACGCGGCCAGATCAGCCAGAGGTGCGCAACCGCTGCCGAGTATGAGGTTTGTACTTGCGGAACCGTATTGCTGACTCTTTTGATATGGCGAAGGAAGCCCTGAGACATGCGAGCAAACCGCAGAAGAGACAGTATGATGCCAAGCTAGGCAGCGCGAGTTCATGCCAGAGACCGAGTCTTAGTGCTCATACCTACCAAGCAGAACAAGCTGGAACTCAAGTTAAGTACGTACTCCGTGCTCGAAAGACGTGGGGAAGTAAACTAACAAGGTACAGCTGGAGACGCGAGACAAAGATATTTCACGCCAACCTCCTGAAGAAGTTTTGTGGAGAGAGAGAGAGATGCTGACCAAGAGCGAGGGTTAACTGTGAGAGCAGTGGTTATCCAGGAAGTGGAGGATTAGGATGTCACGATGGTGACCAGTAAAGGAAAACATCCCTGTGACCCTTTGGAAGCGACCGATTGTGCTGCATGAGGTGAAGTTGGGAACTCGTGACCCAGCGTTTGCGGCGCGACCAGAGGTCACTGGCAGAGGGATTTAGCGGACGTTTCTCACTACCTACCGGAAGCGTACCTTTGGAGGTGTGCCACATCAAGCTCACGGAGGTCGAACCCATTAGGTCTCGAGCTTACCCCGTTCCTTACGCCAGAGGGAACACGATCAAGTCGGAAATTGAGGCCATGGTTGAAGGATGGTGTGATCGAAACCATCCACGTCACCCTATACAGCCTCACCAATTGTTCTGTCAAAAAGAAGGATCGGTAAAATAGTTCTGCTTGGATTACGCAAGCATCAATAAGGTGGTTGAGTCGACTTCGGAACCTATGCCGGACATCGAGTTTTCTGTTTGCTAAGTTAGGTGAGAAGCAAGTACTCAGCAAGATAGATTTAGCCAAGGGGTAAATGCATATACCTTGGCTGTAGTGAGGACCGCCCCAAGACAGCGTTTTGTTACAAACCGCAGGGTTGCTACCATGGGAAGGGGGGGGGGGGGGGTCATGCCGTTCCGGGTTGTGCACGTCCGGGGCAGTTTTTTCAAGATGATGAGGAATCTGTTTTTAACCGTTGGGATCGACCAGGTTGACAACTTTTAATTGGACGACATCCTCGTAGCGAACGAACCCAGAGAGCATCTGGAGGTGCTGCGACATCTGTTCAGAGACTCAGAGAGTGCTCGATTGCGGCAAAACCATCCAAGTGCGAGTCGGGTGCCAGGAGTCGAGTACCTGGGTCACAATGTGAGGGGCAAGGCTGTATTTCTCCCGTGGTAGGACAAGATGGCCAGGAATCCGGGATGCACCAAAGGCATGGACGAAGAAGGGGGAAGCGAAGATTCCAGGGGTTTGGAGGGCTACTATCGTCCGCTTTTTGCCTCGTTTTTGCTGAGATTGCTCCTGCCATTGACCAACCTGACAAGGGTGGCGAGCCCAGAAGGTGGTTGGACGCCTGATGCGAGGAGCATTCAACTATGCCTCAAAGCAATAGTTTTGTACCCCTCCAGTATGCAGTTACCTATTTCCAGAGGTGCTTCATCCGACAGACTGACGCATGGAACACAGGAAATGGGCTATTCTCCTGCAGGACAGCATGGAGGAGTGCATCCTGTAGCATTGTCGAGCAAGAAGCTGCTTTCCAGCTGAACGGAATTACCCTGTCATCGGAGAAAGAGTGTCGTGCACCTGTCCTGGGGTGTTGACAAGTTCCGTCACTACCTGTATGTACGCCGTTTTCGTGGTTCAGGTAGACCACTCGCCGTGCAGTACCTATAGCGGGTCAGATTCAGCGAGTGGAAGAGTCACTAGGTGTGCGCTCCCGCTCCAGCCATACCAGTTTCGGGTGGAAGCTATTCCGGTAGCAGGAATGAGGCAGCTTGATATTCCTGAGTAGGGCTGTGAACGTTATGTTTGACAACTCCACCGGCCTGCGTTTCTAATGTGTGTCAGATTAAACGTAGAGGAGTTGAATCTTGGGGGGAGGGTGTGTCAGATCGAGCCATCCTGTCCGTCATCGTTACCATGGCACACGGTCACGATCTAACGTGCATTCGGTTTCGCACTCTGTCATCACCGGCAGACTGAGTTGGTGGACATTTTGGGGTTTTGTTACAGCGCGAACCGAGTTAGTTTAAAAGAAGGTTATATTTAAAAACTGGTAGGGAAAAACTAGTATGTGGTTGGCCTACTCAACGCTATAGTTCCATATTTTTAAGACCAGGAGAAGCGAGTCAGAGCCGTTTCCCTGACAACTGGCCTTGTGTGGTTGGTGGTTGGGGTTCGTATTGTCAAGGGGGGGTCACTCAAGTTTTCTATCAACATTAGGCAGGATTAGAGTACGCCTGCGCACGAATCGGCGTCATCGTGAGTTCTTTTCGGTTGGCTGGCAAGACTGCAGGAGTGCGGTCTGAGGCCAGATTGCTTTTTTCTTACGGGGATTTGTTCATCGAGACAAGATTACGGCAAGTGTCTTGTGGCCGTATTGGCCTAGCTAGTCTAAGAAATCCTGTATCCACGTACTAACTGTGTAAGTCGGAAGAGGTGCCAGCGAAACCGGTAGTTGTACTGTTTTAGTGTCAGAATAAGTGAGTCGAGTAAAGTTGTGAAGTAACCCTCACGGGGCCTCAGCTTCGTGAGCGGCTGACAGATCCAGTTGCGGTGTTTCTCGCTGGTGCGCTGCGAAGTGGCTGTTGTCGGCGCGAGGCGTTACTTCTGACTGGTTGCTGTTTGAGTGGTAAGGTGTGGTTTGCTTTTTCTGTTCGTCTGGTAAGTTTTTGGGATATATGGTTCGTGGCATTTGGTGTGAATGGTTATTTATTTATCGTATGTGTGGTGTGAGGTGTCTATCTGAGGGGGAGATAGGTGTTCACTAGGGATGAGGAGTTTTATGGAGAGTTCCATTCAGTTTCAGACAGGCGCTCGAATGTAAATATGCAGGAAGGTAAAGGGCAATAGGGTTTTGAACTATGAAAATTATTAAGTGTGGTTACGAATGTGATGACTGCATTTTGTTGACATCTCGTGTCGGACGTAATAGTTTTTGACACTGTTAGTGGCAGAGAGTTGATGTAAGGGCTGACGACTTGGTAAATGCAGTAAGCGGAATGTTGGGGCTCTTCGTGAGTGAATTGCAATGTGGTAGTTACCCGCAGGGTGTGGTAGGCGCGCAGGTTCATGAGGGAAATTTTGGACAATGCTTGGTAAAACAAACCTTATTGCTTTGGACACTTCGATTCTGGGTCACGTGCCGCTCGAGAGGATTGAGAGATTAATTATGAGAAAATGAGGAGGAGGTTTTGTGTTAGTGCTATTAATTGCTACGGGTTTGGATGAGTATTTTGGTTGTGTGATGGTATGGAGGTAACTGTGTAACCACATCTTAGTGGGGCTCATAGTTTCATGGTGGGTGATGATATGGGTATGTGCGAGCCCATGTGTGAATGATGTTGTTGCTGGACTAAGCCTCTTAAGCTAATGAGCGGTCTGGATTCGTATGGGTTGGGATACGTGCACTGATCTGACTATTGACTAAGTGTTTATCAGGCGGGAGTAAATACGGGATTAAGACTAAGGACTGTCTCTTTCTTTCTCTGATTGTACCTGCCAAGAACCCCCCTGGTGTACGACGGGATCCTGTGTCCGACTGCTGCCACGTCATGCGGAGGCTCTCTGTTGGCTCCATCGAGTGACCCCCCACTGCTGTCACCTGTCGACCCGAGGTCACGGTGGGTCCCTCTCGGGTCATGCATATAACCCGGTCATCCTTCAGGGGTGACTCGTCCTGCGTCTCTTCGATCCCTGATTTCCCGTTCCCATT
>CM031599.1:22404724-22417224 GCA_018398815.1 Conus ventricosus | reverse complement strand
AAAATGCTGTTTTTAATACATAAAATGTGAAAATATTACTTGAGGGCGGGAGGGCCAAATTTAATTGTGAAACACCGCAGCATATTCTTGGGGGCCCCTAAATTTAGATTTTTGGACCCACTGGCACGCGTCGCCGCCCTGGCTATGTAATTTTGTGTAATTTGACACGGCTGATTTGCGTTGGCTGGTCGCCTACTAGTAAAGTGACAAATGCGTCGCCCCCAAAACTCTGCAATTTTGTAAGTCAAATTGAAGGGTTCGCACAAAGGAAAGCATGTAAGGAAAAAAATGTAACAATGGATTGTTGTTTTTATTTTACGTTTCATCAAGTCCCCATAGGTTCTTATTCAAGTCGCTATCAAGTCGTTCTAAGTTCTTAATCAAGTAACCCTAAGTTCTTAATACAAGTCACCCCAAGTTCTTAATCAAGTTCTTAACTCAAGTCACCCCAAGTTCTTAATCAAGTTCTTACTCAAGTCACCTCAAGTTCTTAATAAGTTCTTGATTCAAGTCACCTTAAGTTTTTACTCAAGTCACCTCAAGATTGTAATTAAGTCATCCTCTAATACAACCAAGTTCTTATTCAAAGTTAAATCTTATAATTATCAAAAAAAACAATACAATCTATGTTTTTGTCTTAAATAGTAGATGTCTAATATAGTACACACACGCCTCAAAAAACGCTAAATCGTCGAGGATGTCTTGCTCAACGTCCTTGGAAACAAGATGGGTTAGCATAGATTTTAATGAAGTTCCTTACATCGAAAGCAACCACATTGATACAATTCGGGTCTATGGAAATGTCTTTTATAGACTCCATGTCTTTATTTATTGACTCCAAACATTTTAAAACAATAATAAACAGCCATGATCTATTTTTATCAAAGAAACAAAATTTTTATTGCATTTGAAATGGATCAAAATGTTCTTTTGTTGTTGGCGGTTCTGGCATGCTTTTTTGTTTGGCTTCTGTATTTAGGGGTTCAGATTTTTTTGACTGCTTTCGTTTTTGCCAGCGTTGTTTATATATTTTATAACAGTAAAAAACCCCCCAGCAGCAATGGCGCTCAAAGGGGACAACTGTTTAAAGTTCAATTTCCATGAAGACTTTGGTGTTTAGGTCTTGAATCAACTTGTTCTGGCGTTTTTATAGCTGGCATTGAAACAACTTTTTGGTGTTGGCGCGTTATGTTTTCATTATGATTATATTTTGTAACATTAATTTTGTTCGTTTGTTCCACTTGCTAATTTTTTTCCCCTTCTGCAACACGCCCAGGATGAGGAGGCTTTTTACTGGTTCATTCTCCACCTTTTTCAATGTTTTCTGATTCAATGTTTCCTGATTCTGCTGATTTTCTGGCTGTTCATTTGAAGGGAAATAAAATCTATATGATTAAAAGTTATTAACCCCATGATTAATGGCGACAGTAATGTTCCAAATCTGTAATAAGATCGCATCCTAGAGACTCTAATGACTTTGTTAAAACTGGATCCGCTTTAAAATCATACATAAAATCTTGTTCAGAATCAATGGAACAAATTCGGCCTACTAGTTTTGTTACAAACAAAGAACCATTTTGCCCGACACTTTTTACCATTCCTCGACCCTAGTTGCGCTTCATACCTGTTGTGATACTTTACAATTCTTGTGGCGACATCTGTTGAATCTGTTCTATGCTGAATTCATTTCCGAGTACTGTTTTGTTTTTCCGCACGCCGCCAAAGAAACAACCTTTCCTTTTTGGCAAATTGCTTGGTCATCCAAAACTTGATCATTTGTAATCATAAGTTCAGGAAGGTTTAGCCCGCCCTGTACTGTAGTAGATCGTCGCTGTTCATGTTTTTTATTAATTATAATTATTTTTTTTCCTAAAAATGAGCACCAAAAAAACTGTTCCCAAACCTTGTATACCATTCTGCTGTTATTGGAGGCCTAAGTGTGGATACACAATGCTGGTAAAAGCCTGTTAAAAATAAAACCGGCAGATTTTGGCAAACTAGACTTTGAGGATTCAGCAAAGCAAATTGCTGTTATTACAGCATCATTTGCTACGAAAGATTTTCTAGTTAAGCAAGGAATAATTCCTGACAGTATAATAGTAAAAAAAATACATGTATAAAATGGCTTCACTCGTAATGATGAAAGTGGGGCTGGGGGTTAATGCGCTTGCTTTTAGCGGAAGTAATTACGCATTTAGTAAACTGCGGATGACGGTGAGAGAAAAAGACTAAAAAAAGCTATGGAGCAACTAGCCGCTGCACAAGACACCTATGAAAGCAGAGAATTGAGCATTAGATTTTATTAATAACAAACTGAAAAAAAAATGGACATGCACTTACACATTTAAAGACGTTGATCAAGCAATAAAAGATATTATCTTGTAACAGGCAAACCGTCAAGACATTGCCCCCACCAAAATTCAGCGACTTTTATTCATCCATCAGAAAAACAAAAGATGCAAGAAATCGTGTTTATTGTCTTTGGGATGACCGTGTGTATTTTGTTGCAACTAATATTGGGTGAATAAAAAAAAGAAACAAAATCTATTATTCGCCCCAAAGGATATTGGAAGGGAATAACACAATCAAAAGCTAAGCCAAGCAGCAGGGGTCATGAACAAACCCGCAAAAGAATGGTTTTTCTAAACAAGCGATTTGGCAAATTTATTTACCAGCGCCTAGACGAATACAGAGACCTCACTTTGTGAATACAATACCGAACGACACCCATCAAATGGACTCTATAAATTTACCCCATGATACGATTAGGCGAAAAAGATTTAAGTAGGGACTTACAGTCATTGACGTAGTTCAAGATACAAAGATGCGGAACCATTAACACAAAAGAGTGCTTCTGCTGTTGCTGTTGCCATACAACTAATATATCAACGAGGCCCGTTAACTTATCCTCGCATGATTCAAGTTGATGATGGAAAAGAATTTTTAAAGGGAGTGAATCAGTTATTGTTTAAACATAGAGTTACCATTAAAAGAGGCATTCGGGAGTTCACAGATCACAGGCTTTAGGTTGAAAACTTAACAAACAGTTATCTGAAAGGCTTTTTCTCCTACCCGTATCACAGAGAGCTGATTGACAATTCTTGCAACACAGAATGGGGTTTGAAGACTGCCCAGTTCTACGTGCAATGATTAAAGAAGAATTTAAATTAACGGTCTAAAACCAGTACAAGCAATCAAAAAACAAAAAATAAATGCTGTTGAAGGAGAGTCTTCATCCAGCAAACTAAATTTCCATTTGGTTTGAAAGTAAGGTACCTTTATTTTCCGGAGAAGCAGAAGGGGACACTCGCTTCAGGGCAACAGATCCAGTTTGGAGTGTTGACCCGTATAAATAAAAAGAATTTTAAAAAAAGAATCCGCCCGTGTATTATTTACGAGAAGCTGACACAACAAAACAACCGGGTCCTCAAAGATCTTTTGTGAAGGAAGAACTGCAGATAATTCCGCCAGACCACAGTCTGCTTTAATTAATTTACGTAAATATATTTGAGTTAAAATGGAAGCTCACAAAAAGAAGAAACCTTACGTATTGAAGCACAGAAAAGAATTCTTACATGGAACTAAACCGGAAGCAAGAATGATAAATGCAGAGACCTTGGAATTGATGCAGGGAAACATTGATTTGAATTCTGCTATAGGGGAACATTTGCGAGGGTTCATTGGCACATGGCACTGCATCCAGATCACCTACAACCCCAAATCCCAAATTTTGATTATCAAAAATGGGATAAAGAATATCTTGAAATAATAAAAAAAATTCGAGCCATCAAGCAAACATGAGAAAAAATTTGTCTGATTGGAGGATTTATATGATTGATTTTATAGATAAAGTTAGGAAAAATATGACCTGAATATAAACCCGAAGAAGATATATAATTATGCCGTTCTCCCAATCCGATTGCATATGAAAATTCTGGATTAAAAAACACACTTTTGTGTTTGTTCTATCTAATGACTTCTTTGTTACAACAGTTTGTTGATCTCATGTAGATTAGATCGTAGTTTTACGTTGTCATGATGAAAAGTATGTTTATTGAACAATTTCTTCTTTGTAATTGTCAGGGGATATGTTTGACTGCACAACACTGCGAGATATTCCCTTTGCTTTTTTGATAGTTTTCTCCTGGCTCGAAATACTGAATTTTTTACCTTAACCCAACAAACTCCTTGATCACCTTTCCAGATAATTCATCCTTCATCTTTCCTAAACCCCTTTTTGTTAATGGTTGAATGCAAAGGCGAATCTTTAGGATAATCAGATGGGGTCATACCATCCACATGCCCTTTAGCTATTCTAATTCTATGTCTTTATAGATATCTTCAGTAGGGATATCTAAACAAAACTGTCTGTATCTGTGTAAAGTACTCTGGGCTCAGGATAGAGGGCTTAAAGTAGTCCCTAAAGAAATTCTAACATCAAAAGCTTTGATAATTCTAAAAACAGTAAACCCAATAAAAAAAGGGCTTGTCCAATTTGACTTTTTTTTTTATCAATATACCAAAAAGCTGATCAGAAATCTTCTTTAGTCCCGATAATTAGGTTTAGAAGTCAGCTTAATTGGCAACGTTCTCTCTGTGACCAATCTAACATCTTTACGCTGTGCGATACACCATAGTCTTCCAAACCACTGTTTGTGTTCATCACTTGAAAAGTCCTTTTTCTGAAGCACTGTGATTTAAGTTCTAAGAATCAGTGTCTTCATGAAGAATGGTTTTTTCAATGAACTGTTTCTGATCAAAGCAAGTTAATACGATGAACAGCTGTCAACGTTCAAACCATGACCTTAAAATAAAATTGCAGAAGTCTGTAATGACAGACATAATTTTTTTTGTCTCGAAAGATTAGGCCCACAAGTTAGGCGGCTCTGTTTTGCCATCTTTAGACATTCCTGCTGCTAATGGATAGTCATCATGCATGTCCGTGAGTTCCTGAGTAAATTCAAAAGACCACTTCTAGAATGTGCATCCACGCTGTTGATCTGACTTCAAACTGCTCAACCCACATTACTGCTCTTTGAATATTATCTCGTATTTTCTTTGTACAAATTTAAGTGCGTATCAAGTGATTGCGCCATAGCCCATCCATACAGATTGTTTGCGTCTAATACATGAGATAGTTAAGAACCTTTTACTTGGAACATAATCGCCCAAGTATATGTTGTTTTGCTTATCAGTAATGGTGCGACGGCCAAACTAATTCCACCGCGCAATCCTTTTACAATCATCGAATCATTGGTAGTCAGACAATAAATCAATCTGTATTCCTGTGAAATTTTTAAGAAAGCAACCATCCATCATCCCGGGCGCAGAAATGTAATGCGCAGTGTATCCAAACAGTAGATGTTTCATGCAAGGACTTTCTGTAATTTTTTCAAAGACGTCCCGCCAACAAACCATACATCAGCCATCAAGTATGAATCATGATAGACTCGCCCTTGTTTTAACTCTCTAACTTCTGCCACGCATCTTGAGCATGATGGTAATGCTGAATCACTCATTCCCCTTCCTCTAAGAATAGAAAAGAACACGACTTTAGTGGAAGTGAGTCTATCGACAAACCTTTCCCAACTGTTCATGTACTCAAAAGGGTAACGCCCATTCTAACAAGAGTTGGGTCAAAATAATCTTCCGTTATTGGGCAGATTTTTTAAGGACATAGCTAGTGACTTCTACTGATTCCCCAATCATGAGCTGCATAGAGTCCATAAACAGACGATGTTATTTAAGTGAAACACATGTTAATTTTCTGATGACTGTGCAATGCATGACACCCTAAATCATCGTTACTGCTTGCATTATAATGTGAGAGTCGTAACCTCGCAAGTTGTGAAAGAATATAGGCAGCTTCCAATGACTTCAGATTCAAACTTTAGTTGAAGATTGCATTTACTGTGTGCTGCTCCTCTGAACTTTTCACTAATTGCATGTTCTCTACAGACGGGATTGGTTTCCTCACTGTTAGACATTAGTTCAAACCGCAAATCCAACAGATGTAGTGCACCTGATTTATACTGTGTTTGTCTTCCGGGCGTCATTATGATTTCAGATAAGTTTAGATTATTAGAACATCCATTATACGCACATTCTGCATGCTATCTAAAGAAATATCTGCAGCATCTGTTCCTCATACAATTCGGTGCTGATGGCTCCATCCAACCTACATGATAAAAGCAAATGAACAAATCTGATGATTACTCCAATTAAGACTGATTTTCGAGTTTTTTTGCGGTGCTGGGGCCCTTCTAAAGGAACAATGAGTGATTCAAAGTCTGCGTAAACAACATATGGAGAGTTATTTTTGCATACGACTACAGTTCATAAAACTAACATTAGATCCGGGTGGGGCGTAATTAGTTCTGTATTACAGTCAACTGGGCGATACAAAGGTTTCTATGTTCGCTCGCGCTTTAACGGATGGAATTCTTGATAAACCTTTCTACACGAATTCTGTTTGTTAGTGTTTTTTGCAGTATGCGCCAATATTCTACTCATTGTTTCTATCAATGTGTAATGCGGTAGCCCAGCTGGTGAAAACATCATAGTTAAGTCAACATGATTATTGTCTGTTCGCCAATTGTTGCGCTGTTCTTAGACACTTTAATGGGCTGTATAAAGATTTGTTTCCTCATCCATGTGTAGATATTAACATTATTGGTTTGTTTTGTGTCTTCAAACTGATTAACAATTTGATCTACGCTAAAACAGGAGGATAATCCATTGAAGTTAGATCATTGATGTAATCCAATAGTTAGTCACTACTCTCTCTGCCTGTTTTGCGACGTGAAGTCAACCTTTGCAAGAACACCCCACAGAAACCTTTGGTTGTCTGTATATCTGTATGTATAGAATAGCTCTTTACCGCTAACCAATGTGGGGCAGCGGAAAATGTAAGCCTTGCCAACAATCGGTGCATACTAAGCCTGTTTTAATCTGATCTCTAGGACTCGCCTCGACCAACCAGAGCCTCTCATTTTGCTCTTCAAGGCGCCACAACAAACTTGTAGCAGTTGGACCTGCCCCAACCAGGCGTTAAGTCATTATAAGAAAGAAATTCCCCTGCTGTTTAGTTGAGACCCGAACTTCTAGATTTTCTTCATTTATTGTACATAGTCGATTAAAACAGCTAACATTACTTAAAAACTGGCGGGTCTATTGTAAGTTTTACCTGGAACATGAGAAATTCCATGACCAACACTAGCCCGCCACGTTGCTGGAACAATGACTTCTACATCAATTCATCAGTGCTCTTGACAAACGCTCTTCCACGAGCATTGTCCTTCAAACAAATCATATCTGGGCCTTCATATATCTTAGCCATGCAGTCTTTCTTTTCTAAGCCCAACATATTTAATTAAATTAAAAAAATAACAAACAACTCCCCCCAAAGTCCGTCTTAATCCGAATCAATATCAACGGTCTTTTTGTGCATGACTCATACACTAAAGTATAAACACCCTTTGGCGTTGTTAATGTGAGCTGGTTAGAACAGAGTTTAATGTAACGTTTTACTTTCTTTAAACATTTCCTTTTTTATCTTCTCAATGTCTGTGGCCTGTTGAGAAAACTTGTCCTGCCTGTTCTTTGAAGATCAAACTTTTTGTCTTTTGGTAGTCATTAAAATCAGCCTGTAAACGACAAAATTCTTCATCCGTGATTTTGAGTCAGCATGCTTTATTTATTAACAGATTGAAGGAACTAAGTTTAGCTGTTAATAGTTGAACCAAAGCTGTGTGCTTTTGGAGTTTAGTTTTTAATTTTTTGCTAGCACACCTACAGCTAATGAACCCCAGGCCAAGAGCTAAAGACAAACCACCTAGAGGTAAACTGCGGTGCACCTATGCCGTTGCAAAGTATACCAACACTCTTTTCCTGCTGATGCAGCGCTTATAGTTCGATGCTCCATATTAACATAGGAAACAGTAAAAAATTAAAAGGCAGGCAAATACCTCGTTTGTTTTGCTGTATTTTGAAATCCTTGCGCATAGTATTTGCAGAGCATTTGTGTAATGTTTGTTAATCTAAGGTTTTTTATGTCGGGTTTATATTACTATCCCATCTTCTGGCGACTGGGTGTTGTAGACGCTATTGTAAAATTATCAACAGACATTGCTTTTTAAAAATAAAAAAAGCATTTATATTGTATATCTTTAATCAGTTATCTTAATATTCAGCTGCGCATCATATATTAAAAACAAATGTGATTAAGCGGTTTATCACTCTCTTTTTTCTTTATCAATTTGAATGTTTATACGTCTTAACCGGTTCTGCCACTTCCATGCAACTGATTATCCTCTGTGAACCTTAGTCAATCCATAAGCCGTATTTCCGTTGTTAAATAATCATCGAGTCTAACAAGTGAAGGTGCAGATCTTTAGACACAAGGTCTACTGTTGGATTTCTACACCTCCCACCCCAAACAATTTTCTTATTTTCTCAAAAATGTTGATAAGTTTAAGCCCGCTAGCGCAAGATTTGGTTAGGACTAACCTCATTCGAAATTGTACTTTCGTTATTTTAGGATTAATAAACTTTTCACTTCCTCTTTTTGAATGGTTCGTCATCTTCACACAGTCAATAAAATACCTTTAAGCGATCTTGCTGCAACACAAAAACAAAAATTCCATATAGCGTCGGCCTTGCTTCTGGGATATATTGTATATGAATCACTCTTTCGTCATATATTGCCTAATTTTTGACTGATATTGTGTCTCAAACAGCTTGCTTAAATTAGGGTTGCTAACAACGTCAACTCTAGCGAGATGTCAAAATCTGTACTTTGCTTCGGTGTCTGATGATCTGATAACACGTTTGTATTCATTAAAAGTTAAGTTCATATGACAATCTGTCTTTAATCTCCTTGAAAGTTAGGCTCAATGCTCTTTTAAACACCTTCAAAATCTAAGGGTATGGAAAAGCGATTACCATACGCAAACTTACAGCTGCATACTTATTGTTGTCTTAACCCACATAAGCGCCAATTCTGTGTTTTTAGTCCATCATCATTTTCAATTCCTTGAAACGCAAGATTCACCCATTCATTACGCGGTTAAGCCATAGATCAAATAGTTTAAAAAATAATGTCAGCATTGTTGTAAAGAAAAATATTCTTGCCCCATCAGTTTTATAGAAATTTTCCTAACGATTGCCCGCCCCAGATTCTGGCAACTGTCCTGTTTGGGTCTGTTTTCTGATTCGAGTTCTATTTTGAAGAGTAAGTTGCCACAGCCTGCCACAATCACTTCACCACTCCTAGGTCTGGAAATTGACAGTAAAGAATGTGATCGCATCAATGTAGAATGGATTATTTGAACAGTAATATTCCGTTTTCTTTTCCTCACGCCAAAGGTTCTTTCAGTCCTTCTAGCGCATGAAGCAGCCCATATGCTTGTGAACATATTTTTATAAAACAAAATAAAAAAGTTAATTATGTAAAAACCATGGCAGGCATTGCAGATTAAAGATCCTGATCCCTGGAGACGACATGAGTGAAATGACTCCTTTGATACAGCATCGCTCAGTCGCTCTCATTGCATCGTTAATTAACAGAAAGTAAGATAGATCATTGTAACCAAAGTTTAGGCCCATGAACCTCCTGAATTTATCGCCCCTGAGATTTTGTAAAGAGAATGATATGGCCATTTGTATTTTAAAGACAATCGAGGAAAACGTTTTCAAGCTTACAGATAAACGAGACTCATCAAAGTTGTAGCATGAATACAATTAGACAAAGACTTATGGTGGAAAATCGAAATCGCCTTGGCATACTAAACCAAATTAGATAATAGGCAGTTGCTAACTTCAAAACACACTAACAAGAACTCTCGCCAACAGATAACCAAATACAAAACATGGAACTCAAGATTAAAATTCAATCAGCAGATGAAATAATAAATGCAATAGAAGCAGAAACCAGTTTGTCAGAAGAAACATACCAAAAACTATACGCGAACCACTGATAACCTGAGACGAGAATCAGAGCCCTTGATCTTGCTTTGAGAACTGTTAGAAGCGAATAACAAACGGTAAATAGCAATACTAAGGAAACTAGAAGAGATATAATAAGAGAAAAAAGAAAACACGCTGAGGCCTGATGACGCCAACTTAGGAGCTGAAGATAAAAAAAATATAACGCAAAGACTAAATAATTTTGATAGAACGGAAACTAGAATGTTTCGTCTACTATCCGAGAACAATGCGAACCAGTGACCAGAATCAGATAAACAATCCGAAGAATTTTATATGAAGACACACACAAGCAGAACGAATAAAAACACGTTTAGAAGTCAAGTTTGTCACATTAGTCAAGCGTTGATAACAGCCTTAAGGATTTGCCAATAAAACACTGGTGTTGGCAATTACAGGTGGCGGTGGAGGTCAAGTTCATTACCACCAAGCCATCCCCTCCATCACCAACCTGATAATCAGGGTAAAAAAACAACTAGACCATCTTGCGGTTTATTAAAAAAATTAGCCAGTAAAGCTATAGACCGCTTACCAGGATATAATAGGGGTATTGTTAGCTGGCTTTGTCTACTGCAAGCAAAGTATTGGCTTTATGCCGAGCACTTTATGGGCATTAGTTCTCCCTTAATAGTCGGGCTTAATATTAAGTAAGATAAAGACCAAGTAATCCTAGGCCCAGTTAATTCCAAAAACAAGTGCCGCCTTTTCATATGCATGGTCATTTATTTTTTTGTGACTTCCGTGACTTCGAGTACTTCTTGTCTTCACGCCTTCGGCTTTGGCCTGGGGATGGATGACTTTATTCTTGGGGGGTCTCTTTTTTTTTTTATTGTTTGTAATTATTACTGCTCAGAATTTATGTCTGGGGGGTTTTTGTCCAACCCATCTGTTCATTTTCTGCAACAAGAATTTCATTGTTGTAGTTCATTATTGTTCCTATCTGGATCTAAGGTCAGAAGGCAAGCATGTATAAACCAGTGCCAACAGCAAAGTTCCAACTTTTGATCTTGCGAATTGTAAAAAAAACCTGTTTTGGTACCTTTTAATACATGAAGGCAATCAACTGTAGAATTAATGGCGTCCTCTAAATGGTGGGCCAAGGGGACTGTTTTTGCGCATTCAAAGCCAAGTAGAAAGGATCATTTAAGCTCGATCTTGCCTGTCTTGCGAACCTAGCAAACACCAAACTAAGTATGAATAGAGTCGTTTTATTCGTTTCTACTTCCCGACTCTAGTTAGGCCCTTTAGAAGTGTCTAAATTAATGGTTGTTCCATGCTGGTTTTAGCTCTTGCTCTATGGACCCTAGTGAACACCTGTGCCTGAATAGGAAAGAGGAATAAGGGAGGATCCTCAGTCATAGTATATACTTCTGTGCAATCGCCCCAAAAATAAGATGCCTAAGAGCATGATTGCGTTCCAACTTTTGTTTATATATTAAATTACTAAAGTCTGTCTATAACATTAATATTGAATCGTTACAGATCCTTTCATAAGCCTTCTGTCTATTCTGTTGCTGAATGGTTTAAACGGTTTTGTCATTA
The DNA here is from genome assembly GCA_018398815.1 of Conus ventricosus. Classification (NCBI taxonomy): domain Eukaryota; kingdom Metazoa; phylum Mollusca; class Gastropoda; order Neogastropoda; family Conidae; genus Conus; species Conus ventricosus. The sequence continues at coordinate 22,405,698 of CM031599.1, read as the reverse complement.
GGCAATGGTGCTTGCAGTTCAGTCAAATACGTCTGAAGGTGTAATAAAAATGAAATCTGTACACTGACCTCACCAAAGGATCAGGATGATTTAAAATGATCAGCATACGACACTCCACACCCAGTTGATGCACAAAACACAGCAAAGTTTAACTGTTCTGATAAAACTGCATCAGATGACTAAACCACACTTTTGCGATGTAGTCTTTTTTAATAGGGGGGTTAAGATATCTGTTTAATGGAGTACTAACCTTTACTTGAAAGGCGTCAGACTGAGTCACAAAAATGTCAAGAGTATCAGTTGTTATATTTTTTAAGATTGTAGTGCGGCCCGACATTTTTATTTTGTTTTAAAAAATGTTTGTAACAACAACAACTCAAGACCGTCCTTCGTTTTTAGAACATGCTATTGATAACAAATGCGGAGCCCGAAGGGTTGCACTCCATGAAATTTTTTACAAAGTCGTATGGTTTAATATAAGTGAATCCAAGAAGAATAATAAGATTAAAAAAGTTAACAAAACAGGGCCATAGTTAGCCAGTTAACAATACCTGATGGTTATTATGGGTTTTGCTCACTAAAAGAAGCAATGATCACTTCAGCATTACTCTCAAACTTAACAATGCAAATCTAAAAACAATGTTAACATTCAAGCCTGAAAAAGAAGAAGTAGGTTACTATTTTGATAAAGAGCTAGCTAAAATGTTAGGCTTTACAACTGACAATCGGGACTTTCATAGTTTTAGTGTTACACCAAACAAAACTACTTATGGGGGGGAAAGTCCGCTCGATCTTGCATTACATTCATTACTCTATGTTCATTTGGATGAGTTGAGCACTGATGAAAACTTATATGATGGAAGGCCCTCAACTGTTTTAAAGAGCTCTTCCATCAGGGAAAGCTGCATATTGCGATTATGAAATTATACAATTCCCTAATTTACAGTTTAAAAGATTAGTTTGTGGGAGGGTCG
>CM031599.1:22393029-22404624 GCA_018398815.1 Conus ventricosus | reverse complement strand
CGATGAGTTATAGGCGAAATTGTCAGTACACTAGTGGTGATTTAACCAAAGAGGTTGCGACAGCAAAAAGTTTCCTAAACTAGAACACCGCATCAGGGCAAATAATGTTGGCCAGTATGAATATAAAATAGTTCGAAAGCCTGACCTCAAATGGCACTTAGAACCATATTTAGAATGGGACATAAAATTTGAATTCATAAGCCCATTTACATATTTTAGCCGTCAAAAAAGTTTCAGAAAAGCATTCAACTCTGGCCCTTTACATGTAAGTCTTATGCCGGACGACAATAGTCGGAAAGAAATTGTAATAACGCCGTATGGGAAAAAACAGTACATCCTCCACAGAAAAGAAACAGTTGTAAAAAAAGCTTCTACAAAATTACAGTTCTTTCCAAGCAGAAAATTAGGAGACACGTTCACAATGATATTTGAAATTTCTGTCTTTAAAGATGTGGAGAGGGATGGGGTTGTGGGCGTTAGTGACGTCCTTATAAAAGGAATTAATATTAGCTGGCAAAACTTAGACGTTAAACGCCTTAACGTTGTTGTCGTCGTTCTTCACAATGGTGAGGATATTAAGATCATAACAACAAGCAACAAAATCAATGTTGACTTAAATAGAAACAATCTTACAGAACTGAATTGGATTAATCTTACACATTTAGGCCTCATAGGGTTTTATTATACTGAACAAGTTTTGACAGAGAGCATGATAAAAATAATAACTGGATTAGATTAAATTCTGTTATAAAACTATGGAGCAGTTAAACTTTATGACAAAAACCCCTCATTGTTCATTAATTTGTGGACAAACTGGTTGTGGAAAAACAATATTTATCCTCGACCTGTTACAAACAGTTTATCGTTATAATTTTGATCATATTGCGGTTTTCTGTCCAACACTTAAATGGAACAAAGCATATCATGATAGAAGGTTTATATGGGCAGATGATAACATATATTTAGTTGATCCTAGCAATAAACTGAGTGAGTGTTTAGAACAGTTTTTATAGACTGTTTGAAGGAACGCAGACACTATTTATTATAGATGACTGTTCGGCAGAAAGAGACATAGTTAAAAAGAGAAACACTTTATCAAAACTTGCTTTCAGTGGAAGACATGCTGGAATAAGTGTGTGGATTTTATGCCAAAAATATAACTCAGTTTTAAAAGACTTTAGAGAACAGTTAAAGACTGTAGTTTTATTTCACATGAAAGACCGAGATGCATTTGATGAATGTATGCGTGAAAATGATGTTGTTGAAAATGATCAGGAAAAACATAGATTAAGCAAAAACTGAAATCTGAAAAGTTAGTAAATTAGTTTTTGAAAACGGATAACCCTGCACAGTATGTCTGTTTGTAGATAATCGTTATTTTTTGGTTATTGAAGTCTTACTTGTCAGAGAACAGTAATATGCCAATCCTAGGGCACTTTCGCCCGAAAACTGGTTTGAGGGCGAAAGTGAGTTAGGATTGGCATATTACTGTTCTCTCCAATGACATACCAATCAATGTAAACGTCAAAAGCAACCACCCACCATCTATACTAAAAACAATACCCAACGGTATAAACAAGAGACTATCCAACCTATCATGCAATGAAAATGCATTCAATAATGCAGCAACAGAATACCAAGAAGCATTACAAAAAAAGTGGTTACAATTACAAACTACAATATAGCCCAGACAATAACACGAACAGAAATAAGAAAAGCAGAAAAAGGAAGATCATATGGTACAAGCCCCCATATGATGGACAAGTAAAAACAAATGTAGGAAAAGAATTCTTTAAAATCTTGGCAACATCATTTCCAAAAGAACACAAACTGTCCAAAATATTCAACAAAAACACCATTAAACTATCATACTCATGTATGCCCAACCTCAAAAACATAATTGACTCATCTAACAAAATGAAAAGCAACACAAAAGAGAAGGGTGCTGAAAGGACATCTTGCAACTGCACCAAAAAAGAACAGTGCCCCCTAAGCAACAAATGTCTTCACAGCAATATTGTATACCAAGCTACGGTAACATCAGAAAATGAAAAAGAAACATACATAGGGATTACTGAAAACACTTTCAAAACCAGATACGCAAACCATAAACAGTCATTCAAAAATGAAAAATACAAAAATCAAACAGAACTGAGTAAATACATTTGGAAACTCAAAGATAAAAAAATAGACTACAGCATATCATGGAAAATCATAAAAAGAGCAACACCATACAACAATATTTCCAAAAAATGCAACCTATGTTCCACAGAAAAATGGTTAATATTATGTAAACCATACTTAGCAACTCTGAACACAAAAGTAGAAATAGTGAATAATTGCAGGCACAAGTGGAAATCTTTGCTAGCACATTCCACCTGAACAGGCCCTAACAAAAAAAACAAAAACAAAAAACCACACACACACACACACACACACACACACACACACACACACACACACACACACACACACACACACAGGCACGTGGGGTGCAGCAAACGAAACCCGCACACACAGAGACAAGATCAGGTCCCGCACGCCATAAAAGACCGTTGGCGTGCCACAAAAAAGTCTTCCTGAGGAGAGAGACATATCTTGAAACAAGCTTGTAGATGAATTTTAGCACTTCATTTTAATAATATTTTTAACAAATGTTGCTCCCCAAGGGGTTGAGCTTTTTCAGATTTTTTAAGGACGTTTTTATACTGTTTATATATATATATATATATATATATATATATATATATATATATATATATATATATATATATATATAGTGTGTGTGTGTGTGTGTGTGTGTGTGTGTGTGTGGTGTGTTGTGTGTGTGTGTGTGTGTGTGTGTGTGCGTGCGTAAGTGCGTGTGTGTGTGTGTTCTCGCGCATCATACTCACACATGTACTTATAACGCACTCACACACATGCATGAGAGAGAGAGAGAGAGAGAAGAGAGAGAGAGAGAGAGAGAGAGAGAGAGAGAGAGAGAGAGAGAGAGAGAGATTCGGATTCGGATTCGGATGATTTATTCATATAGGCCTTAGCCCTTTATGAAGGGGTGAGTGAGCATAACATATGAACTGAGATAAATGCTCATGATTGTCAAACATTCCAAACATAAATCATTTTAGAACATCAAGAAGTAACTGTTTCTCTAAATCTAAATGCCTTATACAAAAACAATGAGAAATTTCGAACAACTTCTGGTGAGGTTGACGACATAAGTATAGTCAGTTTAAATAGAGAAGGCTGTCTGTAAAATTTTGGCTGAATACATTCGGTTCTAATGTTCTTTAGGGCTGGACAGCAAAGAACAAAATGGATTTCATTTTCTGGAGACTCTTTACAAAGTGGACACAACAAGACATTGTCATCAACAACGGTTTTGTATCTAAACTTGTGAACTGCCAATTCTGATATTCCAAACCTAAATTTGGTCATGATATATTTCAAGTGCCTGTCCATTTCTAAAGTTAGATAAGGTTTCAGATCATGAAAGCTGCAAACATTTCTATAGAAATCAAACCTCTCACTATGTTGCACATGGTCTGACCATTTTTGCCAAGTGCAGTCAATCAATCGTTGACGAAAACAATGTAAAAACTGCTTAACATTTCCAACACCTTGACTTAACCACACGAAACCAAAACCATATTCAAAAAGACAAGTACGAACTTTACTAACCCAGTTGTTTTTTCCTCTAGCATCAAGACCATATAACATGTTATAAGCTTTGCGTGGTAATCTGTGGTCCTCCATATGAAGTAAATTCAGCCAATAACGAATGCATTTTACTGCTGAGACTATGTATATGGGGAATCTATTCGTATCACCATAAATCAAGTCGTTAGGCGTGCGCCTGTCCACACCCAAGAACCTTTTAATGCGAACAGGTGCACAGACTCACAGTATACAGCAGCGCCATCTAACCCCATAATTCAGACCCATACTGTACAATTGGTTGAACCTGGCTATCAAACGACTTGAGAAATACATTAAAAGACGTATTATTGAGAACATATAATTTCTTCATAATACAGAGTAAAGCATTTTTGGCTCTGCTAGCAAGATCCTTGCACGCACCAACAAAACTTAGGCGTGTAGTAAAAAATATACCCAAATACTTATTAGCATTCACAACAGGCATTGCTTCATCATCATAGAACCATCTTTCTCGTGAACTTAGATAACCACCCTTACGAAATACAATGATGTTACTTTTGGACAAATTAACCTTAGTTGGAGAGAAGCAGCTGCGCGTTGTAAACTATTCAGTTGAGTCTGTAAACCAATAACAGTCTCCAATATCAAAACCACATCATCTGCTAATAAAAGTATAAACAATTCAAAAGCATCCAGTGTCAGCAAAGCCCCATGTCTTCCATTGTTGATCACTTCAATGGCTAATTCATTAATAAAGAGCGAAAATAGTACAGGACTGCAAGCATCACCCTGCCTAACCCAGCTGTACAGTTAATAAAATCTGTCCGTTTAGCGCCACAACGAACTCTAGCTCTAACTACATCATACATGCTCCTGATACATCTGTAGAATTTACCCCTAATACCGTTTTTAATCATGACTGGCCAAAGAAGATTTCTATTTATGGAATCAAACGCTTTTTCAAAGTCTATAAAAGCAACGTACAATTTTCGATTATAGGAAAACTGTTTCTGAACGATAGCCATTAAAGTAAACATGTGATCAACAGTCGAATAACCTTTTTTGAAACCAGCTTGGTGATCACCAGTGATGTTTTTTCCTCTATCCATTCTTGCAGCCTATTATTTACTATCATTCCGTACAGTTTACTACTTATATTGCTTAGGAGATGCCCCTATAATTATTTGGATTATTAGCATCACCCTTTTTAAATATGGGCAAAATTATTGATTCTGTCCAGTTATTTGGAAACGTACCACTATCAAACAATTTGTTAAACAATTTCACACAAAATTGCACAACTTGGGCAGAAGAGTATTTGAACAGTTCACCAATAATGCCATCGGGGCCTGCTGCTTTACGGTTTTTTCAGTTTTTTAATAGCTAATAATACTTCTTCTTCACTAGTGGGACGGTTCATATAGCTATCAGACTCATCTTCAAACCCTCTAACCCCTCTTGGTTTGGCTCATTCTCAGTATTTAACTCTAACAAGGCTTGAAAATGTTGAAACCACATCTCAGCTGAAATGTTGTTTCTAGGCTGAGTTCTTTTCGGCGATATTTTGCGAATTACAGTCCAGAAATTCTTCTGAGACTTTATTGATGTTACTAATTCATCTATTAATAACTTCTTATATTCTTTCTCTTTTCTCTTTAGTAAATGTTTATATTCACGTCTGGCTATAACGTATGCAGTTCTGTCAGCGTCCTTCAGCGAGCAGCGACTTATTCGCAATAACCTCCTAGTCTTTCTTTTATTAAAAGAACATTCATGGTCAAACCAGTTCTTTGAAATTCTATCATGACCATGTATACATTTTTTCATACATTCAGCACATCCCAATATACATTCGTTAAACATATTAAGAGCTAGATTTACATCAGTGTCTATTAAACTTGTGGCAATATCAAATTTTTCACACGTTTTTTCAGCACATAGGGAATCACAAAACGAAGAAGCACATTCATCACTCCAGACAATCTTTTCTATAACATCGTCGTGTCCTCTTTTGTTAGCGCCTGCTAGGTTTCCACAAGGAAACGAACATGAAGTGATACAGGGAAATGATCAGAATCTATTCGTTCGACAACCTGTAATTCACAAGCATCAGACAGAAGAACAAAAAGTTCATTTGACAATATGAAGTAATCATTCACACTACTTCCAGAGTCAGAAACATATGTATAGCAACCTTTTAGGTCGCCTTCACATACACCATTTAAGATGCACAAGTTCAAAGCAGTGCACATGTTTAATAACAATTTCCCATAATTATTTAGGTTTTTATCTTGGGAGCATCGATTAAGACTGAAAGATTGACTATCATGTTGTGTATCAAAAGCATGGAACCCAAAGAAATCTTGAGAGATATCAGCAGTTCTACCATTCAAATCACCGTTCAAAATGACATAAACATCATTCATTATCAGCAGTTCAGTCAGACATTCTTCCAGTGTAGCAATACCATTATCTAGATCAAAATAGACATAAAAAGGAGATCCTTCGGGGGGGATGTACGAACAGACATACAAAATGTCTCTGTCTGTTCCAAACAAGAATTTGTCAATCAGAAAAATACTTAGATTTGAATAATTTACGACAATCGATCTAACAAAGGGGATGAATTCATTTCTTATTAAACATACGACACCTCCAGATCGTCTCCCATGATTTGTGAACTTAACCGCAGGTTTGCAAAATGTCTTATAGCCAACAAACAAATCATCACTACATTCATCAATAAATGTTTCCGTTAAGCAGACAAAGTCGAACTGACTAAGAAATGAGGCAAAATCAGAATCAACAAACTTTGACATTAAACCATTGACATTCCACGTCAAGAAAGCAAAAGGTTTATGAACAGCAGAAGACATCGTGTACTTCGTGAATTTACACGTGCAACCAGTCGGCAGCTCTGCCGAACAGGCCTAACACAACGAAAAGTGTTCATGTGTGTCAATGTCACCGGCGACCGAGAAGAAGTCTACCGGTGTTGTGGGACTGGCCTTCCCTTTTTCTGTGCTGGCTACAAGGCATTTTTTACATGTGGCCGGCCGACTCCCTATCTAGGTTCAGCTAAGTTGCCATGAGCGTCGAGAAAGTACTTTTTGTTATCAATAATCAAATGATCGAAAATCATTGACGCTCTTTTCCCCTCGGCTCTGGCTTTTTTCAGATAGGGAGAGAGGCCGCGCCCGATCTCCCTGACACGAAATGAGAAATCCTCTCCAACAAAAATGTGCTGCCCCTCAGTTTGGCTTTAGCTTTAAGGATTCTCACCTTATCTTTGTAAGAGGAGCAGCAAGCTATGATGGGAGAGTCAGGTTTAGCATTCAGTCTGTGAACACGGTCAAACTCAACTTCCTGTACCACATCCAAACTGTCCGTAATCAGGTCACGCACTTTTCCTTCACACTGCTCATTTGTCTCATTTTGATGTCTGGGAATACCATAAAAGATAAGATTGTTGCGTTTGGACCGACATTCTAAATCATCAGTTTTTCTCTCTAACTGCTCAACCTTAGCTAAAAGTTCAGAGTTTTTCCTTGCCAGGTCCAAGTTTTCTTTTCTCAAATTTCCCACCTCCTCCCGCAGATCATCAAACCCAGTATGCATGGCAGCAAACTGATCCCGAAGGTCTTTTAAGCTGTTCTCAACTGCAGTAAACTTACTGTCCAGCTTGTTCATGACGTCTGCTATGGTGGGTTGCTGAGGAGAAAGCAGAGTCGTCTGTCCGACGTCCAGAGAAGCCCCGGCCCTGTCCGTGCTGGTCCTCCGTCCTGTCGTGGCACTCTGGCTGCCCAACCTCGACTGCCGAACGCCGGTGGGTCCAGGATTCCGCTCGACGTCTCCGCAGCGAAGTAGCAAACTGCCCCAGAACATCAGCGTGAGGAGCAAGCCTAAGGTGACACCGGCAGCTCTGGTTCGCAGGGTCAGAATGGCGACTCGCTTTGCAGTTTTCTCAGTGGCCCTTTTCAACATGAAGTTGATGTATACTGGCAAAAAGGAGCCACATGACGCCCTGAAGACAAGAGGGGCTGATGGCATGGTGTCTTCGGAACTTGCTGACAAAAGTACAGGGTCCAACTCAACGTCAGTCCCTCAGCGTTGGCAAAAACAATGCCACAGTTACTACGGCGACCCGCACGATGCAAGCTGCGGCTCACGCCCCGAGAGAGAGAGAGAGAGAGAGAGAGAGAGAGGTGGGGGCAGAGAGAGGCTTACCTCTTCATTTGTTCCGCAAGGGCAGTAATACGCACGATCCCCGCACAGAACAGATGCTTAATGTCTATGCAAAGCAAGGTGAATCAAATCAAACGGTGTGTGTGTGTGTGTGTGTGGTGTGTGTGTGTGTGTGTGTGTGTGTGTGTGTGTGTGTGTGTGTGTGTGTGTTGTGTGTGTGAGTGAGTGCGCGCGCGCACGCCTGCATGTGTGTGTGTGAGTGTGTGTGTGTGTGTGTGTGGGGGGGGGGGGTTGTTGTGTTGTGTTGTTTTTGTTGAACTTTTCCAACTTGTTATTTCGTCTCTCTCTCTCTCTCTCTCTCTCTCTCTCTCTCTCTCTCTCTCTCTCTCTCTCTCTCTCTCCTCTCTCTCTCTCTCTCTCTCTCTCTCTCTCTCTCTCGCTAATAGCAGACCATTACTATTAAGGATAAAAACATATACCAGGGCACACCCTCTGTTTTCCTCTTTATTACACTGATGCGCCGCTTCCTTTCTACTGATTTTTTTATAAACCAGATAATGATAAATGAGAGATATGGTTGCCATTGGTTTTATTACTGGTTGTCAATATAACATGATAAAACAGAATGTTGTGGTCACTGATTTTATTGGTGCATTGTCACTAATTGATTGATGTCCTAATACATTTGATTTCTTGAAGCACTGTCACTACATGGTGATACATGTGTGTCCTGATTACTGTTGATCATATTGATGTATTCTTGCTCGTTATTCAAAATTCATAGTAATGTTTGGCATATGATATTTTGGATAAGAAAAATGGAAATATAATCTCTCTCTCCTCTCTCTCTCTCTCTCTCTCTCTCTCTCTCTCTCTCTCTCTCTCTCCTCTCTCTCTTTTCTCTCTCTCTCTCTCTCTCTCTCTCTCCTCTCTCTCTCTCTCTCTCTCTCTCTCTCTCTCTCTCTCTCTCTCCTCTCTCTCTCTCTCTCTCTCTCTCTTCGTATTTACGGCTGCGTATGGATGTATTGTCACTTAGTTAATAATTCTAGTTTTGGGTAGTGTATGAATAGTTCAAGGAAAAAAAGATGGGGAGGGGAGGAAGATTATGATGGTCTCTCTCTCTCTCTCTCTCTCTCTCTCTCTCTCTCTCTCTCTCTCTCTCTCTCTCTCTTTTCTCTCTCACACACACACACACACACACACACACACACACACACACACACACACACACACACACACACACACACACACACACACACACACACACACACGCACGCACGCACGCACGCACGCACGCACGCACGCACGCACCCCCCCCACACACACACACACACACACCCTACACACGCTGCTGAGTCCATGAAAAAGTATGTCCATGTCGATAACTCTGAAAATGAATAGTTGTCGGTTGATATCTCTGAAAAATAGATAATACAGTCTGAAGGCTTGTCAGCAGTAATGAAAAGAGTGCATCCAGAAATGAAAATAAAATTTGCTCAAGAGATACGAAAAGTAATCTGACACTTTACTTCAAACAAACATGAAATCTCTATACGCAATCAGAAAGGGTTCCGATCCATAATAAGATGTGATAAGCTGCAGTTATCAGGTTACAGCCAGGAAATCGTATTTTGTCAAGACGTGGTATGATCATTTCAAATCATCATTAGAGAAATAAATACATAACAATTTGAATGAAGGTCTGTATTATAAAGGTGCAGAATACATGAACTGTTTAATTTCTAAGACAATCTATGTCTTTAGTAACTTAAAAACCGTAAATTCGCTTATACTGATGGAATTATTCAATAATTGTATAAATGTTCCAATGTGCAGACTTGTTTGTTTGATTTTGTGAAATTATTCAATGCTTTGTTTACTTGGGGATTTCTTTCCCAAAAGGTTTGACTGAATGTATTCTTTTGCCATTATGCAAAAAGGTGATGTCAATAACCTGAATAGTTATTGGAATATTTCTCTACGTTATATTAGCAGCAAATTCTTCAGTACCATTTATCAATGGCAGATTATAAGAATGTGTGCAGGAACTCAATATTATTTTCAGATGAATATCGGCTGGGTTCAAGAAGTGATGTTTGATTATAGATCACACATTTACCTTACTAGTGCAAAAGCAGTTTATATTAAATTGCAAACTGTATGTTGCACTTACAGATTTGGAGAAAGTTTTTGATTCTATGAAAAGATATCTACTGTGGTCTATATTACTGCAGAATGCTGTAAGAGATTTTACAGAGCAACATTAGCTTATACGAAAATATTACATGTAAGAAGAGATGTGGTGTAATACTTACAGATCTAACCAATTGCACTTTTGATGTGTGTGTGTGTGTGTGTGTGTGTGTGTGTGTGTGTGTGTGTTGTGTGTGTGTGTGTGTGTGTGTGTGTGTGTGTGTGTGTGTGCATGCGCGAGCGCGTGCGCGAGAATGTGTGTGTGCGTGTATATCAGCAAGTAAGTAAGTAAGAACATGTGCTCATAATCCCATACCTGTTTCTCACTCTCTGAAGTAAGGTATAAGAGAGAGAGCAAGACAGCTCAGATCTTAAGCAAAAGCATATCTAAACAATTCACTGAGCCATTTTTATCCCTTCACAGGTCAAGGACTCATAGGATTAAAGACGATCACGGCTGAAGGTCTGCACGGCACGAGGTATTGCGCTGATCCTGATGAATATTCAATTGAAAGGCCCCGCGCTGAGTCGTTCATTTATCTCTGACGATGGCAAGCTTTGGCGATCCTGTGTAAGATGGCTTCGCCCTCAGGGAACATGAACGGTTCTCTCTTGTTGCCCGTTCGTGGAGACGTGTGGATGTTCAGTTTGGACTTTGTCGTTGTTGTTCTTGTTGCTGTTGTTTGGTTGCCTTTCTATTTTTATTTTAAATTGAAAATGTGTACTGAATTGTGTGTTTCTGGTTTGCGTGTATGCGTATTTGTTAGTGTTTTTATGCACAGCAACTATGGCACATCCAAGATCAATGGAAACCGAATCTCTCTCTCTCTCTCTCTCTCTCTCTCTCTCTCTCTCTCTCTCTCTCTCTCTCTCTCTCTCTCTCTCTCTCTATCTTTGCGCAATCATGCTTATTCTTATACGTCTTTCTCAAAAGTGATACATATAGAATCGCAATATTTGCATCTCAGTGTAAGTCGGGAGGCGCCAGGTGGAGAAACGGGATACAGAACGTGAAGGAGGTTAGACTGTAATCCTATTTGGAGTCCTTAGGACAAAGACGACCAAAAAAAAAAAAAAAATCAACGACCTCTCGTTGTTTCATAAAACGAAGACGGAAGAGATCAATTGGTTTTGATGTTTTCATGTCACAAAGGAACAATTGAGGGGGGGATGGGGGGGTGGTGGTGATGTTGGTGATGAGAGATGGTGGAAGGGAGAGATTGGGGAGAGGGAGATCAAAAGAAAAAAAAAAGCAGAGAGGCTGAGAGAAACATTAGGATGAGCAAAAAGGTCTTTTGCGTCATATTTCTGTTCAAACTGTTTTCAACAAGTTGGCTCAAAACATACAGACACACACGCGCGCGCGCGCGCACGCACGCATGCACGCACACTCACACACACACACACACACACACACACACACACACACACACACACACACATCCACACACACACACACACACACACACACACACACACACACACACACACACACACACACACACCACGTCGGTTGGATTATCAGATTTCAATTTGACCCGGGCAACAAAAAGAAAA
>CM031599.1:22375529-22383029 GCA_018398815.1 Conus ventricosus | reverse complement strand
TCTCTCTCTCTCTCTCTCTCTCTCTCTCTCTCTCTCTCTCTCTCTCTCTCTTTGCATTCATTCAGTCAGACAGGTGGGGTTTTGTTGAGGAGTCCTCCTCGTTCTCTTCCTCCTCCCTTCTTCCTTCTGTTTGTCCACCTCCTCCTCCTCCTCCTCCTCCTCCTCCTCCTCCATCACCTTCTCATCCCTCTTCTCCCCTCCCTTCTTTTCTGTCTTGTAGAGAGAAAGATACACTCTTTCTCTCTCTCTCTCTCTCTCTCTCTCTCTCTCTCTCTCTCTCTCTCTCTCTCTTCTCTCTCTCTCTCTCTCTCTCTCTCTCTCACACACACACACACACACACACACACACACACATACGCGCGCACACATACACACACACACACACACACACACACACACACACACACACACACACACACACACACACACCACATTCGGGCACACACAAGTGTGCGTACGCGCGTGCTCACTGCGCATCGAAATTAGACAAGACAAAAAGGGAGTGCGTGGGAAGATAGTGCAGTGAAACAGAAAAGGGGGAAAGTGACAAAGAAAATTTCGAAAACACGTTCGTCAAACGCAGTGTCCCGATCGAAACCTTCTTTATGTCTGTGAATGAACAGTGTTTAGATCATTGTACCTCGTGGTAACGACAGGAAGTGACGTCAGACAGGCCTGTTAACAACACAGACATTCCTCTCAAGGCCTCGCCAACATCTGACATTTTGCTTCATTGTCTCGGAGATACACACAGCTTTCAATCAGTCTCTTCGCAGCTTCACATTGCAATCCCTCTCTTTGCATGCATTCAGTAAGACATGTGGGGCATCATTGTTGAAGTGTTCTTCTCGTCCTCTTCCTCCTCCTCCTCTTCCTTCTCTTCCTCCTCCTCCTCCTCCGTCACCTTCTCATCCCTCTGCTCCTTCTCCCTTCTTTTCGTTCTTTTGTAGAGAGAACACACACACACACACACACACACACACACACACACAACACAACACAACTGTGCGTGCGCACTGCGCAACGAAATTACGCGAGACAAAAAATGGAGTGCGTGGGGACATAGGGCAGAGGAACAGGAAAGGGGGAAAAAATGAAAAAGAACATCGCGAAAACACGTTCGTCAAACGCAGTGCCCCGATCGAAACCTTCTTTATGTCGGTGAATGAATTGGGTTTAGATCATTGTACCTCGTGGTAACGACAGGAAGCGACCTCAGACAGGCCTGTTAACAACACAGTCGTTCCTCTCAAGGCCTCGCCAACATCTGACACTTTTTGCTTCAGTGTCTCGGACACACACCAGCTTTCAATCAATCTCTTCACAGCTTCACATTGCAACCCCTCGCTTTGCATGCATTCAGTCAGACATGTGGGGTATTGTTGAGGAGTCCTTCTTCTCATCTTCCTCCTCCTCTTCCATCTCTCATTCCTCGTACTCGTTCCTCCTCTCTCTCTCCTCCTCCTCCTCCTCCTCCTCCTCCTCCTTCTCCCCCATTACCTCCTTGTCCCTCTACTTCTCCTCCATTCCTTTCATTCATCTTGGATAGAGTGAGAGAGAGAGAGAGTGAGAGAGAGAGAGAGAGGTGAGAGAGAGAGAGAGAAAGAGAGAGAAGGGCGGGGGGGGTGGAGGGATTGGCAGTGGCATAATACTTCATGTCATGATTAGGGTATGGACATGTAAAGAAATGAGTATAGCAGCAAAGATCAATGGTGTCATAAATTCAACAACAAGTTTGGACAGAGAGAGGAGAGAGAGAGAGAGAGAGAGAGAGAGAGAGAGAGAGAGAGAGAACTGCAAACAGAATGTGTCTATGTGCAAACGTGCGCGCATGCGCATTGGAGAGAGAGAGAGAGAGAGGAGAGAGAGAGAGAGAGAGAGAGAGAGCATAATTAAGAATCAGAAAACAACATTTATGGCGCTCAAAAAGGTACTATGGAGCATACTGATTGTAATACATCAGTAGGAACACACACACACACACACACACACACACACACACACACACACACACACACACGGCAAATAGGCAGGTAACCAGTAAAACTAGTAGCACCTAGTTGCACAGATGTAGACTGACACACGCTGGTCCACGATTCACAATCAATAATCTGTCCTTCCCACCAACTCATGAGATCAATGAATGACAACACATCGTTAATTCTTGTCTTGGTCAGTAAGCTGTGTTAATTAAAGAATTTGTTTTAGCTCAATGGTCGTATAAAGACACTTCTGTTAGCTCAATGGACGTAGAAAGCCACTTCTGTCGCCACTCGTGCGTGAAGAGCGAACCAGCTGTGCATGCAGGCAGGGTCAATGTGGGTTGCTGCCACTTTTCAAAGCAGTGTAACTGAGCACAAATCGAAGGAACAGTCACAACACCCTATCATTTATTGTGCATTGGTGGGCGGAAGATAGAGCAGGGATTGGATGGGAATGGAAATGATGACAATACGTCGATCATCAGAAAAAGATTTCCTTTCTGTTCTTAAGTACTCAATGACACAATGTGTCTCATGCAAACACATCATGCTGGTTGTTTTTGACAGTAATTCATTTGGTTCATATATTTGCAGCACATTTTGACAACTTAATGGCCAACTCAAAGGAAACTTTGTTCTATGACAATATATGATGTCTCTCGTTCCTAGGTAACAAAACTTTTATAAAATCAAATCAAATGAAATATAATGTTAAGCAATTGTGAACATCCACAACAAATGATCAGTCAAATATGATTGAAATATATGTAATGACAGATAAAGGACAGAAAACACAACAGGGGGATGAGAGAGAGAGAGAGAGAGAGAGAGAGAGAGAGAGAGAGAGAGAGAGAGAGAGAGAGAGAGAGAGAGAGAGAAAGAAAGAGGAGAGAGAGAGAAAGAAAGAAGAGAAAGAGAGAGAGGAGAGAGAGAGGAGGAGAGAGAGAGAGAGGAGAGAGAGAGAGAGAGAGAGAGAGAGAGAGAGAGAGAGAGAGTGATCGGGATATATGTAACAACGCCACTATTCTCAACATTATTCTTCTTTGCAGGATGTCACATATGTTGGGGGAGAGAGAGGAGAGAGAGAGAGAGAGAGAGAGAGAGAGAGAGAGAGAGAGAGGGGGGGGGTCTTTTAATTTGCGAACATACAACTCGCCTCATTGAGACGATCAATACACTTCTCACTGTAAACGTCATGACTGGAAGTAAACTTCCCCGACGCCAGTGAAGCGTGTTTGCCGATGATGGCTATCCCTCCTCCTTCCACTGAGTTGATGTGGGTCCATGTCGCTCTTCAAGAAAGCGTGAATTGGGCACACGTCAAAGGCCGATTGCGAGACGATGTTATTTCTATTGATTGTTCTTTGGTGGGAGGAAATGGTAGGGGGGATAGTGACGGTACATCAGTCATCAGAAAAGGTTTCATAAATGACCTCTAGCCCTGGAACACAACATTTGTCATGCATGAACACGTCATGCTGGATGTTTTCGACTTTGATTGATTGTGTTCGTTGCTGGTTAACGTTAACAACATTATATCCGACCAGAAGGCAGTTTTTAACCCATTGAATGTCTTTTGTTACCAATAGATCTTTGATATAGCTATACAACAGCTGGTAAGTCAAAACGAACTAAACTACATGCAACGGTGTGAATGTCACTGACACCATTTTTTCTCTGCAGTACGACATACGTCTTGCAGACATACAGACCAACAAAAGAGAGAGAGAGAGAAGAGAGAGAGAGAGAGAGAGAGAGAGAGAGAGAGAGACAGAGACAGACAGACAGACAGACAGACAGATAGAAACAGAAAGAGACAGAGAAGAGACGTTCTTCTTTTAATTTGCCAACACACAACCCGCCTCATTGAGACGATCAATGCACTCCTCACTGCAAACTTCATGACTGGAAGTAAACTTCCATGACGCCAGTGAAGCGTGTTTGCCGATGATGGCTATCCCTCCTCCTTCCACTGAGTTGATGTGGGTCCATGTCGCTCTTCAAGAAAGCGTGAATTGGGCACACGTCAAAGGCCGATTGCGAGACGATGCTATTTCTATTGATTGTTCTTTGGTGGGTGGAAATGGTACGGGGGATAGTGACGGTACATCAGTCATCAAAAAAGATTTCTGAAATGACCTCTAGCCCTGGAACACAACATTTGTCATGCATGAACACGTCACGCTGGATGTTTTCGACTTTGATTGATTGTGTTCGTTTCTGGTCAACGTTAACAACGTCATGGCCGGCCAGAAGGCGATGTTTAGCCAGTTGTATGTCTCTCGTTACCAATGGATATTTGATACAGCTACAAGAGTCAGTCAGTCAAAATGTGGTGAAGTACATGCAACGATACCACATGCAACGATACCACATTATTGTTCTATGCAGGAAGGCATACATCTTGTAGACAAACAGACCAAGGAGAGAGGAGAGAAATAGCGACAGATCGACAGACAGACAGACAAAGACAGACAAACAGACGGACAGGGAGTCAGACAGGCAGGCAGGCAGGCTGACAGACAAATAGAGAGTTAGCCGGGCAGACAGACAGCCAGGCAGCCAGACAGCAAGAGACACACAGACTGTACCCCGAGGAGAAAACCATGCTAATTCTGCAACACACGCAATCCACATCAATAGAGATGGGAAGAACTGATTGCAGGGTGAAGCGTATGATCATCGTGATGCACAGCGAGGCAGATTGCCCAATAACTGGTTACGTTTCCAAATCTCTCTACACACCACTGCCACGCCACCACCACCCCCTCCTCCCCCACACCCCCTACACCCCCTACGGCTTCACCTAACCTTCCCCTGTAGCATCTAATATTTACGTGCCATATGCATGCCTGGCTGGCTTTTGTTTACTCATAAGCCCTACATGGCGGAATTTCACCATCGTTTCCCCTTTCCTCTACCCTCTGTCCTCACCTCTACCCTCTGTCCTCACCTCTACCCTCTGTCCTCACCTCTACCCTCTGTCCTCACCTCTACCCTCTGTCCTCACCTCTACCCTCTGTCCTCACCTCTACCCTCTGTCCTCACCTCTACCCTCTTTCTCTCAAGTTCTACCCATGTGCCAGCATGTGGGTTGGAATGTGTGATATTCCTTACGTTTGGTTGATTACGTGTACCACTGCTGCACGTTTGTGGACAAGTCTGTGGGTACAGAATGGAAGCACACGCATGGCTGAACATACACAACGGCACACACACACACACACACACACCCACACACACACACACACACACACACACACACACACACACACACACACACACACACACACCGACACACACACACCGGCACCACACACACACACACACACACACACACACACACACACACACACACACCACACACACACAACACACACACACACACACACACACACACACACACACACACGCACGCACGCACGCACGCACGCACAACACACACACACACACACACACACACACACACACACACACACACACCGGCACAGAGAGAGAGGAGAGAGAGAGAGAGAGAGAGAGAGAGAGAGAGAGAGAGAGAGGAGAGAGAGAGAGAGAGAGAGGAGAGAGAGAGAGAGAGAGAGAGGAGAGAGAGAGAGAGAGAGAGAGGGGTGTAAATAAATATATATATATATAGAGAGAGAGAGACAGTGGTAGTAAATACCAGCAGAGATTTTAAAAAAATGCTCAACCGGACTGGGAGCAACATTTGTCAAAAGGCAAGAGTACTCACAACTTCTCGACAAAAACATCCAAAAAAATTACAAAAAAACTGATAAAACCACATACGAGTACATTAGAGAAAAAGAAAAGGAGCTTGTGCACCAAATGGACTTAAGCGATAGAATGGAGACAACAGCAGCAAGAGAAGCTTTCATAACACTTAAAGACCACAAACCCAACTTCCTGAATAACCCAACATACAGATTGATAAACCCATCCAAATCTGAATTAGGAAAAATCAGCAAAAAAATCTTAGAAAAAGCCATAAAAAACATAAGAGAGAACACTGAACTCAACCTCTGGAAAAACACATACGAAGCCATACAATGGTTCAAGAAACTCAACAAGCAAGAAAATACAGTTTTCATAACATTTGATATAGTAGACTTCTACACATCTATAGATGAAGATCTACTCACCAAAGCTATAAAATTTGCCAACAAATACATTGAAATATCAGGGTCAGAAATGGAAATCATTTTCCATACAAAGAAAACTCTACTACACAGCAAAAATGAAATCTGGACCAAGAGCGCAAACAAGAATTCAACTTTTGATGTCACAATGGGATCGTATGATGGCGTCGAAACTTGCGAACTTGTCGGACTATTCATACTATCTAACATTCAAAAAAAACTTGGAAAACAAGTCGAACTGTACAGGGATGACGGCCTCGCTTCGCTGAACGACAACCCTAGAAACATTGAAAATAAGAAAAAAAGAATCTAAAAATCACTATAGAAGCAAATAAAAAGATAGTGAACTACCTAGATATAACGTTAGACCTCAACCAGCACATATATAAATCATACAAAAAAAACAAATGATACACCTGTCTATGTAAATATCAAAAGTAACCATCCACCTTCTATATTAAAAACAATACCCAGAGACATAAATAAGAGATTATCTAACCTGTCATGCAATGAAACAGCATTCAATAACGCGGCAGCTGAATATCAAGAAGCGTTACACAAAGGTGGCTACAACTACAAACTGCAATATGACTCAGATAATGACATGAGCAGACACAAGAAGAACAGGAAAAGAAAGATCATATGGTACAACCCCCCATATGACGGAAGAGTAAAAACAAATATAGGGAAAGAATTCTTTAGAATCCTAACATCATCATTCCCAAAAGAGCACAAATTATCCAAGATATTCAACAAAAACAGCATCAATTATCATACTCATGTATGCCCAACCTTAAAAACATCATTGATTCAACCAACAAAATGAAAAGCAGTACAGAGAAAAACGAGGGTGATGAAAGGAAATCCTGCAACTGTATCAAGAAAGAACAGTGCCCTCTGAGCAACAAATGCCTCTACAACAGCATTGTGTACCAAGCCACTGTAACATCAGAGAACGCAGAAGAAACATATATAGGTATCACTGAAAACCAATTTAAAACTAGATATGCAAACCACAAACAGTCATTTAACAAAGAAAGATACAAAAACCAAACAGAATTGAGTAGATACATCTGGAAGCTCAAAGAGAAAAAGATAGACTACAAGAGCAGCACCATACAAAAACATTTCAAAAAGATGTAACCTATGCTCAACAGAAAAGTACATAATACTATGCAAACCACAACTGGCAACTTTAAATACTAGGATAGAAATGGTTAACAACTGCAGGCACAAGTGGGAATTCCTATCAGTGAACAAGAACCAGAAACACACGAAAAACACAGACAGCACGTGATGACAGACAACACAAGCAGTTATAAAACACCGGCAGCACAGACCCACCACATCCTGACGATTGCATCCGCATGAAACAACGT
>CM031599.1:22360529-22368029 GCA_018398815.1 Conus ventricosus | reverse complement strand
GGTGGGGGGTGATTGTCCCTCACCCGGCGCCCAAGGATATCCCAGAGGTGTTCTATGGGCGCCAAGTCGGGTGATCGGGCTGGCCAGTTCATCCTCACAATCTGCTGACGCTGCAGAACATCTTGGACCACCCTAGCGCGATGAGGGGTCGCTTTATCGTCTTGGAGTATAGCGCCGGCACCATGGCTTGCAGTGTAGGGAGGATCAGAGGCGTCACGATTTCATCCCTGTACGTACGCTGGTAAGATTGCCTCTAATACGTACAGTGGGGTCCTCCCGTGCAGATGGAAGCCAGCCACACCATAACTGAACCGCCTCCGTACCTGTCATGTTCCTGGACACAGGCGTCGATGAACGTTCACCCGGACGTCTCCAAGCGCGTATGCGGGCATAACAGGAAGACAGAGTAAACCGGGACTCGTCTGTAAAGAGTACCCTGCCCCACTGCTGTCTGTTCCAACGGCGATGGTTTTGGCAGAACGCCATCCTGACCGGCGATGACGTGGTGTGAGGGGCACACGGACGACAGTTCTCCTTGAGTGCAGGCGCACCTCACGCAGACGACAGGTCACCGTCATGCGACTTATGGTGACGTTGGTAGCGGCCCTGAGGTTGCCTATCAACGTCCTGCGGGTGATGGTTCGGTGACGTAGAGCCAAGACCTGGAGGTAGCGATCGTCTCTTCCATCTGTACATCTTGGCCACCAGACCGAGGTCGCTCATCAGTACTTCCGGTAGTCTGGAAGCGTTGGTGGAGCCGCTGAATAACAGAGTGGCTAACTCCTAGCCGTCTGGAAAAATTCTCTGCGGAAACGCCGTCCTTCAGCCATCCCAGCGGCCGTCCTCGATCCACTGTTGTCAGTTTCGTTCTTGGAGGCATGCTTAATCAGAGCTCTGGTGCGCGCCCCTAAATACCCATTCCTGTGCAACTTTCGTTGAGAAGTGTTCAGTATAGCCATGGTTTGCTCGTGCAAAATGCCAAAAACCTACTGCAATACTGCTTCTTCAGCTAAATTCGAGCAAAGTTTCAAAAAAAGTCTCGTGTTTTGACAACCTTTTCACTGCCCTAAAAACGGTGTTGCTGAACTGCAATTCTTGCAAAACATGGTCAGGCACGTGCAGCAGTGGGAAAGGCTTTGGGAAAACCCAAGTTGACCATTTTTTCGTCACGCGGTTGTTGGCATGAAAAATACATACGGAAAGCTGCTGAAATCAGACACCGGCCCTTAACTTTAGTTCCGCAGTATAACTATGATGTTCATCTCCTTGCATGCACATAATTTGCACCCTAATAATGGTAATGATGATAATCATCATCATTATCATCATAATGATATTAATAATACTGATAATAATGATTATGATTATTTATGGCGCTTAACCTTACATTATAAGCCCTAAGCGCTTACAAATACATAAGAGGTTAAAGAAAACAATTAATGAAACTAAAAAGAATATAAATATTGCAAAACGTACCATTCATCTACAAACAAGGGTGCATATTCACACATACACACACACACACACACACACACACACACACACACACCACACACACACACACACACACACACACACACACACTGTCGCAAACAACGGACACGACAGCATGCGCGGGCACACACCACACACACACACACACACACACACACACACACACACACACACACACACACACACACACACACACATACACACACACACGCACGCACGCGCGAGCACACACACACACACACACACACACACACACACACACACACACACAACACACACACACACACACACACACACACACACACACACACACACTAGTCGCAGAATCAGTTTGATGGGCAACGGAAGCGGAAGAAAGAACTGCTATTGATAGGTGAAGAGGATTGTTTTAAGAGATGCCTTGAAGGAAGACAGAGAGTTTGAACTACGCAAAGACATTGACAGTTTATTCCAAGAAACGGACCCTGAAAAAAAAAAATGAAAAAAAAACCCGATCAGCATAAGTTTTAGGATCGGAGAGATAAGTAACTGTTTAATCGCCTTTTATATGTATTGTTTTGAGTATTGTATACCGAGTTTGTTCTACCTGTGGAAAACCCAATAGTTCGAAAAGCGTTGTGTCTGTTTTCTAATTTGCTTGTTCCTTCGTAGCTGTTTTTGTTTTTGTTTTTGTTTTTGCTCTTGTGTTCCTGCGTGCTTGTAAATCATGGGCGTTGACAGCAGATCAGAAAGAATGCTCTGAGTACTGAAGACCAGAATAACAAGTTCAGAGGAATGCTCGCCTACCAAATCCACAGAATTGTCAGCAGCAGCATCTTATCCCATATCAATCCCTAGAACGACCTAGTGTCTATAGTGAAGAAAAGAAGGTTGAAATGCACAGGCATGGGACAAGATCCAGTGGACTCTCCAAGACAATACTCCTGGAAACAGTAGTGGGGGGTGGAAAGAGAGAGAGAGAGAGAGAGAGAGGAGAGAGAGAGAGAGAGAGAGAGAGAGAGAGAGAGAGAGAGAGAGAGAGAGAGGAGAGAGAGAGAGAGAGAGAGAGTTGTGTTCTTCTTCTTCTTTCTTTTAGTGTCCACAATCATCATGTTGATTATTATGACACTTTTGTGTGCATGACCATTTTTTTTATCCCGCCATTAAGGCAGCCATACTCCAACTTTGGGGAAGGTGCATGCTATGTGTAAAGTGTCATTTATACCAACGGCCAAACTGGCCTTCTCTTCCGAAAGTTGGTGATGGGATTTTACGTGTGTGCAAGATGTTGTGCGTGCGTTCACACACGGAACCTCGGTTTATAGTCTCATTGGAAGGACTGTGTGGGGAAAGGAGTCAGAACCAATGTTAACTCCGAGGGAAAAATCCCCCTGTACCGAAACGACCCGGCGGAGATGCGAACCCGCAACCCCAAGATTACGAGTCCGATGCTCTACCAACTGAGCTTTTCCGGCCCCGGTGTTACTCACGTTTGGCGCACAGAGTCTGTAACAACTCCTAGTCTGAACGATCAGCGTGGATCAATGCCCTCGGCACAGTGGTTTGAATCGTGATCTTGATGACTTCTCTGCTGATTACATTGCGCTGCTGCTCCTTCATCGATCAATTCATGCACCCGTTTCTGCCCTGTAACTCTTCGATTTACATTCACCAGAGAAACTCCACCCAATGGCGCGCGGAAATTCCATTTGCTACTACTATACAGGTGATCCGCCGTGGATCTCCAGCGGTAATTAGATTGCAGCCAATGTATTCATCGTTCTCTGCCGCTTTTGGTGAGCCCAGAAAGCAACATAGCAACTTTCTTGAGAGAGAGAGAGAGAGAGAGGAGAGAGGAGAGAGAGAGAGAGAGAGAGAGAGAGAGAGAGAGAGTCATCTCAACTCAGCTCAACTCAACTCAACTCAAATAGTTTAACTGCAAAAGCCACCGACTTATCTGCAATGAAGTCAAGAACAAAAGTAGAACACACACACGCTCGGTGCATATACTGAAAATTATGAAAGAAAATATTTGCATAACAAAATGTTCTTCCTGAAATTACTCTGGCATATGTGTGTTACCTGATAAGTGAGAGAGAGAGAGGAGAGAGGAGAGAGAGAGAGAGAGAGAGAGAGAGAGAGAGAGAGAGAGAGAGACACTGACACTGACACTGACACTTTTTTATTGATTAGGCCATAGACCCATATCAACAGGGATTTACACCAGACAGAGGCATATAAACAATAACATATTATCATTTTTTCAATTATTCATTTCTAATCTCAAAGGCTTTATAAATATATGTTGCAAGTTTGATTTGTACAGATTTGTTATTATTTGCAAGAAGAAGTGAAAGTTTAAAGCTTGAAGGGTTATTAAAGTATTTTTTTGCGATGTACGATTCTCTAATTTCCTGATATCTTGGACAAGAGAGGATGAAGTGTACCTCTGTTTCAGCGTGGAATCGACAAAATGGACAGTCGAATCTTCTTTCACAAGCGTTCTCTCCAAAACGTAATCTGTGGATCTTCAAAGGCGAAACTCCTAACCTAAAGCGGATAAAAAGTGTTCTAACCCTGAGATGCTTCAAGTGATTCAGATACGGCGTTAGAGATAGGGAAGATTTAAATGTGCTATAGAAAGAACATCGTTCACTTGAATTAATGTTTCTTGACCATTCTTGACTATATGACCTAACAAGTCTGTCCTTAAACTCGGCTAAAAAATTTTCTCATCGCCCACTCCTTGATTTTCCCAAACTTCTTCAAAGCCATACTGATACAGAGTGTAACAAACAGATGACGCCCATGTTTTTCTGTTTCGTTCATGAAGATATAAAAGCATTCTGTAAGTTTTGAATGGCAACCGGTGGGGAGACATTTTTATTACACGCAACCAGTATCTAATATACTTTACGAATATGTTAATGTATAATGGGTAGCGACCTGTTTCACCGTAGACCATGAGATTTGGTGTTTTAACGGAAATATTCAAAAATCTTTTTAATGCAAACAAGTGAACTCTCTCAATGGCTGTTAGATCATATCCAATGCCCCACACATCTGCACCATAGCTGAGTATGGCTGGATTTGCGTATCAAAAAGCTTAAAGAATATTGAAGGAGATCTTTCTCTTAGTGACCAGAGTAGTCGGAAAATACATATAACTCCCTTTTTCGCACGATTAGCAATATCATTCAAAGCATGCGAGAACGACAAACGAGAAGAAAGATAGATACCAAGGTACTTATACATGTTAACCAATTCCATTCGATTATTACCATAATACCACCGCTCTCGCGCAGCAACATGTCCTCCATTTCTGAATATGATTATGTTTGATTTGTCGAGGTTAACTTCCAGGTCTAGTTTCATAGCAACCTCATGCAAAATATTTAGCTGGTTTTGTAGACCACAAACAGAATCAGATGCCAATACAACATCATCTGCAAACATAAGAATAAAGATTTCAGCAAGGTCTGGTATAAGTTGGATGCCATGTCTGCCAGATTTTGTGATTTCCTCTGCAAGTTCGTTTATAAGAAGAGAAAACAAAATAGGACTACAAATTTCTCCTTGTTTCAGACCCCTGGGGCATAGAAATGATTCTGTCAGCTCACTACCACAACGAACTTTAGCTTTCACTACTATGTACATGCTTTGTATGGCTCTGTACATTTACCATTTATACCATGTTTCTTTAATATGGTCCAGAGCTTAAGTCTACTCACCGAATCGAATGCTTTTCTGAAGTCAATAAAGGCTATATACAACTTTTTATGGTACAACAATTGTTTCTGGACCATGCCGAAAAGAGTGAATAAATGATCGATAGTGCTATGTTGTTTTCGAAAACCGGCCTGACTGTCATTTAAAATGTTATTATTTTCAATCCACTGGGTTAGCCTTTTGTTTAAAATGAAGCTGTACAGTTTGCTGCACACATTTAATAAAGAGATGCCTCTATAGTTATCTGGGGTATTTTGGTCGCCTTTCTTATGTAGAGGTTGTATAACAGCCTCCGACCAATCATCCGGATATCGACCTGATGAAAATAATTTATTAAAGAATTTCACCAAGTACGGAACAATAGTAGTTGCTGAATTTTTAAGAAATTCGTTGATAATTCCATCTGGTCCCGCCGCTTTACCATTTTTTAAACTGCGCAATGCTGAGTATATTTCCAATTCAGTAATATCCTTTTCGAGCATATCAAAGTTGATATCTTCACTAGAAGTAGTGTCTAAGTTATCACCTTCGCTGTTGTTATCATCACCTTCTACTTCTTGTGAATTGAACACTCTGGAGAAATGATTATACCATTCCTCCTTGGTTATTGTATTTTGTAGAGAACGCTTTGTTATATGCGATTTGAGTTTGCCCCAAAATGCCTTTGGATCATTGATTGTTTTATGTAGGGATTCAACGACGTTTTTACGATGCTCAGCGCTTTTCATTTTTAGAAGATTTTTATATTCTCTGCGTTTCTGAGCATATGTCTCTCTGTCTTCAATATCATTTGTTCTATTAAATGTTCTCAGAAACTGCCGAGTAACTCGTCTACTTTCTTTGCACTCTAGGTCAAACCAAATCTGCTTTCTTTCTTTTCCTACAATTACCCGTTTCATCATGCATTGTCCGGCGTTTAAAATACCCTCATTAAACCTTTTAAGAGACGCGTTGATATCATGATCAATCAAATCAGCTGCTTCCCGAAAA
The DNA here is from genome assembly GCA_018398815.1 of Conus ventricosus. NCBI lineage: Eukaryota > Metazoa > Mollusca > Gastropoda > Neogastropoda > Conidae > Conus > Conus ventricosus. Next base: position 22,361,837 of record CM031599.1, on the reverse strand, counting down.
CAAGTCTTTATCTCTTCTGTTCCCAAACCTGCGAGAAATTCATCCCTCGAATCAGAATTCCAAACGTATTTTTCCAGTGTAAATGATTTTGCTCTGATTTGTGAACACGGGACTGTTTCTCTTGCTATACCAACATACAATTCCACTGGCATATGTTTCGATTCAATTTTTTGAGCAACATTCAATGATTGTAGCAATGATATCAAATTTTTTGACACAATAAAGTAGTCAATGACACTGTTGCCAGTAGATGAAATGTAAGTAAAATTTCCGCTAGTTCTATCGACACCTGTTCCATTTAAAATGACCAAACTAAACTGATCACAAGTGTTCAATAAATATCTGCCGTATCCATTAATTGTTTGATCTTTAGATGAGCGTTTGTTGTCCTTAACTATTTCGCATTCATCAGCGAAAACATCTAGAACAAGATCGTCGACATCAATTTCGTTGAAATTTTCACTTCCGGTACGCGCATTCATATCACCCATAATTATAAAAGGAACATCACCTACTAATTCAATAATATCAAGAATACATTCCTCAATGATAGAGATACCATTTTGTATCTCTGTATCTTTATAATAAACGGAGTGGATGGGTGGGACATAACAGCCTAGCAAAACAGATGGAGCGTCTGTGCCTGTGAAGTCACCAGAGACTTTAAGTGCAATAATGTTATCGAATTCTAAATCAATTCTATCAAAGTACTCACTCCAATTCTTTTTAACAAGTAGCACAACACCTCCAGACAGACGAGCTGTTGGTGCGTCATTGACCTTAACACCAGGAGCCATAAAAACCACATGATTTGGAAATAATAAAGACGGAAATGATATGGAAAAAGTTTCAACAAGCAAGCAAACATCAAAACTCTCAATATATGCACGTGTATCAAATTCGTATAAACAACTTAGACCTTCAATGTTATAAGTTAATAAACTTACAGTCTGTGTAGACAAAAAGCCTCTGAATTTACCATTCAAAGCATGGGCCGGGCCGAAATCCTATTCTTTATTTAGGGGATCTGGGAGTGTCTTCTTTGCATTGTTCTGAGATGCACTATTCGAAACGGAGTCTTGCAGAGTTAACTGTCTCTTTTCCCTGACACTGTGCACTGAAGCGCTTCTCAGTCTTGACGAAGGGCCTTTTTTCGAAGTCCTGGGTCTGTCCTGCCTACTGTCTTTCTTGGGCGCTTCATCATCGGCAGGGAGGCTTTGTCGCTGCTGATGCTGGCGTCTGCAGACTGATCTTGAAAAGAACAGTTAGCTTCCGATTTTGCTTCTGTGGTGGATTCCTTCCCAGTCA
>CM031599.1:22335529-22340529 GCA_018398815.1 Conus ventricosus | reverse complement strand
ACAATAATGCGGGGACTTCTTTACTCACGTGTGCTACAATGTGAGTATATCTAATCTCTCTTTCTCTCTGTCTCTGTCTCTCTGTCTCTGTCTCTCTCTCTCTCTCTCTCTCTCTCTCTCTCTCTGTCTTTGTTGTTGTCATCGTTCATATCATTATTGTTATTAATATAATTGCGATCGATATTACTATTGTTTTCATCAGCATTTTCTTCCCAGTTAGTCTTCATCTTTAATGGGTTTTGTGTTGTTGTTGTTATTATTTTTGTTCTTGTCGTTGTCATTGCTGCTGCTGCTGCTGAATATTTGTTCAGACACAAATGATTAAACACACACACACACCACACACACACACACACACACACACACGCGCGCGCGCGCGCGCGCACACACGCACCTACACACACGCACGCACGCACGCACGCACACACACGCACACACACACACACACACACACAACACACACACACACACACACACACACACACACGCGCGCGCATGAACTGTATATTTCTCGTTGAATGCTTCCTTTTTATTTCCCTGATGATTGTGATGTGACGAATTGTGGGCATATTCTTGTCCCTAAGTATAATCGGGAAGCGTGCTTTAAGAAGCGGCCACGCGCGAGTGTGCATATTTGTTATGGGATGGGGGTTGGTGAGGGATTAGGTCTGTGATCGATGTTAGAATGAGCATGAATTGAATGGAGCACCACAGACTTGCCGGACCAAGATGACTGTTCTTGGCTTTGTCATAGTAATTCGTACGGTTGCTCCTACTGATACGACAGTTGTCAGTTTTTTGTTTTTTTTTTGTTTGTTTGTTTGTTGTTGTTGTTTTGACTGCTTTCGGGATTTTTTCTGTGTGTGTGTTTCTGTTGCTTACTTAACTGTGGATACCTATTAGCCTTCATTGATCTTTAAACTTAAATAACTTTGCATATAATATATGTTCCATTTTCTTTTGTATTTTTGATTACGTGTCTGTTAATTTTTTGCCTCATTGTTGACTTGTTACTAAATTATTTGGTATACAATATCCCTTGTTGGTATTTGGTATTACTTTTTTCTTGCAATTTATATTCCTGCTTTGCTATTGTGTCAAGATGTTGCGAACGAAAGAAGTCTGGCCATCTGCAAATGGCCTTAAGGTTGGATTTCTGAACATTAAACAGTTTGATTAATAAGTTATGCGACGTGTCTCGTGTTTTATATAATCATGGTAATTGTTTCCATTTATTTGGTTTTGCGGAAACAAGATTAACACACCATATTTCCGACGCTGAATTAATTTGCCTGGTTATAAACTTTGTTCGAATGACCCTTCCAGACCAAGAGAAACAGGTTTACTTGTTTATGTTCACGAATCTATTAAATTTAATCGAGCCGCTTCGCTCGAAAAATATCATATAGAATCACTATGGATAGAGTTACAGTTTAAAACTTCCAAACCGACTCTCTTAGGCTTTATTTACAGAAACCCAGCTGAACATGCTGACTGGATAGATAACTTTACTCTAATGATGGAAGAGGCGTCCTTACTCTCAAACGAAATTATTTTATGGGTGATTTTAACATTGATCTTTTGAAAGCAAACAAATCCTTGGATTCAAACCTACACTTCTTTTAATCTGGCACAGTTAATCGATAAGCCAAAAACGAATCACTGCTACTTCCCAAACTCTCATTGACCATGTTTACACATCTTCTGTACGTACCATAATAGAAATATGTTCACCAGTTTTTGGATGCAGCGATCACTCCCCTGTCTGTTTTACTTGGTCTAAACGAGGCGTTAAAATCCCCCTAAATCATCACAAGTATATCACGTACAGAAACTTTTCAGACTTAATAAGACTTGTTCCTTACAGATCTGATGAATTCCTCATTTTCCTCTGTGTATCAGTTCACTAATCCCGATGAAGCCTTAGAAGTTTGGTATCACACTTTTCTCAATGTTTACAATAAGCACGCTCCATTAAAACAATTCGTGTCAAAGTACCCCTAAAAAGCCTTGGATTACAAGTGATATAGAAAAATCCATGGATTTAAGAGACTCACTTCTAGCATCAGGTAATCGTATTGAATTTATGAAACAAAGAAATCTTGTTAACTATTTAAAACGCTCAGCGAAAAAGAAATATTTTAAGATCTTATTACTCTAAAACAGACAACCGATCAGTTTGGAAGGCTATCAATCAGCTTAGCAATAAACATTCTAACGCTCGTGCTACAACACCGAAAGATATATCAGCTGAAATGTTGAACACACACTTCTGCAATATTGCCAATTTCACCATAAAAACAAACAGATCCTCACAAAACGATTTAGATGTTCTTCTAAATTTTTTGTCAGTCCAAAAATATCACAACATTTCTAGATATTCCGTTGTTATGTGTACACGAAGTATATAATGCTCTTATTCACTTAAAGCAAAGTAGTACTACTGGCCTTGATGGCATTGACGGAAAGATTCTCAAACTGTCAGCCCCTGTAATTGCTGAAACACTTACGTATATATATAATCTCTGCATTTCTAAAAATCAGTTCCCCCAAAGGGTTTTAAAAAATTTCTAGGTAATGCCGATCTAAAAACAGGTGATCACACCGATCCGTCTAACTACAGGCCATTTCTATTCTGTCTGTGCTGTCTAAACCATTGGAAAACCATCTGAATAAACATATTCTCGATCATTCAATTTTTTCAATTTATTTCATCAAGACCAATCCGGTTTTAGGGCTAATCACTCGTGCCAAACAGCACTGACAAATCTAGTTGATCAATGGCTCACTAATATAAATAACGACAAAATTACAGGTGTTCTCATGGTAGATTTTATGAAAGCCTTTGACGTTATTGACCGCAATCTTCTTCTTAAAAAGCTTAAGGTATACAACTTATCAGAGAATTCGTTAGAACTCCTATCTTCATATCTTTCCGGTAGAAAGCAAATGGTCTCAGTAAATGATTCTGTATCTCCTACATTATCCATTAGTCATGGTGTGCCTCAAGGGTCAGTACTCGGACCTATCTTATTTTCCATATATATAAACGATTTACCTCTATTCATTGATAGTCTCTGTGAAATGTTCGCTGATGACACCACAATACACTGTAGTCATAAAGAATTGAAAATGTATATGCAAGTTTACAAGAAAGTATAAACAAATTAATCATATGGTCTGAACTCAATCACATGTGTCTCCATCCTCAGAAAACGAAGTACTTGATAATAACCACCAGACAAAAGCGTCAAAATATTTCTTATGATTCCCTATCTCTTAGTATAAATAATGAAATAGTTGAAGAAGTTGATCATCATAAAGTCCTTGTTGTCATTGTAGACAATAATTTGTCATGGTCTTCTCATGTCACAATGCTTTGCAAACGTCTGTCTCAAAGGATTCACCAGCTTTCAAAACTAAAATATTTCTTAGACCAGCATTGTCGTAAGCTGTTTTTTACTTCGTACATTGAATCTCATTTGAATTACTCTTCTACATTGTGGATTCGGCCAGTTAAAACGTATTAAAACCACTCTTCAGTCTCATAGACGGGCTGTGAAACTCGTTCTTCTCAATCTACAACTGTAACTCCCTCTGATTATAAACGTTTAGACATTTTGCTCTAAAATGGAAACTCACTTATAACAAAGCAATTTTCATGTTTAAGATAATGTCCAATCAAGCACCACCAACTTTGAAAAATAAATTTAAAACGAACCTGATTCGCAATATCAGAAAGATTCAGATACCCCTACGAGGATTGATCTTTTTAAATCTAGCCTCATTTACTCTGGTGTTGTTTGTGGAATGACCTAGTGTCTTCATTTAATGTTAATTTCTAGTCTAAACGTTTTCAAAAACAATACTTCTCATATCTGATGCTACGCTTCCTAAACAGTGTGACTAATGAGAACATCATATAACCTTTTTTATACGTATTTCAAAATTATTGTTTTGATTTAAGTACAAATGATGTTTAAATGTATTTGAATGTTCATTTGTATTCCTTCGTTACCCCTTCTCTATACCTTGTCATGACATACTGTTCACCTGTCCACCTTTCATTGACGTCCTTCATTTCTCTTCTCCTTTTTTTTTTTTTTTTTTTTTAAATGTATTTGCTGGAAGTTGTTTTCTCTTTGTGTGGTGTGTGTGTGTGTGTGTGTGTGTGTTGTGTGTGTTGTGTGTGTGTGTGTGGTGTGTGTGTGAAAGTTGACTGTCATATTTTTGGATTGCCTTTTGTATTTCAGGCTAATATTCTTTTCACTATTAAGATGGTTGGTTGATTTTGAAGTCACATATTGTTATTTTTTCTGCTTCATCGAGGGCAAGATGTAAAAAAGCCTGTATTGTGCTTATTCTTTATCCCTCATTAAAAAAGATTCGTTCGTTCGTTCGTTCGTTCGTTCTCTCTCTCTCTCTCTCTCTCTCTGAGTGCGTGCGTGTGAGCGGCGTCGATGTTGTGTGCGCGCGCGCACGCGCGCACGTGTGTGTAGTGTTGGGTGTGTGGGTGTTTGAGGTAAACCTTAACGGTAAGCTTTTATTTCTGTAAATTTAGACGTTAGCACAGCCAAACTTAGCACAAAAACAAATATTGATGAAAATGTTATTAATCTGTAAAGGTCATAAACATGCAGCTTAAATTTCCAACAATATTTCCAGATGTTCGGATAGACAATTTCTTAGAAATTGTGACTAGTTACAGCTGTTGTTTTATGTATTCATAACAGATGTGTTTAATGACATTAAATGCAAACACGGAATATTTCCTAACATTCCATCAAGAGCAGACCATTTCACGCCATTTCTGCCAGGCAGAAGAGCAGACAGGTATAGCTTTCTCATCAAATTAGAGGCACAACTGGCCATATAAAGAATTATCCGTTATGGCAAGTTAGGCTCGTCACTTCATGATGAAACAAACAAAATAAATCCACTTTGAATCAGGAAATTAAACAGTCTCATTTTACAGAATGAGAGCAATAATAGACATCACA
>CM031599.1:22328029-22330529 GCA_018398815.1 Conus ventricosus | reverse complement strand
ATAGTGGTAGGGATGGGGAGTTGGGGTGCGGAGTGGGTGGTGGAAGAACTCAAATGACAGCCACTTTTCAAGATGTTCTTTAACGAAACTGCAAGAAAGCCACAAGATAATGCTTTGTCTTCTTTGTCATGTTCTTACGATTATGAATGTTTGGTCGGTTGGTTGGTTGGTTAGTTGCTTGCTTGCTTGCTTGCTCGCTCGCTCGCTTGCTTGCTTGCTTGCTCGCTTGCTTGCTTGTTCGTCTGCTTGCTTGCTTTCTTGTTTGTTTGATTGTTTGTTGTTGTTTTTTAATTAGGATTCAGGGACGTATGATTTACATCACACCAATAACTCAACACATCGACACTTTTTGTGACAAAATGAGCTGCATTTGTGGACGATGGTTTTGTCTCAAAACAGTTCACATAAATCCTCAGTGTAAAGAGGGAGATCGTTGGTATAGACTGAGAACAACCGTGAGACTAATTACAGAACCCTGGGATACGCCATATCGGATAGGTATCTGACGAGTTGGTGTTAACACAAACAGTTTCCTGACGATTTTCTATTTTTTAAAAATAACAAGATCAGCTGGAGAGTGCTTCCTATTATTCCATTATAATGACAGCTTTCTGCACAATCACTTGCGCCTAATGACAGCAAAAGCCTCCGCAAAGTAAACAAATAGCGCCTCACCACATCTATTTTCTTCAAGAACTGTAAGCAATTGATCTACAGGATTTGTGCTGTAGTGCGACAAAAAGGATTTTTCCTAAACCCTGATTAATCTTCATTTAGTGGATTGTAGGGGTAAAGATGGTAGCAGACGTTCTTGTTTTATTTGCGTGGGGGAGGGGGGGAGGAGGTTCAAGGGAGTTGGATAAAACTGGCAAAATTGATTTAGGCCTGTACTGCGAACGTTCTGAATTGTCTCTAAATTTAAAAATGGATACTGCATGTAGAGTCATTTGAACTGAGTGGTAAGGCGAAATTTATCAATACATTAATTATAGATATGGATAAGAGTTTCACAATAAACAGATGCTGATAGTTCTAGAATTTTGCTATCAACCTCACTAAGTCTGTGACTTCCTGCCTGCTTCGAATGCCTACAGACAGGTAAACATCATTAACTGTCAGGGGCAGAACAGATGGAGCTGAGAGAATATTCTTAGCTTGCAAAACTGGAAGGATTTTTTTTTATGATTTGATTAATTGTTTTCTCCTTTTGATGTTACACTCCCTGACTGTTGTACAGCTTTTTTTGCGTTCATTTGGACTTAAGTCGATTAGGTGAGTTGTCTTAGACTGAGAAGTTTTATTCGTAAGTTCATATGTGGCTTTTCGCATGTGGACTTAGACTTATGATTGTTGGATACAATTTCTTGAAAACATTTCTTTTTTGCTAGTGGTTTGAGTGCATTCCTTTAAGGGCACATATGTCTACATATTAAGTGGATCCCAGACATGTCAATTAAAGTTTTCCTACTGAGGGTTACACAAGAGGACTTTTTTTTAAATTTGGGATAGGTTGTTCTGACACTGAGATTTGGTAGGTGATAATACAATATCAAAATCACCTGAACATACAAGAACATCCATCATGGCAGAACGCATGTTCACCCAATCAAGAATTTCTGGTTTGTTTGAACACACAAATCCAACTTTGGTGGGTTTTCTTCTTTTCAACCTGATTTCTAATCAGACTGCTTCAATTTCGAAACTTAGGTTCACATAATAGTATAGGATTTGATGTGTTATGAATGCCAATTAATATGGCTCATAGACTTGGGTATCGTGGGAACTTTAAGCACGATACTGATGCCAAAGATTATGACAGTGTTATCAGGACATCTGAAAGTCTTGATTCGGCAAAACCATATATATTGAAGAGTGTTTCTTCATTAGACAATGCAGTGGGTACCTTATGCATCTTGCTTTGTCTACTATTTACCTTTAAATGACCCATGCAAAGTTCGTCTTTCTTTTGCCACACACTCAGGGTATGACCGATATGATGCTGTAAAATAAATATAGATTTAGATAAATAGGATGAAGATACAAATGGTTTATGAGACGCACAAAAGAACGCATTCTCATGCGCTGATAAATGACTTTTCAAAAAAGAAAGAAACGAGTTAGTTTTACAAACGATCCGATAGCACACGCAATGCAACGCTATTTTAAAGCGGACAAATGTTTAAATGCTGTGTCACCGACAGTTCAATAAGAAAAACAAAGACACATTGATCAAGTTTCTTTCTTTAAGTCACACAATCTTTTTTACTGTACCTCTCTCTCTCTCTCTCTCTCTCTCTCTCTCTCTCTCTCTCTCTCTCTCTCTCTCTCTGCGTGCGTGCGTGCGTGCGTGCGTGTGTGTGTGTGTGTGTGTGTGTGTGTGTGTGTGTGTGAGTGTATGTGTGTGTGTGTGTGTGTGTGTGTGTTGTGTGTGTGTGTGTGTGTGTGTGTGTGTGTGTGTGGTGTGTGTGTGTGTGTGTGTGTGGTTCTGTACGTTGACGCA
>CM031599.1:22320529-22323029 GCA_018398815.1 Conus ventricosus | reverse complement strand
TCCCCCTCTCTCTCTCTCTCTCTCTCTCTCTCTCTCTCCCCTCTCTCTTAGGCACAGCATGCACACACACACGCGCGCGCGCGCGTGCACACACACACACGCATCCACGCACGCACACACATAAATATCCTGCATGGCATTTCTCTCTCTCTCTCTCTCTCTCTCTTCTCTCTCCTCTCTCTCTCTCTCTCTCTCTCTCTCTCTCTCTCTCTCTCTGGATCGAAGAGGAGGGGATGAGTAGCAGAAGATGAGGTGGCAATGAAGGAGGAGGAGGAAGAGGAGGAGAAGAAGGGGGAGGAAGAGGAGAAGGAGGAGGAGGAGAAGAAAGAGGAGAACGGAGGAGGAGGAGGAGGAGGGGAAAAAAGGGGGGAAAAGAAGGGAGAAAAGGGGAGGAGGAAAGGAGGGAGGAGGAGGAGAAAGAGGAGAAGGAGAAAGGGGGAGGAGAGGAAGGGAAGGAGGAAGAGGAGGAAAGGGAGGAGAAAGGAGGAGGAGGAGAAGGAGGAGGGAAAGGGAAAGGGGGGAGAAAAGGAAAGGAGAGAAGGAAAGAGGGAAAAGGAGGAGGGAGAAAGAGGAGAAGAGAGAGAGAGAAGAAAGTGGGGAGAAAAGGGAGGAGGAGAAGGAAGAGGGGAGGAGGAGGAGGGAAAGAGGAGAAGGGAGAAAGGGGGAGAGAAAGAGGAGAGAGGAGGAGGGAGAAGGAAGAGAGGAGGAGGAGGAAGAAAGAGGAGAAGGAGGAGGAGAGGAAGAGGAGGGAGGAGAAGAAAGAGGAGAAGGAGAAAGAGAAAAGGGAGGAGGAGGAGGAAGAGGGGGAAGGAGAAGAGAGAGAAGGAGGAGGAGAAAGGGAGAAGAGGAGGAGAAAAGAGGAGAAGGAGGAGGAGAAGAGAGAGGGAGGAGGAAAGAGGAGAAGGAGGGGAAGAAAGCGGAGAAAAGGGAGGAGGAGGAAAAGGAAGAGGAAGGAGGGAGAGAGGAAAAGAGGAGAAGGGAGAAGAGGAGGAGGAGAGGAGAGGAGAAGGAGGAGGAGATGGAGAGAGAGAGGAGAAGGGAAGGAGGAGGAAGGAGGAGAAAGAGGAGAAGGAAGGGGAGGAAGAGAGAGAGGAGAAGAGGAGAAAGAAAGAGGAGAAGAAAGAGGAGAAAAGGGAGGAGGGAAGGAGAAGGAAGAGGCGGAGAGAGAAGAAAGAGGAGAAGGAGGAGGAGGAGCAAAGAGGACGAGGAAGAAGAGAGGGAGGAAGACGACAACTGAGGCGCAGTTCCACATGTCTGGCTGAAAGCATGTAAAGACAGGGACAGCAACGCGATGCTGAGAAGACAGAGATTGAAATGTTGGGTGTTATGTGCGAGATAACGAGGCAAAAAGCGTCAGGTGTCAGCGAGTTACTGAGAGAAATGTCCGTGTCGTTATTTAATGGGCATGTCTGACGTCACTTCCCGTCGTTACTAAGAGGAATGATAAAAAGCCCCCATTTCATTCTCCGACAGCAACTAAAAACGTTCAGGGTGGAACATTGCGGTTAATGAACGTGTTTTAGGGATTTTTTTTTTTATTTTTTTTTTTGCCTGTTCCTCTGCATTATCCGCGCGCGCCCCTGAATTTTTTATCTTGTACGATTTCGGTACCAACGTGTGTGTGTGTGTGTGTGTGTTGTGTGTGTGTGTGTGTGTGTGTGTGTGTGTGTGTGTGTGTGTGTGTGTGTGTAAGGATGTGTGTTGTGTGTGTTTGTGTGTGTGTTGTGTGTGTGGTGTGTGGTGCGAGCGTGCGTGCGTGCGTGCGTGTGTGGTGTGTGTGTGTGTGTGTGTGTGTGTGTGTGTGTGTGTGTGTGTGTGCGTGCGTGCGTTGTGTGTGTGTGTGTTGGTGTGTGTGTTTTGTGTTTGTGTGTGTGTTGTGTGTGTGTGGTGTGTGTGTGTGTGTTTTTGTGTGTGAGTATGTTTTGCCTTGTGTGTGAGAGTTGTGAAAGTGGAAGTGTGTGAATATCTTTACATAAGTCATAAGTGAAGATGAACATAAAACAAAAATACATTTAACCAACATCTAACTAATCAATTTTAAAGTCAAAACGCATGAAAGTAGTTTTTAAAATCCTTTGCTCCCCCCCCCCCCCCCCCATCCCATCCCCGCCATATTTTATCAACCCATCCTCCTTCCTTTCTCCTCCCCTAGCAAATAAAGTTAATAGAAATACCATAAGTATTTTCCAATAGGGGTGCGTTCTAAGTGTACAAAGAATTCATACACTCATTCATTCATGTGTGTGTGTGTGTGTGTGTGTGTGTGTGTGTGTGTGTGTGTGTGTGTGTGTGTGTGTGTGTGTGTGTGTGTGTGTGTGCGTGCGTACGTGCGTGTATGTGTGCGTGTGTGTGTTTGTGCGTGTGTGTGTATGTGTGGTGCATGCGTGTGTTTAGTTGCGCGCGTTGCTCTCCATTATGTGTGTACGCAAGTGTGAGTGGTGAGTGTGTGTGTGTGTGTGTGTGTGTGTGTGTGTGTGTGTGTGTGTGTGTGTGTGTGTTG
>CM031599.1:22230529-22315529 GCA_018398815.1 Conus ventricosus | reverse complement strand
GGCTTCACAAGGCTGGGTATTTGGAGGGGGGGGGGGGGGGGGGGGGGCGCAAATACATCACGTGAAATGGATTGGCGATCAGAGATGGGGGGGGGGGGGGGCATGGGGGCGGGGGGCAGAGAGGAGGGAGGAGACAGTCACAGGGCACAACATGTATGGGCATACGTGGGGGTGGGGAGGAGCGAATGCAGGGTATGACGTGTGGGGGTATGGGGGATGTGGATGCAGACATCCATGGGCACCGCATTGTGGACGCAGGGTGTGACATGGATGGGGGTGAGGAGATCGCGGCTGCAGTGTGCGACATAGTGGCGGGTATGGAGGATGCAGATACAGCATACAACATTGGTGGGGGTATGGTGGTTGCGGATGCAGGGCGTGACATCGGTGGGGAGATGGGGGGGGGGGGGGGGGAGAAGAGGTGCAATTACAAGGCATGACATGGGTGGGGGATGGGTGACGCGGATGCAGAGTGGACATTGGTGGGAGTACAGGGAGTGCAGTTTTAGGGGGCTTCAGCTGGGTGGGGCTAGGGAGCAAAGAGTTCAGATCATGACATAGGTTGGGGTTATGGGAAAGGGAGAGCGGGCAGGTGCAGGGGTTGCATTGATCTTAGGGCGTAACATGGGCAGGAGTATGGGGGATGGGGTTTTCAGTGCCGAACATGAGTGGGGTAGCGAAGGGGGGGGGGGGGGGGGGGGGGGGGGGGCTGATTTCAGGGCGCTACATGATTTGGCGCACAGAGGGCTGGATGATAGGCGTGAGATGGGCGTCTTACTGGGGCAGAGGGGCGGGTAAAGGGCGTGAACGGGGTGCTTATTGGGGCAGAGGGGGCACAGATGAAGGGTGTATTATTGCGGCGGGGGGGGTGGGGGGGGGGGGTGCAGATACAAGGCGTCACATGGATTGGTGGACTGAAGAGGTGGGGGGGGGGGGGGGGGTGAAGGAAAGCGGATAAAGCTCATGAAATGGATGTGAACAGGGAGGTTGGACATGGAAGCATATGGGTGGGCGTTATGGGGAGGAGAGAGCATGTGGACAGGGAGTGACACAGGTAGGTATGGTGGGGGGGGGGGGGGGGGGGGGGGCGGAGGGGGATTGGATGGGCAAGTATGCATGATGTGACGAGGATTGGCGGACAGATAGGGGGAGGGGAGGCCAGATATGAAAGCAGGACGCGACATATATGGGCATCTGCGGGGAGGAGCAAATACAGGGTATGATGTGTGGGGGTACATAGACGTGCGTGTAGGTACCACGTGGGTACAGCGTCATGGATGCAGGGTGCGACATGCATGGCATGGGGGTAAAGTCACAGATGCAGTGGTGCGACATTGGTGCGGGAAATGCCGTGGGTGGGGGGAAGGGTGGCGTGGATCCAGAGTGTGACATTGGTGGGGGGTAATGAGGTAATGTTGCTTATAGCCCAGCCGACCGTTGGGAGTGCAGGGAGTGCAGATTTTGAGGCTTAACAAGGTTCAGGGCAGGGGTTGCAGCAGATTTCAGATCATGACATAGGTTGGAAAGGTTGGTGGGAAGAGCAGGGTGGCGGGAGGTTGCGTAGATTTCAGGGCATAACAAGGGTGGGACTGGCGGGGGGAGGGAGGGGAGGGGGGGGGAGTCAGCGCCTGACATGGGTCGGGTACAAAGAGCGAGAGAAGGCGATTTCTGGGCGTGACATGATTTTGGGTTGGGGGAAGTGCGGATTTTCGAGCATGACATAGATGAGGTAGGACAGGGAGAACGCAGGGCATCACATGGCCGAGCATTACAGGATTCACAGATTTCAGGGCGTGTACATGGACAAGGGTATAGGACATGACACGAGTGGGGGAACAGGAAGTGAAGATTCACGGCCTGATGTGTGGGCATATGCGTTCGTCGACGCAGGGTGCGACATGGGTGGGTGTACTTGATGGGGGCACAGATGAAGGGCATGACGAGGGAGGTGGTACTGCAGTGCGTGAAAGGCATGACATGGTGGGCGTGTTAGGCAGAGGGGGGCTGCGGGTGAAGGGCGTGACATGGTGGGCGTGTTAGGCAGAGGGGGCTGCGGGTGAAGGGCATGACATGGTGGGCGTGTTAGGCAGAGGGGGCTGCGGGTGAAGGGCATGACATGGTGGGCGTGTTAGGCAGGGGGGGCTGCGGGTGAAGGGCATGACATGGTGGGCGTGTTAGGCAGGGGGGGCTGCGGGTGAAGGGCATGACATGGTGGGCGTGTTAGGCAGGGGGGGCTGCGGGTGAAGGGCATGACATGGTGGGCGTGTTAGGCAGGGGGGGCTGCGGGTGAAGGGCATGACATGGTGGGCGTGTTAGGCAGGGGGGGCTGCGGGTGAAGTGCGTGACGTGTTAAGCATATTGGGGCAGAGGGAGCATGAACAAAGGGCGTGACATGGTGGGTGTATTGGGGCAGGGAAACATGGACAAAGGGCGTGACATGGTGGGTGTATTGGGGCAAGGGAAAACATGAACAAAGGGCGCGGCATGGTGGGTGTATTGGGGACAGGGCGTGCGGATGAAGGGTGTGACATGGTGGGTGTATTGGGGCAAGGGAAACATGAAAAAGGGCGCGGCATGGTGGGTGTATTGGGGCACAGGGGATGCGGATGAAGGGTGTGACATGGTGGGTGTATTGGGGCACAGGGGGACATGGATGCAGGGCGTGACATGGTGGGTGTATTGGGGCACAGGGGACGTGGATGCAGGGCGTGACATGGTGGGTGTACTGGGGCACAGGGGCGTGGATGCAGGGCGTGACATGGTGGGTGTATTGGGGCACAGGGGACGTGGATGCAGGCCGTGACATGGTGGGTGTACTGGGGCACAGGGGACGTGGATGCAGGGCGTGACATGGTGGGTGTATTGGGGCAAGGGAAAAAAATGAAACAAAGGGCGTGACATGGTGGGTGTACTGGGGCAGGGAAAATGAACAAAGGGGCGTGACATGGTGGGTGTACTGGGGCAAGGGAAAAATGAACAAAGGGCGTGACATGGGTGGGTGTACTGGGGCAAGGGAAAAATGAACAAAGGGCGTGACATGGTGGGTGTACTGGCGCAAGGGAAACATGAACAAAAGGGTGACATGGTGGGTGTATTGGGGCAGAGGGAAACATGAACAAAGGGCGTGGCATGGTGGGTGTATTGGGGCAGAGGGAAACATGAACAAAGGGCGCGGCATGGTGGGTGTATTGGGGCAGAGGGAAACATGAACAAAGGGCGCGGCATGGTGGGTGTATTGGGGCAAGGGAAAAAAAAGAACAAAGGGCGTGACATGGTGGGTGTATTGGGGCAAGGGAAACATGGACAAAGGGCGCGGCATGGTGGGTGTATTGGGGCACAGGGGGTGCGGATGAAGGGTGTGACATGGTGGGTGTATTGGGGCAAGGGAAAACATGAACAAAGGGCGCGGCATGGTGGGTGTATTGGGGCACAGGGGGTGCGGAATGAAGGGTGTGACATGGTGGGTGTATTGGGGCACAGGGGACATGGATGCAGGGCGTGACATGGTGGGTGTATTGGGGCACAGGGGACGTGGATGCAGGGCGTGACATGGTGGGTGTATTGGGGCACAGGGGACGTGGATGCAGGGCGTGACATGGTGGGTGTACTGGGGCACAGGGACGTGGATGCAGGGCGTGACATGGTGGGTGTATTGGGGCACAGGGGACGTGGATGCAGGGGACATGGTGGGTGTATTGGGGCACAGGGGACGTGGATGCAGGGCGTGACATGGTGGGTGTACTTGGGCACAGGGGACGTGGATGCAGGGCGTGACATGGTAGGTGTATTGGGGCACAGGGGACGTGGATGCAGGGCGTGACATGGTGGGTGTACTGGGGGCACAGGGGACGTGGATGCAGGGCGTGACATGGTGGGTGTATTGGGGCACAGGGGACGTGGATGCAGGGCGTGACATGGTGGGTGTATTGGGGCACAGGGGACGTGGATGCAGGGCGTGACATGGTGGGTGTATTGGGGCACAGGGGACGTGGATGCAGGGCGTGGACATGGTGGGTGTATTGATTGGGGCACAGGGGACATGAATGCAGGGCATGACATGGTGGGTGTATTGGGGCACAGGGGGTGTGGATGCAAGCGACCATGGTGGGTGTATTGGGGCACAGGGGACATGGATGCAGGGCGTGACATGGTGGGTGTATTGGGGCACAGGGGACGTGGATGCAGGGTGTGACATGGTGGGTGTATTGGGGCACAGGGGACGTGGATGCAGGGCGTGACATGGTGGGTGTATTGGGGCACAGGGGACGTGGATGCAGGGCGTGACATGGTGGGTGTATTGGCGCAAGGGGACGTGGATGCAGGGCGTGACATGGTGGGTGTATTGGGGAACAGGGGACTTGGATGAGGTTGTGACATGGTGGGTGTATTGGCGCAAAGGGACGTGGAGCAGGGCGTGACATGGTGGGTGTATTGGGGAACAGGGGACTTGGATGCAGGTTGTGACATGGTGGGTGTATTGGCGCAAAGGGGACGTGGATGCAGGGCGTGACATGGTGGGTGTACTGGGGCACAGGGGATGTGGATGCAGGGTGTGACATGGTGGGTGTATTGGCACAAAGGGGACGTGGATGCAGGGCGTGACATGGTGGGTGTACTGGGGCACAGGGGATGTGGATGCAGGGTGTGACATGGTGGGTGTATTGGGCAGAGAGGGTGCGGATGAAGGGTGTGGCATGGTGGTTGTATTGGGGCAGTGGGAGCGCAAATGAAGGGCAAGATGCAGGTGGGTGTATTGGGACACAAGGAACGTGAATGAAGGGCGTGACATGGTCCATGTGTTGGGGCAGAGAGGGTGCAGATGAAGGGAGTGACATGGTGGTTGTATTGGGGCAGAGGGCGACGCAAATGAAGGACAAGACGCGGGTGGGTGTATTGGGGCACAGGGGGCACGGATGATAGACAAGACATGGTGGGTGTATTGGGGTAAAAGGGGACGCGGATGAAGGGCGTGACGTGTGTAGGTGTACTGGGGCAGAGGGGGCACAGATGAAGGGCGTGAGGTGGGCGAGCATCTTGGGGCAGAGGAGGCATGGGCGCACGTTGCCTTGCATTCCATTGCCTTGTATACCTTGCTGGACTGCCTTCTGGATTCCTGTGGAGTCTTCCCGTTTCTTTAGCTCCGGTGTTGCCATCTCTCTCTTTGCTGTGCTCTTTGCCTATGACTTGTCATTTCATTTTAAATGAATTCAACCTCTGCTTGCTGGTTTGCGTGTGACCAGTTGTTTCTGTAATCCTGGGATTTTTCTTTGCCACATCCTCCGAGTCCTTTCCTGTTCGTCAGTACCTCATGGTTAAAGCATTTACCTGCGGATACGACGGTTGTGATTTCAAACCCTAATGAGTCAGATTTTTTGCTACGAAGTCCGTCTTAAAAAATATGAGGATAAATCACACTTCAGCTTTATCATGAGGTTTTTTCTGGTTCTAATAAACCCATTACAGGGTTCCCACAGATAGACCAAACAAAATTCCATACTTTTTCCAGACTTTTCCAAGGCGTTTCATTTTTCCAGACTCCAGAATGTGTATATGCATGCACCTCTGTATGTGATTACCATGCTAAACACATCAGAAAAGAACTGACTTACTGATAGCAGGGCATTCAATACTTACCAAAACTTTCATCTCTCCTCTCAACTGTCCTTTCATTTTAATTTGGATGTTCAACATGGCCAAGTACTTACAAGAAAATGTGCTCTCTATTCAATTTCGTACTTAAATTTTGAAATCTTTGGATGGAGAGAGAGAGAGAGAGAGGAGAGAGAGAGAGAGAGAGAGTGCGTTAGAGACAGTGTGTGTGTGTGTATTTATGTATGTATGTATGTGTCTAAAAATAGGCCAGTGTATCACCCTTGGGCCCTTTGATTTTCTCTACCCCCCACCACCACACCATTCAATGCATAATCGCATCCCATACTGAAGTAAAAAAAATCAACCGTTTCTTCAATGTCGAACTCACTTTTCACAATCCTAGGGCCAAAAATAATCAATCACGGTCATTGTTGGTGTCAGAGTCGTTTTGTCTGAAAGATGCATCATTTCTGGATGTTTCTGCCTGCTGCGTGGCTTTTCAAAGCAGCTTCGCCCATGTTCCCGATGTCGAAGTTTTTTTGCACAACAGGCCCCATGCTTTTGTCTTGCACCCATCGGAAGGAGCAATCATTTGCGATAATTTGTATTGTCTACCAGGCTAGGCTAAACACACATTTTCCCATGTTTTCTTTAATACTTCGACACAATTTTGCCTTGCAGCGCTGTTGACTTGAAAGGAAGTTAAGCAATGGTACCAACTGCGCATGCGCAACGCTTTTCACAGTAAAGGGGAGTACTCTGCAGAAAAACATGTCATTGCTAAACATCCGGCCAGAAGAAATCTGAAAACACGATCATTGTGCATGATTTAAATTTTTCTGTTTTTATTCCTATTTCAATGTTTGTCTGAAAACCACGATCATTGAGCATGATTTAATTTCTGTATTTATTCCTATTTCAATGTTTTTGTAAAGAAACTTAAAGTGAAATTGGGACATCATGAAAAAAAGTTTGCACAGCTTTCACAAAATTCCAGGACTTTTCCAGACCCATGGCCACAATTACAAAACCCCAAGCTTTTCCAGCCCTGGAAATGATTTTTTCATCTTTCCATACTTTTCCCAGACTTCCAGGACTCTGTACGAACCCTGCCTTAGGGAAGAGGACACACACACATTAAAAACCAATTTCAGACAAAAAAATTTAAAAAAGTCTGCGGACAAACCTGTACTCAAACCGATGACTATTGTTGTCTTAAAAACTTTTATTCTGAGCATTTATCATCGCATATATCCACAATCTACAATTTTATCTCATCTAGACCTGTTCACTCACAAGCAGACCTGTCAACAATCTTTCAGACACGTCTACATTTCCATCACACCGTCTATCTGTTCTCTTCAGCAAGATCATGTCGACAATCTTTCAATCGACGATTTTATCAAAGACAAACATCTTTCATCATTCCTTCTTGTCACCATTATGTTACAAAAAGGGCATCACAAAATTAAAGACATGTTCTGCTTGATAAAACAAACAAACGTAATAACCACAAATACATTTCAATAAATGCTGAGTGCAGCACACATGCACATCCACAAAATTCATTCAGTGGAACCTTTCGATAAACTTAATAGTTTTAACAGCAAAATGATCCATAAAACAATACAATGGATTCCATACTTTTTCCAGCCAAGATGATTTAACGTTATACAATGACAACCCACACGTTCTTAGACAACAAACTATCAGCATGAAAGGCATCATCAAACTTGTCTTTCTGTAAGTCTGCTTGTCAACGCAAGCTTGTGTCATTCTCTCTACAGTTGCTGTAAAACGGAGCACAAACATATAATTCGACTTTTCTTTTTGAACCCAAATCTTTAATTTTGTTAAAACATTACATTCATGAAGCCAGTGTTCTGAAACTACGCAGCAGCACTATTTCAGTACTAACAGATCTTTTAGTTTCAAACTAGCATCCAATTCAGACAGATGGAAAAGCCTGCTTTATTTTCACTCTGTTCCAGTCCCACAACAGTGATAGCATCCATAACTGTGAAAAAAACAGCTCAGTTTTTCATCTGGTCCATTTCAATTTCTCAGGTCAATACAATAACTGCAAACATACTCTGAATAACTTTCCTTGTGCAGTACAGTTTTTCTTACACATGTCATTCTAAGGAAAACATCTGTCTTTGTGTACGTGCATACTGCAGCGCTCCATAACTTCCTCAGTTTCCTTTCAATCACAATCAAAAACCTCTACACTTTCACAAATGCAAGGAATTTCTCTTTCAAGCACTTCCACTCAGTGATGTGCTGTCTCAAAATTGTTCCCCCTTCTCCTCTCGAAAGCACAATGAAGTACACTGTTCACAATTGGCCAATGACTATCTTTAAAAAAAAAAGAGCAAGAGAAATGAAAATGGAATCTTTTGTTAATGTGTCCCTGAACTGTCGCCATACACATCACTCAGACTGAAAATGGACTGTTACAGACAAGAAATGTGATTCTGTTAATGTATGTGGAAGGAAAAATATTACTCTTTTTTCAATGAAGAATGCAAGCACGAAGAAGAATGAGTGTAATATGTTTTGAATTGTACCACCACCATCTTTTCAATTTCAGAAACACTGCTGCTTAAAATCTTCTCAAAAAACTTAATGGCTTTCATACAGGTGGTGAATTCAAAACAACAGGAAAAAAAAAAAAAAGCATGTCTATCATCATGGACTCTGAAATATTCACCACAAAAGAATCATTTTTTTCTTTAAACTACAAAAAAAGAGAGAAAAAAACATATCAATGATATTCAAACCCCTTTAACATCACGTAGAAACAGAATGAACACCATCCTACATATTCATGAATTCAGAAAGCATACAGAAGACAAAATGTCTGATACAAAAATGGACAAATGCACTGAACTTTTCTTTCTTACATCATACCACCATGCCTCCCATTTCCACCCATACCGCCCATGCCACCATACCACCCATGTCGGCCTTGTCGTCTTTTGGAAGTTCAGTCACAACGGCTTCGGCGTTGTCAGAAGGGAGGCCACTCTGCAGCGTCCCTCAAGGCTGTTCTCACCACCCAAAAAATAGGGCATATCAAACATTCTCAGCCAAGGAAATGCAAAAAGTTGAGAGAGGGGAAAAATTAGTTACTTTTCAACATTTCTATTAAATAGAAATTTTGTAAGCTTCAATATTTGTGATGATGGGGGGGGTGGGGGGGGGGGGGGGGGGGGGGGGGCTAAACTTTGAAGAGAAAAAAAAAAACTGCTTCGGCCTCAACTCAACTGATCGACACCATCACTGGACAAGTCATGATTTCCAACCATGTTTTCTGTTATCCTGCCTTATCTTTAGTCTTATTCTTTTATTTATTTACCTCAAAAATGCTTTGTTTTCAACATCTTTGTAAGCATGTTAAATAAAAAACACTTCTTTTTTAACTCAAACAAACACAACCCACTTTCTACAAAATTACAGTGTGTTATCACTCATTCTGTTTATGTGGTGCAAACCATAAAACAATTTCAAGGAGAAAGAAATGCAGGAATTAAGAAATATTCATAAACCTCTATGTGGCACTTGTGTGCCGCTAAAATTTTTAAAATTGTTAACTTTGTCATGTTCATGGAAAAACAGTTTCCCAGCGAACAACTACAGAAGATCTGACCCGTTTGTAGCAAAGGCTGGTTTGCGATTCATATATGAACAAACGAAGGCAAGTTTTGTGCAGGGCTTAAACAGGAGGAGGAAAAAAAACCACTGAAACTAGGGGGGTCCGGGGGCATGCCCCCCCGGGAAAATTTTTTTAAAAAACGAGTGTAATCTATGCCACTTCGCGCTTTTGGACATAATTTCAAGAGTTATTTAGTACATAAAAATTGCTGTAAACACATAATTATTACAGGAAGACTATTTGGGACAAGGGGAGAAGGGGTTAAACACATAAAAAAATGAACACTCCTTTAACTTGAGTGTTTTACAGGTGTTCACCAACTATAGTCTTTGGATGAAATCTCACTTCTGGGGTTGCTCAATAAGTTTCACTTTTCAGGTTTAAATGATCACACAATATCAAGTTTGAAGTTGGTGCACACAAGTCAGTAACTGCATCAAACACTTTAAAGTTCAGTCTCATATAACAGAGATCAACTTGCGGAATCAGCACATTTTGAAAGTCAAAATATCCAAAATTTTGATAAATGAGAAACTTGTGGAATCAGCACATACTGAAAGTCAAATTTTGAAGTTCCTAAATTATAATAAAACTGAAATACAGGATTTCACAAGGACACACACACACACAACACACACACACAGCTTTGTCATTTGGGTGTTTGGGTGGTGGAGGTGTTTATAAATGATCTTCCTGTAGAATTAAAGAGTACATGTAAAGTCTTTGCAGACGACACAAAACTGTATAACTCTCCAAAATTGCACAAGGAATTACAAAGGATATTGAAACTTTAGTACAGTGGTCTGATACTTGGAACCTATATTTTAATGCAGAAAAAATGTAAAGTACTTCATTTTGGTAAAAAAAACCCCAAAAAAGGAGTATATAATGAAATTGGGGGCAAGGAAATAAAAATATCTAAATGTGAAGAAGAGAAAGACCTAGGTGTGACTTTTGACAAAAATTTACTATTTGACAATATATTGTAAATTTGTATTAATAAGGCTAACAGAATGATTGGAATAATAAAAAGAACCTTTACATTTATGGAAAAGGACACTTTTTTGCAATTATATAAGACACTAGTTAGACCTGTTCTTGAATATGGCAACACTGTATGGTATCCAATGCTAAAGAGACAATCAGAAGCTCTAGACAGGTACAAAGAAGAGCAACCAAGATGATTCATAATATAAAAGATTACTCATATCAGGAAAGATTAAAATATCTGCAACTTCCAACACTTAAGGCAAGAAGAATAACAGGAGACTTGATTCAAGCATACAAGATATTTAATGAAATTGATGATGTTGATAAAGCATGCTTTTTTTGTACTCCGCAGAAGAATGTTACAAGGAACAGTGAAGATAAAATATTTAAACAATATTCTAGAACGAATTTTAAGAAAATTTACTTTTACTAATAGAGTAACCAACTTTTCGAAATAAACTAAACTTAACATCAAACGTGCACCTGTATTATTGTTTTTAAGAACCTCATAGATAAACATGAATTATTAACAAAATTAGATATGAATTTGATGGAAATAGGTCTGAGCTAGCTATGACTGGACCAACGGTTATGAAAAAAAAAAAAAAAGGATATATACATTTCAGAAGGGGCGTTAAAAGCCTAAATGGGCTAAGTTGTATTTGATACAACGCCCTGATTCTGATCCTGAAAGAAATATAGCAAGGAACTCTGTTTCTAATTGCTGCTTTCATTGTCTGCACTGTCTTTGCCATCCATCTTCTTGCTTACTTGAATTCCAACCTATCTTTGTCTGCTGTTTCCATGCTTTTCCTGTCTTGGCTTTAACCCAAAAAAAAATTTTTTAAAAAATTTTAAAAAAAAAAAAACCCCCCTTTTTTAAAAGGGGGTTTTTTTTTTTTTTTTAAAAAAAAAGAAAAAATTTTTAAAAAATTTTTTTTTAAAATTTTTAAAAAAAAATTTTTTTTTTTCCCCCCTTTTTAAAAAAAAAAAACCCTTTTTTTAAAAAATTTTTTTTTTCCCCCCCCCCCCCTTTTTTTAAAAAAAAAAAAGGTTTTTAAAACAAAAAAAAAAAATTTTAAAAATTTTAAAAAAAAAAATTTTTTAAAAAATTTTTTTTTTTTTTTGAATTAAAAAAGGGGGTTTTTTTTTTTTCCCCCCCAAAAAAAGGTTTTTTTTTAGGAAATTTTAAAATTTTTTTTCCCGGGAAGGCCCTTTTTTAAAGGGGAAAAAAAATTTTAAAAAAAAATTTTGGGGGGTTTTTAAAAAAAAAAAAAGGGGGGGGGGGGGAAAAAAAAAACAAAAAAAAACCCCCCCTTTTTTTTTTTCCCAAAAAAAATTTTTTAAAAAAAAAAAGGGGGGAAAAAAAGGGGGAAGGGGGGGGGGGGGGGGGGAAAAAAAAAAAAAAAAAAGGGGGTTTTTTAAAACCTTTAAAAATTTTTTTAAAAGCCCTTTTCCCCCCGGGGGGGGTTTTTTTTTTTTCAATTTTTCCCCTTTCCCCAAATTTTTCCCCGGTTTTAAAAACCCCCCGTTTCCCCCTTTTTTCAATCCTTTTTTTCCTTTCCCCCCCCTTTCCCCCAATTTTTTTTTTTAAAAAACCCTTTTTTCGCCCCCTTTTTTTTTTCCCCTTTTTTAAAACCCTTTTTTTTCCCCCATTTTTAAAAAAAAAGGGTTTTTTTAAAAAAAAAAACCCCCCTTTTTTTTTACCCTTCCTTTTTTTGGTTCCCAAAAAAAACCAAACTTTTTTACCCCCAAAAAAAACCCAAAAACCCCTTTGGAAAAAAAAAAAAATTTTTTGGCCCAAACCCCCTTTTAAAAACCCCCAAACCCCCTTTTTTCCCCCCCCCCCCCCCCCCCAAATTTTTTAAAAAAATTTTTTAAAAAACCCCCGGGGAAAAAAGGGGCGGGCCCCCCCCCCCCCCCGGGGGGGTTTTTTCCAAAAAAAAAACCAAAAAAAATTTTTTTTAAAAGGGGGCCCCCTTTTTTTTTTTTTTTTTTTTAAAAAAAAAATTTTGGGGGGGTTTTTGGGGTTTTGAACCCCCCAAAAAAAAAAAAAAGGGGGGCCGTTCCCCTTTTTTAAAAAACCCCCCCAACCCCAAGGGGGGCCCCCCCCCCCTTTCCCCCCCCCAAACCCTTTTTTTTCCCCCCCCCCTTTTTTTTTGGGGGGCCGGGCCCAAAAAATTTAAATTAAAAAACCCCCCTTTTTTTTAAAAAAAAAAAAAATTTTTCCCTTTTTTTTCCAAAAAAAAAAAATTTTTTTTTTTTTGGGGGGGAAAAAAAAAAAAAAAATTTTTTAAAACCCCGGGGAAAAAAAAAAACCCCCTTTTTTTTTCAAAAAAAAAAATTCACTTAAAAAAAAATTTTTTTTTTTTTCGGGTTTTAAAAAATTTTGGGGGCCCCCTTTTTTCCCCCCAAAAAAAAGGGTTTTCCCCTTTTAAAAGGGGAAAAAACCCCCTTTCCCCCCCAAATTTCCCCAAAAAAAACCCAAATTTTTAAAAAAAAAAAAAAAAAAATCAAAAAGGGGGGAAAAAAAAAAAAAATTTTTTTTTTTTTTTTAAAAAAAAACCCCCCCAAAAAAAAATTTTTTTTAAAAAAAAAAAAAAATTTTAAAAAAACCCCCCCTTTTCCCCCCCGGGAACCGGGTTTCATGAAAACGATTATCGCCAATCGCGAAATCCCTCTCTGACTTTTTTTCATAAACATACGAAATCGAGATCTGACATTTGTAGCAAAGGCTGGTACTGCGATTCATATATGAACAAATGAAGCAATTTTGTGACACGCAACACATTCAATAGAGCATGACTGTACCTTTGTGGGTCAATGATTCCACGTTCAATGAGATTAGCATACGGGTCATTCAGAGCGTCGTAGCCGCTGTCGCCCGTCTGATTCATCACCTTTTCCACAACCACATGGGCGTCCACCCCAGCATTCTGCGCTATCGTCAAGGCTGGCATGCGCAGGGCTTTTCGAACAATGTTCACCCCTAGTAGAAGAATTTGCAGGAGAAACACTTGTATAGCATCAACTGTCAAAATGCAAAAGCTTGCAATCCCCCTTTTCTTTGTGCATTCAAGCACAGATACATACAGTTTACCTCATTGTCAGTCTAATACCAGGTAGAAAGAAAAAGAAGCTGCTTTTTGTAATCTGTTGGAGATCCCCGATGAGCAGATAAAGAAAAACACAACAAATTTTTTAAAATCAAGTGAGAACACAAAGGATAACCACTCGCATGCAACACACTCAAATATGTTTATAGCTTCAGCTGTCAAAATTCAAATCTGTTTGGCTTCTCCACTTTTCAGGTAACTGTAAAAGAAGTTGGAGGGCCCAGTCAATCCATTTGTGCAAACTGCAGTTTTAGCAAATCTGTCTTCCACTGAACTATACTGGCCTGCAAATATTCACACACAACTGTATCACTGAAAGTCATGCAATTCACGTAAATCATTCAAATCCCTGGAAACAGAATTTTAGAAGAAAAAAAAAATCACCAAGTCAAATCACACTCGGAGCATGTCTGAACAAAATTTAGTTTGTTTTTTTTTTAAGTGAAAAAAAAAAACCCCAGTAAACAAACAAAACGGCATATCATGCCCCCAATCCAGGACCCCTACCTATTTTCTGATCGTGGTTTTCTGTCTTCAAGTCATCCAGCATGGCGATGCAGCGCAGCAAACCAGTGCCACCCCAGGTACGATGCCTTCCTCCACCGCTGCCCGCGTGGCGTTCAATGCGTCATTGATACGGTCCTTCTTCTCATTCACCTCCACTTCACTGGTGCCACCAACCTGTTTGGAAAATTAATTTTGTGCTGAAAGAACCTCCCCCCATCTCTGGCTATTTGTACATAATGCTACAGTTGTCCATTTATTAAACACCTTGAAGTTTCTTACAAAATAAGTTTCGTACAAATATCGAAAAGTTACCAGATAAATCAACTGGCATAAAACCTTCTTCAACCTTTTTTTTTTCTTTTTTTTTCAGGGTTCCTACAGACTCCCAAGAACAAAATTCAAGGAGTTTTCAAGGAGTGTTTTTTCTATTTCAAGACTACAATACTTGCGTAAAAATTGAAAAAAGGAATGGCAGTTTGATTTTTCTGTGTTAAGGTTGATGAAAAAAATTATTTAAAAACTTTTTTTTGTACAAAGAATACAACAACAAAAAATTGTTTTTAAATATTTTTTTTCATCAACCTGAATACAGAAAAATCAAACTGCCATTTCAGTTTTCAGTTTTTATACAGAGTGAGTGGTGCCATTACACCACACATTAGAACATTAACAAACCCAGACTCTTTGTATTAAATGCCAAAATACTAAAATCAGCAAAAACTTGTCCATTTGTAAGAGAACATTTAGACTATGCATGGTGTGTAAAGAGACTGATGGGAGGAAAAAAAAGAAAAAAAACCTAGTTAATAAAAAAAAAAAAAACATTTACAAACATCGTCGCGTATGAAGTTACAAATTACCTCCCTTGGTAATAGCAGACGGCAATCCAGGATCGCGACAATGTAAAAATTTGTTTTTAAATCATTTTCCATTACCTCAACGCAGACAAATCAAACTGCCATTTCTTTTTGCCACATTAAAATTTTTTTGGAGCTGATGGCTTGATTTTCAAAGGTTTTTAAGGAAGTTTGGTCAACAGAACCACATTGATTTCAAAAGTTTTCAAGGTCTTGAAATTCACCGTCAGAATTCAAGGAGTTTCAAGGAGCGTACGAACCCTGTTCTTTAGTAAATCAAGATTTGCTCATTGTCTTAAAAGTTTTTACTTATCCACACTTCATAACCTACAAAGATATCTACTCTACTAACACACACACACACGCAAAAAATGTATGACATATTCATATTGTCTTTATTTGTTCAGGCAATGGTATCAATATGCAGGGTTTGCTTCTCCCCTTAAAATGATGATTTCAATGTCCACCCTATTCGTTCAGAGGATGTTTTCAAATTATGGATGAAGTCACAGTTAGCTGCTTAAGTTTGGGCTACATAAGTATTCGTCATCAAGTTGCTTTTGAAAACATCGCATACTTGTTTCACCAGACCTGGTTACCCCTCAGAAATTCTATGTGTATGTTTTGGGTCAAAAATGTGTACAATTGTGTGTAAAATGTGTAAGCTTTGCAGCGCAAAGTAGCTGCGTAGGAAACAATACTGAATGCATTCCAGACATTAGAAACACTGAAAATTTATTACTATAAAAGATGTATTTTCATGAAATGCATTAAATTGGCTTCTTTAACAATCAATGATTGTTAAACTAATCAAGTTCCTTGCCAGTATCCTCTGATGGGCAAAAGCCTTTGCTCAGGAAATTAACAAGAACATTAACTGATGTGAATTTTCTTTTATAATACTTTAAAATAACTCTCTCTTCACTTTTTACTGTACTGATGGACATAACTGGAAAAAAATCTTGAAGTAATCTATTTCTTTCATATGCTACTATGGGCACTTTTTCACTGTTGATAAGCTAACCGGTCTTTCTGAAGAGCATAACAATTATGATGTGAACTTTATTTCAGACTTTGGTGATTCCAGCTCCTTCAGGGTTCCCAGGTTGATGGGCATGAGGCCAAAAAAGGACCTTACTTGCCAACATGGAGGAAGGGGGGGTGTAGACAAGGCGGGAAAAGGAATCTATCCTACTCAAGAACTCAGCATATAGCTGTTCCCCAAGCTGTTTGTTATGTTCGCAATCCGTCATGTTATGTACCTATATTTATTTGGGTAATAATATTTTCATCATTATTGCCCCACTCTTCAAATGAATTTCTATAAAGGGAACATTTTAACATAGATAGCATGAGCGAAATGTTAAGTCAGCTATATGTCGCGAACATTAGCACCGCGTCTGCACTGTGGAACCCGTGACGTCAAAATGCTGGATTGCAGCTTTGCGTCGTCTGCTACCTAAGCTTAACTAAACAGAAAGCCCACTGATAGGCCTAGCGTTATAGGCCTGCCTACCGCGTTTCAGACGATCGTGTCGGCATCTGTCAACTCTTTGCAACTTGCAAAAGTACGGTTTGGTTGTGGAAGATGTATCGGTTCCGTTTTCAAGCCTCCTTCTTATGAACTGCATCTATTAATTTAAAGAACAGTCAGCCTTCTTCAGGATGAGAAGACTTTCAAGAATTTCACTGGACAGTGTGCTCCTTTGGGGCCGGGGGTGGGGGGGTGGGAGGGGGGGATTTTGGAGCTTTTTGTCCCTCTCCGCGAGTAGTCTGATGTTCCAGTCTCTCATCAGAAGTGCCTGCAGAACTCGACTTCACGAAAAAGCTTTGAATGTTCATTGCCTACCGTTTTTCCAGAATCACTGTTTCCCTTGTGGCTTTTGCTACCGATGTGCCGCTGAATGTCAAAGCGACCACTGTAGCAATCGCGATTTGACGTAACACGTGGTGCTGTGTGCGAACGTATTCGCCCTTCTTTGACGCAGTAATGAACTTGAAAATAGTATGATACGCTGGTTGTACTTCTGTTCATATTTCTTTTTCTTTTGGATCACAGCTTCTACCAATGAATCTGAATTTTCGTTGTCTGTTTCATGCGCGCGAGTTGAAGCTGAGTGAGAAGCAATGTTGATGCATTCATAGTGGCAGGAAGTACGCATGCGCCATCGGAACTTTTAAAAGTTGGACCAGACTCTTGGACTCGGCCGGATTACGTGTTCAGCGCATTTTCGTAAGCTCGTTCATCAAAATTTCGTACAATTTGGTTTTGAAACGTACAATCGTATAGCTGTATTAAATTTCGTCAGATTATACGCAAAAATCGTAAAGTGCACAGGTCTGTTTCACACTTTGCACTTGCATGCCTAATATGCTACAAAATAAAAGATACACATGACCATATCTGCACATAAAACCCAAAACATGCTATGGTATGTGTGCTGGATTATCATAGCCTTGAGGTGTGTAGACACGCATCCTGACCATGACTAGAGGTCATTTGTTTAAGTTAGCCAACCCATCCGACAGTTACTCAACCAAATATGAACTGCTTCTGAATGTGACACATACAAATGAGAACTTGAGGGGAAAAAAAGTTTTTTCCCCTTTCTAAACAAGGAGTGTGTTCTATATTCCAAGCCACCTTGTATTTTTTTTTTTTTTCCCTGATGTTACTTTGTTGTGTGGCTGCTGTGACATGAAACGTGGCCATTTAATGGACTCACACCTTGCTGAAAATGTTCTAGTGTTTTGATAGGTCACCCAACATGATGAACATTTTCAGAAAATGTGTATTAACTATTCCTCAATTCTCCCCCTCCCAGGCCCCTTCTCCACCCATTTCCCCCAAAATTAACAAACAAACCAGTACAAAAATGCTTGTTTTTTATCGCACACTCAAGAAAAGATTTTCATTGTCATTTCTGGCCAGAATTTTTGTACTTCTCAAAATTTTTAGTTTCATATATTCAGTTTACTCCACAATGCCACTGCCATTCCACAGGTGCGCACATACACACACAAAGTAATTTTTTACTTCCAGACATAAAAATATCCTACCTTCCGTGTCCAGCCCTCTGCATCAAAAATATTAAAACATTTTTCTTTTACATTAGATACAACCAAAAAATGAGTCTGACTGTATCTATGACATGTTTGAAGGAAAAAAAAAAAAAAAAAAAGAAAAAAAAAAACCCAGCAACAGTGAGCTGAAGAAGACATGGTGACCCTGTCGAAATATTCTCTATGTAAGTTTTTTTTATTCTGAGTCTGTAACTACTTTTATAATAAGGACAATTATTATTCTTTTCTTTCTTTCTATTCCTTTTTTTCTTTTCTATTTTTTTTCCTAAAGACTACCGGCATAATCCAACAACAACAGCTACATTCCCATCACATATGCACGACAGACCAAGCAAAAAAGTTGTATTAAGAACAGAAATCGCACCTTGAGCACAGCAACACCGTTACACAGCTTGGCCAGTCTTTCTCCCATCTTCTCCTTCTCGTATTCAGAGTTGCTCAGTTCAATGTCATCCTTGATCTGCTGTAACGCGTTTCTCAATGTCCGCCTTGTCACCTTTACCCTGAAAAGAAAGCATCAGATAGTTGGTCCAGTCCGTTTCAGCTTCTTCCTCTCCTCTTAATAATAATAACAACAGCATTTATAAAGTGCCTTGCCAAAGGCTCTAGGGGCTGACAATCCACACTCTCCTGTACACAACAGGCTGCCTACCTGGGTAGTGCTGACAGAAGAGCTGCCTGCCAGCGCTTCATTCAGTCCACTCAATTTCCTCATTTCCTTCATTCTTCCAATTTCTCCATTTCACAGTTCATACTCTGTTTTGCTTATATCAATCACAGATTATTCCCTGGCTAACTATGGAGAAAATACTGGGTTTGCATGAGTGCATTTGTTTAAAAAAAAAAGAAAAGAAATATATATAACTTAATGCCAAGACTAAGAATCAAGACCCAAGTCCTGACTTAAAGCAAAATACTGATCTTAAACACACTGTTATTAGAATCAAGACCCAAGTCCTGACTTAAAGCAAAATACTGATCTTAAACACACTGTTATTAGAATCAAGACCCAAGTCCTGACTTAACCCTCTGCCTACCGCATGACTTTGTGCTATATGACTATGAGAATACCATGCCAAGAGAGGTAACTCCGCAACACATACACACTTGCCATAAAGAAACCTCAATAGAAAATTTGTTTTTAACTTATCTATTCTGTAAAAGTAATGAAAAAAATTCAAAGACATCACTCCATCCAAAACAGCCATTTTACCCCACATATAGTGAACTGGTACACGAGGAAAAAAAACAAACGAACAGACTAACTGTACTTCGGTGTTCTCAGTGCTAAAACAATTTTCCCTAAATTCACTGTACCCACAGAACATCATGGATTAGGAGCACAGAGTGATTTTCCAAGTCTAAACAAAGTACTGAAACCTTCAGGAACAAAATAAAGTCATTCTGTATGGTATGCACACTAAATAATCAACTTTTGTTGTGAAGCAAAAAACAACAACCCAAACTTCAACAATTTTGTTAAACTGAAGGCATCACATACAAGAAGATTTGTCTTCTAACTACTGAGGGGAAAAAATAACAAGAACAGATTATTGAATACTGGGCTTTAGATTGTGATGGAATTCAACAAAAATGTGCTTTTGCACAAGTGCACAAAGCACCCCCCCCCCCCCCCCCCCCCCCCCCCCCCCCCCCCCCCCCACACAACACACACACACACACTGTGGTGATGATGTACCTCTTGTCCGGCTCCTCTTTGCTTTTTGATAAACAGGCAGTTTTTATTTCAGGCCAGAGTTTATGTTCATCCTTTTCTGCTTGCTTTTGTGCAGCAAATAAATTTGTTTCTCGTTAAAAGTCTGCCAAGATTCTTCTGAAATCAAACGGCTAAAGGTGATGCTCCTACAGGCAAATCGTGGGACACACCCACTGACTGACCCGGTTTCCTGGCTATCAAAACAAGGGAAACTTTTGGGGGGCTTCACTTCTTGTCGCCAACCACTCCAGTCAAGAATTAAAGAATCTCTAGCAAGTTTTGTTTTTTTCGAATTTTCTTTTTTGGGGGGTCTGGGCCCAGCAGCAATGGGCTATTCGACGTCATCATTATCATCGCCTGAATCATTATTGATTCCGGCCTCAAAACCAGTCAGCAGTCGATCTTTATTCATAACTAGGTCAAGATTGACGTCCGAATCGTCTTGCTTCAAATCTTCAAGAGTGTAGCCCGCAAATACGCTCCTTTCATCAATATCACTTCAGAAAATGAATTCTGCAAGTTGCATAGTTACTTGATCCGCCATTTTCCCAGAAAATCTTCGCGAAAAAAAATCTGAAATTTGAAAATTTACAGCAGCGAAACTACTCCACCAAAACTCATGCAACAAAAACCAAAATGGCGTCCAGAAACGGAAGTACCGGAAGACTCTTCTGTCGCAACTGCATTCTGGGATATGCGATGGTGAAAGCGAAAGTCGTTGACCGAGTATTCAGCGGTCGATCTCGGTCGATCCGGTATTCAGAAAGATGAAATCTCGCGGTCGATCTTGGTCGATCTGGTAGGCATTGGGTTAAAGCAAAATACTGATCTTAAACACACTGTTATTAGAATCAAGACCCAAGTCCTGACTTAAAGCAACATATTGATCTTAAACACACTGTTATTAGAATCAAGACCCAAGTCCTGACCTAAAGCAAAATATTGAAAGCAAAATATTGATCTTGAACACACTGTTATTAGAATCAAGACCCAAGTCCTGACTTAATATTGATCTTAAACACACTGTTATTTGAATCAAGACCCAAGTCCTGACTTAATATTGATCTTAAACACACTGTTATTTGAATCAAGACCCAAGTCCTGACTTAATATTGATCTTAAACACACTGTTATTAGAATCAAGACCCAAGTCCTGACTTAAAGCAAAATAATAATAATAATAATAATAAGGAACATTTAGTGCGCTTAATCTTAAACAAAAGCCCTAAGCGCTTACAGCAATAAGCCCTAACACACACACACACACACACACACACACACACACACACAAACACACGCACACACCCACACACCAGCGAAGGATCAGAAAAATTATGTTTTGAAGAGAGTTGTTTTGAGGGAGGACTTGAAAGAAGAAAGACTGTTTGAGTTTCGGAGTGCAGAAGGGAGATTGTTCCAGCAGGAAGGAGTGTTTAATACTTATCTTAAACACACTGTTATCAGAATCAAGACCCAAGTCCGAAACTAAAGTAAAATATTGAATCTTAAACACACTGTTATAACCAACCATCAAACGAAAAATATGGATATTAAAAAAATAAAATAAATAAATAATCTTTTAAGTCACATAAGAAAGAACTTCAAAGATGAACTTCAAGAAATTTTCTGTAAAACTTGGTGTATTACATGGTACACACCACAAAATTTCTTCACCCTTTTTAAAAGATGAAAATGTTGCGGAGATCAAAGACCATGTATTTTCTATCAAATAAACTGCCAGATTTAGCAAAGAAATTAACAAACAGAATGGACACTTGAAAATACTGTCTGTTCGGTAATAATAACCAAAGACTGAAAGACAGACTACATCTGAGGTCAAAAGCAAAGTTACAGGTCTCGAATGACTCTCCAAAGACTGAGAGAGAGAGAGAGAGAGAGAGAGGAGAGAGAGAGAGAGAGAGAGTTAGAGGAGAGAGAGAGAGAGAGAGAGAGAGAGAGAGAGTTAGAGAGAGAGAGAGAGAGAGAGAGAGAGAGAGAGAACATCTGAGGTAAAAAAAAATTTTTAAAAAGGTTACAGGCAACAAACGACTCAGACGCCTGCATCGACTTGTGCAACATATGTGCCTTGCTTCCGAAACCTCTGTTCACTGGCAGTACACAGTACCTTCATGAGTAAGGTGTCGTCCTTGGTGACTGTCACCTCCCCCACTTGGCCAAAGTCCTGCATCTGAATGTCCTCCATCTTGTACAGGTTGCCTTCATCCCAAACACCTGCAGCAGATCAAAACAATTTGACGTGTCTGCATCATCTGTGGTTTGTACTGCCTTCAGCTTTAGTCATCTGCTCAAACTACGGAGAGACCTCTTTTTTTTTCTTTTTTCTTTTACATAACTAACAAGAGCTGTTTTCCATTTGATGTAATTGCAGTTACTATAATCATTCACAATGCCTCAAAAACACTAAGGGGACACATGTTGGTAGATTCTTTTCTGTTGTTTAAACATTACCCTGTATCGATTTGATAGAAAAAAAATTGCATCAATTACAATTTAAATTGCCTCAATTACAATTTAATAAGGTAGGGAGAGCTTTTCTTTCTATTTTTTTTTTTTTAAATCAGTATTCTACATCACCTTGTAACACCTGCTGGGATGAACATCATTTTGCTGGTAGCTTTAATCCTGATTTGCACATATGTACACGAGACAGACGTACCAGCACAATACACTTTCCATACTAGTTCGTTATGTTACAAACACAGGGTTTTCTTTTCTTTTCTGAAGTTGTGTTTTGTGTGTCCCAGTCATTATGCCCAACACCAGATGAAAACCAGCATCAGGAAAGTGATGACTGGAGATACTGTAGCACCATATATGTAGCCACAACCAGTATACATAGCTGGCTATGGGGATCTAGATGCTATTTGTATGAGCAACATCATTCGCAAATCACTCACAATACACTCTTCCTTTGAAAACTTACTGAGCTAACAAACAGCTACAAATGTACCCATCTCCAACATCTTGCATTTCTTTGTAATGGGACTATTTTTTCATTAAATCAAATCAGCTTTTTTTTTCCCATTTAGAATATTTGGAATAACATATCAACATGCTTCAGATGATCTTCACTGTGTACTAATAACTCCACAGTTGTACAAATGATCTGGAAGCCATTACTGAAAAAAAAACACACTGTGGGGACAATGTTACCACAAAGTGACATGACCCAGTCTTTTCTGCCTAATGCCACACTGACGGACGATGGCGAGAGGGAAAGATGGACTGGAGTACTGACTTTGGCTTTGTCGGCACACTCCAACAGCTCAAAGGATGCTCACCACAGGATTATATCCAAACAGAAAAAACAAACAAAACAACCCCCAAAACAAAAGTAAAAGCATACATGCATCTCGGATGGGCAGAGGGTGTGAAGACCACATTCGAAATACCAACTTTCATGAACAAAAAGATCCCTTCTCATTTAACTTCTGATCTATAAAGAAGCCTTAAAACCCGTTCAGTGCCTCACAATAATACAAACAAAGGTGTTCCCCTGGTGCCAGGGACATCTCATGATTTGGGGGTCATAATTAACAAAAAATTCTTGCTCAGAAACTACAAAAGATAGAACAATGCAATCTATATCATTTTTGAAGGAAATTGAATGAAGATTTTGAATCTGGGCTTCTTTTGTTTAAATTTTGATAATAAAAAAGTATTTAGGCATTTAGATTTGGATAGATTTTTTGCACGATCAAAAACATATGTATTTACCACGACATCTTCACATCCAAACAAGAACACACAGCAAAAAAGTTGAAAATAAAGTTTGTATTGTCACATTACACCTGTAAATGAAAGTAAAACAGTTTGGAGAAGAAAAAGAAACACCCAAAGGTGCTGGGGAGGACCCAGAGAAGCACCGCAGACCTGTTTACCCCAATGTCGTGTACCTGTAATGTCTCATAAAAAAACCTGTAATTTCAGAAAAAAACCTGTAATTTTCATAATCGCAGTATTTAGCGACTTTTTGCACTTACACATGTATATCAAATGTAAAGCATTTATACCATAATAACAAGACTTTGGTTAATTATACAATTATAGTATTTAATTTTTAATAACACTTTACTTACCAGTTACCTTCAAATTGTTCAGCTACCAGGCACTCTCAAGTCTGTTTCATGCTTGAACTTGTAAACACCACAACTGGGAGTGGGAGTATCCTTGTATTTCATACACACAAATCACTTTATGATGAAGAAGCCACTCTTGAATACTGTTTATAAGTATACTAATGTTGCAAGTCACTATATGTTGTTCAGCTAGCAGGCACTCTGAGTCAAGTTCATGCTTCTTGAACTTGGAAACACCACAATGATAACATCAGACACAGACAATGGCACGTTCATTTTCACCAAGGTTTCCGTTACCATTGCTTCTGCCCTTATGACAGACAAATCATCGAACTCCTTTTTGGTATTCTTCTTTTCAGTCGTGAAAAACGATGTCAGTTTCTGTGAAGACTCGGCATCTTTCTTCGTTTCAACGTACTTCAGGTGTTTTTTCGTTTTGCAGTGTAACTCTAAGTCATACTGGTCTGAATGCGCGATAGAAAAATCCGATGAACAGTAACCACAGAAGGCATACTCTTCGCCAAGTGACGACCCTCTGTATTCCAGGCGTCTTCAGGTATGATTCACGGAACTGTTGCCGAACTTTTGCAACTTTTGAACATTTGGATGAAACCAGCCGTGGGCGCGCGTGTTCGCTTCGTCGCCATCTTTGCAAAGGATAAGACGCAAGGCACGCTGGGAAACGCTTCAATGCTGTTTGCCTTTTGACCGGAATCGTAGCAAAAGAAACTTTGCGTTTAAGATTTTTTTTTTTTTTTTTCCCCGTAATAATTTTTTTTGGCGGTAATTCCCGTAATTTCGATTTTTTCTCGTAAAAATTACGGCAAAATCGTAAGAGTAACAGGTCTGGCACCGTCTTCACCTGCCTTTAGAGCAGTCCTGTACCACCCTTGGAGGCCTGCGCTGTGTTGACTATGGGTACAGGCACGCGCAGGACACTCCATTAAGATATCAAGGGACATAACTGCTCCTGAACAGAGTAATTAGACTACAGGATGCAGCTCGTAACAGCCTTAAAGTAGCATCCCCATGGGTGTACCAGCCCGTATTTCATGACTGCAGAGCCCACCGGCGGGAAAAACACCACCCCCCAGCTGCCGAGCACACCCCACAGACCCAACCACCCCTGCCCACGGACAGACGAAGACGGTGCCACTCCAGACACAGCCAAGCTTTCGCCATACGGTCTTATGTGCCCTCAAGAGAGAATCCAAAGTTGTAGTCTTTCCCACTGTCAACAGGACTTTCCCTGTGGTCAGTGGGTCTTTCCTCACCATCACTGGACCTTTCTCCAGGGTCAGCCTAGTTAAGGCAAAGAAGAAAAAGAAACACCCAAAGGTGCTGGGGAGGACCCAGAGAAGCACCGTCTTCACCTGCCTTTAGAGCAGTCCTGTATCACCCTTGGAGGCCTGCGCTGTGTTGACTATGGGTACAGGCACGCGCAGGACACTCCATTAAGATATCAAGGGACATAACTGCTCCTGAACAGAGGTAAATTAGACTACAGGATACAGCTCGTAACAGCCTTAAAGTAGCATCCCCATGGGTGTACCAGCCCGTATTTCATGACTGCAGAGCCCACCGGCGAAAAACACCACCCCCCAGCTGCCGAGCACACCCCACAGACCCAACCACCCCTGCCCACGGACAGACGAAGACGGTGCCACTCCAGACACAGCCAAGCTTTAGCCATACGGTCTTATGTGCCCTCAAGAGAGAATCCAAAGTTGTAGTCTTTCCCACTGTCAACAGGACTTTCCCTGTGGTCAGTGGGTCTTTCCTCACCGTCACTGGACCTTTCTCCAGGGTCAGCCTAGTTAAGGCAAAGAAGAAAAAGAAACACCCAAAGGTGCTGGGGAGGACCCAGAGAAGCACCGTCTTCACCTGCCTTTAGAGCAGTCCTGTACCACCCTTGGAGGCCTGCGCTGTGTTGACTATGGGTACAGGCACGCGCAGGACACTCCATTAAGATATCAAGGGACATAACTGCTCCTGAACAGAGGTAAATTAGACTACAGGATGCAGCTCGTAACAGCCTTAAAGTAGCATCCCCATGGGTGTACCAGCCCGTATTTCATGACTGCAGAGCCCACCGGCGAAAAACACCACCCCCAGCTGCCGAGCACACCACACAGACCCAACCACCCCTGCCCACGGACAGACGAAGACGGTGCCACTCCAGACACAGCCAAGCTTTCGCCATACGGTCTTATGTGCCCTCAAGAGAGAATCCAAAGTTGTAGTCTTTCCCACTGTCAACAGGACTTTCCCTGTGGTCAGTGGGTCTTTCCTCACCGTCACTGGACCTTTCTCCAGGGTCAGCCTAGTTAAGGCAAAGAAGAAAAAGAAACACCCAAAGGTGCTGGGGAGGACCCCGAGAAGCACCGTCTTCACCTGCCTTAGATTAGTCCTGTACCACCCTTGGAGGCCTGCGCTGTGTTGACTATGGGTACAGGCACGCGCAGGACACTCCATTAAGATATCAAGGGACATAACTGCTCCTGAACAGAGGTAAATTAGACTACAGGATGCAGCTCGTAACAGCCTTAAAGTAGCATCCCCATGGGTGTACCAGCCCGTATTTCATGACTGCAGAGCCCACCGGCGAAAAAACACCACCCCAGCTGCCGAGCACACCCCACAGACCCAACCACCCTTGCCCACGGACAGACGAAGACGGTGCCACTCCAGACACAGCCAAGCTTTCGCCATACGGTCTTATGTGCCCTCAAGAGAGAATCCAAAGTTGTAGTCTTTCCCACTGTCAACAGGACTTTCCCTGTGGTCAGTGGGTCTTTCCTCACCATCACTGGACCTTTCTCCAGGGTCAGCCTAGTTAAGGCAAAGAAGAAAAAGAAAACACCAAAGGTGCTGGGGAGGACCCAGAGAAGCACCGTCTTCACCTGCCTTTAGAGCAGTCCTGTACCACCCTTGGAGGCCTGCGCTGTGTTGACTATGGGTACAGGCACGCGCAGGACACTCCATTAAGATATCAAGGGACATAACTGCTCCTGAACAGAGGTAAATTAGACTACAGGATGCAGCTCGTAACAGCCTTAAAGTAGCATCCCCATGGGTGTACCAGCCCGTATTTCATGACTGCAGAGCCCACCGGCGAAAAAACACCACCCCCCAGCTGCCGAGCACACCCCACAGCCCCAAACCACCCCTGCCCACGGACAGACGAAGACGGTGCCACTCCAGACACAGCCAAGCTTTCGCCATACGGTCTTATGTGCCCTCAAGAGAGAATCCAAAGTTGTAGTCTTTCCCACTGTCAACAGGACTTTCCCTGTGGTCAGTGGGTCTTTCCTCACCGTCACTGGACCTTTCTCCAGGGTCAGCCTAGTTAAGGCAAAGAAGAAAAAGAAACACCCAAAGGTGCTGGGAGGACCCAGAGAAGCAAATAAAGTTTGTATTGTCACACTACACCTGTAAATGAAAGTAAAACAGTTTGGAAGTCTATCAAGATGCTCACACTCGATGCAGACTGACCAGTCCACGACCACGCCCCCCCCCCCTCTCCCCACCACACCCCCTTGCTTGACTTCAACCCTCTCTTTCACCCCTCATCTTCCCCTATCTTTCAGTCTGCACCGTGTCACGCCGCGAGCAGGCCACACTCCCCTCTCTCACTGATTTTCACATCACTGGACACCAGCACGCGGTGCAGAGTACACACTCTGGCTGGCTCGTTCGACGCTGTCAGCTGAACACACACACTGAGGTCACAGAGCCCTACTCAATAACTGACGAATATGGTCGGCAATTCCACCACTATCATCATCTCACCTTCATGCTCGAGTGAGTCGTTGAATAAAAGATTATTGTGTTTGTCAAAAATCATCAGCAGAGCCTGCTCAGCTGTGTAAATACGTTGTTTGGTCGTGGGCTTGTCGAAGGTTGCGCCGCCACTTTGCAAGCGAGACACGAAGTGCTGGCTGGTCATCCAGTCAGTGACGAGAATAAATGGGCTTTCCCCTCACGTGTGGTCATTTACATATTATTTTAAGACTACAGACATATAAGGCTTTCTACGCAAACTCTATTTGAGGGCGTTGATAGAAATAGTACGAATGAAAATTCAAGAAAAATGCATGACGTCAGGGGAATGCCCATAGGGACTGGAAAAAGCACTTTTATTACAGCGTCAGCTGACTGACTAAAGGCGCTCAACGGGTTAAGTGAAATAAACAAATGAAACTTTTTAAAAATATCATGAAGAACACAACATAATAGTCCTTGCAAACGCTGAGTCCTCAACTAGGTTTGAAGGACAGGTCCAAAATTCTGGTCAATTTATTTTTATGCGCTAAGCAGACGATCAAAGGTAACACCAAAAGTGAATCTGCACATTATCATTTTAACCTGGCAATCACAAATATAAAAAAAAAAAACTACATCTTGCAGCTGTTTCTATGTTCCGGTCATTATGCCCGACACCCGACGAAGACAGGCATCAGGAAAGTGAAGACTGGAGTTACTGTTGCACCATGTATGTAGCCACGACCAGTAACAGACATAGTCATGGGGATCTGGGTGCTGTTTGTCTCTCCCTGTCTCTCTACACTCGTTCTACACCCTGAACACATGGCCCCTGGCTCATTTCAACAGGTCATAATTAAAAGTTCAAGTACTGAAATCATTTTGTGTTCTACAGATTTCTATGCTCTAAAAATTATTTCAGAATCAAATACTGACTGAACAATTCCACTTAAAAACAAATCAGGGTTGCAAGGGTAAACGGAGGAGGGCAAGTGTGGAAGTACAGATAGAGAGGGACAAGGGGGAGAAAAAAAAGGCCAAATAGAGAAGAACTGCAACAAATCCTCTTAAACCACTGGAGTGGAACTTTTAGTGGCTAATCTGATAAATCTATGCCAAAGAATGAAAAGCTCTGGAAGCAGAGGCATCAGTAGACGGCAATAGCACTCACACGGCACCAGTAGCAACGGCCATGTCCTGCAAGGTGTTCTTGCGGTTGTCCCCAAAGCCTGGAGCCTTCACCGCCACCACCTGCAGACCCACCTTGATTCTGGAATCAGTACAAGGGTACAAAGTCAATATCCTGAAGAGATGTTGATGCTGGTGTATTGCTGGAAATCCAACATGGAGCTGTAGCT
This sequence comes from Conus ventricosus, assembly GCA_018398815.1. Classification (NCBI taxonomy): domain Eukaryota; kingdom Metazoa; phylum Mollusca; class Gastropoda; order Neogastropoda; family Conidae; genus Conus; species Conus ventricosus. The sequence continues at coordinate 22,286,785 of CM031599.1, read as the reverse complement.
TTCTTGCATGATGATTGACAGTTATCATGAGATTTCCTCAACTTGTGCTGTGATCCAAGACTGCTGACAGGAAACAGCCTCACCTCTGATCTTTACATCAGTTTCAGATCTTACATAGTTTCAGGCCTTAGTAAGCTTACTGGAAGTCTGCAATTTACACATGCTCTTTTTTCTTCTTCTAAGACTAGAAGGTGTCTTACAATCATCCAACATCTTTCCAAGCCTTTTTTTCTTTTCTGACAGCAGAGGGTGCTTTACCTTCTACAACACTGATAATAATAATAGCTGAAGTTCTAGGCGTAAATCAGAAAACATATCAGACAAAAGAGACCAACAAATGTGCACTGCAGTAGCTCACTGTTAGCGAAGACAGCAATAGAGGAGTCCCGAGGAATGGCAGACAAATGTACCCTGACTAAGTGGCTCATCACATTGATGAAGACAGGCAATAAATGAGTCAAGGGGAATTCATTCAGGGTTATTGCTGTAGCACCACAGACAATCTGTATGACTACAGTAGTCAACAGGGGTTTGGTGGTGCTGAGAATAATCTGTAGGACCGACAGCTTTAATTGTGCTGAGTTTTAAGATAAAACTTTCATGGCTAATTAAATATATGCCATGATTACACGTCACTTTTGTAATCAAAGATTACCAATTCATCTGTTTGCTTTTTTTCTCAGGGATTTAAAAAAAAGTATTGTTTTGGTAGCTGATCAAAACAAACTTTACACATGAACCTGATCATGGTTGAAACAGAACATTTTATCCTGAGATTAAAGTTGCTTTTTGTAAAAATTGTAGACTGAAATACTGAAAAGACTGCAAAGTTTTACATTCCCTCACCAAAGCAAAGTACTGTACTATACCAAACCCATTTCCTTTCCATTCCTACATCCTTTCAAGGTATCATTTTCTTAGGGATAATCAAATAGTTCAAGATGTCAGAATCAGCATTACTAAAAAAAACTATCAAGACTTGATACTCTGAGAAGAAATTCATACAAGATGTCTGGTAAAAGTTTTAACTTCTCATTTCAATCAGCAATTCTTTCTCACTCCAATCAAAGGATAGTGAAAGCAAAACTAAATCCACATCATCCAAAAACAGATGGTGTAAATCAGGAGCGCAGACATAAAACCACTGTGGCCTGTCCCTATAACCCGACGCTCTGAGGACAGTGACAGCCAGGGCTGGAGGTCAGGCGATCGCTGTTGCATCATTTTACGTCCCACAGTGTCACAGTCATGTACAAGTGGGGAAGACAAGATGCATGCACCAGGTATTAAACATTGAAATAACAACTTTTGGCCTCTATTATGTGCTCACAAGTAAGCCAGTAAACAGAGAGAAGATTCAGAGGAGATATCAAGCAAAAACAAGACATCTATCGTTCTGATTTTGGCCAGCCCACTATTTCGTTCTCGTTCTGATCAAAGAGAAATGAAAGGAATGGTCACCTAAGCATCACAGAAACTGAACAATTAAAGAAAATGAAAAGATCAGACATGAAATCAGTGTGGCCTGTCCCTATACCTGACACACTGGGTGTGGTGACTGCCAGGGCTGGGGGTCAGGCAGTTACTGTTGCATCAGTTTAAGTCCCACAGTGCAACAGTCATGTACAGTGGGGAAGACGAGATGCATGCAGCAGGTTACACATTACAATCACCATCTTATAGCCTTAATTATGTGCACACAAGTTAATGAGTAAACAAAGAGAAGATTCAGACGAGATATCTAGAAAAAAAAAAAAAAAAGACCTCTGTCGTTCTGATTTAAGTCAGCCCAAGATGTCCTTCTAATCCTGGCCAAAGGGAAGTGATGCAGAAATGGACGCCTATGCGCCAGGGAACAAAATGGATGATGAAAATCAAACTCAGAAGAGCAGATGGAAACCACTGTGGCCTGTCCCTATACCCGACTCCGCGAGGACACACACAGTCAGGGCTGGAGGTCAGGCAATCACTGTTGCATCGTTTTATGTCCCACAGGGCAACAGTCATGTACAAGTGGGGAAGACGAGATGCACGCAACAGGTTACACATTACAATCAACAACTTTTGGTTTTGATTATGTGCACACAAATAAAAGAGTAAACAGAGATAACATTCTGATGGGATATCTAGAGAAATCAGACTTCCAGTGTTCTGATTTCATCCAGCCCAAGATTTCCTTCTTGTTCTGATCAAAGAGAAGTGAAAGAGAAATAGCCACCTAAGCATCACGAATCAAAACAAATGATGACAATGAGCAGAGCAGATGTGAAACCATTGTGGCCTGTCCCAATACCCGACACTCAGAGGACAGCGATAGCCAGGTCTGGGGGTCAAACAATCACTGCTGCATCATTTTGCGTTCCACAGTGTCACAGCTATGTATGTACAGGTGGGGAAGACAAGATGCATGCACCAGGTGTTACACATTGCAATCAACAACTTTTGGCCTTAATTATGTGTGCACATGTAAACAATAAACAGAAGATTCAGATGAGATATGTAGTAAAACTAAGACTTCCAGTGTTCTGATTTCATCCAGCCCAAGATTTCCTTCTTGTTCTGATCAAAGAGAAGTGAAAGAGAAATTGCCACCTAAGGATCATACAACATAACAGCCGATGAAAATGAGAAGAGCTGTCACGAAATCAGTGTGGCCTGGCCCTATACCCGACACACTGGGCATGGTGATAGCCAGGGCTGGGGTCAGGCAGTTACTGTTGCATCGTTTTAAGTCCCACAGTGCAACCGTCATGTACAGTGGGGAAGACAAGATGCACATCATAGGTTATGCATGACTTTTCATTCAACAGCATCAAGTCTGTCGCACTCACGCCCAGGCATGTGCACATCCACTGTATTTTTTCACAAGATCGACACAGCACAATACTTCAGCAAAATATCAGGACAAAATACCAAAGATGGCTCGGTAGGCACATCTGTAACGTATACAAATACATACATGTACATCAAAACAAACACAAAAAAGCCTTTACTTTAAACAGATAGTGTTAACACATGAAGGTGAGAAGTGAGCTATGGCAATGGAGAGGAAACAAAACATAGGCAGACTTCACCCAATGGGATCTTTCCTTGTAACAGGTGCAAGCCTACAAACAGGTGACAGAAAGCGAAGACATGTATTTTCAGGACCCTACCATTTTTCTTCCGAGTAAAAACTGCCAGCATTCCCCCTACAGAAAAGGCAAAATAACACACTTCACACACAAACATGAATAAAGTGGCATACCTTAAGTTAAAAAACAAGACATAACATTTAAAAAAGAAAAGACATATCCCAACTTTCAGGCCTTGAAACTCACTGAACATCCAACAAAGAAAGGAAAACAGAGTAATCTTAAATCACCTGTTGAGTACCAGGGTGCTCAAAGCCTCTCCATCCACATCTTCAGCAACAATGAGCAGCGGTTTGCGGGCAGAGTTAGCCAGCTCCAGGGCAGGGATGATGCTCTGAATGGACGAGATCTTCTTCTCCGACAACAGCACCAGAGCGTCTTGGAACTCGCATTTGGCTCCTGAGAAGCAGCAACAACTCTTTCTTCAAAGGAAGGGGCTAGAAAGGTAGGGATGGAGTAGATGGATGGTCAAGGTGAAAGAAGAGAGGGTGGCAGGGTGAGACCCTCAGCTGGGGAACTGGTGCTTTATAAGGGGTGGTCAGTCGTACAAAAATAGAACCATATTGTTACTGATCCAAACCTTTTCACATCACAATTCTGACTTGACAATAAACTGTACATGTACACAATAATGTCTGTTCTCACTTCTGAAGTCTGCATTTCATGTTAACTATTTCTACTTAATAAGTAGTTGACTTACATTTTTCAAGTAACTAAGGCAATCTATAAAAAAGCAGCCCATTTACCAGCCGCCGTGGCGAAGTGGTTAGCATCGCGGACTCCCGGCTGGGACGTCGTGGGTTCAAAATTCGAATCCCATCAGAAGTCATGTGGGTTTTTTTCTGCCCCGACTGGCTCCTACCCAGAGTTGAGTTGCTGCGGACTCAGTTGGAAGACTGGGACCACATAATCGAGTTTCATCCACTTAATGGATGTGTTTCTGAGAGTGTTGCTCAAATTTCCTGACCAACACTGCAGGTGCCTGTATCTCTCGGACCTGGTCGACGCCAGGATATATTATTAAAGGAAGCATAGAGTACAGCCCTGTCATGTAGTCTCAGACCGAAATTGAAATCCATAGCATCATCTTAATCATCCTCATTCTCATCGATCAGCATAAAAAAAAATTTGAAGTCTCAAATTCTGTGGCCCTTCATGCCCTGCTCTCATGGTGACCTCAATTTCGATGTCCTCTCCACGTCTGTGGCCTTGGTTTGGTTCCGTCGGGGTCGCCGGTATCGGCGAGTCCATGGGGGCTGTCGTTGGACAGACGTGGTGGCGCCCTCCGGGAGAGCTCACTCACGCCGGCTCCACGACTAAGCAATTATTGTCGTCAGTAGGGGGCTTAGTAGGTGGTGTCCTGCTTATGTTAGATCAGAACAGGCGCCTCTGAACACCACCGAAGTGACTCGGCAGCAGTGCAGTGTCTCCTCTGGTGGGTTGCCTCTTAACGACTTCAGCAGACCTGTTTACCCCAATTTCGTGTACCTGTAATGTCTCATAAAAAAAACCTGTAATTTCAGAAAAAAAACCTGTAATTTTCATAATCGCAATATTTAGCGACTTTTTGCACTTACACATGTACACATGTATATCAAATGTAAAGCATTTATACCATAATAACAAGACTTTGGTTAATTATACAATTATAGTATTTAATTTTTAATAACACTTAACTTACCTTCAAATTGTTAAGCTACCAGGCACTCTCAAGCCTGTTTCATGCTTGAACTTGTAAAACACCACAACTGGGAGTGGGAGTATCCTGTATTTCATACACACAAATCACTTTATGATGAAGAAGCCACTCTTAAATACTGTTTATAAGTATACTAATGTTGCAAGTCACTATATGTTGTTCAGCAAGCAGGCACTCTGAAGTCAAGTTCATGCTTCTTGAAGTTGGAAACACCACAATTGGAAATGGGAGTGTCTTTGTATTTTTTTTCTCTTTTGGATGCAAACACACTGTAGTTCTTGGCAATGGCAGAATCGGGAAAGGCGTTTTTTGAAAGTCTTTGAGATAACATCAGACACAGACAATGGCACGCTCATTTTCACCAAGGTTTCCGTTACCATTGCTTCTGCCCTTATGACAGACAAATCATCGAACTTCTTTTTGGTATTCTTCTTTTCAGTCGTGAAAAACGATGTCAGTTTCTGTGAAGACTCGGCATCTTTCTTCGTTTCAACGTACTTCAGGGTTTTTTTTTCGTTTTGCAGTGTAACTCTATGTCATACTGGCCTGAATGCGCGATAGAAAAATCCGATGAACAGTAACCACAGAAGGCATACTCTTCGCCAAGTGACGATCTCTGTATTCCAGGCGTCTTCAGGTATGATTCACAGAACTGTTGCCGAACTTTTACAACTTTTGAACATTTGGATGAACCAGCCGTGGGCGCGCGTGTTCGCTTCGTCGCCATCTTTGCAAAGGATAAGACGCAAGGCACGCTGGGAAACGCTTAATGCTGTTTGCCTTTTGACCGGAATCGTAGCAAAAAAAACTTTGCGTTTAATATTTTTTTTTTTTCCCCCGTAATATTTTTTTTTGGCCGTAATTCCCGTAATTTCGAGTTTTTCCCGTAAAAATTACGGCAAAATCGTAAGAGTAAACAGGTCTGGACTTGACATTGACTGCTCCCTGTGGATTACCGGTGCCGGGGCTGCAGCAGGTCCGACCGGCTGTGACTGTGGACGAGGTGTCGGAATGAGTGGCGTGGGCGCACTGCCTCTGAGGTGACGCAGAGGTTGGCACAGCAAAAAAAAAAAAAAAAAAAAAAAAAAAAAGCCCTTTTTTTCTAAACAGGCCAAAAAAAAAGGGGGGGCTGCTTTCTACTTTATTACAGCATAAAAAGAAGCAATACTGTACAGACATACAGTGGTGTCTAGTTCACTAAAGTCCTTAAAACAAAATAAACCAAGGTAACTTTGAAGCCATTCTAAATTTCACATTTCACACCAAAAGCTTTCATGTTAAAATATTCTAAGTAATGGCAACATTTTAACACAAACGTTTGGTAGCTTTTCACGTCTTAGTTCTTGATGCCACCTGAGCAAAATACTGTTCTATCATCTCATTTCTGACATCTTTCACAGAAAGCAAAAATCTGATGAGAGTACCAAGAATCAGCGGCGTCCTTAATGAAAATAATCTATTTGCCAAGTACAACTATTGGTTGGCACGAGCCAATGTACTTTGTCCTCCAAAACCGAGTCAAATGACTCCATTACACTGAAATATATCAAAGCATGCAGGTGCGTGCATACACACACACACACACATGAAAAGCTTGCATCTTGTGCTATTATTTTGTTCAACAAATGCTTAGTACTTCTCCACAAAAGATATGTTGAAACCTGTTGAAAAGCAGCTCACACATTTTCTCATCTGAAGAGAAAAAAAGCGAGGCTACTGTTCATTTTGTATTGCATCTGCAAGTATTTCCTCTCTGTCAAAGATGACAGTAGGTATCCGGTCAGATGCACAAACTGTACATGTGACTGTTCATAACTCTAATGGTGACAAATAAGACTGATGTTCTTTATTTCTTTACTTTTTTTCAATATGGAAATGAAGCATTCACTATTCTGCACAAATCACAAAAATCTATGATCAACTGACATTTCAGAATAAAGAAAGCCAACTGGCTGATGTAACCATGCCCATCTTGACTCAACTTCTGCTCCATTTTCACGCACGTAACTAACAACTGAAAATCCATACATTACACAATATACCTGACTACAATAATTCCAGCTTTAAACGTAACAGAGTAAGGCAGGTTTCACAGTTTCTGGGTCAGACAACTCTTGATGTGCGAGGCATCAGTCTTGAAACTCTGTTCATTTTGCGTTTGTTTTAGAATTTAAATGCAAAGACATAAATTTCAAAAGAAAAAAAACTGTTGTTTACATTGCGTGGGGTGCGATGTGTGTGTGTGTGTGGTCATTAGAAATGAGACATAAGCATTTTCCTATTTCCCACAAGCCTGTCCCTGAAGAGAGTGTCTGGCATTTAAGCCCTACAGACACATTCTTTTCTTTTTTTTTAACCTTTCTGTCCCCGATCCGCCCTTTTCCGCCCGACCCGTCAGGCTCTGATCCGCCCTGTTCCGCCCGTTCGTCAGTTGGCTGATTGTCTCGGTGTGCCTCCCTTATTTGGGTTGACCACAGTAATAAGACAAACCGGTCATTATCCGGGTCTTTCCTACCTTTCTCAGCGCCATTTGCAAAAGCGGTTTGTGGCTTTTTTGATTTTTAATCGATTTTTTTGGTCATCCCATCGACTTCCGACTACGATGGAAATGTCGCGCTCTGACAGTGACATGAGCTTGACTGTGGACCAAATGTTCAATATGAATGTGTTTCCGACCGAAAATGACGACTGGAATCAATCGGACATTGATCTTGACTCTGTCGACAGCGACAGTGACTTTGAAGTTGCAGAAGGAGTGAATGCGAGTAGTGACAGTGACTCGGACATAGGCGACGCAGGTGCTTCTGATGTCGGTGGATGTGCACAGTCATCGCAGTGGTCAAACAACGACTTTCGGACTGAAGTTCGTGTGTTTGATGCATACAGGGGCCCCCCACATCCACAAGTGAATCTTCGAACACCTATTGATTATTTTTCACTTGTTTTTCCTTTGGACGCATTCCATCTCATGGTCAGGGAAACCAACCGGTATGCAAGACAAACGCGCATGGCTGCTGGTCTTCCAGAAAATTTCATGTCAGTGATCCGTGTGTGACAAAAGTGATCAAAAGCAAAAATATTTCCAGTGACTGTGTTGTTTGTGTGTGATCATATTTGGATTATATAATTCATTACATCTGGAACCATATGGTGAGTACAACAAAAATATTTGAGTGTTGTTTTGTGTAGTGATGCCTGCCTTTCTTCCTTCCTACTACATGGTTCCCACTGTTTGACATGACTGCAAAATAAGGACTTTAAAAGGACCTTTAAAGGACCATAATTTTTTTTCAAAGGACAAAATTTAACCAAGTTATAACTGAGAAAGCAATAACATACCTTTCTTCCTAAATGAGGATAACACCCAATCCTGGACTTTCACTTGCACAAGTCTTGCACAACAGTCTTGATACCATGAAATATGTCAGTAAGTGGGCCCCAAGAAAATAAGATACAGCTGGGTGATTCACAGTACATTTTGATTAAGTCACAAAATATGGGTAGAGGGAGAGGAACATAGGAGGAGGCATCACCAACACAACTCGAGTCGCATGAATGTGGCTTAGAGAGGCAGAGTCCAGAGTCTAGTTTGATGAGTGATGAGGGAGGGGTGGGGAATGGGTGAAGAGAAGCAGCACTGGGGTGGGGAATGGGTGAAGAGAAGCAGCACTGGGGTGGGGAATGGGTGAGAGAAGCAGCACTGGGGTGGGAATCTGGTATCCATATAGATCTGCCCGGCGCTTTCTCTCGGCTCTCTTGTGCAGTTCAGTCTTGGCATGTTGCTTCAAGACGGATTCCCCCATTGACATTATGTTGAGGGTTTTCTCACAGAAAGCACAACGAGCCACATGTTTGTTGTCAATAACTTTCCGCACCCACAGCTGTTCAGAGCAAGTTACTTAGTTTTGAGTCGCAGGGGAGTTTACAGCTGCAGAGACCAAGCTGTGAATGCAGGCGAGGGAAAGGAATGTTTTCTGCAGGCCGCTCCCCACCAGCCAGCTAACCGCGCTGTATTCGACCAACTGAATGTCATCTGTGCACAGCTGGTCTGGCAGCAATGTGTTCGGCAAGGTTGAGCGGCCATTACATAATGGGGCTGTAGGTTTGATAATTAGTTATTGTCATGAAAAATGTAATATATCTGCACTATTGAGATGACTGAATTGGCGAATTCCCAACAATTCTTTTAATACCAAACTCGACTGGGTTTATTTTCTTGTAGATAACATAGATGCCGCATGAAAGCTTGTACGCAAGTGGTCAGGCAATATTAGAACAATGACAACAAACACAATATTGTGCAAAAATGACGTCATCACTTTCTGAGAAGTTAATTTTCCATAGTTAAATTGTACACAAGTTTGATACATGCCTCTGCTCAGACTACAGCAACAAAAATATTGGATTACAAATGTGTAAAGCCTTGTTTGTTTGCCCTTTCACTAAGTGTCTCAATCAGGACAGAAATATAAAGCTGTGCACCAGTCTTTGTAGCTGTCCTCACGCAACCACCGATCTTGAAAGGAGCACTTCCCAGGCATTTTTCTGTTGCTTTCTGAGACAAATAGAAACTTTGGTGCCGCGAACAAGATGGCGCATGTTAAGTCTCGCGTTAAATCTCACGTACGGGATCTGCCGATTTCCAGGAAAACTGTGACTGTTAGACTGATAATATATCGTCTGCTACTGACAAAATCAACGAAGACAACGGAATTTTAAATTCGGTTTGCTTTTTAATGCTGTTGTAGTTGATTTTGTGTAGCCTTTTGGCTCAATTAAAGGATTTAAACTAACCGCAACAATTTTAAAAGGACCTTTGACTGTTTCAAAGGACTGCCTAGCTGATATAAAGTACTTTAAAGGCCTTTAAAATAAAACCCAATTTCACAGCACTTTAAAGCACCTGAAAGGACCGTACGAACCTTGCTACTAACACCTGCATATAGTTAGAAATATTATCAGTCATAGGAATTCTTTTTCTCACAAACACAAACTAACTCATGCAGATCAAAAAGCATGCACTCCAATACATTTTCAGTAAATATGGTATGATTTTGACCTGTTATCTTTTATATTTTAATTTTTTTTTCTGCTACGTAACTGCTATGTGACTTAAAAGCGTCACAAAAATTTCACGTATATTCCTAGCTACCTGTGTAACTACTAACACCTCACAACACCCATCAGTTCTTTTCAGATGGTGAACCTGACCACTTGCCACCAAAAAGGTAGGTGTTATAAAGTTGATGGGTGTTGTATTGCCTGTCTATCATCTACTTCACTGACGTAGGTGTGTTTTCCAGGTAAAATCAGGTGTGTGAGTGACTTGAGCCATAAAAATATTTTCACATCCCCCTAAAATAACAAGTGCAAACCAAGTTCAGCTTTCCATAGATTTTTGCTGAAAATTTGAAGTCTTTTTATCCATTAGTAGGTAGGTCCAGCCTAACAGTAGCCACGGCTAACAGGCAGCAGAACAGGAGAAAACTGCCAATTTTCAACTTGTGCATACTCCTCAACTACTCAACACTGTCAAATAAAAAATCTCCACATCTAAAATGAACCTCTAACATGAAGTCTGTGTGTTTTTTATGGTATGAAAGAAGTGTGCTTTTATTGTGAACGATCTAAACACACAAACCAAACACCGCGTCGGCGACCTTGTGCAACGATTCACGCCGCAGGCTATCCGTGACCCGCAAACAACAACATCCGAAAAAGTGTTCGGAAACTTGACAAACTATATGCACAGCGACGATGTTGGTACCATATGAAACGAAAAGCCTGCAGAATCGAATGGTATAAACTTCGTCATAGTTCCTTTTTATTAAGTGCCGTAAATTTTGTGCCGAAAGACTAGCATAAACTTTAGAAGCATGGCAATATCGTAATTCTGAACGAAACATGTTAAAGGACCACTCGTTTTGTAGAAAAATCGATGCTCTTTTCGTTCGTGTATATAAGGATGCACAGGCTGCTGTGTGTATAAGTTCCGGCCAGGATAAAGAGAGAACCCCTTAGTCCAATCGGCATTCAGCATTCCGACAACGGGGGGGGTACGAAGCTGACACGATGTTCGAGTCGAGTGGCGAGTTGAAACCGATGGATCTCAACAGTCTTGAGCGTGATCTTGGTAAGTATGCGAACGATTCATTTGTTTAAGCTCTTGCCCTGTTATTTAAAAGGAATTCGTGTTTCTTAACTCTGGAAATTATTTTAGAAGTGATTTTTTTTTCATCGGACAACGGGAGACATGTGCTCGGTCGAGTGGTGTTTGTTAGCTCCCGTGATCGGTACTAATGGTTGCAATCGGTGATCAACCTTTTAGTTTTAAAACAATTTCATAGAATAACTTTACCCCAGTCTCGTTCAGATTTCATTTTAGAAGGTTTATGATTTTTGTCTAGAATGAAAATTACGAATAAAGATTAAAATTTGGCAACTGTAACTTCGACAGGGACAATAACTCAGGTTTCAGACCTCAATGAAAACTGAAAGTAGCAGATGTATTGATTTAATTTGCACTAATTGCAGTGCTGTTGTACCAAAATGAATCAATGAATAAATAAAATCATAAATTGATAATAAATGAGATAGAAGGAAAATTAAAAAAACTAAAAAGTAAATCAAAAATAGACTCGTTAACTAATTAAGAGAATGTTAGCTTGAAGCTGCAGTATGATTGTGGCTATGAACTAAAAGATAGGACCAAGAAAATCTGAATTTGGAATCTTGGAGCATGTATTATAAAGTGACTAGCTGATGTGTGTGTGTGTGTGGTGTGTGTGTGTGTGTGTGTGTGTGTGTGTGTGTGTGTGTGTGTGTGTGTGTAGCTGATACTGTGAGTGATAGCATTCACTTAAAAGTCTTGTTGAAAATTGAGGCAACGTGTGTTTTACTGTTGAATCATATATCCATAAATTATAGAACTTGGTATAAAAAAAACATGTTCTTCAAAATCATCATGCACTTTCATTCACAGTCTCTGAATTCAAACATTCCATTTTCATCATTGATAGATCAAAACAAATGTCCAGTTATTAACTGTGCTCAATTTAAAAGTGTGTGTGTGTGCGTGTGTGTGTGTGTGTGTGTGTGTGTGTGCACATCACATGTGCATGCATGCGCGTGTGTGTGTGTAATAAATTTCAGAAGATGACCAGTACCAGCTGCTTGCTGAGAGAATTGGTCCAAAGAAGAAGAACCACAAGAGCCAGATAATTCAGCACTTTTGGAACATGAAATGAATATTTGTCATGGACAGTCTTCAGATGATGAATCAGACTGTGAATTTCCATTCAATTTCTCAGGCCAGGACAGTCAGTAGCAGTTTTCTATGATGATGCATTTTACATTGGTCAAGTACTAGACATTGTTAGACCTGACCTTGCTTGTATTTCCTTCATGGACCAGAAAGGAACAGAAAACCTATTCAGATGGCCGTTGTCAGACTCCATTGGGGAAGTTGCAAGTAAATATGTCTTTTATTCAGACTTCAACATTTTTACCAAAGAACAGAGTTTGGAGCATTGAGTTTACCCAGTGGGGAACCCTGAACAGAAGATACAAACAGTATGTTAAAAAGTACTGTTAATTTTGGGGCACAAATGGAGATGGCCAGTTTTGCCGTGATGGTGAGCTGACTGAAAAACAAGGACATGGAAAGAGGGTGATTTTTCTGGTATTTGAAGTTTTTAAGACAGTTGTGATTTGCTGTTCCATTTGGACATATATTTGCCTGTTATTTGGACCATATTTGCTTGGTGAAATTCTTGAGCATTTGATTCTGTCCCCGTGATAATGACAGAATATATGTGGAATGTGGGTGATTTTGTTTACTTTGATGCATTTTGTACATAAAGGTGAAGGTTAAACTCATGGATGTTTTTACCTTTAGATTCCTTCTTCAATGCTGATTATTTTGATACCACTACTTTGTCTGTAGCATGTGTCATTCCCGAGTTATGGGTCATTAAGTAATGGTACCCTGTGTTTGCCACTAAATGACACGTTGACAAATTAGCATTTTAGTCATTTTTGAAGAGGCACAGCTAAAAAAATGAATAATCACTGAGCTGTGGAAAAAAAATAGGCTCAGTGTATCCATCACAAATACTAACTCTGCCAATCTGAGAGCATATTGGGTGAATAGTTCAGAAGATATGAGGGTCCAAACATGGCCCTCTGGCCAAAACGTAAAAACGCCATTTTTTTACCAAATTTTAAAGCTCAATATCTTAAAAATATTAAACCCTGGCCTTGAAATTTTGCATGTATATCACTTTTAATGGGGTCTTTTGAAAAATACAAAAACATTCCATATTTTTTCAAGTTTAAAAAAAAGGCTGGACCTACCTACCATTAGTTTATTTTTTACAATTTTTTAAAGTTGGTAACCCAATTCGGGCAGCAAATTCCAATATAAACTTAGTAGTCTAGGTGACTCTGTCAATACGAAATACAGGACAATGAAGGTTAAGGCATTTTCAAACAATAGCAACAAACATATAAAGAAATTTTCAACTACCGAAAGATTCAGTTTACCAGTTCAATCTGTCCCTGAAATAGGGTGAACACTATCACAAAGTATGCTTGATTTTCTGTTGGTCTTTCTTCTGTTCTTGTATCTTTAACCATAAAACCATATGTTATCTGCTGTCTGAGCTGTGAATACTGACGTCTTTACATTTTTTTTTATACTTTGGAACAGGGTGGGCAATTTTCCATCAATAATTGAAGAATGAAGAATATTGCTATCCCCTTCAATAGTTTTCCGTAAAATATCCAAGTAAAAAAAAAAACAAACCCCAGTGTTAAAGCAGCATTTCTGGGGGGGGGGGGGGGGGGGGGGGATTCGGCATGCTTAAATAGGGATGTGCAGAAATGAAACTGTGAAACCTGCCATAACCAAACGCTAAGAGATGTAAAGCAGCAAAAACAAATTTTCTGTTCACAAACAGAAACTTCAGCTAAGCTGCTCTGCATTTCTTTTGAATCTGCAAGTATTTCCTGTCATGTCATTGAAAGCAACAGCAGGTATCCGGTCAGATGCAACACCTGAAATCAAACTCTCACTCTTTACATCAATACTACATCATAGTCTGCTTTGTCTGCTCTTCACTGCATCACAGATGATTTAACCACCTTTTATGCAGAGTCTGGGGGGCAGGTGAAAAAGAACGCTTGTCCTCAAACTAAATTCTGGCCATCCCAACAATCCCGAATAAAACTAAGGCTTTCATTGTGCTGGATCACTCATGTGAGACGTCAACGACAACACCTAAGTCAGCACAATTTCTTTTCTAGATAAGTATTGTGCTTTTCATCACATAATTTACACACAGTCAGCACAATTTCTTTTCTAGATAAGTATTGTGCTCTTCATCACATAATTTACACACAGTCAGCACAATTTCTTTTCTAGATAAGTATTGTGCTCTTCATCACATAATTACACACAGTCAGCACAATTTCTTTTCTAGATAAGTATTGTGCTCTTCATCACATAATTTACACACAGTCAGCACATTTCTTTCTAGATAATGTATTGTGCTCTTCATCACATAATTTACACACAGTCAGCACAATTTCTTTTCTAGATAAGTATTGTGCTCTTCATCACATAATTTACACACAGTCAGCACAATTTCTTTTCTAGATAAGTATTGTGCTCTTCATCACATAATTTACACACAGTCAGCACAATTTCTTTTCTAGATAAGTATTGTGCTCTTCATCACATAATTTACACACAGTCAGCACAATTTCTTTTCTAGATAAGTATTGTGCTCTTCATCACATAATTTACACACAGTCAGCACAATTTCTTTTCTAGATAAGTATTGTGCTCTTCATCACATAATTTACACACAGTCAGCACAATTTCTTTTCTAGATAAGTATTGTGCTCTATCACATAATTTACACACAGTCAGCACAATTTCTTATCAAGATAAGTACTGTGCTCTTTATCACATAATTTACATTACAACAAAAGATGAACAATAACAAGATTTTTGCTGTAATATCCATGAAATGTACCCCAGCATTAGCTTGTCAATTCCGTAGAGAAAGTCAAAAAAAAAAAAAAAAAAAAAAGGCTCTTCATTATGAATATCAAATAACCAAAACAGGGTTTTTCTGTTCCAGATTTCCAGTTTAATTATTGTACAGATGCCAGTCCTGCAGAGAGTGGGATTCAATACTGATACATTAACCAATTCTTTTTCAAATACCTTTTGAAGTGTTGATGAAATATGGAGAAATGTAACCTCTGTCGAATTTCATGCCTTCAATGATTTCCAGTTCATCTTTCAATGTTTTTCCATCCTGCAACATATACACCAATGAGATATATAAAAGTGTGCTTCAGCTTGTGTGTGTGTATGTATTGTATATATACATTCGAATGCATGGGGTTTTAAAAGTGCCGTGATGAACTACATAGCCTGCCTAAAATACGTTCGTCACAGGCTCCAACAAAACATATACACGACTTATAACATTCATCAACAATTATACTCATCTCAGAGTTTCCCAACAAATCAATCATCAAAACAAGGCATGTTTGAACCCTGTTGGTACAAGAGTATCGCTTTGAAATTTCATACCTCTTGACCCTAATTCTACTCTCATGATTTTTAATGGATACTTTCTACAGTCAGCAGTCCACTTGAACTGAACCCAACCCCCCTGCGAAAAACCTGCCAGTCCTCTCTGCCAGCCATCCTCCATCATGCATGCAAGAACAGCTGTTACTCGTTCTCTTTACATATTGTCTGTGAACAAAATTGTCTTCCACCTGATTAAGTGTCTTCCAGGGCTTAAAACAGGAGGAGGAAAAAACCACTGAAGCTAGGGAGGTCCGGGGGCACGCTCCCCCGAAATTTTTTTTTTTAACCGAGTGTAAATCTATGCCATTTCGCGCTTTCTGGACATAATTTCAAGAGTTATTTAGTGCATAAAAACTGCTGTAAACACATAATTATTACAGGAAGATATATTTGGGACAAGGGGAGAAGGGGTTAAACACATAATAAAATGAACACTCCCCTTTAACTTGAGTGTTTTACAGGTGTTCACCAACTATAGTCTTTGGATGAAATCTCACTTCTGGGGTTGCTCAATAAGTTTCACTTTTCAGGTTTAAATGATCCCACAATATCAAGTTTGAAGTTGGTGCACACAAAGTCAGTAACTGCATCAAACACTTTAAAGTTCAGTCTCATAACAGAGATCAACTTGTGGAATCAGCACATTTTGAAAGTCACAATATCCAAATTTTGATAAATGAGAAACTTGTGGAATCAGCACATACTGAAAGTCAAATTTTGAAGTTCCTAAATTATAATAAACACTGAAATACAGGATTTCACAAGGACACCACACACACACAACACACGCTTTGTCATTTGGGTGTTTGGGTCGTGGAGGCATTAAAGAAACACAGCAAGGAACTCTGTTTCTTCTTGCTGCTTGCATTGTCTGCACTGTCTTTGCCATCCACCTTCTTGCTTACTTGAATTTCAACCCTATCTTTGTCTGCTGTTTCCTTGCTTTCTCCTGTCTGGCTTTCACACTCTCCAATTTTTATTTCATCCTCATCCACCTTCTTGCTGACAACTTGACTTTGATTGGTTTGAACCCTCTCTTTTTCCTTGCTGCCTCCCGCCTGGCTTGCCCTCTCCACATTTTCTATATCACCCTCTTTTTTCCCCACAGGATTGCAATGTTCTATCCTGGCAGGTTTTACTGCTGCTAAAGTGTCTTCAGTGACCTTTCTTGTAGTTCCACTCAGCGCCTTGACGTTTGACACTTGCTTCGCTGAACGAATGTGATCCTCAAGAGCTTTATTCCCGCGACCACCGTAACACTTCCCTTAAGCACAGTTTGCACCAAGCTAAACCTGGTGCAATAACTTTGCGAAGAAAGTCTCCAATGACTTCTTCGTCAACTTTCTGAAGCGTCCACTCCCATTTCCACTTGTTTTTAATTGCAGATTCGTCAAAAGATCGACCCGCATGAACAATGTCTGCGCGCTCCGCCATATTGTTTTTTTCCGGAAGTCCGACCGGAAACTTCTTCCAAGAATAATCAGGGGCCATAACTTGCGCGCAGTTGCTATGAACGCTTGCAAGCCGATCACGGATACCTTGCTCCTGTCGGGGTTTTTTTTTTTTTTTTTTTTTTTTCCAAACCTAAATCGCGGAATTCCGCCCAGACGCGGAACGTTTTAAGCCCTGGTCTTCATCCCACCAGCCGCCGTGGCGAAGTGGTTAGCGCCGCGGACTCCCGGCTGGGAGGTCGTGGGTTCAAATCCCATCAGAGTCATGTGGGTTTTTCTGCCCCGACCGACTCCTACCCAGAGTTGAGTTTGCTGCGGACTCAGTTGGGAAGACTGGGACCACACAGTTGAGAGTTTCATCCACTTAATGGATGCATTTCTGAGAGTGTTGCTCAAATTTCCTGACCAACACTGCAGGTGCCTGTATCTCTCGGGTCTGGTTGACGCCGGGATATTTTATGAAAGGAAGCGTAGAGTACAGCCTTGTCATGTAGTCTCAGACCGAAATGGAAATCCGTAGCATCATCTTGATCATCCTCATTCTCATCGATCAGCATAAAACAAAAAACAAAAAAAACGAAAGTGTCTTCATCCCCTAAGGACATCCTTCAGTCACAGACCTGAAACTCTATGCAGTTTTCTCCACCTCTTTCTCCCAGACCCTCTTCTCGGTTACTCCAACCCATCCCTACTGAATGAGGTTGATTACCCGATAGTCACTGTGTCAACATCCAGCTCACCATCTAACACCTCACAGTTTATACAATGTCAGAGCCATCAACATGATGGTGGTGGCCATCACACATACAAAGAAAGATCTCAACTTTCCACTTCAAAATGAAGTTAAAAAGCAAAACAATTTTTTGTGTCATTACAAGTTCAAGAAAACAATACTACCTTAACAGTCATCACACCATCACGTCCGATCTTCTTCATGGCACTTGAGATCAGCTCTCCCACAGTCTTATCACCATTTGCAGAGATTGTTGCCACCTGAAGAAAACCAAAATCAAAGCGACTAGCGCTATATCAAGTGTCACTGACGAAAGTAAAATACATAGATTCACATTTGCTCAATAATATAATGCAATCATATGAAAAGTCAGAGACCCAAAAGTTGTTCTTTGATTCAAATATTCATAAATCTTAACCCTATGGGACAACACAACAGATTATCAGTCTGGATCAGCTGACACCTTCATGAATTCTGGAAACAAAACATGGATGCAACCAAACACATATTTGTTTGTTCCCACCCTCATCAAACGCGACAGGTCCGAGAATCTGAGAAAAATATGGTACAGCCAAACCTCTATTATAACACCTTCAAAATGTCCAGAAAATTCGGTCTTAAATTGGAGGGGTCTTAAAATGGAGGTAGGCACCGACTGTTGTAGAAACAAGCACTTTCTCACAGATGAATTCTCCAAGCACAAAAAGTCTCAAGAACACTGAATGCATACTGAAAACATGTATAATTTTCTTTTCTTTTATATTCTTTTAATCACCTCCACTCTCTCTTCTAAGTTCAGAGGCTTTCTCTTTCGCATTCTGCACGTTTTGTCTACTGTCTCCGCTTTCTTTTAACAAGGGAAGCGACTCTTGATTGGGGCAGGTCTGCAGTTGTTTCCCTTGACTCATGATCGTACATGAATGCTGTTATGGTCGTAAATTTTAACAAAAATGAGGTCACAAGTTGCGTTTTTGAGTAAGTCGCTTAAGAGGGGTCGTTTTAATAGTAAAATGCATCCGTGCAAAAAAATTCAGTCTTAAATAAGAGGAGGTCTCTTACACAGAGGGTCTTATAATGGAGGTTTGACTGTACAAGCTAATTCTGTTTCATCAACATATCAAGTATATCTCTGTGTGTGTGTTTGTGTGTGCGTGCGTGCCTGAGAAAAATATGGCACAAGTTAATTCAGCAACACATCCGGTATCTTGTGGGGTGTTGTGTGTGTGTGTGTGTGTGTGTGTGTGTGTGTGTGTGTACATACAAGTGTGCTAACTTTGAGAGTGGGTGCGTGCATCCTGTACCCGTCAAGGACTGAGCCCCGATTCATTTTGAAAGACTGTCCAATCCTGACTACAGACCTTTTGCAAAAACCTGCATACCACAGCTGAAAATAAAAAAAAGTACAAGTTATAAAATTTACCCTAATCAAAGAAGACAATTCTGACATCTTTTCAAGACATCAGTAGGGAGGCAGGGTTGGAAGAGGGGGAGGGGGTACTTGTTTCCTTTTTTTCCATGCAGGACCTGAATAGCAAGCTTTCACTTAATTTTACAACCATCATCATTTCCTTACCTGAGCAATTTCTTCAGGTGTTGTCACTGGTTTGGACATGGATTTCAGCTGGTCACAACTGCTTCCACAGCAAGCATAACACCTGACACATCAAAGACCCAAATTGTCAAAACTCTGGGAGGCAGGGGCAAGCACTCACTTAAATCAAAACACAGTTCTAATGGACGCCAAGACATCTTGGTCAAGTCTAAAAGAGAGAGAGACAGACAAAGACAGCCACAAATAGAGACATGGACAGGCAAACACACTGACAGAAAGACCAAGGGTAAAAGCAATGTCAACAGCTGTATAAAAACCTTTCCGGAAATTCAGCTGCTTCTTAATTCCTTCTTCTTCTTCCTAAAATATGCTGCGGTGGTGGCTATAACATTATCTATTCTCAAAATATGTCACTCAAACGAGTAGGTCACCAGCGCGCATGTTAAAAAGTGGAATAAAATAACATAAAACAGTGCGACTCAGACTGTTGGCCCCTGGAGCAAACTTGGCAACAAGGGGTCGCACTCGATATTCAATAAAATATCTGGGGAAGTAAAAATAGAAAAACGTCAATATGCAGATCTCAAAACTGTCGAATCAACCTGTTTTTTGAATGAGATTGCACCTGTGGCAATCTTGATGGCACCGCGCAGTGAGTTCCACAGCCGTACAGAACTGGGATAAAAAGAATGTAAGTGGCTGTCAATATTTGATGCAGGTATGGTATAACATTGACCGCCACTCCTGGTGCTACTTTTATTCAATACTAGTTGTTCCATTGGAATATCAATTACTTTAGCTCTGCCTTTGAAAAAGGTGTTAAGTTTAATAAAAGCTCTTCTCTCTTCTAAGGGTTTCCATTCTAATTTCCTCATGTTCTTCCTAGTATTCCCTTTTTCTCTGATGTGGTTCCCTGTTACGAACCCGTGCTGCTCTCTTCTGAATCTTTTCAAGGTTATCAATGTCCTTTAGATGGTAAGGATCCCAAACTGAGCAACCATATTCCAGTACTGGTCTAACCAGTGTTTGTAGCAGTCGTCTTTAACCTTTTGGGGCAGTCATTGATATTCCTGTATAAGAAAGCTAAGATGTTATTTGCTTTCTTACATACTAAATTGTAATGTTCTTTCCATTTGAGACGACTATCTATAATCACGCCTAAATATTTTGCAGCATTAGTTTCTTTAAGAATAGTATTATGGATATTAGTATTATGGATAGAATAATCTGATCTAATTGGTGAGCGTTTGTTACATATACGCAACACTTGGCACTTTTGGGGATGAAATTCCATTTCCAAGTTCTTTCCCACTCTTGTAAAGCGTTTAGATCTTCTTGTAGAATGCGTATATCATTCTTGCTTCTGATTGTTCTATATACTAAACTGTCATCTGCAAAAAGCCTTATAGTAGTTCCAGGAGAGAGATTTCTACTTATGTCATTTATATAAATTAAGAAAAAAAAGGGCCCAGAACAGTTCCCTGTGGTACACCTGACAAGACTGGTTTACAATGGGATGACGACCCTTCCACAACAACTTTCTGCGTTCTCCCAACGAGGAATGATCTGGCCCATTTTAGCAAAGAACCGCCAATGCCAATGTGTTCTAATTTAAGCAGCAGGCCCTCATGGTCAACCTTATCAAAGGCTTTAGAAAAATCTAATAAAATTGCATCTATTTGCTGTCTGTTGTTAAGACAGTTACTAAAATCATTGAGAGTTGTTATAAGTTGAGTCTCACAACTCCTTCGCTGTCTGAAAACAGCTGGGCGTTATTTAAGAAGTCATATTTGTCAAGATGGTCCATTATGCTACTATATATTATGTGTTCAAGTAGTTTAGCTGATATGGATGCAAGAGATACAGGTCTATAGTTCTCTGCTTTTGTTTTGTCACCCTTTTTGAATAAGGGAACAATGCTCGCATCTCGCCACTCATCAGGTATTACTCCCTGGTCCAGTGAAGCTTGGTAAAGTAATTGGTATACCTCACTCAATTCATTGGCACATAATTTTAAGAGCTTGCCAGGAACGCCATCGGGACCAGTAGCTTTGTTTTCATTGATATTGGTCAGTAACTTAAATACTCCTGCTTTGTTTACTTTGATGTTTAGCATTTCAGGGAGTTTATCATCATCCTTTAGTCTAACTTTAAATTTAAAAGGGTTTGGGATTTGAGAAAACTGAACAAAACTGCTTGTTTAATAAGTTTGCTTTCCCTTCAGGGTCCTGTATTAGGTTATTCTGGTTGTTTCTCAGGTCTGGAATCCCAATGTTGTCCTGTCTCTTACTCCTTATGTAAGACCATAATTTCTTGTTTTGATGATCACCTTCCGAAATCATCGAATTAACATAATTGGAGTGAGCAAGTCTACATTCTCTCTGACACCTTCTCTTAATCTGTTTATACCTAACCAGTAATCTTTCTGAATTAGGATGTAGTTTCAATTTCTTAAAGAAACGATGTTTCCTTCTCAACAAACGTTTAGTTTTTGTAGTAATCCATGGCTGGTGGTTCTTGCTTGAAGTTATTTTAGTAGGTATGTTGTCATCCATAATAGATTCCAAGTTAGTTTTTATACACTTCCAAAGGTCACCGACATTATTTTTAACACTATGGGACCTCAAAAAAAGGGCGACTGAAATCATGAGTATCCCTGCGCAATTTTGGTAAATCTGCTTGGTTCCAGAGTCTGATGGTACGTTTAGGAGGTTTTCTTCGAAAGGGTTGAAAGTTGCTCTCTAAGAGAACTATGTCATGATCACCCAGGCCTGCAATTAATTCCTGATTGCCTAAAGTGCCTGGACAATTGGTAAAAAATAAATCCCGGAATGCCTTACCACGAGTTGGTGATTCAACTGATTGTACTAATCCAAGGTCTTTGGTGGCATCAAAAACTGAGTATTAATATTTTTACTGTATTGATTACCAAGTATGGCATCTTCAACCATCTTCTTGTACACAGTACAGCAACACCAAATGCCCCTTTAACTTACACTAAGCCTAAACAATGTCAAATCTATGCCAAGCAGCGCCTTATTCAACCAGTTCCCTCAGGAACTCAGATTTTTTTTTTTCAACTTCGTTTAACTTTAGTAATTCAACTGGTTTTAAAACTCACAGAAAGAGAAAAATTCAGAGAAAAAACAAAAAAAAAAAGCAAAGCGTGATCACACCTCTCTGATCTCAATGGGATTGGCTCCTTTGCTGATCTTCTCAAAACCTTCCTTAGCAATGGCACGGGCCAGGACAGTGGCAGTGGTGGTTCCGTCTCCGGCCTCCTCATTGGTGTTGTTGGCCACATCCTGCACCAGCTTGGCACCAATGTTCTGGTACTTGTCTTTGAGCTCAATGCCTTTGGCCACCGTCACCCCATCCTTGGTGATCTTAGGGCTGCCCCAGCTCTGCTCCAGGATAACATTTCTCCCCTGCAACAAGATGGTTAGAAGTGAAGTACTGCAGATTACCACCATTCCAAAAGTTTAAGTCAAAGGCATCATAGTCTATACTACACAATCTATATTTGGCAATCTGCAGCAAACGAACATAAACCTCACTTCTCTGTACAAATTATTTTCCTTTTTTGCTATAATGGATACAAACCTCACTTCTCCGTGCAACTTCCTTTTCGATTTCTGGCAAGTGCTAAAAAAAAGACAAAGTTTTACTTTCAACAAGTAACTGAATATGACTGATACTTTACAAGACCAGTTTCTTCCATTTCACTCAAATTTTCTTTATGCTTATGTTACATGATAATCATCAGGTATTTAGAACGTTTACGAGTCAAATTTACCTTTGGCCCCATGGTAACAGCCACAGCATCAGCCAACAGGTCCACGCCCTGCAACATCAGAGCCCTGGCATCCGCTCCAAACTTCAGGTCTTTGGCGTAGCATCGCACCAGTCCTGGAGCAAACTTCTTCGCCAGTGCTGGCCGCAGCATGCTTGGTAATCTGTACATGGTGAGCTGTATCTGTCTGAGGAAAGAGAGGAAAAAAAGTTTATGGATCAGCTAAGATAAACTGCACATGTACATTGCCAATAAGTACATAACTGCCTCTCCTTTTACCCCTTTTAACTGCTCATTTAATAGTTTCAGGCCATCTGTTCTCTACTTTCCTCAAAGGCTAAGCATGCCACTGACCGCTCGAATAGATCCATCAAACATGTGCTATAAAGCAGTGCATGGACAACAGAAAACAAACATATGTCAGGGGCTGATCCAGTCACAGTTTCATACAATATTACAAGTGGTCAGTTCAGAGGCAGAAACAGGGAATTTCTACCAAGTCAAACTTTTGTTCACTACAGGCAACATTCTAGCTCTGACAAAATTTTCTCAAGCACAGCCCTGTCACCACTGTCCTTCTCTAGCAGAGAGTGCAGAGCTACTTCCTCCTCCAATCATTCTATGGACAGCTATAACAAAATCCCTCACAATCTGCCAATATTGCAACTGTGCAAACTAGCTGGAGGAAAAAGATAGGATGAGCTGAGTTTGACAAGGCAAGTATATTAGCCAAACAGGGAGCATAAAAAACAAAACTTTTGGCATCATATTATATACTGCACAATGTCAAACCCTTGTTGAACCTAAAAGGTGGCCAGTTACCCATGTGATTTGCAGTATGAGTAGTAGAGACACTTACAGGCTTAAGAATCTGTAATATCCATTACTGGAGCATGCATTGCAAACTGGTTAACTTCTTTTACATAACAATGTTAAAATTTGTTTGGAAGCAGTGTTCATTCAACTGCTTGCCAAGCTCACTTTTAATTCTTAAACTCATTGAAAGCTCATGCAGTTGCAACAGTGCTAAGTAAAGAGTTCTAACTGTTAAAAATCCTGTTAGTACAAGAGTGCATATGGACTAGATTTAATTAACAAACAGCTTCCAGCTTACCCAACTTTATTGGATGACTTCCGGTGTAAGAATGATTATGTGAAAATTACTGGTTGAGTTATGAAAAAAATTTACAGATTTCTGTCATACCAATAATCACCTCTTACTCTTCATATTCTAGATTTAACCATTTATGGAATTTCAACCTTTTTTTGTAAAGCAATTTATGGAATTTAATGGAATTTCAACATCTCCTTGTAACTTAATTTACTCAATCCAATAATTTGTTCGGTGGATATTCTGTATGTACCGTACATTTTCTTTCTTTTTTTTTTAACAAGAGTTATAAAAAAAAATTTCAAATTTGAGGTTACACTACTATACTGTATTCTACAATTGGCCAAACTGAAGTTTTAAAGAGTGAAACTATTATGTTTTTGGTTCGGAACTGAACTAAAATGTAAGTCTGATTTTCTTTTTTAGCAGTTATGTGCTGGTCAAAAAGCAGATGATCAACCAAAATTCCTGGATCCTTTTCAGCTTCAGTGGGTTCCTGGTGAAATCCAACCTTGTTGGTCTAAAATTGGGGTAGTTATTACTGATGTGAAGTACCTTGTGCATTTGACAACTGAACTTGACTTGCCAGTCCTTAAAAGTTAGACCAACGGCAGCTCACAAACTTCTTACACGAGGGTTTTTTTTTTGTATTTCCATCATAAAGAATACCGTTTTGAGCATTTTATTGTATCAACTGCAAAGGAAAATGAAACGAATAAAACAATGAAAATAAAGCAGTTAAGATCAAAGTCTGACATGGCATTAACAGAATAAATGAACAATGTGGGTCCCAGATAGCTCAGTTGGTAGAGCGCCGGACTCGTGATCCTGGAGGTTTGCGGGTTCGAATTTCGGAGATGGGGATTTTTCCTCGAGTAACATTGTTTGACTCATCCCATATATCTTTCGATGGGACTATAACGAGTCTAGTTGTGACCATTGCTTAGTTTCAGGAAATCTAAAATCCCGTAGCTCATTCCAATGATGGTGAATACGGCTACACGAAATACACAATGCAGCAACGTGTGCCAGAAAGTCTACTTGAAGCTGTGAGACGGGGCATGGTTAACATCCCCATCTAAGGAGGAGAAGAAAAAGAAGAGAGAAACATACCTGTGGCAACATAACCTTTACAGTGTATTCCATGTACTTTATGATTTGCAGCTACCTTGTACTGGTTCTGTCGGTAAGGAATCTTAATCACTCAGATTGTGTCAAAGTATATTTTAATCTGTGCTCTGCGGTAAGGGACTGGCTTTGGAGGTCAAGAAAATTAATTCTTTCACCAAATGTTTTGTAACAATAGCCTGCATCTGATCTCTAAAACAAAAAAAATCAACAGGCTGAGTATGGCTGCATACTATCCCCATCTTCATAATCTTGGCAGTTTGATGAACTTGGAGTTCTAAGCATGTCATCCTGCAGAACACTTGCAACCTTCGCCATGTCAGTGGTCTTCCTACAAGATCCGTCCAGCGTAGCCCCTTTTCTTCATTCGCATTGTGCAGTAAAGTTATGTTATGTTTTTTTGCGACAGCACTTCTTTCAAAACTGCAGATGTGTGTCCAAACTCCTCAATTAGGCCTTGAATGAAGTATTAATTCGATCCAAGTTTCTGAGTGTGACGATCGTCGACTCGAACACGTGGGGCATCATACTATTTAGTCTACAAACATCATTCTCTTTAGTCTGCAGACCAAAATTCCTATCAAAATACACATGTACCTTATTCCAGCAAGAAAATGCAAATGAACGCTATTTTGATCCAAACTGCTAAACCTGAATTTAGAATAATCTCTTCTTTTCCTAAATTTTACTTCACATACCTCCTGCCGGTCCACACGCCGTTTGGACGCCCGATAGGTTTGACCTTCACTGCTGCAACCCAAGGGAGGCTTTTGTTACGAAAGTCCGCCAGAACATGTATTATCAAGTTTACGGACTTCTAAACAATGAGACTTTTCACCTGAATGGCCCCCAGTCTTTCAAATAATTTTCAATGAAAAAGATTTTCTACTCTCTATTCCATCTTGATTCTAAATTTTGACGATATTATGACCTGTTTTTTAAAGGAAGTATAAATGTGTTAGATTATACACACTACAATGATGCAATTTCATGTTTTCTTGCAAATATTTAGCTGAAGTGATCACTGTGCACACATTTTTTTTTGTTCTGTTTATATGAATTGATAGACAAAGTGATAGCAATGTGAGTAATCATGGTGATCTAACGACTTTTCTGAAAAATAATCTATTACCTTGAATATCCCTTGCAGCTAGTGTTTCACCAAATAACACCTCCCTGCTGAAGGTCACCACACATGCGCTCTTAAAGCACGTGGAAGCTTCTAGGCTCCGTGAGGGCAAAGACTTACGAAAACAGTGCTTTCGAGAAAGGCTGAGATATGGTATGAATGTGACATTGCATGCGTTCTTATGTTTCTTTCTAAATATGTATTGCTTGTATTCAATATATTCGATGCAGTTGTGTAATCAGTATTTTGCTTGTCCCGGGTCTGTTTTATTATTTAGTCAGATCGACAATACAGCAGTATCATTAGCCGGCAGCAGGTGACCGTGATGGGACGAGGTCGAGTGCCCTTTGCATCTAGGGCAAAATAATGTTCATATTCTGTTGCAGCTGATGCAGTTTTGTAACGTGTCATACATAGATAAGCAGAAAAGATGACTAGATTCGCAATGATTGTGCACCTATTCAATGTTTTTCATTCTCTGAAAACTGCAGCAAGGATTGTATTTGTATCTTCTTATCTTAGTAACCAGCCACAACCAGCCATACAAACTAGTGAGAAAGTAAAAAAAAAAAAAAAAAAAAAAAAAGCACGGCTTGATAAAAATCCATTGAACATGCAGACTACAAACCCTTCTTGCTGTTGAGGTGTCAGCATTTTGATTATTATATACACCAGTCAAAGAACATTACTATTTTTCATGCACCAATCACAGTCCTGACATAAAACTGGCTGTAATTTTCCAAGATGCATGTGAGAGATCTCAACTGCTCAAGACAGTCTTGTGATCTCTTGTCATTTCCTACTCCTAGCCTTGCTTACCTCGAGAATGTGCTATGAAATGTTGACGCTTACCATAATACCAAGCTAAGAAGGAAAGCACCGACCATCTATGTAGACTGTTTGACTACTTTAGAAGAAAAACCCTGGCTCCTGCCTGACGATGTCGTCTACCCTGGGTTCCTCCTCCTGTCCGCAGATCCCAACTCCAACAAAACCTACCAGCATACAACTTTACTATTACAAATCTGTTGGACAAGCAGCTCCACACTGCAGCATGCTGGAGCTGCAAACTTGTCCCTGAAAGTGATTGAGCACTGTGATGACATAAAACTCAACTATTCTAGCAAGTGGGAATCCCCGGAGCTTGTCCCAGTGAAACACTTCTGAAATCAAGGAATACCTACACTCTTTGATTACAAGCTGAAAGGGTTTACTTTAGAAAGTCAACCAGCTCTTAGAACCTTGGAGCTGACATCACTGACAACCTCAACTGGAGGACCTGTACTATGTGGATCACATAACCAAAAGGTTGACAGCATCGTTAGGCTTCCTGAAAAGAATCTTGAAGGCTGTTAACGAGAACAGCAAAGCAGATAATATTTCACTGACCTCGCTAGACCACACCTGGATAATTGTGCACCTGAAAATGGAATTCCCGCATTGCTGATGAATACACCAGATTGATGAGAGAGTACAAGAACAGAAGCAGGAATGAGTATCATACAATCATTCTAAGGAACCTACTACTATATTTCAGTTGTTCTTCAATATTATTGTTCATTAACCATGTGTTCAGTGTTGAATTGAATGGACTTTAGTTGGGACCTCTGAAGCAGTGCAGGTAAATTCATGCCATGCCATTGATTAACAAAATTTTTTTGACAAGAAGCCATCACAGAGGAGTCTCACTGGACCACAGTAAGTTATAAGTACTCA
The DNA here is from genome assembly GCA_018398815.1 of Conus ventricosus. Lineage (NCBI taxonomy): Eukaryota > Metazoa > Mollusca > Gastropoda > Neogastropoda > Conidae > Conus > Conus ventricosus. The sequence goes on along the minus strand of CM031599.1, from coordinate 22,258,727 downwards.
CAGAGTTAGGGACTGGAACTTGCTTTCCAAAGGCGTTGTGGAAGAGCCTTTGGGACACATTTGTCATGTTCAGAGTATAGTTCCTCCCTGTGACTTAGTCATTAACTTAAGTTATAGTGTGTCAGGTAAGGATTGAGCTTTAATTAGTGAAGAGCTTAGGCTGTTTGTTGGTTAGTTGTTCAGTAGTTTTGCTGAATTGACCGACCACTGAGCTAGTTCAATTTAGTTGAATTAAATAAATTTATCAATTCAAAGTAAATATTTTTGTATTGTTATATTACTTTTATATTTGAGTGTGTTTATTTAAATATAAGAAAATTTGCTTGTTCAGTTGATTGTGTTTTGTATGGTGCTAAATGAGTTGGATCCATTACGTATTTACAACTTGATTCCTGCGTGTTATGTCAACAGGCGCGCGCATTCAAGAAGTTCTTGCCATTGTTTGACCGGATTCTGGTTGAACGCAATCTGCCAGAAGTAAAAACCAAAGGAGGAATTATGATCCCTGAGAAGTCTCAAGGCAAAGTACAAGAAGCTGTTGTTGTGGCCGTTGGTGGTGGTGCCAAAAATGAGGTATTTAAACTGTTGATAGTAATTAAAGATTCTCTCTCCTCTTCTCTCTCTCTCTCTCTCTCTCTTCTCTCTCTCTCCATCTCTCCTCTCTCTCTTCTCTCTCTCTCTCTCTTTTGCTTTCTCTGTTTCTCCCCCACCCTTTTCTCCCTTTCCCTGTACCCTTTTCTAGGAACTCCTTCCCTTCCCCATGTTTCTCATGTTTTCTTTCTTCCATTCATCATGTTTTGCTCTTGTTCATTTGAATAATTATTGTGTTGGCCACTTTTAATTGCAGTGCCAATATGTAATAATTGGTCATTCTTGTTCCAGAGTGGTCAAACAATGCCCATCAGTGTCCAAGTAGGAGACAAAGTGCTGCTTCCAGAGTATGGGGGGACAAAGATACTTCTGGAAGAAAAGGTGAGATGCAGGAAAATGGATTTAGAATTCGTATACTGAGTCAAAGTTTATGTTTATGCATTGGTTTAGCAAGTATTTGTTGTACATGTTTAGGCAGAACAAAATCAGTGAAGCAGTGCCAGATAATTGTGACCCGCCACACGAAACCAGTCTTAACTCCGCGGCCTACTTCACGGCTACAGCTGAAAATAGCTGGTGAGGGTCTTCCTGGGGCATTTTGACTTTTTTGCAGAAATATGTTCCTTACACCCTAAACTTTCACGTGGCACTATCCATTTGCTCCAAAACAACCAATACATTAGTTAAAATTGAGGTTTAACTAACCTCGAATCATAATGAACTTCTTTTAACGCAAAATGACCCATTTTCACTCGCCTAAAACTTAATTCTACCCTTACAGAACCCCGTCGTGTTATATACCGTTCGAAAGCCTGTGTGACGCTCTCCCGGTTTCTCTGTGTGTCATCTAAAAATAAGTATGGTAAAAAGTAAGATGCCATTGCTAAGGAAAATATGCTGGAGATGATGGCAAAAAACTTTAGAAGCCGTTTTCTCAAAATGGCCGTTGGCACAGTAACCCACTTCAAATGACCATAACTTTCTTTTTTTTTTTTTTGCCCTGTAGCGTTCATTTTTATATCAAATTAATCAGAAAAATCTGTAGATTTTAAATATGTGTATAACTCATAACTTACAAAAATCGAGTTAAGACTGGTTTTGTGGTGGCAGAAGACGGAGTATTACAAATACCCCCTTAAGTGTAAGCCATTTCACAAACGATGTAAATAGTGATAGACTGAGAGTGAGCAGATAGAGAGGACTTTGCGAGGTATAAGTTAAGCATATGGCTCTAAAGATGCTTCGTAACATCCGCAGAATTGTGGAACTTTTCATTTATCATTTATAAGCTATTAGTTATAATTAGTCGGAATCTCCCAAAACTTAACTTTGAGTTTGTAAACATGATTTTTTATTTCTTATACTGCAGGTATCAGACAAACTAAAGGATGAAGTGGGGGCAGATGTAAAGACGTTAGCTGTCTCAGGGCTAGACTGCCAACGTTTAAACAGGAGAGTTTGTACGATCAAAGGATCTAGTTAGTAGTTGGGATAATTTTGTTTTAAGATAATTTGCTTCCATCATTTGACATCTGTTGTATGTTGGATAACTGATATTGCTGTCCAAGCCAGCACATGGAAGGTCTTCGTACTGGAGTCATGCAGTTTGATGCCTTTAGTGTCTTAATTTTTCAGTGTTTTCGGTGAAGCAGGAATTCACCTGCGAGTGAAAACTTGTCACTGTTTGTTCACACATCGGCAGTAGCGGTGAATGACCTGGAAACAATCTTCTACCTAGTCAGCCCCACCCCACCCCACACCACCCCCTCTCCTTGCCCACAGTCACATGTCTTGTGTACATATATATGGCCATCTCCTTAGAAATGCTGGTTGATTTGTTTTTAATGCTCAGTTCAGTCTGTTCAGTGTTCAGTGGTCTTGTATTATTTACTCTCTCAATTCATTGATCTTGGCACTGGGCAGCTTGAAGTCAGCGCTGGACTGGCATTAGTGCTGGTTCATCCTCCATGCCACCCAGTCATTTCTCCCATGCCGCTCATTCTGATTCCGTCTCTTTGCGATCGGCTGGGCTATTCGCAACATTACCTTACCTTACCTGATTCTGTCATGCATGACTACACTGTTTAGACCAAGAATTACAGACACTCACAGTGTTAGAAAATTTTAGCAACACGCTCGGAGGCATATCCATTAAAAAGATGAATTTACGTGTATGTTTCCACTTGATCTTGTTTGAGTCCAGACCACACTCATTTCTTGGTATGAACCAGAATGTGTAAAAACAAAAAATCACATGAATTAAATGCCTTTGATAGGAATCAAAACCACAGCCCTCCCAGTCCACACATCTACAACGCTGACCTTTATATATTGTACACCTTGGCAGCTGGTGATGTTTGTTTTGTTGTTTTTCTGATAAGAGGTTCTGTTTTCTGACATGAGGCATTGCGTTGTTCAGACTACCGTTTTCTATGACAAATTCGGGTTGTTTGGTATAGTTTTGTTCCATTCTTGTTGTGCATAACACTAACAGTAAGGATCCAGAGGTGAACAAATAGGAGATAAGAATAATGTTGCTTATACTTATAGCCCAGCCAAACCTAATAGGAACATTTGTGACAATGTTTGACTTAAGTAGACAAATCAACACTTACAGTGAAAATGGAAGATATGCAAATCAGAATAATGCTTTGTGAAAAGATGTTTAAATTTCATAGTTTGCAGCATTGACAGGCCGCAGGTCAGGTAGTATTATAAAGGCATTTTCAGACATCTTGTTTACTGGATTCCCCCCAGCACTTCAGATATTTTACAGGCCTGGCAGACATTCTTTATCCCAACCCTCTGTTCTAGTTATTTCACAGGTACTATTGACAGAAAATCTTATTTTTTCTTTTTTGTTGGTACCAATAATTCATTTGAATGTCTTTTATGTTTTTCAGGAGTACTTTTTATTCAGAGACGGGGATCTCCTGGGAAAGTTTGAATCCCAGTAACTGCTCCCAAGATGGATGTCTGAGTGCGTGTGTTAGCTCAAAATGGATGTGAACTTAGTTGGAATATCTGACTTTTTGTTGAATGGACACTCGCAAGCAGAAAAGTGAAAACAACCTGTTAGCTGTTAACTGTGTTGGAGATTATGTGATTGATTAATGGATGTGTCATGCTTTCGTGAAAATTTAATTTGATATTCGTTTATTTACATCTGTTTTGATTTTATTCATAGACCAATTGTATGCATTATCAGTAACAGTCGCATAACTGATGATAAGGTTTCAGCTTCTGGCAAGCTCTGTGTGTGCATGTGTCTGGTGTGCATGTGGTTAGAGATGCAATTGCATGTGTGTCGAGACAACTGATCAGTGCAGGTTTTATTCAAGGACTTCATTCATATAACAAAGCAGTGTAATCAGGTATGAAATGATTTTTGTGGGTTAATAAAGACATCAGAAATTAATGGAAGCCTTGCGTCCAGTTTCAAACGATGTGGAGAAGAAAAAAAAATTCAAGCAAGAAAGTTTAGAATTCATGAAATAGCTAGCAAATATATACTTGTGTCTAGAGATATCTTTTTATTTTTTATACTTTTCACGAGAAAATGTAGTTTGTTTGCTCTTTTATGATTTTCTTTGCTTCTAGATGGCACCTTTGGTTGGTTTTTTGAAAACTCACAAACATATACGGTATTGCACACCAACCTTTTCTGGGATTGTATTCTTCTTAAAACTGAAAGGCAGAGGAGTCAAATTACCACTTTCCGCGGTCACTGAGGAGAAACCACCAAGTTTCGAAATATCGGTATATGACCAGGAGTTATATGTTAGTGGTTTCCCTCCCTATGGAGGATGTCTCACCCTTGGAGAATATAAGCTTGCTGAAGGCTCATTTTGAGAAGCATTTATTTATTTTCCCCATACCACTCAAGCACATACTGTTAGTTAGGCGGAATCACTACCACTGCAGATATGAATGCGTATCTTCCCCTATTGTTCAATCTAAGACATAAGAGCAAGCTTTGTTTAAATTCAATGTTCTTGCAGTCATTGCAACACCAAGCTGCTCTGTAAGTTGCTGGTACGGTGCGGTACTTATCCTTGGAATTTATTAGTTTTTTATAATATATATATATATATAATATATATATATATATATATATATATATATAAGATATATATTGTGCAGTCTGCAAATCAAAGACCATGAAAAATGTTTGGTTTTAAGACAGTACATTTTCAATTTCGACTCCGAGCCAAGTCAAATTTATTAGGAGGGAAGGGACCCAATTTACATATTCATTTCCTGGTATTCATAAGATTAGAGTAGATCAATCGGAAAACAACCAAAAATCTATTTACAAGACCTCTGTCAGTTACTGATGATACACAAACATGCATAAGCTGGCAAGCATGGGCTGTGGATCGAAATTTAAAATGAAAGAGAGTGATGAAATCAATTCATTAACAAGTTTCTGTTAAACATTAACTTTGACAAGGAGAAAGACTGCCAGGAAAAAGAAAATGCCTTAGAACTTTCCTCTGTCATCTCCATGCCTTTTCAAGAGCATTCACATACTCGCACGTGCTCATTCAAGCCTTGCTTATAACACAACCATAATTATATCTGAGTGATAGCAAAGAACCAGCATGAGGGATCCTCCTCCTCCTGAAGGAAACATTTGCATAGTGCCTCCATCCACAGTCCCCATGAACTCTCTCCACAGAGCAGATGTTGACACAGAATACACAAGGATGGACATCTTGAGAAAATTGCTTAGATGGCTTCATGATGGCGAGGCATGGAGAGCTAAGTATTTGAAACCTTCGTCAAGATGAGATGATATCATGAAGTTCCATTTTGGTAGGAGTCTGCGTGATGGGCTGTGCTCTATGCTTCCTTTCATAATGCATCCAACTGTCAATCCAGAGGTGGTCAGGAGGAAAACTAGGTTGCATCCATTAACAAATGGATTAAACATTGCTATGATGTTTCAGTCTTCCCATTTGAGGATGTAGCATACACAACAAATGGTAGGAAGTGCCAGTATCAAAAATTAGATACTAAATTGGATGGGACTCAAACCCTTAATGAGATCAAGTTAATCTCCCGACCTATGACACTAATCACAATAGCTCACTAAGGAAGGCTGGATTCATGAATGCTGGCAACTGTGAACATGTAATTAAAACTCAACATTTTGTATGCATGGGTACCTATGCTGCATCACCAAACAGCTTGAACAAAATTTTGAATTTTTTTCGCATCATCCCATGGTCTTAGGGCAGCCATAATAGACACAAACAACATTACTATGAATTTTTAAATTTGTAATTAATCTGCCAGAGAAAAGTGGCAAACAAATCACAAGACAAAACATCACACATTTTGACCTCTTTGGTCTTCTTCAGGCAAGATAAACAACATTCAAGGACAATGGAAAAAAAAAAAAAGAATGAGTAATCGTTTATATTCTCAAACTGGGCGTAACACCAAAGAGGCTAAAACACATTGTGTTTTGTCTTGTAATTTTTGTCTGGCGGATTATTGATAATTTCTTTTCTTTTTTTTAAATTTGTTTCAAAATCGGCCTGCGGTCGCCTCACTTTGAAGCCAACATTTCTAGGGTTACCAAGACAACAGTGTTGTTGGCTTAGCGTTGCCTAATCAAAAGTCAACAGTTATCTGCCAAAACAAAGTCAACAGTTTTATAGTCTTCAGTCTGTCATGACGGTCACAAACAACAATACAGTGTTATAGAGCTGCCATGATGTATGGAATCAACAATAATGTTCCTGGGGTGCCACGATGGGTACAAACAACAGTTTTACGGTCTTCAGGCTGCCATAACGGACACAAACAACAGAGCTTTTGCTGCAGACTGAGAGCATCACAGAATTTCGGTGAACAGTTGGAGTGATTGGTTTCTGAGTTTACAGCCTTTGTAGCCTTCCTTGACTGGCTAGTTGGTTTTGATCATCATCAAGAGAATAATCCTTTTAGCAAGATTCCAACAATTTTATACTATACAGAGATTGCAAAATGATTTGTACAACATATCAATATTTCATACAATGTGATGCATTTTCAGGCTTACGTGCTTTGACAAACTCAAATCTTGTCTTATTCTTTGCAGACTGTTCTGTGTAAAAACACTGCTAATTGTGCAAGTGCCCAGGAAAATCTAGTATGTCTAAAGGAAATTACTTCCCTTTCGTAGCAGGTTCATGCATATTCATGGGTTCATAAAATTTTTTGAGTAAACAGGCTACTTTGCCTGAATGTTGATTGGGCGTGGCTTGAGTATGATCTACATTGGTTTCCGAACAACATTCAAGTGCAGTGCTGAATGAGTTACTTCTTTCCGTCTGGCACCAGACCATAAAGTCAGATGCACACAAATGCATATATTGCGTCCTACACCCAACCCATCTATCTCCCTTCAAATCTATCACATTTCCTTATCCTGTGTAAATAACACAGTACAGGGAAAGTGTTTTGAAGCTATGTCCTTGTCATTAGTGCAGCTGTGAATCCTTGTCTTTAGAGCCACTCTGGAAAAGTATTGGAAAATTCATTTTCAGAACTGGAAAAGCCTTCTTTTGTTTGTTTGTAGAGGAGGGGGGGGGGGGGGGGGGGGGGGGGCTTGGGATTTCTCTGTCTTGGAATCTGTCACAATCGTGGACCGAAAAAGCGATTTACTTTTTTCCCTGAGAAATTTTGTCTGTGAAGCTTCAAAAACCGTACACTGTTCCAGGACTGTTCACGGACCTTTCACTTGAAGAGGTGCAACAATGTAATTCTAAAGGTTCCGAGACTCAAATCCTAGCACTACCACTTTGTAACCGATTTTGTGTGACTTTTAAGTTCTTACTGCTGTGTATTAGTAGGTTCCTTTTAGTTTTATCACAAGGCATCCTGTCATCTCATCTCTCTCTCTCTCTCTCTCTCTCTCCTCTCTCTCTCTCTCTCTCTCTCTCCCACATACACACGCACACACACACACAAATGTGTGCACACACATGTGCAAACACATAACACACGCACACACACACACACACACACACAGGTAAAATGTCTATCCATGATTTTTAAACTCCTTGTCATATAAGAAAAATAATGAATAAAACAGTCGTATTTTGATTGAAGCAAGAAATAAACTGCTTCACGTTATATCAAAATAGTAACATGCAATTCAACATAACTCAAGGCCCTAGTCTACTTTGATTAGAACATGTAGACTGAAGAAAACTGAAAAATATGACTGCACTTGTATCCTGTCTGAAGCATACAGCTTTGACAGAAAAGTAATTTGACCAAATGTCCGACACAAGCCTGATAATAATACGTCACAAACAAGGAAAGATGATCACTTGTTATTTTGTCAACAATCAACAGCCTTCACCGTTTTGGTACAAGCACAATGAATAGCCTACAACACAGTATGTCCTGAGACTGATACATTCAAGGTATCTTAAAATACTTGAAGTAAAATATATGACATTGTATGAACCTAAGGTAGACGAGACGTGGAAGTTCATCTTTTTAAAAATGCATTTTTAATCATAAATATAAAGTGATACTGCTTTAGGCTTCACAAATTTGTGATATCCTTTAGGCTACATACCTATACCATACACATGGTTAACACATTCTCTCTCTCTCTCTCTCTCTCTCTCTCTCTTTTCTCTCTGAGTATGGAGGGCAGTGTGTGTGTGTGTGGGGGGGGGGGGGGGGGGGGGCTACCCTCCTTTGACCATGCGCTTGAATTACTTGTCTGGATTGTATGTGTAGACCTGAGAGAGATTTTGTGACTTTTATGTATTTAGCTGGTAGACGATTGATTGCATAGACTGGTGCTGGGAAATGATAGTGAGGGTCAGGAACTGGTTTGAAGAAAGTCTGGAATTTTCTTCTTTTTTTTTTAAGACCAAACTTGTGGGAACCTTGCTTAAAACCATAGTGGACAGTCCAGAAAATAACCCAAACCATATGAATACCTAAGTCACTTGAATATGTGCAGAAAATATATTTGATCATGACATAATCCATTATCACAAACATAATGACACAACCTGTCGGAAGAGAGTACACATGAAGGATCTGGCCCCTGTATATTCAGGAACCATGCACCCTGTTCAGATGTAGCAAATCCTTGTGAACCCATACTCATCAGATCGTGCGTATCCACATGGATCCATATCCAGTGCACAGTGATGTCTGTTTTGTTTCTCCTTTTTAAAAGTACGAGTCCACCACAGCCCGTGCTTCATCGAACTGCATGGTTCAAATTATGCAACTGTCTGTTTCTTTCCTTTTTGATGCACGTCCACAAACATTTTACTGACAAAGAAGACAGCGATTCCACAGACAGTTTTGTGTGTGTTGGTGAATACAGGGGTACCCAGGAAGTACTCAACATAAAATTTCAATCCATATGTCCTACCCTTGGCCGTCAACCGCCGATTCGATTTCCGCTCTGTGTCCATACACTTGGTGAATTCGTGCAAGAGTAATCAGTGACTGCAAATTTCGGAGGGTTGTTGGATGGACATGATGATACTCTCCAGAAGTGGATGCAGACTCCGCAGCTAGTGTATGCACCTAGTGAGTGCACCTAGTGTATGCACCTAGTGAGTGCATGGTGTCCTGCATGTGTTGGATCAGGACAGGCACTACAGACTTACCACCAGCAGCAGTGCATTGTAGCAGCAGTAGTAGTAGTTTGATTTTACGTGTTTTCACAAAATTATGTGATTTTAGACTAGAGAAAGAGAGGGAGAGCGTGTGCTTTCATGTGTGTGTGCGTGTGCGTGGATTCTGTCGTGGGAGTAAAATGACAGAACCAACGAGTTATGTACGAGAAACGCGGTCAACATCAACCATGTACATTCCATTAGACATCAAGAAAGCAATTGACAGAGTGTGGCACGATGCCCTGTTCACCACAACGAAGAAAATTTAATACAACAATTGCCAGAAGCACAGAGATCTAAACCAGAAGATAATTGCAAAGGCCAGAAGTCCGATACTTGTTCATCGGCTGGAATTCCATCAAGGCTAGCCGGTTTTACTGTTGTTGTTTGCTTGTGTTTTTTTTGGGGGTTTTTTTTTTGTTTGTTTTTTTTGGCTGTCCCAACCTCTGCGCTACCTCAGAGGCAGTGCATCCACGCCGCTCATTCCGACACCCCATCCACAGCCACAGCCCGGCTGGCCCCGCCGCAGCCCCGGCATCAGCAATCCACAGGGAGCAGTCAATGTTAAGTCGTCATGAGGCAACCCACTGGAGGAGACACTGCACTGCTGCCGAGTCACTTTGGTGGTGTTCAGTGGCGCCTGTTCTGATCTAACATACGCAGGACACCACCTACTAAGCCCCCTACTGACGACAATAATTGCTTAGTCGCGGAGCCGGCGTGAGTGAGCTCTCCCCCCGAAGGGCGCCACCACGTCCGTCCAACGACAGCCCCCCTGGACTCGCCGATACCGGTGACCCCGACGGAAGCAAACCAAGGCCACAGACGCGGAGAGGACATCGAAACTGAGGTCACCTAGAGAGCAGGGCATGAAGGGCCACAGAATTTGAGACATTTTTTTTTAATGCTGATCAATGGGAATGAGGATGATTAAGAAGTTGCTACGGATTTCCATTTCGGTCTGAGACTACATGACAGGGCTGTACTCTACGCTTCCTTTCATAACATATCCTGGCGTCAACCAGGCCTGAGAAATACAGGCACCTGCAGTGTTGGTCATGAAATTTGAGCAACACTCTCAGAAACGCATCCATTAAGTGGATGAAACTCGACTGTGTGGTCCCAGTCTTCCAACTGAGTCCGCAGCAAACTCAACTCTGGGTAGGAGCCGGTCGGGGCAGAAAAAACCCACATGACTGATGGGATTCGAACCCACGACCTCCCAGCCGGGAGTCCGCGATGCTAACCACTTCGCCACGGCGGCTGGTGTTGTTGTTTGCTTGTTGTGTTGTTGTGGTTTGACACTTGAACGCATAATAACAGATGCCTTGAAAGACACTCGGGCACAGCCAGCAAACCATCACAAATCCAAGTTTCCTTGATGATATTAACGGGATGACTGGAGGCGGAGTTACATGGCAACCTAGTGAACAAACCGCCTGGCTGGAATATTCACCAAATACAGCACGGAAATCCTTTTAACTACACAAAACCAACAAATATATAGATCATGCTCAGTTGCCAAGATTTTGAGACTGCATGTGAAACGGATCGAATACCTGGCGCCAATTTAAAATGCCATCACCAACGACACGGTAATGGGAAACTGAAACTGCATAGATCTTGAGAAAAGAGAACCTCTCTCTCAGATTCAAGGTTAGCCTTTTTGCATGCAAACGTGGTTTCAATTTTGTCCTCTATGTATGCAAATTAAGAAGCATGACAGCAAAGTTACAAAAGGCAGATCCAAATATTAGAGACGAGGGGATTCAGGAGAGTATCGAGCATCTGTAGGCCTACCAAGCATGTCACGGTCATCAGAACCATCGGGCAGCTTCAAGTACGTGATTAATAATGAAAAGCTTTTGACCACAGAAAAGGGGATTTGGGGAAGGGGGGGGGGGGGATGAAGTAGTGTGGACATTAATGGGAAGCTCAAACGGACTCCAAGAGATGATCTTCCAAGGAATTAAAGCACAGAGGGAAGAGACACAGGATAGGCACAAAAAGTGGTAGGGACATTATGTCAGTAATCAGATCAAAGAGACTCTCCGAAACCACCATACACAGAGAGCACAGGGGAAGAAGTGACAGGACAGCGGAGAAAGAGGTGGTCAGAAAACGTTGCTGAGTGAACCGGGGGAAAAAAGCGTTTTGCTGCAAACCTGACACTTTGCCCACAACACTCAAAGGTGAAGAAAACTTCGTTATACAGCATTCTCTGTTGCACTGTCAATTGATCGAGCCTTTGTGGGGGTCTCCGGTATCATTGAAGGACTCACGTCTACACCGACGGCTCTGCAGCAGATGCAATTCGAAATGGAGGGGCAGGAGTCTATGTCCAATATCCAGGAGGCAGAGAAGAAAAGATCTGCCTCGCTACCGGCCTGTACTCCACAAATTACAGAGCTGAAGCAGAAGCCCTGAAAACAGCAGCAGGCCACATCGAGGTCAGCCCCTACGCCAGCCACAGCGTTGTCTTCCTGACCGACGCCCTGTCCATCTTGCAAGCCCTTCAGTCCAACAGAGATCTAGAGCTCAACGATCTGTCCTCATCTTTCGCCTCCCTCTGCACAAGTCACACAGTCACCCTGCAGTGGATTCCCTCCCACTGCAACGTGCTCGGCAAAGAGACTGCTGACTCCTTGGGGCAAAGGAGGGCACTACAAAGGAGCAGATGGACAGATCTACCAGCTTCACCGAATCCAGGACCATCATCAAGGCCAAGCTGCAGAACAAGTGGAAGCAGCAGCATCCACGCCACAACAGAGCAGACCCGTACTACCTGCTGACTCGACGAGAGCAGGTAGTCATTTTCAGGCTCAGGACAGGCCACAACCGCCTGAAACACCACCTATTTTCTAAACTCCGCATCGGCAACACAGAGCAGTGCCCCTGCAGAACAGGCAGCCAGACAACAGAACATCTGCTGCAGTCCTGCCCGCTCCACCAAGCGCTGAGAGAGAAAACCTGGCCCGACCCAGTACCAGTGGCCCGGAAGCTCTACGGAGGACTGGAAGACCTGCGACGTACTGTCACCTTTGTCGAGGAGACGGGGGAATCCATCTAAAGACATGACGAACGCGACAACAACAATTGAAGGTGTGGCCGGGCAAGCTCACGCCACAGCGCATAGTAATAATGGCATCGAGAATTGCCTGTGAAAACAAACAACAACAAAAACAAACAAACAAACAACAAAACCCTGACCTGCTTCCTGACGAAATAACTTGTCTTATTGGTTGTTACTTGCATGAGATGCAGAGAATTCATCTGCACCATTAAATCTGAAACGTGGACTTCTCATGTTTGATTGCATAAGTTTTCGCGACAGTAAAGGATGAATATCACCACTAATCTTTAGATACATAATGATCTTCGATGAGAATTCATATTGCAGATAATATTTGTTATAGAACTGGTGTTACAAATGACATTGACTATTTTTATGGAAGATATATTTCTAGGGCCAGCTTTGTTTTATATACTAATATTGATTGGTTTGTTGATGTGGCATCATTCAATACGAAACGGTAGTTCATTGAAACCTATGTGAGTCAGTGAATTGTATCTCCTATACATTTTGACCCATGGCCATTCAACATTTTTTTTCTCCACAATTGATTATCTGGTGAAAATTTTGACAACTGTGATATAGAGTTCACTGGTAACGGGTGAGGTTTTTCAGAACTTCGAGACAGACCTAGTGATAGATGAGGAGTTGTACAACTGTAAAATAAAGTTGTTAATTACTGGCTGTTGAGGATTTGTACAGTTGAGATGGATGATGTGTGCTGGGGATTAATTTTCTTCTCCAAATGTGAAAATGGATTAATTGCTGGCTTGTGACGATTTATACTGTATACAACTATCGGATGGGAGAATTGCTGGCTTCTGAAGCTTTGCACAAGTGTGTGACTGAGTTGGTTGATAACGTAAGGATTTGGACAACTGCCAGATGGAGTTATATACTGGTAAGGATTTACACCATCGTGAAAGGGATCGATTTAGGTGCTGTCACTTTCCGTTGGGGGCTACAAAGAAGAAATTTGTTTTGTGCTGATAACACACAGATCATTCCTTTTACACTGGAATCTTTTCAAAGATGAGGTACGAGGCTCTATGGCATGTATTATGTAATGAACCAGTCACTATGAAACAAGTTCTCTTCAAAAGTTAGGACTTCCATTGTGTTCGACTTTTACATTAGACTTCATAAAGACTTTGTTCCACTCGATATGATCTTTTTTTTCTAAAAGAAGTATTTTGAAATTCACTTTAACGTAAGATTTTTATTAAAAATATATCCGATCTTCAGCTTTTTTCACCATGTTTGGATAGGCTTTATACCACACACACACACACACACCACACACCACACACACACACACACAATATAATATATATATTATATATATATATATATATATATATAATATATATATATATATATATATATATATATATAAGTAATATATATACAACAAACTAATAAATTCCAAGGATAAGTACCGAGCACCGTTCCAGCAACTTACAGAGCAGCTTGGTGTTGCAATGACTGCAAGAAATATTGAATTATAAACAAAGCTTGCTCTTATGTCTTAGATTGAAGAAATTGGGGAGATAAGCATTCATATCTGCAGTGGTAGATAAAGAATAAAGCCTACCACTGCAGATATGAATGCTCATCTCCCCCTATTTCTTCAATCTAAGACATAAGAGCAAGCTTTGTTTATAAATTCATATTATATATATATATATATATATATATATATATATATATAAAAACAAGTCAAAAGAGAAGTCTCAAAACTATCTACAAATTTGTTTCAAGCGTGCTCGCTGCCAATCAGGATCCTGATGGCAGCGCAGCACGCTTGAAACAATTATGTAGATAGTTTTGAGACTACTCTTTTGACTTGTTTTAATGTTGCTCCCCAAGGGGTTGAGCACTCAAAAAATTATTTTAGGCATTTTAATTTACTGATCTATATATATATATATAATATATATAATTTGTTTAAAAAAATTTTTTAATGAAGTATTAAAATCTTTTTGACAGTCCATAATACTGTGGTGTTCTCACCACCAAGGGTTGCAAAAAAGAATCCAATAGCACCCCCAAAGCAGCCAGTGAAGGTTACTAGTAGTAAATGAAACCATTATTATGGACTGTGGTGTGTCTCTATTTGACGCCAGGAGCGCAGACACAACCAGCCTTGTCTCCCTGATGAGTTCCGATCCAGCGGACGAAAGGCCTCAGAGCAGGCAATACAAATATATCTGCCTTCAAAAGGGATTGTGATGGTTGCCTTATGCAGCTAGTGAAGAGTTTTCATATCTGTAATATATTTTCTTAATTTCATGTTCCCAGTTTTCTCCATCTTAACCCCCCCACCCCCCCCCCCCCCCCCCCCCCCCCCCCCCCCCCCTCCTTAAGTCCCAAATCTTTGCCAAGTCATTACTATGAAGACAGTTCAGTTGTTGGCCTGCGCTTGTTATTTTTCCCCCACTATCAGATTGTTCGCTATGTATTTGTCTGACTTTATTCAAGTTTAAAAGGCTGTGCCAGTCTTGAATAAAAGTTACTCTGTGTTAGGTTTTCTTGTGGGAGCAAACGTTACCCCACTTGTTTACTGTTTATCATTGATAAACTCAATTGGTTTTGTAAATCGTTGTTTATAACAGGAGGACCCTATCACCCCACTCCACTGCTCTAGATCACTTTACCACCCACTTCCTTCCCCTACCCCTCGAAACACACAACACACACACACACACACACACTCACAAATTCCTGTTCTATTTCCTCCAGAAAGGTCCAATCCGTTTTTGATGTGTGGGTACCTGGATATAAGTATGCATTGATGTGTACAAGGCTTTCCTGATTACCACCCAGTCTTTCTAGCCTCACACCCATTAGTTAACGTGTGCTGCCACACCATTTTTCCAAGTCCATCCTGGACAGTTTGTTTTTCAAGTTATTATTATTATTATTATTATTATTATTATTTTATCATAGCTAGTCCTTGTCCATCATACTTTTGAAACATTATGAAGTCTTCCAATTGTAATGGTCTGTGGGCTACACTTCTAGTTTCTTGTAGACACAGAACATCAAAGTCACGCTAGTTTTTCAATTGTTGAATCCTGTTTCTGGCACTGCAAGCAGTTCCAAGTACAAATCCTGAAATATTTCTTGGATAGTCTTTTAGCTTTCGTTATATTCCTACCTACCTTTCTTCTCCCACCTCTTTTGCTACGCCGACTATTGTTTTGAGGGGATCCAGTTTTAAGTCCCAAAGCCTGCACCCGAAGATCCCCAACGTCCAAGCGAGACAAAGTGTTTTGAGAACCCATAAAAGGTATTCTTAGTGTTGAGGGGTCATAACCGGTCGCCCTGACAGACCCTCGTATCAGGGAAGGGCAATGGATGTCCATACATGTAGGGAACGCCTGCACATATGAAGTCCGTCAGCCTGGTGTCGCCCTAGGGCCAGACTGCATACAGTTTGAGACTGTTTAACTCAACAGCCATTCACCCCCTCGGTACTGTATGGAAAGCCTTGGGATTGGGAGAGGTCGACTCCAAGGTAAAAAAGAAAAGAAAAAAAAAAGGAGGTGGCAGCAGGGGGGCGGGGGGGGGGGGGGGGGGGGGGGTGAAGACAGCTGGGAACATAACAGTGAAAAGTGTGCATCATTAAGTTGTTTCAGATCAGGGAAGGTTAAAGGCGGCGGGAGGATACAGATGGGCTTCCGTCATGCCGTGCGATAGACATGTTTAACTTCGCTCCGCCCCCTCCTCGCGCCCTTTCCCCCCGCTAAATGACCTTTAATTCAACACCGGGCATCTTGATTTGTATTGATATTCGCTGCGCGCGCACGTACGTGCAAGCGTGCGTGTATGTGTGTGTGTGTGTGTGTCTGTGTGTGTAATTACTAGATGCCATACAGATCAAACACGCAATATCAATAATTAAGAGTAATGATAGCAGTAGCAGTAGCAGTAACAGCAGCAGCAGCAGCAGCTGCAGCTGTAGTAGCTAGTAGTAGTAGTAGAGTAGCAGCAGCAGTAGTAGTAGTAGTAGTAACAACAAGGACAACAGTTATTACAGAAACTGTCGTGGAGAACACCCAGTCTTCGAACTTGGCGACTGCTTCGTCTTGGAATAGTTTAGGCTATCTTGTATTGGAAACCACACACACTCAAAAATACCCCCGTTCATAGTGGCACGAACCAAATGTAGGGTTACACAACTAGCAATGAATTCGTGTTTTTTTCATCTACAGTCATTTCCCTTAGTTCACTGATCCATGATGGCGGCGCCGATAGAAAGAGAGGGAGTCGTGCGCGATGAAAAAACAGGTTGGCCTAACCAACATCTGATATCTTTTACAGATAGAATATCATAGAATAAGTGTATGCCCTTAGTAGCTAGAATTATCAGCTAATACCGCAGTGCTTACTGTCGTAGTACGTACTGTTCTCGCCTAGTCTCAGATTCCTTTCTGTCATGCTGTCTTCGCAAAATATTTAACAAGTTGTAACGTTGAATGTTTTGTTTTTTTTCCATTAAGTATTAGAATATCGATGAACAGGTAGATTCTGAGGCCGATCATGCTTAATGCATCTGATAGAACTGATTTGAACGTGAACTGATTACCTAACTTCTGCAGGTTTACCCATGTCTGCCCGCCGAAGGCTGTTAGACTAAAGTGTAACATGGTCTGTTTCAGTGTTTGAAATGAGAAGTGGAGTGGTGATAATGATATGAAGTAGTTTAGTTCTGAGTATTAAACAATATAGTAGTCCAGATATTACCTTTTTTGTAAACATGTATGCGCCGGTTTCTGCAACATAGGCGAGCTCAGCGGAATGCCACCTCGCGTGGAAGTGTCACTGATAGTCAGGGTAAAACAAGCAGACGAACTCCGGTTAGTACAAACCGGGAGCTTGAGGGAGAGCAGTATGGCTAACTTGTAGTTAGTAGGGAGTTCAACACCTAAAAGAGCGGACAGCTAACTTGTCGACTTTAGCAAGGGGGTAGTTTGACACAAGCCTTGAGGAGAGCGGACTAGCTAACTTGTAATTAGCTAGGGAGTTTGACACTTGGCCTTGAGGGGAGCGGACTAGCAAACTTATTTAGCTAGGGAGCTACGTCGTGTACTACTGTGTCGGTAACACTTGTGACAGACCAGTGCTAGGGCCTCCAGTTTATAGGAGACAGTTTTGCCCAAGCACTGCGACAGAACAGCCATACTAATTAGGCTAGTTGAGTCCTTTTTTTTTTCTTTTTTTTTGCCTGCCGCAACACGCTGCCCCGGAGCTGAACGCAGGGTTATGCGGTCGGGGTACTAAGGCGATTTTTCATCTCTTTAGCTATCTTTTCGTTGTCCCTATTAGATCTTTGTTTATTTTATCCTACGCCTCTGTGCACACAGGTCAATAATAGTCAACAATGACGGCTGACCTACAATTTTGAAGATTTGAAGATTGAAGATAGACGGTTACAACGGTTAGGACGGCTTCGACAGTACCACTGCTGGACACTGACAGAAAGACAGTGACTGTGTGTGACAGACCTTACTTGGTAGTTCATGTCAGTGAAGGGCTTGGGAAAGAATCCTGATGAAACCCCCAAGCCAGAGTCTGGACTGACCAGTAAGGTGGAGTGCGTGTGTGTGAGTGTAAAAGTGCTAGGTATATAAACGAACTTCTGTTGAGTGTAGGGAAAACACTTCACACACAACATAAATTTAATTCTTTCAGCTCTGGTTATCTGAAGGCAGCAAAATGCACTGAGTGGCCAGAACAGACAGCACTGTGCTGTGCACTGCTGGAAATGCCGCAGCATGCTGTGGCTTTGTCAGGCTGTAACGTTGAGCTACTGCTTCAAAGCTACTCAACCAATCTTCTTTTTTTTCAGGCAGAGACAGTACATTAAAAAAATGTTATACACATATTTGTAATTTTCAAATGTTATCACTTTATTTGTTTGTGTGTGAGTGTGTGTGTGTCTGTGGGTGTGTGTGTGTTTTAAATACAAGTTTACATAAATCATCTGAATTGAAAGGGGAATCCATTGTTCAACTGAACTAATCTTTTGAATCACTCTTCACTGTTGGCAGTGAATTGTCCATCAGGCACATTATCACTCATTGCTTGAAGCGCGCCCGCAATATTTTCGCATACATTTGTTTGAATGCTGCAGAAAGGGAGGTTTGGGGGTGGGGGGTGGGTGGGGGAGGGTTGTGCGTGACTGTCCTACTTTCTCTCTTATTCGTTCGTATAGAACTGAAAGTTGACAAATCATGCTGTCCGTGCTACCATAGTTAATTCAAAGATATAAATGATCAGCCTTCAATTGATTCAGATTCCAAACCACTGACAGAATTTGTCACTAGGACTTGAGGACAAATAGTGTAATCTAATGATCCCCTTGCTTTAATGCAAATGTTGGCTCAATTTTTGCTGCATTTATCATACTGTAAGAAAACTGCCACTGAACTGACAGAATCTCAAAATGGTTAAAAGAGCTTGAATACCTTTTTGTTCTTAAAGCAAATCAAACATCAAGTCACACTTTTTAAACAAGATGTAACAAGTCTCCCTTAACATATACTAGGCAAGGCTCATACTGCCTCCTCTCTCTCTCTCTCTCTCTCTCTCTCTCTCTCTCTCTCTCTCTCGTCTCATACACAACACACACACACACCACACACACACACACACACACACACACTCTCATTCACACACACACACACACACACACACACACACACACACACACACACACACACACATACACACACACATACACACACACACACACACACACACCACACACACACACAACACACCACACACCACACACAAAGACAGTGACACATTTCAAGTTTGATTGAAACGATACTTAAAAACTCAAGAAATGCAGAGTGACAAGCACACAAAGACTCAAATACAATCACACGCACGCACGCACGCACGTCTATGGATACATACATGCCCACGCACACATGCTCACACTTAAACACACACACACACGCACACACACACACATTGTGACACACACACACACGCACACACACACACACACACACACACACACACACACACATACATGTATGTTCTTCATGGGACAAAGAAAAAATGTATTTGAAGGCATGAGAAGAGTAAGTTTTTACTCTGAGTTTGTTTGAGGTTCAAAGCCTTGAGGAGAAAAAACTCTAATTATATTATTGCTTTAGGAAAAGTGGATATTTTTTGTCTTTGATGGGAAAAATGTCTTGTAGATCAATACTGTTCTTAAACTGATTATGTTCCTGTTATTGTTTTTGTTGTTGCTTTAATTTTTTTCTTTGCTGTCTTATCTTTCATGGCCCCGCAATGGTATTATTCTCATGCCATTCATTCTGGTTGCCCCAACACAGCTACAGTCAGGTTTGTCCTATTGCAGCCTGGAATAACCGCTCAGAAGGAACAGCTAATGTTGAGGCACTCACCAGAAGAGAGTCTGCACTTGTGCAAGGTCATTTCAGTAGTGCCTGTTTTGATCCACCACATGCAGGACGCCATCCACAAAGCTCCCTGCTGGCAGCAGTAATTTGCTTTGTCACTCGGCCATCATTAGTGAAGGCTCCCCTCGGAGAGTGCCACCATGTCACAATGAACTTGGGGATACTGATGAATAGGTGGCCAGCACCTATGCGCATTTATTATCATTGTTGATAATAATTCGCTTGTTCATCTTACACTTTACCAAAACTGAAAACACAACAGGCACCACAACCAAAATCAGTTCCATGACCCGGGCCAATTTTTAAAAAATGCATGCTGGATATTGTCAGCTGTGTATGCGTTTTGGTACTCTCTGCAAGAAGATGGTGGACAGTTTTCCAAGTGAGCCTGTATCATACAAGAAAGCATCCTTGAAGAACGGATCAGAGAAGCCTGTACTTGGCTATGATGTTGACTTTGATGCAGAATCACCATGGGCATGGACATAGAAAGGAAATCAAAACTGAAGTCGTCATGAGAGGAGGGCAAAAGGGGCATAGGATAATAAAGCTTTTTAAATTTATGACAATGATTGAAGATGAAAATGATGCTATGGGATTCATTCAGGTCTGAGTCCTCATGATACTGATGGACCGTACTTTTTGCTTCCATTTAGTTTTATAGTATGTCTGAGAGATAAAGTAACATGCAGTGTTAGGAAATTTGACAAACTCTCTCTGTAAAGAGACATATAACTTCTGTAAAGAGACATATAACTGGACTATGTAGTTCCAATCTTCCTATTCAAGCCCATAGAACACTCAGCTCTAGTAGGAGCTGGTCGGGGCTGAAAAGTCACATGTGACAGGAAATCCCTGACAGCGTGCAGTTAACCCCATGACTTTGTAGAGGTCTGCTAGTCAATACCAACCACTGCACCACAGTGGCTCGAAAAGCGGATGACATTTCTGTGCATATATGAAAAAAGCAAAACTGGATCTGCATAATGGCTGACCCATAAAGAATGTTGTGTGGAATGGATCCTGGGAAAATCAATGTAACAGGTGTGCAGAGTGGGGTTGACATGTGTTGCTGGACTGTACAATATACAGGCATTAAAAGATGTACTGCAGATAAGTGAAAAAAAAAAAAACTTGTACTTGTCAAGAGGTAAATAGTGATGTGTGAGGCGCCAACAGTCAAAGAATGAAGCAAAATAGTAAAAAATTTTGGTTTCTTGTTTGTAACTTAATAGCCCTGTATCGCACATAGGCTGTAGCACAAAGTTATACAAGCAGGACTAGACACACATGTTCACAAATGCGTCCTCACACTGTACTCAGTAGCGCACTCATACACACAGTCTCACACACAACGCACGCACGCATGCACATAACACACACACACACACACACACACACACACACACACACACACACACACACACACACACACACACACACACAGAATTGCAAAGAAAAACTCCAGAAAACTAAACACTAAAGATAACTTTACTGAGATGATCTATACATTATTAACATTTTATTTCATGGTGTGTGTGTGTGTGTGTGTGTGTGTGTGTGTGTGTGTGTGTGTGTGTGAGTGCAGGGGATCTCATTATCCAGCGAGCCAGCGGCCAGATGGAACGTGGCGAAAAGCAAGACGGGTTCGGGATGGTTACATACCTCAAGAAGAAGTGCCAGTGTAAGCTTATGTCTGGAGACTCCTGCTTTTAGCTGAATTCAGATATTGAAAGTTTTGTGTCACAAAAATGAACAGTATGGTTTGTGACATCATTTAACTGAGCTTTTTATGTGCATCTAGTCATTTAAATTCTTTCTGCGTGTGCTTTAAATGAAAACTATAGACTAGTACATCATTTCTCATTTTGTGGTCACTGTCTATCTCCAACGAAGACAAATTTCTCTATATCTCTGCCTTTCAGTGTCTCTGTCTTTTCTCTCTCAGCCTCTCTGTTTTTCTCTCTCTCTCTGTGTTTTCTCCAAATCTTGTATGGAAATTTGAAGGTATCTGGGCCAAGGTTTATCACTGTCAGACCAGTCTGTCTCTCAAATTTAACTCTTTTTGCCTGTCCCTAGTTCATAAGTAAATGAAAATGTACTGAGTCACCTACCTCCACAACCATATTAACAAGTTTTGTTTCATTTTAAATTGCTGTCCTGTCTGTAGCATTACTGTTAGTCTTTCACTGGTGGAGCCCACACTAGTTTGTCAGCGCCCGAGACTTTAAAATAATTTATTCCAGGTATAGACTGGGTAATGAAAATCAAAATCATGAGAGCATGAGGTCCACAGCTTTTTTTTTTTCAAAGAGTCATTTAAGTGAAGAGGTTGGCGGTGATACCATGGAGTTCCGTTGGGGTATTCGGACAAGGGTGCTGTACTCTCTGTGTCCGTGAATTTCTGTGCCTTCCAGGCCTGAAGAGTTTACAGACACATGCATGTATGCGGTGCTGGTCTCGGCGTCACATTTGAGCCCAGAGCACTCTCAACAAAGAGGATGGGGTTTGAATCCTTACCTTCAACTGTACAAGCTGTGACTCTGGTGGCGAGAAATTTTTGCCAAAACAAGGCACAAATCGATAACATTTATTTGATTTTAAGAGACTAGACTCTCATAACATAACGGCTGCAGTGGCAGAGAACGGTCAGCAGTTCAGTGTCTGGGGCACAGCATAGTGGAGGACAAGAGACTAGTCCTTTTTCTCCCGTTGCTATAACATTCCTTGACCTGAGTCGGGCACACATCTTCTGGTAGACAGAGGGTTTCCAACTGCATGAGTGATCTCTGCAAAAGAAAAGGTCTTCAGTGCAGTGACACCATGCTTTTCCCCATTTCTCCTTTGTTCCTGTGTTGACATAGACAATCAAGCTATCAGTTAAACAAAAACAAAACAAAATAACGGGTGACATAAATGAAAGCTGCATGCCCATCACTGGTGCAAGGTTGTGTATGTGCTGGTTTGTGTGTGTGTGTGTGTGGTGCGTTGTGTGTGTGTGTGTTGTGTGTGTGTGTGTGTGTGTGTGTGTGCGTTGTGTGTGTGTGTTGTGAGAATCTGTGTGCGAGTGTGTGTGTGTGTGTGTGTGTGCGAGTGTGTGTGTTGTGTGTGTGTGTGTGTGTGTGTGTGTGTGTGTGTGTGTGGTGGGTGTAGTGTGTGTGCGTGGTGGTTGTGTGCGAGTGTGCGAGTGTGTGTGTGTGTGTGTGTGTGTGTGTGTGTAAAAGAGTGTGTGCGAGTGTGTGTGTGGCATGCGTGCTTGTATGTGTGCATTTGCGTCTGTGTATACAATTTCTAAATTTTTCTTGAAGTACAGTATTCAAAGAAAATGGGGACTTCATGTTTAACATTTTTTGTGTGTCTTGTACAGGTTTGAAAGTAAAGGAACACAATGGGTGAAAAGTCTGCCACTCACCCCATCGGCCTGGCCCCGGACGATGTTGCCAAGATGGAGCGAGCCAAACAGGCAGTGTCCAACCCTTCCCCCGTACAGCCAGTGCACACCTCCAAAGCAGCCAAGAAGAACGCCAAGAGAAAAGAGAAGAAGAACAGGAGAAATCTACTGAAGGTGCTCCCTCCGTGACCCAGGTCACCAACGCTTTGGATCAGGTCAGCCTGACCTCAGCCACACCAAAAGAGGCCTCGGGTGAGCCAGCCAACACGGACGGGAGGTCAGACATGGCCAAGAAGCTGAAGAACCTGATGAAGAAGCTGAAGCAGATCGAAGACCTGGAGAAGAGGATCCAAAGCGGTGAGCTGAAGAACCCAGAGAAGGACCAGCTGGAGAAGGTGGCCAAGAAAGCCATGGTGCAGGAGGAGATTGAGGACCTTCAGTTAGAGCTGCAAGACTCATGATACTGCCACTTTTCATGACGTATGATGGAGAGATGAAATGTTAGCAGCAATGCCCGTATGTTCCAGTTTTATTTTGTTGTTTAGACTAGTGTGCATGCGTGCGCATGTGCGTGTGTGTGTACGTATGTGTGTGTGTGTGTGTGTACGTGCGTCTGAGTGTGTCTCTGTGTGTGTGATAGTTACAGAGATCAATCTGAGGACTGTTTTTAACACTTCTTCCTAGCTGTATGAAAGGCCTTTGAGCCTGTCATTTTATGACTAGATGTGGACTTGTATGGACTGGCTGACATACGTATGTTGGACAGTGGCTTTGAATTGTAACCCACTCTAGCAGACCTGTGCACCCCCGTATTTCTCCGTATTTAGTACGGATTTAAGCTGGGGATACGGAAATACTGATAGTGCGCTCAAAATACGGATTTACTCGCCACCGAAATACGGTATCGGCTGCTACGATCTCCGCCGCAAAAATTGACAGTTTGCACAGTCACGTTAGCGGTGAAACTAAGGGAATAATCAGGCGCGGAGAATGCAATTCCGTTGTCAGGTGAACGAAAGTTTTTTGCGAAGTCGTTGGTCTCTCGCCTGCCGTTAGATGATAATATCATATGAGCAGACTATACATTGAGGGCAAACGAAGTTATCTTGTGTACATTTACATTGGCAATGTCACTCGACTTTGTCATGAAATGCGCAACTGCGGCCTAGCTCCGTATCTCGTACCGCGTGCGTTCAAACATGGCGGATGACGAAGTGTCTACAAGTGTTGGTGGAGATTGTTGCTGCGGCAAACGGCGTAGTGATGACAGTTCACCGGCAGTCTGTGGTTCGGGGAAAAAAAGAGTTCAGCTGTTCAAGCCAGCGTATGCTAAAACTTTCCCGTGTGTCAAAGCATCGTCGAAAGGCGAAGAGTATGCCTACTGCACTGTGTGCGGGAAAGACTTTTCGATAGCTCACGCTGGCGCCAATGACATTTCAAGACATGTTGCCTCGGACAAACATGAACAGATTTTAAAGGCAAAAAGCGCAATAATATTAGCAGCTTCTTCTCTTTCTCTAAACCTACGAGTAATGACACTTCTTTGGCAGTCACTCGAGCCGAAGTGATGATGGTGGGGCCGATAGCTCAGTTGGTAGAGCGCCGGACTCGTGATCCTGGGTTGCGGGTTCGAATTTCGGTATATGGGGGATTTTTCCCTCGGAGTTAACATTGGTTCTGACTCCATCCCCTATAGTCGTTCGGATGGGACTATAAACCGAGGTCTAGTCTGTGTCACATGCACTAAAGACCATACACGGACTCTAAAGATCCTGATGCTCATGTCCTAAGACGGGTGAGTACCGGCTACACGAAAATACACAATGCATGCAACCTGTGTGCCAGAATAGTCTACTTGAAGACTGTGGGCACGGGGCAGGTTAAACATCCCCATCTGGAAGAAGAAGAAGAAGAATGATCGCACATCACAACTTGTCACTGCTCGTTGTGAAGGCACAGCCTGGGCAGCTGTTTGAACATGAACACCCATCCAAGATGCTACACAAACTCAGGAGTGCTTACTATGAGGCAAATAAGTGACTTGCTGTGAACATAAGACTTGTACCAAAACACTTTTTTTTTACAAACTGTTAACTTCTGTTGATTATTTTCGGATGTGTCAGAAGATTCTGCATCGTGATCACATTGTACGGGACCATTTATGACAAAGGAGTGACTGTGGCAATTCACATGCGTTTCTTTTTCACTTTGTTTTATATGTGTCTTGGAAACATTCAGAATACTGAAAGCTCACCCAAAATACTGAAAATCATTTGCTTGGATACTGGGGTTTCTTGCTGGGGGTGCACAGGTCTGCTCTAGGAATGCAAAGGGTACAAGTGTGATTCAATTGAAGTGAAAGATTGAGAGACGGAAATCTTTTCTCTCCCCTACACAAACCTTAAAATATGTTTGGTAAATACATGAAGGTTCAGTTTTAACTTTAACCCGTACATGTACACCTAGGTCAAGGCAATAAACAAACAAATCAAAGTCAGTATTCTACTGCAGTGAGGAATAGAAGTGAATGTGAAGTGTCTACAGATTGCAGATATGGTTTTAGTTCTTATAGCATCTTGTTAAGTCAGCTATATGAATTTCAACCATCTGCAATTTTTCTGAAAGTTTTGAAGCAACCAATTTAATTTTTATGAGAATTCATACCCAACACTGAACACTTTTCCCCTTGACTATTGAGACCGGAAGTTGCATGACGGGGGCGTTTCTTGTCAGTGGGCTCTGCAGTCATGAAATAGGGACTGGTACACCCACGGGAACGCTCCTGTGGAGGTTCTGTCATGCCGCATCCAGTGGCCATCACACAAAGGCATCTGCCAGGGAGCAGTTATGTCCCTTGATGTCTTGGAAGGCATGTCCTGTGCGTACCTGCACCCCTGGTGAGCACAGCACAGGTTTCCAAGGCTGGGGCAGCAGTGCTCCCAGCTGGTTTGTTCAGTAATTCAAGACTACTTCTCTGGGTCCTTCTGGCACTTTCGGGTGGGGATTTTTTTTTTTTTTTTTCTGTTCTTGTTGACACTGAACTCTTTACCCTCGACTGTTGTAAAGGTTCACATCCTTTAACTCTGTTGAAAATATGAGTATGTGTGTGTGTGTGTGCTGGCTGTTGTGGTGCTCTCAACTTGATGGCGAGTCTATGTGAAAGACGGTGTGTATGTGTGTGTGTGTGTGCGCGCGTGTGTGTGTGTGAGTGCGCAAATATGGCTGTGTGTGTGAAATTGTATGATTTTATAGAGTTGTCTTGCAGACACAAGTTTAGCCACTGTTGTGACCTTTTATGAGTGTGTTAATATAAGGATCATTAGGATACAAGTTCATCCTCTTGTCTTGAGCCAGAACTTCCAGGTTTTTTACTTTTTTTTTTTTAAGTTGAGAAATGAAAAAAATCTTGAAGATGGAAGCAAGTTTTAGGTCTTTTGGTAGTGGAGATGACGGTCAATAAAGAGGTCCACAGAGAGAGATTTACATATATATATTGCATACCTGATCTTCTGTCATATCACTAAGGCAATTTTTTGTTCATCATCTTGTTTCATATAATTCATGTTCGTTTGTCATCCATTCAGCATCTTGGGCACATGCTCTAAGAGATTGGGAAGGAAAAAAGTCACAAAAAGAGTATTTTTGCATGCCCCTGTATGTTTGCTTGTGTGAGCATGTGTGTATATTGGAATTAATGCAGAGTTTCAAATTAGAGCATGCTCAGCAAAATTATTCTCCTTCAAATTTTATAAGCCATCTAACATAAAATGTGATGTTGAAATAAATGATTGAATACTTGTTAACTTGAAAACATTTTGAATTAGTCTTTGGATGTGGGATTTTGCTTGCACGTGTTGGAAGCTGTGATTTTGCTTGTGCGAGTTTGTGTGCAACTGTGTGTGTGTGTGAGAGAGCATTATTATTATTTTGTTTTTCTTTTTTTTCTGGATTCTCCCATTATTCTAGCTTCCATTTATTCATTTGCCACCAACATCTAGACCAGTCATTCTTAGTGTAGATCATTACATGTACACTAAAAGAGCACCAACAAAAATTGGGTCAAACATTGACCGACAAACAAACGGAATGAAACATGTTTGTATCTGTGAAACACTTTTTGGGGTGTAGTAAGGGGAGGGATGGGTACGAGACTTTTGCACACTTGAAAACTTTTTGAATTATTCTTTGGATGTGGGATTTTGCTTACACATGTTGGTAGCTGTGATTTTGCTTGTGCAACTGTGTGTGTGTGAGAGAGAGAGAGCATTATTATTGTTTTTATTTTCTGGATTCTCCCTTTATTCTAGCTTCTATTTATTCATTTGCCACCAACATCTAGACCAGTCATTCCTAGTGTAGATCATTACATGTACACTAAAAGAGCACCAACAAAAACTGGGACAAACATTGACCAACAAACAGAATGAAGAATGTAAATTTGTATCTGTGAAACACTTTTTGGGGTGTGGTAAGGGGAGGGATGGGTACGAGACTTTTGCACACGATCTCTATCAAAAATTTAAAAAAAAATCAATCTATCGATCTGTCAATCTGTCGTATCTATCTTTCTCTGTTTTTGTATCCTCGCTCGCTCGCTGTCGCGCTCTGTCTCTCTCGCTCTCGCTCTCCTCTCTCTCTCTCTCTCTCTCTCTCTGTGACTCCTTGTCTCTTCTGTCTGTCTCTCTCCCATCCACAACACTGCAGCAGTAGCACTATTGCTTCCTGGACAACGTCACGGTGTTAACTGCAGGCCAATGTGCACAGCCGCTTTGAAGTCTGCTACCAGATTCCCCATCTTTAAACACAACTAAACATGTCTTTGTCTGTCTGTCTGTCTCTGTGCATGTGTGAAGTAAGTTTGAAGAAAAAAAAAAGAAAGAAATTGAAAAGTGGTGCATGAAAAAAAAGTAAGCCCAGTGGCACACACACACACACACACACACACACACACACACTCACGCGCACACACTCGCGCGCACACTCGCACGCATACACAGACTCGCACACACGTGTGTGTGTGTGTGCGTGCGCGCGTGTGTGTGCGAGT
>CM031599.1:22220529-22225529 GCA_018398815.1 Conus ventricosus | reverse complement strand
TACACCTTTCTCCTGATAGAGCGAGGTCAGTACTGACATTATCAAAGGCATTCATCTCAGTACACCTTTCTCCTGATAGAGCGAGGTCAGTACTGACATTATCAAAGGCATTCATCTCGGTATACCTTTCTCCTGATAGAGCGAGGTCAGTACTGACATTATCAAAGGCATTCATCTCAGTATACCTTTCTCCTGATAGAGCGAGGTCAGTACTGACATTATCAAAGGCATTCATCTCAGTATACCTTTCTCCTGATAGAGCGAGGTCAACACTGCACATTATCAAAGGCATTCATCTCAGTATACCTTTCTCCTGATACAGCGAGGTCAACACTGCACATTATCAAAGGCATTCATCTCAGTATACCTTTCTCCTGATACAGCGAGGTCAGTACTGACATTATCAAAGGCATTCATCTCAGTATACCTTTCTCCTGACAGAGCGAGGTCAACACTGCACATTATCAAAGGCATTCATCTCAGTATACCTTTCTCCTGATAGAGCGAGGTCAGTACTGAGCATTCAAAGGTGCAAAGTGTTTGCAAGATAAGAATTATTACGTGTATTTGTTTACATGCTTACATCCTGAATAAGTGAGGGGTTTAAACCTTTCCCAAAGCAAGGGGGAAAAAAGCAGCAGAAAGATGTAAAGGTACCTGACTTAACGAACAGATGTAAAGATATCTGACTGCTGAAAGTTATAGATAAGAACTGTTTTCCTCTCGGAATTAAAATGACATCACTTTATACCCAGGAAAAAACCAGAAACATTACATATCACGTTCTATTTACATACTTATATCTTTGTTGTAAAACACTACAAAATCTACGCCATGAATGCTGGATAGTTACAGAAAGGGTAATCAGGTCTGCTGATGACGGTCTGATCATGACTGCTCCCGGTGGACTGCCGGTGCAGGGACTGCCACAGGAGGGAGCCTGTGTGTGGCTGCGTGGCGGGATTAGCGTCATGAGAGTAAAGTCTTTGCTTATAGCCTATTAAGGTTCTGAACACATAACGGGGTTGAAACACTGATGATACTTTCGATTGCGAGGATCAAAGCGGAGAGGGTAGGCTTGGTTAAGGGTGGATTGGAGGTTGGCAGGGAGAGATGGTACGGGGTCTCAACGATAGGAAGTAAGGAGGAGAGAGAAGGCGGGGGGGGATGGAGTGGAACCGTAAGGCAAGAGGTAAAGGGATGGAATGGTCCCTTTGACAAAGCAGTGGGAGAAAAAAAGCACTCGATGGCCGACGGGCTATGGGACCATTGACCTTTAGCCTTTAATCTGATTTGGCGATTCGGTAATGACAATTGGACACACTGTCCAGAGGTGCCCATCAGTTCTGTAGCGACTGCCCACACGACATTTTTTTTTATATGTATCTTTTGTAACATTTGATTTTCATTCTTCTTCTGCCTTACTTTCTTTCTCTCTTTTTTAAAATACATTTTGAAAGTGAGAAATGAAGCGGAATGGCTAGCGTTATTAGTACACACCGGGGCTAGATTTCTTTTTCTCTCTGCGTGTTGACAACCCAGAAAAGGTTCTGTGTGTTGACGTCTGGGCTGTGATAATAAACATTTGGTATAAAATGTAGGTTAATTAATACATCAAAGCTTCTCATGGCGAAGTGCTTTGAAAAGAGAGATAACTCGCGTGCCATCTACCCGTCTTCGTTTGTGTTCACTCCCCTGCAAGTCATGTTCATGCGATGCACGTACTGGGGAAACCCGACATTAACGAGAGAGAGAGACAAGACAAGACAAGACAGGACAAAATTCTTTATTTACGAGGATAATAGATAAGCACTGATGTGCTTTTTTACATCCAGTCCTCGCCCTGAGTAGGGTCAACAATATAAAATAAAAGGCAATAAAGGAAGCATGCAAAAGTGACTAGAACTACAATACAATAGGGGATTAAAATTTAAAAAGGGAAGAGAAAAAAAAAAAAAAAAAAAAAAAGAGAGAGAGAGAGAGAGAGAGAGAGAGAGAGAGAGAGAGAGAGAGAGAGAGAGAGAAGACAAGACAAGACAAGACAAAATTCTTTATTTACGAGGATAATAGATAAGCACTAACGTGCTTTTTTACATCCAGTCCTCGCCCTGAGTAGGGACTACAACATGCAGTGAAATCAATTAATGTAAGAAATCAAAGAAGCAAGCAAAGCGGTCATGTAACCATAGAGGAACATCAAATGAAAATAGAAGATAAATGAAAACAAAACAAAAATAAGAATAATAATAAACAAAACAACAACAAAAAATAATAATAATAAAAAAAAATAAAAAATAAAAATGAGAATAATAATAATGAAGAGGAAGGAGAGAGCGGGGGTAGGGAGTGAGGTGGGCTGGGGAAACATATGTAAGTGTACTACAACGTACAAGATTGGCATGTATGAAAACAGACAGTGAAGTGAATATGACAAAGTGCGTACATATTTTTGAACACACAAATACACGCACGTTTGCACGCAGAGAGAGAGAGAGAGAGAGAGAGAGAGAGAGAGGAGAGAGAGAGAGAGAGAGAGAGAGAGCAAGGCACCACATGCATTCATTTTTCGCAAGGCATGAAAATACGTAGAACGTATTAATTAATACATCAAAGCTTCTCATGGCGAAGTGCTTTGAAAAGAGAGATAACTCGCATCGCGAGAGAGAGAGAGAGAGAGAGAGAGAAATCAGGTCATGCATGGCCTCAGTTTACCGAGTTTCCCCTTCCATCCACCCACTCTCCCTCATTCTCAGTCAATGTCAGTGAATTCAAATGTGAACGTGTGAAGATTTATAATGTACAACACATGCAGTGTATGTGTAGCAGCGTACTGCTCATAATCTCTTCTTTTATTTTTTTTTCGCGTACGGGGCTAATACTCGGCGGACACTCCCTGTATAGACAGGCAAGGATTAATCCCATCTACCCAATAAAGGAAGTCGAGTTGCGTGTGTATGACCATTTTTATCCCGCCATTAAGGCAGCCACACTCCAACTTCTGGGAAGGTGCATGCTATGTGTAACGTGTCATCCATACCAACGGCCAAACTGGCCTCTCTTCCGAAAGTTGGTGATAGGATTTTACGTGTGTGCAAGATGTTGTGCGTGAGTTCACACACGAATCTCGGTTTATAGTCTAATTCGGACTGTATCGGAAATAGAGTCAGAACCAATGTTAAATCCGAGGAAAAAAATCCCCCTGTACCGAAACGTCCTGCTGAGATTCGAACCTGCAACCCCAGGATCACCAAGATTACGAATCCGGCGCACTACCACTGAGCTATTCCGGCCCCACACGATCATACGTACTCTCTCTCTCTCTCTCTCTCTCTCTCCTCTCTCTCTCTCCTCTCTCTCTCCTCTCGGGCCGGATGGAATAACTGGAGAGTTGTTAAAAAATGCAGGTGAGTGTGTTGCAGATTTCTTTGTCACATTTTTTAATGTTTTCTTCCAGAAAGGTATATTCCTGACAGTTGGACAGAAAGTATTGTGCTTCCCTTGTACAAAAAAGGAGATGTCAACAACCCTAACAATTACAGGGGCATTTCATTATGCAACATTAGTAGCAAAATTTATAGTACAGTAGTTAATCATCGTTTACAAGAGTGGGTTGAGGAAAATAATATTACTGGAGAATATCAAGCAGGATTCAAAAAGAACTATTCAACTATTGATCATATGTTTACTTTGTTAGCTATCATACAGAAACAGTTCTCTTTCAACAGAAAATTATATGTTGCATTCATAGATTTTGAGAAGGCTTTTGATTCCATTAATAGGAAATTCTTTGGTCAATTTTAGTTAAAAATGTATAAATGGTAATTTATACATTGCATCAAAAATATGTATAATAATGTTAAAGTTAAGATTCGGTGTGGACATAAATTAACTGATTTCATTATGTGCACCTATGGTGTTAAGCAAGGTGACGTGTGCAGTCCTGTTTTATTTTCTTTGTTTATTAATGAACTTGCCATAGAAATAATTCAAAATGGTAGGCATGGTGCAATGTTTACAACTGATTATTTTGAGCTCTTTATTTTGTTATTAGCAGATGATGTTGTACTTTTATCAGAAACAGTTATTGGTTTGCAGACACAGTTAAACAGTTTACAACGCGCAGCTTTTTTCTCTTGATTTGAAAGTGAATTTAAGCAAAAGTAATATAATTGTGTTTAGAAAAGTGGCTACTTAGCAGCAAGAGAACATTGGACCATATAATAATGCTGTTATGCCTGTCGTAAATGCTATAAATACTTAGTATACTGTTTTCAACAAAACTCAGTTTCACATTGGCTTGCAATGACCTTGTAAGTAAAGCAAAGAAACTCTGCTCTGCATTATGAGAAAATTGTATATTTTGAGAATACTAGTTTAGATTATTGTTGAAGTTATTTGATTCACAGGTTCAACCCATTGCTCTGTACGGTGCAGAACTTTGGGGACTAATGATGCAGCCCGTCATTGTGAAAAAGTGCACCTCCTTGCATTAAAGAAATTTTTAGGAGTTGAAATGCGAACACCCAATGACTTAGTCTATGGGAGACCAATAGATATCCTATCTCTTTGAATTCTGTGCTAAACTGTATCCGATACTGGTTGAAATTAACAAAAATGAATGATCACAGATTACCTCGAAAGCCTATATGATGTTATACGACCTAGATGCAAGAGAACAAAAGAAATTGGGCTTCAAATGTCCGTTGCAAATTATATCAATTTGGATATGGTTATGTTGGATAAACCAAGGAGTGCAAAATGAGTCATTTCTGTGTGAATTAAAGACAGATTGATTGCATGCAGGTGGCAGAATGGGACTTTCATGTCAAAAAAGTGATAGATTTACCATGTATCGGACATTTTGTTCGGTACACGATGTCAAACGTTATCTACGAATGGATTTAGCTAAACACTTGAAGTTGACAATGACCAAATTTAGACTGGGAATTTCAGACATAGCAGAACACCGGTATCGTTACAGTAAATATACTGGATAATTT
>CM031599.1:22210529-22215529 GCA_018398815.1 Conus ventricosus | reverse complement strand
CTCTCTCTCTTCACTCTCTCGTCCCTCTGCTTCTGTCTCTCTCTCTCCCGCTCCCCCTCTCTCTTCTCCTCTCTCTCTCACACCCACTTGTTTCTCTCTCTCCTCTCATACTGCTCTCATCGGGGCGTGCGTGTGCCGTTCGCCGAAAGTAGTTGGGCCTTGATTTGAAAGAGGCCACGGAAAAGTCTATCGCATGGTCCCATTTTACGCTGCCTTCACTGCTGTGCAAATCAGGACTTGGTTGGCCGTTCTTTTTTGCCGATTTTTACGTTGGCTTAATGCGAAACAGGCCCAGAAAAAACTTTCCGCGAGGGTCGCCATTTTTACGCTGGGGTCGTGTGGACGGTGTGACCTTTGGTTTTGGCATCTTACCTTTTTGGAGCCTTTTATTGCGAGTGATGTGAAAGATAACCCAGACCCAAACAGTACCCGAACAAGGAAGACAGTTCGGCGGGGTAGTTCAGCCCTGTCCAGAACGAGGCGGGACCAACAGCGACATTATGATCCTTGAAGAACTTGCAGACCTTTGGAACAGAGCGCCAACACTGGAGAAGAATGGAGAAGTTCACGATTCGAGACGGACTGTGCGTCCCTTCAAGGTGAGGTGAGGAGTCTAAGGAGAATCATCAATCTTCGAACCAAAATCTGGATCTCAAAAGAGCAACAGTGAGTTAATGTCGAAAATGATGATTACGAAAACAGACTTGTACGACTAGAGGGATCTAAACGAAATACTTGCTTTATTCTGCCCAAGAGAGAATTGAGATGAGTGCTGACTGTGAGGGGCGTGCTCCGCGATCTGTGGTACGGACAAGCGGACTGACGGATGACTTGAATTGGGACAGGCCATCGTCTTCATGGCAGAGCGACTCCCCGTCATCGCTCGTTGCGTATTTATATACAGAAACTGACAGATCCACATTCAAAACGGAACTAAAGGCACGAACATTTCTTGGTGAGGACTCTCGAGACTGTAAGGGACATTCGAAAAAAGACGACTCCACAATGATAAAAGGCGAACAAGATGGCAAAGCTTCCCTGGTGCAACTACTTGTTGATCGATGGGATACAAATTTCCATCGATAGGGGACGACAGCCACAGAGTTAAGATAGGGATACG
The DNA here is from genome assembly GCA_018398815.1 of Conus ventricosus. Taxonomy (NCBI): domain Eukaryota; kingdom Metazoa; phylum Mollusca; class Gastropoda; order Neogastropoda; family Conidae; genus Conus; species Conus ventricosus. The sequence goes on along the minus strand of CM031599.1, from coordinate 22,214,409 downwards.
GCCAACCAAACCTCCTTACTGTGACGTTTATTTCACGAGGGTGCACATTTTAATGGAACACCGGGTTTGTTGCTGCCCAGCGAAACTCCTGTGAACACGCACGAATTTGAAGATGATCCCCTAGTTACTGTAAAGAACAGTCCGTTTTGTGATGTGCTTCATGCTTAATGCACACGATAAACTGGAAGTGACATAGATGTGTCGGAAATGATATGTGTGACAGCACCGATGTTTAGTAATAGGGTGATATGAAGGGATGATGATGTTAATATGTTAGAAAGACCAAAACATTTCTACTTTGTTTGTCAAGTCGTTTGATTTTATTTGTTTTGTTGAAACTTTTGTTGAAGAATTTGTTTCTTCTATTTTTTCTGACTATCCAATATCTGTATTCCAGCAGTAAAGTTCACTAAACATGGAAGGTACTCAGGCGGCTTAATATGTTTGATTAAAAATGAATTGGTACCCTACGTTAAACAAGTAGACATTAAGTCTCACAATTTTGGTGCGTTTGTTTTAAACAAAGTAATATTCAATACTGACAAAGATGTACTGTTTGTATATTGTTACGTTCACCCTGAGGGTTCTCCATATTATGCACATTTTGATTGTGAAAACGGCATTGCATTATTAGAAGAATACTTAACTGACTGCTTGTTGATTTATGGTGATGTTCATTTATTTGTATGTGGTGACCTTAACAGCAGGATTTCGAATGTGTCTCATCACTGTGGAGGGATGTAAACAGTAATGGATTCGTTGATTTTCAGTACTCCAGTCATTCTTTAAACGAAGGCAGATGCTCACAAGACCTATCAGTTAATAACTATGGTAAATTGTTATTAATCTGTGCACTACAATGGATTTATGTGTTCAACGAATGTGTCCATGGTGACCGCCAAGGTCACTACACGTTCGTGTCAGACAGCGGGTGTAGTGTGGTTGACAACTTTATGATGTCTTGTAATCTGTTTTCTTCATTATGTGATTGCTGTGAGTTACGCGTATGCGGAGAGAATTGAATCTGATCACATGCCTGTGTCTTTTCATTTAAACTGTTCGAACGTCGTGGAAGACAATGCGTCAAACGTTAATGACATGGTTGTAGAGAAGTATGTGTGGAAAGAAGATGTTGCTGATGTTTATTATAACAATATATCTAAATCAGAATTTTAGAGGAAAATGGTTTACGCCATTAGCCTAATTGAAACTGACATTATGCTGCTTTAAGGATTTTTAATGAATGTATTAAGGAAGCTGCAGAATGTATGAAAATACGAATACACAGTGAGAAACAATATAAAGATAAAGACTGGTTCGATATTGAATGCAAAGTTCATAAAAAGAAAGTACAAAATTTACTAAGCAAATTTAAACGTACGCTAAAGGATGATGATCGTAACTGTTATCGTTGTGCAAGGCGTGAATACAAACATTTACTAAAGAGGAAGGAAAAGGAATTTAACGATGCCTTGTTAAATGAACTACTGACATCTATGAAAAGTCAGAAACAGTTCTGGAACGCAGTGCATAAAATATCCGTAAAAAGAAAACACCTCTAAATACGATTAGTATTGATAGTTGGTACGACCACTTCAAAGCACTCTTAACAAGGGATATTAATACCGATGACGCACTTCAATGTGAAGATGATGTAGAGGAAGAAAGTAATTTAAACCGTCCAATCTCCATAGACGAAGTGATGTTTGCGATTCGGAGAATTAAAAATCGTAAGGCTGCTGGGCCGGACGGTATTATTGGTGAGTTTTTAAAAGTTAGCTGTAAATCGGAAATCGTTTTGGATTTTCTTGTTAGATTTATGAATTCACTTTTTGACAGTGGCACTTACCCAGAGCAGTGGACCGAATCAATTGTTCTTCCCATCTATAAAAAGGGTAGCGTAAACAATCCTGACAACTATCGAGGTATTTCTCTTTGTGATGTAACTAGTAAGATATACAGTACTATTATAAATCGTCGACTGCAAGAATGGGTGGAAGAGAACAATCTTACAGGTGAATTCCAGGCTGGTTTTAAACGTAATTATTCCACAGTAGATCACATGTTTACTCTAATGGCCTTTGTTCAAAAGCAGTTTTCTTTAAATCGCAAATTATATGTTGCTTTCATCGATTTTGAGAAAGCCTTTGATTCTATAAACAGAAGTATTTTATGGCCTATTCTACTAAAAAACGGGGTCCGAGGGAAATGTTCAGATGCATAATGAGCATGTATAATAGTGTGAAGGCCAAAGTCAGATGTGGAGGGAAATTAACAGATTATATCCAATGTACTAGCGGAGTAAAACAAGGCGATGTGTGCAGCCCAATACTATTTTCTCTGTTTATCAATGAATTAACTTCTGAAGTTGTTAATAATGGGAGGCATGGTGCACAGTTTACAACAGAAATTCTACAGTTGTTTATCCTTCTTTTGGCAGATGATGTAGTTCTGATCTCTGAAACAGTCATTGGCCTTCAAACGCAATTAAATAGTCTAAATCGCTCTGCTACTTCACTTCAGTTACGGGTAAACATGTTGAAAAGTAATATAATCGTGTTCAGAAAGGGTGGGTATTTAGGTGTTCGAGAACAGTGGACTTACGATGGAATCCGGATGCCAGTGGTTAACATCTATAAATACCTCGGAATATATTTTTCAACACGGTTAAGTTTTTCTGCCCATTGTAAAGATCTTTCGAGCAGAGCTAAACATGCTTTGTTGTGTATTATGCAAAGATTATCTAGGTTAGGAAATAAATCTTTTCATGTATTCATCAAATTGTTTGATTCCAAATCCAACCTATTGCACAGTATGGTGCTGAAATATGGGGCTTAGAAAATGCTGCGCTACACTGTGAAAAAGTCCATTTATTTGCCCTGAAAAAAATTCTAGGTGTGTCTGTGCAGACACCAAACGATTTGATTTATTGCGAAACAAGTAGATATCCAATTTAATTTAAATTCTGTTATAAGATGTATAGCTTATTGGTTAAAGTTACTTGAAATGGAAGATGCAAGATTACCGAAGAAAGCCTATAAGATGTTATTTGGTTTAGATATGAGGGGCAAGGTGAACTGGGTGACAATAGTCAAATGAGATTATATGAATTAGGGCTGGGATATGCGTGGGTTAACCAGTGTGTCGGAAACAAGACTGCATTTTTGAAAATGCTTCGTACCAGGCTTATCGATTGTAGATGGCAAGACTGGAATGCTCACATTCAAGATAGTAGTAGATTTGATTTATACAGACACTTCAACCCCCTACATCGTATCCCAACCTACTTATCTGTACAAATGGACTGCCATTTAAAGTACATAATGACTAGATTTAGATTTGGATTGTCTAATATTAACGTTCATCGATATTGTTATCGTAAAGAGTGTACGGAGATTGAACTTGTGTGTCCTCTGTGTAAAAAGGCTCGTGAAAACGAGGTTCATTTTGTGTTTTGCTGTTCCCGCCTTGGAAACACTTAGAACCCAGTTTATCCCATCAAAATATCATAGACACCCTTCTGCATTTAGGCTTATCGTACTGGTCACTTCTGCTCGCGAAGATGTTATAAGACAATTTACCATCTATTTGTATAAGGCGTTCAAAATCCGCTCCATTTGCTGTGCATGATTGATATCTTTCTCCTTTCCTTGGCGTTGAATGTTCGATTTCTTGTATTCATATGATTTTGTTCTCCTTTTCGTTGCATTACGTGTATGATTCTTGAATTCATGCATTGCATGTATATATTATATACCACCCCCTTCAAGAGGGGCTATGGCCTTTTTGAATAAATTATCCGCATCCGCATCCGCATCCGCATCTCTCTCTCTCTCTCTCTCTCTCTCTCTCTCTCTCCTCTCTCTCTTTATCGATCTAT
>CM031599.1:22198029-22205529 GCA_018398815.1 Conus ventricosus | reverse complement strand
CTCCGCCCTCTACGCCCCCGTCGCCTCTTCTTTTACTATCATTGTTCGGAGCTTATCTATATGTTTGTTTATGGGAATATAGGTTTCTGGATTCTGGATTCGACGTAAGAAAAGTGTTTAGACTCGGAATCAAAAACTTACTGTGACAGTGAGCTGAAGAAGACAGGGAGACCCTGTCGAAATATTCTCAAAGTAAGTTTTTGATTCTGAGTCTAAACACTTTTCTAATATATGTTTATTTGTTTGTTTGTTTGTTGTTGGGTTTTTTTTTTTTTGGTCTCCTCTGTTTTATCACTCTGTGCCGACATTTTTTTGTTTAAAATAACTTTTCTTCTCCATCACTGTCCCCAAAACTACAACATTTTCTTTGTTTCTTTCTTTCTATCATTCTTTCCTTCTTTCCTTTTCTTTCTTTCTTTCTTTCTTTCTTTCTTTCTTTCTTTTGTTTGTTTCTAGTTCTTTGTTTCTTTTTTCTTCTTTCTATCATTCTTTCCTTCTTTCCTTTTCTCTTTCTTTCATTCTTTCTTTCTTTCTTTTCTTTTGTTTGTTTCTTGTTTCTTTGTTTGTTTCTTTCTTTCTTTCATTCTTTCTTTCTTTCTTTCTATTTCTTTCTATTTCTTTCCTTTCTTCGCCTTTCTTTTGTTCTTGTTTCGTATCTTTTTTCTTCTCCATCTCTGTCCGGATGTTTTCTCATCATCCCTTTCCGGCTTTTTTTGTGTGTTTTGTATCTAGGAAAAGTAGACACCAACGGACTGCTTGTAGCCACGTTCAAGTTGTTATTGGAGTTTACACCTTTTGCCCAAAAACAAGCACAATCAATCACAATCGAAAACAGCAACACGACTTGTATGTACGGGCCGTTGGTCCGTTGCTCTTGGTCAGAACACTTACAGAATTGCCTAAATGTTCAATTGCTTATTATTCATCGGATGTTTTTGTTTAAACGGGAGTGAAGTAGTTTTGATGAGTACTCACAAAACACCTGTCAAAGAGCCTATTTAATGCTTATATTATATCTTTATCGGGTCAGTCTACACAAAACAATTTAAGTGTCCGGCTATACGAATTGGACTGGGAAAAGGAAGAAAATGAAGGAAATGGAGGGGGGGGGGAAGACAGGCGTATACACCTGTCAGTGTCTTGAAATACATTTCTAGACAAACATCGACTGAACACATTACAAGTCACATAACAATGAAAAGCAGAAGCAGTAAACCAACTAAGCAAACAAAATTGAAGAAAGATAACTCGCAGCACAATTCAATAGCTAATAAACCAATTACAAGGAAATGTTATAAGCGAGCAGACGACATATCAGCCACAAGCAGACTACGTTAAAGTGTTTTTAGGTGTTGAAATGTACACATTCTCTCTCTCTCTCTCTCTCTCATCTCTCTCTCTCTCTCTCTCCTCTCCTCTCTCTCTCTCTCTCTCTCCACAGACAGGCTACTTTAAAGAGTCTGTGTGTTTTTAGATATTGAAATGCTCTCTCTCTCTCTCTCTCTCTCTCTCTTCTCTCTCTCTCTCTCTCTCTTCTCTCTCTCTCTCTCTCTCTCTCTCTCTCTAGTTCTCTTCTCTTTCTCTCCTCTCTCTCTCTCTCTCTCTCTCTCTCTCTCTCCCACCTCTTCTTCTCTCTTCTCATTCCCTCTCTCCTCTCTCTCTCTCTCTCTCTCTCTCCTCTCTCTCTCTCTCTCCTCTCTCTCTCTCTCTCTCACTCTCTCTCCACACACAGGCTACTTTTTAAGAGTGTGTGTTTTAGATATTGAAATGCACTCTCTCTCTCTCTCTCTCTCTCTCTCTCTCTCTCTCTCTCCTCTCTCTCTCTCTCTCTCTCTCTCTCAAAGAGATACCTGCTGTCAAATAAGGTCGACGTACTTCCAATGAATGTCGAGACGAGTGTCAGTTTTCAAGCCCTGAATATTCACATTTCCTTCGGTACAGACAGACCATACTTGTAGTCATCAGGCCGACGACAATTTGCCTTGATAGAGACTTGTATGTCATGCCTTTCTGTCCAAGACCATCCTACAGGATGTAATCAATCGCGAAGGCTTTCCAATGACACCCTGGATGTAGACAGGAAAGAGAAAGGTCTGATTGCTAGTAGTTAATGCCTCTACCTTGTTGGTTATGACAAGAAAACCAAAAAAGTTGAGATCGTATTTGATCGTCCAAGTTTCCGTGACAACCAATTCTTCCTATCCCAGCGTTGTCCCCAATCTCTTCTCTTTATGTGTGGGTGTGCTTGCACGCATGTGCACGTATTTACCAGGCGCCTGCATCACATTGTGTAAGAGCACGGACGCATTGTATGTGTGCAGTAAAAATGTCTTCAGAGGCACACACACACACACACACACACAACACAACACACACACACACACACACACACACCACGCACAGACGCACGCACGCACGCACGCACGCCGCCACGAACACACGCACGCACGCACGCACGAACACACGCACACACGCACGCACGCACACACACACACACACACACACACACACACACACACACACACACACACACACACACATAACACAACACACACACGCACGCACGCCCACACGCACCACGCACGCCCGCACACACATACACACACACACACACACACTGGTATGTGATATGCAAGACACACCTCCAAAGCGGCACAATTTTCAGATTTCTCGTTAGTCTTCTCCCCACCCTCTTCTCTCTCTCTCTCTCTCTCTCTCTCTCTCTCTCTCTCTCTCTCTCTCTCTCTCTCTCTCTCTCCTTCCTCTTTCTCTCCTCTCTCTCTTCTCTCTCTCTCACACACACACCACACCACACACACACACACACCACACACACACACACACACACACACACACACAGAGCTACTGAGATCCTGATCAGAAAATAGAGGGGCTATACGCCGCCACAAGTAAACCACAGCAGCAGTCGCAGCCACTATGACGTGAACTTAAATGGCTCAGCGGAGTAGGGCAGCGATCTACCATTCGCATAAAAATTCTGAGTTCAAACCTCGTACTCATACACAACGGGCAGTGAACTGCGCTGCTAGCTACGCCGGTAGTTTTAAGTCGCTGTTGGCAGAGTCATCCACACTTATCAGCACGGCTATAGTCCTCAATACCCGTCACAATGCAGCTCGAAGTCTATGTAGGCGAAAGCTCAGTGTTATGTCATTTCTGGTGGTCTCAGCGTGGTGTTTTGCAAAATCCTGTCTGTGAATCTCCTGGTAGGATGAACCCCAACTGCCTACCCCAAGGGCAATGAAGGGTATCATTTGGGTGGGGGGGGGGGGGGGGGGGGGGGGGGGGGGGGGGGGGGCTCATTTTTGTGGTATGAACCACTGATTTTTCATATGGCTGTGTATGCTGGAAATTAAAGTATTCTCCTTGTCCACTTCCTCCTTCTTATGTGATAATCAAAAAGCATCCACAGTGAGATGCTATGCATGGGGAAAAAAAACAAAAAAACAAACAAACAACAAACAAACAAAAAAATAAAAAAAAAGCACTCTAACCAACCCACAACTACTTTGTTTCATAGACACAGTCATTATTTTGTGATAAACTAGTCATTTCATAGAATGAAGGAAAAAGCAGTGGCGATTTCAATGATTGAAACACGATGATGCTTAAATCTAAAATTTTACATTCCTCAGTCACAAATGTTAACGTACTATTTGTGTCATGTGCACGATTTATGATGTTTGTTTTTCTCTCCTGTGTGAAAACTATTCACTATTTTTGTTTTATGGACAGAAAGTCACCATCTTTCTGCTGTTTCTTGTGTACTTCAGTATAGCTAACACGGATTCTCTATTGCCCCAAAACGTACTTACCTTACTTTTCAAATGTATGTATGTATGTATGTATTTATGTATGTATGTATGTATGTATGCATGTATGCATATTTAATATATATATATATATATATATATATATATATATATATATATATATATATATATATATATGTGTGTGTGTGTGTGTGTGTGTGTGTGTGTGTGTGTGTGTGTGTGTGTGTGCATGCATATTTGTATGTCTATATGTATGCATGTATGAATGTATTTATATGCCTGTCTGTCTGTCTATCTGTCTGTCCGTCTGTCTGTATATGTATGTATTCTCTCTATCTCTTTCTGTCTGTCTGTCTGTCTGTCCCTCCCTATCTATTATCTATCTATCTATCTAATCTATCTATCTATCTATCTATCTATCTATCTATCTATTATCTATCTATCCAAAGAGACAGACAGACAGACAGACAGCAGACAGACAGAGATCTAAGATTTTTTGTTATTTTTTTTAATGTGCTTGGATCTTAGGAATATGTCAAGTGTTTTTTTTTCAAAGAAAAATAACCTTCTTTGCAAAGATGAAAGCAAAAACAAGCTGTCTCCCTTTTTTTTTTATCGATTCCCAATATCACTTTAGATTTTTGTCATCAAAGGCAGTAAACGTAGACACTATTTTTTGTGTACGTTCTCAGTGTTCTGAAGTCCAGTTGTTCAGATCAAAAGGCCAGGCCAGTGTTATTCTGTGTTTGTACGTTTCTTCTCCTGCTGTTGTTTGCGTGCGCCACGTTCGATATAGGACGGGTGTGTGTTGTGTGTGTGTGTGTGTGTGTGTGTGTGTGTGTGTGTGTGTGTGTGTGTGTGTGTGTGCGGATCTATATCTATGTATCCTTCTAATTATCTATCTATTTATCTGTCCGTCATTGTCTGTGTCTGTCTGTCTGATACTTCTGATTATCTATCTATCTATCTATCTATCATCTATTATCTATCTATCTATCTTAATCTAATGGCCTTATGGATTAAATCACCTACTCATCGTCAAATTCAAGGGAGCATAATATGTGCAACATCGTTAACCTTGTTTTGTTTTGTTTAGGTGTGTGTGTGTGTGTGTGTGTGTGTGTGTGTGTGTGTGTGTGTGTGTGTGTGTGTGTGTTTCTTTATGATTCCAACAACCGACAGGTCAGGAGGATGCCGCCTGCGACAAAGAAACGACACGTCTCTGCCATCACGCTGTTCATAATGACTCTGTCCACCGCCCGTCTCCTCTGGTTCTTTTATGAAGCATGAGAGTGTTTGTGTTGCCGTGCCCCTCCCCCTCCCCTCTCTCCCCCTCCCCCGCTCCTCCCCCCCTGCCCTACCCGAATACTGATGTGCATGCGTATGCGCGTAATGAAGGTCGAACCATTCGCACATCCTGCTCAGGGATACTGGCCTAGAACACTGTGAAGAAAACCACTTCAGATTCAAATCTACCTTCCACTCTAACCCCTAAGCTTTACTCGGGGATTTGAACCGGTGTCTCTCAGAGATAGAATTCAAGTATATGATCTATCATTTTCACTGTTCCACCCATCGAGCTGACCGGGAAACGACGCGACCGACAGTAGCTGACGTTCACCGCGGTTTTTAAAACTTTAAGCTTTCTGTCCAAAAAATGGATCCAACACGACGAGCCAGATTTGGCTGATTACCCTGTCCTTTCACACACACACAGCTGTGACCAGACGACATGCCTCGTCACGTGCTCGCCTTACGCTCTGCGCAGAACCGGAAGTGGCGAACGGGAAGTTCGTGGTTCATTGCCCTTTCAGAATGATGGAGTTGAGAAGCTCTTTTGTCCCTTCAGCAGTCCATCTTCTCTTCCGAACGTTTGGTGAAGATAAAGCAAGATTCTTCTCCTCTCTGTCGTCAAAGACGTAAACACCGCCACATGTCAGTGCAAAACATGTTTCCGTCTGGCGGCCATTTTTGATTTGGAGACGAACAGGAGAAGCAAGCGAAGCTAAGTGGCTACATGTTCTTCTTGTCGCTGTCCTAAATGTTATTTGTTTTCGTCTGAAGAAGACTCAAGGGTTCGAAATGCGTTGTGTCTCGTCCTGTCCTCTGTTTGTCTGTGTCCTTGGCGGTAACTAACCCCCTCTCTTTCCAAAACCCGCCACATAGTTTTCACACACAGACACACAGACCACACAGACACGACACAGACCAGACACACACACACACACACACACACACAACACACACACACACACACACTACACACACAAACAGAGAGAGAGAGAGAGAGAGGAGAGAGATGAGATGAGAGGAGAGGGGAGAGGGGAGAGAGAGAGAGAGAAGCCTGTTATGTATGTTATGTTACTTTTATCATCCGTTCCGTTCTTTTTTGTGTGTGCTAAATAAGTGATATCCTCTTTCAACTTTCTTTTTTGGTCGTCGTTGTCCTCGTCGTCGTTGTCGTAATTCTTCTTCTTTATCATTATACTCATCATTATCTTCATTATTATGATTACTATAATTGAACGTCAGGCAACAGCAAGAGAAGAAGAAGAAGAAGAAGAAGAAGAAGAGAAGAAGAAGAAGAACAAAACAAAACAACAACAACAACAACAACAACAACAACAACAACAATGCAATCCGTTGGGAGGTCATCATTGTCAGATTACAAAGTTAATCTGCTTGGAAACGTGAGTTGATTTCATTACTGGTTTTTGAGGGTCAAGCCAACAAATGACAGCAATAACAAAGCTTTAAAGAATAACGACAGCAACAACCCAAACAAACACACACAACGACGATAAAAAACCACAAAACATACGTTAAAGCTTTGTTGGTCAAATCTGCTGTCAGGTTTTGCTTGAATTGTCTGGAGAGCTGAAGGATTAATGTAGTCTTTTGAAACTGGTCACTGAGGACAACTCGTAGTAGAGGTTTGAGGGGCGGGGGGGGTGGGGGGGAGGGATACAGGCCCGATGTCTCTTGCGTTTTAGTCAGTCACGTAGGGAGATTGATGTCATCCTTCTTGTCTACAGTACACGCAGTGCATAACTAATTGGGCCTGTTGTGTTTGGAGCAGGAATGTGCAGGTAGCGGATAGGGGAATGTTGTGGGGGTATGAACATAATGAACGAATGTTACGTGTTCCGGACGGTCTGGTCGCACAGAACGATTCCGCAATTTCTTTCTGATAATAATTTATAAATTAACAAAAAAAGTTCGGTCGCACACACCTACACTCCCATCTCTCTCGCTCTCTCTCTCTCTCTCTCTCTCTCCTCTCTCTCTCATCTCTCTCTCTCTCCTCTCTCTCTCTCTCTCTCCTCTCTCCCCCCCCCTCTCTCTCTCTCTCTTCTGTGTTTGTGTGTGTGGTGCGTGATACCGCAAGCACTTGTGTGTGTGTGTGTTGTCTCTCTCTCTCTCTCATCTCTCTCTCTCTTCTCTCTTCTCTCTCTCTCTCTCTCTCTCTCTGTGTGTGTGTGGTGTGGTGGGCTTATGTGTGTGTGTGTGTGTGTGGTCGTGTATATATATTTTTTTATATTATATATATTTATATATATATATATATATATAGATATATGTATATATATATTTATTTATATATTATATATATATTTTTTTATATATATGTGTGTTGTGTGTGTGTGTGTGTGGTGTGTGTGTGTGTGTGTGTGTGCGCAGCACTTGTGTGTGTCTTTCTCTCTGT
>CM031599.1:22179226-22181726 GCA_018398815.1 Conus ventricosus | reverse complement strand
AGGGATGTCATTGTATCTTCAGCACGCTTTTTTGGCTTACTTCATGTCTTTTTGATTTTTGTTTTAAAACCTCAGGGGGTACTTTTCTTGTGTGTTTACAGTTCTAAATCCTCAATTAAACTGCAAAAAGGTCAAGGAGAAAAGAATTATTCTCGCCTGAATACACCCGCGACTTTGCTGTATGTGTGGTGTGTGTGTGTGTGTGTGTGTGTGTGTGTTGTGTGTGTGTGTGCACGTGCTTTCGTGAGCGGTTTTCCATGGGAACATAAGCTCACTTCATATTTATTGTGTTTCACGTGTGAACACCTGTGGTTTTCTGGATTTCTTGTGTTGCATAGCGGCAACTAAAGTTACTTTCGTTCTTTGTTGTGTTTGATATTAGCAGCCAGTTTCACCTTCCATATGTATTGCTCCACCACGGTAGTAAAAGTTTTTTTAATATTTTTTTTATTGTTGATGTTTCAGCGAGAGTGCACATGCAAGATTCCTTATTAATTGTGTTTTTCCGCTGGAGAAAGACTTATCTTCCTCTCTTTATGGGTCATAGTCCGAGTAAAACACTTTCTTCCTCGTTTGTAATTTTTTGACCAATGGAGCCAAACCTACATTTCATATGTATTTTGTTTTATCGTGTGAGTCAAAGGGCTTTTAAAAAAAAAATTACTGTGTTTCCTCGGAGAAAAGAAAGTGAGTACTTTGTTTAGTGTGTTTCATCGTCAACGAAAAAAACTGCTTTCTTCGTTTATTGTTTTTCACCATTGGATGCCAAGGTTACTTTCCCTATTCGTTTTATTATTATTATTGTTATTATTATTATTATTATTATTATTATTATTATTATTATTGTTATTATTATTATTATTATCATTATCATTATTATCGTTATTATTGTTATTGTTAATGTTAACATGTGAAAACCAGTGTTACCTCCTTATTTATTGCGTTTCACCAAGGAAGCAAAGTTACCTTTTTTACTGATCATGTTTTACTGTTATAATATTTTTCGTGTGTGTGTGTGTGTGTGTGTGTGTGTGTGTGTGTGTGTGTGTGTGTGTGTGTTTCACCGAGGGAGCCAAAATGGCCTTTCTTATTGATGAAGTCATTGAGGGAGCCAAAGAATCCATGCCTGTTTAACGTACTTCATAGAGTGACTCAAAAGTTACCCAGTTTATTATGTGTCACTGAGGGCATAAAAATTACTCTCCTAATTAACTGATTTTCAGTATAGGAGCAAACTGGTTTTTTCTATTTAATGCATTTTACGTCGGAATCAAAGGTTACCTTCTTTATATAGTTTGTTTCAGAATAGTAGTAAAAACCTACCTTTGTTATTTATTGTGGTCTACCGTGTGAACTAAAATTACCTTCTCCATCTATTGAGTATCACAACGGGAGCCAAAGTTAACTTCTTTATTTACCGTGTTTCATATTGGGAGCCAAACCGGCCTTCCTTATTAATCGAGTTTCACCATAGAAACGACAGCTACATTTCCTTACGAATATACTGTTTCACTATGGTCAAAGTTATGTACCTCATCTATTTATTTCACCATATGCACCAATATTACCTCCCTTACTTGATGTGTTTTACCGCAGGAGCAAATGAGAACTTCCTAATTTATTGTATCTCACACCTGGAATCAAGGTTATATTCCTTTTCTATTGTATGACATCTAAAGCTACCTTCCTCATGTACTATGTTTCACCGTGGAATCCAGAGTTACCTTGCTTATTCACTGGGTTTCACCATGGAGGCTAACGTGATCTCCCTTTTCTCTCTCTTATCTTTTTATCGTGGAAGCCAAACCTGTATTCCATATTGTGTTTCATGATAAGAGCCAAACTTCTGTTCCTCGATCGTTGTGCTTTATCTTGGGAAGCAGAGATACGTACTTTATCTATTTTGTATTACGGTGGCTGTAAAAAAAAAAGCAACAAAAAACAAACAACAAACAAACAAACCCTTAGAGGAAACAATAGTAACTTTGACATGAATTAGGTTTCTTTTTAAAGCGAGGGACTGAGGCCGGAAAATGAAGCAATTTGTTTAAAAAAAAGGGTATCAGTTCCCAAGACAATACAGACAAACACATTACAGGACAAAACATCATGCATTTTGACGTCTTGGGTCTCCTTCAGGCAAAAACAAACATTTAGGACAAGGAAAACGAAGAACACGAGCAAGCACATATCTTCTCATATTTACACACAACACACAGACACACATACACACAGGCGCACGTGTTAGCACAGTAACGTAAATTGTTTTCAGGCTAGAGAGAGAGAGAGAGAGAGAGAGAGAGAGAGAGAGAGAGAGAGAGAGAGAGAGAGAGAAGAGAGAGAGAGAGAGAAACACACATGTAAAAAATAAGCGCTAAAACGCACAAATACACAAAGAAACACACACACGCACGCACACACACACACACACACACACACACACACACACACACACACACACACACACACGCACACGCACACGCACGCACGCACGACACAC
>CM031599.1:22160087-22174126 GCA_018398815.1 Conus ventricosus | reverse complement strand
CCTCAACTCTGTCTAACGCAGACCGGCCATTTCGCACCTGAACCGACTGTACATTCACATACTGCTGCCCAGTTCAGTGCATTGTTGATTGGCCCAGTTCTGCCGATGGAGTCTGTGTTGTGCAGTCAATCTCGAGCCCCGATATGGACGGCGACAAAAAAGGTGGTTTCGACGCAGCAGACGATTATTGTCGATGGCGACGTGTTGTTGTGCCTGGCAGTGGTGGAAGCGCTTTGGTAGGGGTCATTCCTAAATGAGCGCACCACCTGTCTCTGTGTCCATGCGGTCAACACTTGTGGTCGGCCTGCTCGTGGAGCGTCTGCTGTGGAGCCAGTCACCAGATAGCGGTTCCTCAGTCGATAAATTGTCGAGTGGTGGACATTCAGTCTGGCTGCGATCACTGGGCTGACGAGCCTGCGTACAACATACCAATGGCCCGTTCTCTGTCATTTTTTCGTGAGACGCTGCATCTTGCTTTTTTACCTGTGTGTTGCACCTTTGATGCGCTCCTGTTTTTCAACCATTTCAGTTTGGAGATGTGAGCAGTATTCTGAGCAGGAGCATCTTTTTCACGGGTTGTGTCTTGGCTACAGTGTAGAAGCTTGAACAACCGCAATAGCAGTTCCACGTGCCTCACTAACCACACTGACCACAGCCGAATCTGATGAAAACGAAAGCACATAAAGAAACCAGTCTTCAGCATGCCTGACCCACAGACCAGACTCCACACTATAGTCTGTTTCCAGAAGCGACAGTAAAGGATTGTTTTTCGCGTTTCTTTTGACAAAGGCTATATGTATCTGACAGAATTGAAACCGATCACATGCCTTAGAACTGAATCTTACTTCCCTGTGTTTATAACGACAACGCGTCTTAAGTAAACAACAGGCGCTTTACAGTTGAAAAATTTGTATGGAATGAAGGTAATATTGATTTGTTTAAAAGTGTAATTCTTTCCGATGAAATGCAAGTGCGTATGCAAGAGGCAGTATGGTGGTTGATATTAATGTCGAGGAAGCGTTAAACATTTTCAACTGTTGTGTAAAAGAGGCTGCAGAATGTATGAAGAAAGAGATTAGCGTCGGAAGATATTCAAAAGAAGATGACGGTATGATACGGAATGCCGAGCTAACAAACGAAATGCTCGTAATTTATTAAATAAATTTCGACGTTCTTTATCTAAGCCGTCACGTGAGTCTACTGCAAAGCAAGACGAGAATATAAACATCTGTATAAAGAGAAAGGAAAAACAATATAACGATGCTTGTTGACAGAACCACTCCAATCTGTAAATAGTCAGAAAGAGTTTTGGGATTGTGTGCACAAAATTTCAGGTAAAAGAAAACAACCCGTAAATGATATAAGTCTTGAATCATGGTTTTATCATTTTAGAAATCTGCTTGAAGGAAATGATCATTCTCATGACGATCTAGTTCATGAAACTCACGTAAATGACACTGAATTCGATGATGACAATCTAAACTGTCCCATTTCTAAAGAAGAAGTTTTATTGGCCCTAAGAAAGATAAAACCTCGGAAAGCTGCCGGCCCAGATGGAATTATAGGTGAAGTTATAAAAACTGCTTGCCAGTCAAACTTATTTTTAGAGTTTTTGGTTAAATTCTTTAATTCCTTATTTGACCAAGGGATATATCCCAGATCTTGGTCAGAATCCATTGTCATCCCATTGTTTAAAAAAGGAGATGCAAACGACCCAAATAATTATAGAGGTATTTCATGTGTAATGTGTGCAGTAAATTAGTATAGTGCGGTTATTAACATGAGATTACAGGAGTGGGTAGAAGAACATAATATTACGGGAGAATACCAAGCTGGGTTCAAGAAAAACTATTCTACTGTTGATCACTGTTCAACATTGATAGCATTTATACAAAAAACAGTTTTGTTTAAATCGTAAATTATATGTTGCCTTTATTGATTTTGAGAAGGCTTTTGATTCGGTAAATAGGACTTTATTGTGGCCTGTATTGCTGAAAAACGTGTGTTCAGGGAAACTTTATAAATGTGTTATAAGTATGTATGAGTGGTGAAGGCAAGAGTGCGATCTGGTGCAGGTTTGACAGAGTACATTAATGTACTTCTGGTGTGAAACAGGGCGATGTCTGCAGTCCTGTCTTGTTTTCTTTATTTTATTATGAATTGACACAGGAAATGATGTGTCATGGAAGGCACGGTGCACATTTCATAAACGATGCTCTAGAAATTTTCATTCTCCTTTTAGCTGATGATGTGGTCTTGTTTATCAGAAACAGTGATAGGATTACAAACTCAGTTAAACACATTACAAGGTGTCGCTGCTTCATTACAGTTAAAAGTCAACCTGTCAAAAAGCAATATAATATGTATTTAGGAAGGGTGGGTATCTTGCAGCGAGAGAAAGATGGACATACAACGGAATCTATAATGCCTGTTGTTAATGTTTATAAGTATCTGGGTATCTACTTCTCCACACGTTTGAGTTTTGCTTTGTTGCAAGGATTTAGCAAGTAGAGCGAAATAACCATTATTGTGCATTATGAAAAAATTACATTGCTAAAGAACGATTCCCTTACTTGTTTTTGAAATTGTTCGATTGCCAGATTCAACCTATGTTACAGTATGGAGCTGAAATATGGGGCCTTGATGCTGCCACTGTGCACTGTGAAAAAAATTCATCTTTTTGCTCTTAAGAAATTTCTTGGTGTATCTTTGCAAACTCCGAACGACTTAGTATATGGTGATGAACAGCAAGGCATCCTATAAGTTTGAATTCTGTTGTTAAATGTATCCGATATTGGTTAAAAATTGTTCAGATGCAGGAGCACAGATTACCGCTCAAAGCGTATAGAATGTTGTTAGACTTAGACAATAGAGGTAAGAAAAAACTGGCGTGACCAAGGTTCATTACGACGACTTGAGTGACCCCAGAGTTAGGAGGTTTCAGAAACTCTTAGAGACGTGTGGCCTTTCCAGGCCATTGATGAACCCACTTATCCAGCAAGTGGTCACATTCTTGATCTTGTGATTTTTCGTGACACTGACAGTCTTTTGCATTCTGCTAAGTGTTGTTATGATTTGATATCTGATCACTATAGTCTAGTGTGCCATCTCAGTGTTCCAAAGCAAAAGTCGGCACCTCAATTCAAATGTGTTCGTGCCATTCATAAGATTGACCCTGCTGATTTTTCTCATGACATCGCTAACATTATCACGCCTGACTAACACTTACTGATCTGAACATTGGTCTTAGAAAAGTCTTGGATAAACATGCGCCTGTACGTCAGCAGACGGCACACTGGCGCCGCCCGGCTCCGTGGTACAACTCAATTGCACCTGAGCTGCGAAAATTGAAACGCGAGCGACGTCGAGCCGAGCGGCGCTGGGTGTCATCTAGACTGACAATACACAGCAAATGTATGATGCTGCTAAACAGAAAGTCGTACAGTTTGTCCATCAAGCCAAAACTGCATTCTATTCCTCCAAAGTTGCAGCAGCATCCTCGTGTAAAGAACTGTTTTAGAACTGTCACTAGCATGTTGGGTAAGGCTGCAAGTGTTGTAATGCCGTCCACTCATGAGCCGTCACAGCTTCCTGGTTTGTTTTCTCAGTTTTTCGCTCACAAAATTCAGACAATTCGAAACGCTTTCTCCCATCCCAGATACTTCAGATCACTCTGTTGTTTTTACTGTACCACACTTGTGAGTTCTTGCCAGTGTCTGAGCAGACTGTTCGTAAAATCATCACACAGTCTGCGAAACATCCTGTGACCTTGACCTATTCCCACCCCACTCCTCTTTGAACACCTTGACTCTCTCCTTCCTACCATCACCAAAATTCTTAACGAGTCTCTGTCTTCTGGCACAGTTCCCACTGACTTTAAGACCGCCCTTGTTAAACCTCTACTCAAGAAAAGCAGTCTTGATCCCAACGTTCTTAAAAAACTACAGACCCATCTCAAATCTTCCTTTCCTATCCAAAATTCTTGAGAAAGTCATTCTTCAACAGCTCTCTGACCATCTAGCCTCAAACAACCTCCTCACGCCACATCAGTAGCCTATCGCCCTGGCCACAGCACGGAG
Source organism: Conus ventricosus (assembly GCA_018398815.1). Classification (NCBI taxonomy): domain Eukaryota; kingdom Metazoa; phylum Mollusca; class Gastropoda; order Neogastropoda; family Conidae; genus Conus; species Conus ventricosus. The sequence continues at coordinate 22,170,047 of CM031599.1, read as the reverse complement.
ACCACCATCCTTCGTATTCTCAATGATATTCTAAATTCCTCGACGAAAACAAAATTTCTGCCCTTCTCTTGCTAGATCTTTCGGCAGCCTTTGACACCATAGACCATGAAATCCTTCTCTCTCGTTTGAAATACACATGTGGCATCAGGGAAAACAGCTTTAAATTGGTTTCGTTCTTATCTTCTAGACAGGAAACAGTTCATTCAGGTAGGTGACCACCGTTCTGATGAATCTGACCTCCAGTTTGGCGTACTCAGGGATCCGTGCTGGGACCTGTCCTTTTTATTTTGTACACCACTCCATTGTCAAATGTCATCCACGGCCATTCCGTTTCACACGAAATGTTTGCAGATGATACTCAGCTGCTCCATTCCTCTGTCATCGATGACTACCTCACCCCTTGTTTCTACTCTTCAATCTTGTACTTCTGATATTGAGACCTGGATGTCAGCAAATAAGCTTAAATTAAACTGTGAGAAGAACTAAAGCCATCCGTTTTTCAAAGCAGTCACATCAAGACCCTGATCTGCTCCTTCTTCTTTGACATTAGGTTCCAGCACTATGAATTTTCAAAACACTGTCGCGACCTTGGTGTTCTCCTTGATAGTGACCTCTCAATGAAACAGCATGTCACAAAAACCTGTCAGTTAGCTTACATGGAACTTAAACGAATTGCTGCTATTCGACCCTATCTCACTGAAGACGCCACAAAAACTCTCGTTTCATCCTACATCCTCTCAAGGCTAGATTACTGCAACTGTGTTCTCCTTGGCTGTCCCTCAACTGTCATCCAACCCCTTCAATCTGTACAGAACTCTGCAGCCCGTCCCATTTGCAAATCCCTAGGACCCAACCCTGCAGCCCTCTCCTGAAAAAGTTGCACTGGCTCCCCGTTGAAGAAAGAATTAAATACAAATGTTGTTGTCTTTGCTTCAAGATTTTCACTGGCGATGCCCCTGCCTAATCTTTCCGATCTCCCTTCAAGTATATGTCCCATCACGAACGCTCCGCTCCTCCACCGACACCAGGACCTTCCGCTTCCCCAGTTACCGTCCCCATCGTAAACAGCATGGCGAACGAGCTTTCTCATAAAGCAGCTCCCAAACTCTGGAATAAACTCCCTATGACTTAAGACATTCTCAAACCTTTTCTTCCTTCAAAACCCTCCCTGAAAACCACCTTTTCAAACAATACTAAGAAGACAGTCATTACGGATAGTTGATTGACTCTTGTTGTTTTTGTGGATCGCTTAATAGTTTTGTGCTTGTTGCGGCTCTTGTGTATTGTGTGTCTGTGCGTGAGAGATGTGTGTGCGCGTGGGAGAGAATGGAAGAGAGCCTTTGTTTTACATTTTCTGAGCCGTTTTTCAATGCATTTTCTTACATTTGCAATTTGTATTTTTTCTGCCTTTGTAAAGCGCCTTGTGCCGTGGAAGGCGCTATATAAATCCCCATTATTATTATTATTATTATTAAGGTGAGGATGAAACTGTGTGAATATGGTTTCACCTTTGTATGGATGAACCAAGGTGTGAGTGATATGAGTGTTTTTATTCGGGTATTTCGAGAAAGGCTGATTGATTGTAGTTGGCAAAATTGGAAAATTTTCATGTGCAAAACAGCGATAGATTTGAATCATATAGAACGTTCAGTCATTTACGCTGTTTACCTGTATATATATCGATGAAGATGGACAAACAACTAAAGCGTATCATGACTAGATTCAGATTCGGTGTGTCTGATATTGCTACTCATCATTTTCGTTATAGACAGTCCATGTGACAGAAATCTAATTTGTCCATTATGCCAAAATCCGGAAGAAGATAAGTTCATTTTGTATTGACGTGTCCAAGATAAAGAACCTCAGAGAGCAATTCATACCACAAAAATATTTCAAGAATCCTTGTCTTTTCAAATTGGTCTTGTTAATGTCATCATCTAATGAATATACCATTAGACAGTTTGCTATTTACTTGTATAAAGCATTCCAGATGCGAAGTGTTTATGTAACATGATGAAGCTAGTGTCAGTATGCGACATGAATCACAATGTATATCCCCATTCTAAGGGGCTTTGGCCTTTATGAATGAATCATTTGAGTCTGAGTCTTGAGTCCCTCTCTCTCTCTCTCTCTCTCTGTCTCTGTCTCTCTCTCCTGTCCTCTCGCCCACCTCTCTCTCCCTCCCTCTCCCTCTTACCCTCTCTCTCCTCTCTCTCTCTCTCTCTCCTCTCTCTCTCTCTCTCCTCTCTCTCACCCCCTCTCTCTCTCTGCCTCTGGCGCTAGCCACGCGTTACGGGGAACCTCATTATCAAAGACAAGAAGCCAGACTGAAGTCCAGTACCTCCCCTGTCCACAGAGGTTGAGACCAAAATACGATGGCATCATCGATTTTCACGGCGTCAGGCAGGTGGAGGATGTCATCCTATCTGATGCCGCTGGCACAGCTACAGGCCCCAGATTTGCCTGCTGTTGTTCGGCACTACTGGAACTTTATCTCTCTGCAGGTCTGCCTCTCTCTCCTCTCTCTCTCTCTCCTCTCTCTCTCCTCTCTCTCTCTCTCTCTCTCTCTCTCTCTCTCTCTGTTTGTTTTTACGTCCGTCTCTTTGTCTCTCGTCTGTCCGACTGTCTGTCTGACTGTCTGTCGACTGTCTGTCTGTCTGTCTGTCTGTCTGTCAGTCTCTCTCTCTCTCTCCTCTCTCTCTCTCTCCTCTTTCTTTCTTACTTTCTTTCTCTCCTCTCTCTCTCTCTCTCTCTCCTCTCTACCTCTCTCTCTCTCTCTCTCTCTTCTCTGTAATCCTGTTTCCCCCTGCTTCCCCCTTCTCTCTCCCCCTCCTCTCGCTCTCCTCTCTCTCCTCTCTCTCTCTCTCTCTCTCTCCTCGCTCTCCTCTCTCTCTCCTCTCTCTCTCTCTCTCTCTCCTCTCCCTCTCTCTCTCTCTCTCTCTCTATCTCGCTCTGTTCACGTAGTGCTATCAATGGATTCATTCTGTTACCTTATCTCACTTTACCTCACCGCCTGCATGCGCACGCGCTGTGATTGTGTGTGTGTGTGTGTGTGTGTGTGTGTGGTGTGTGTGTGTGTGTGTGTGTGTGTGTGTGTGTGTGTTGGTGAGTTTCTGTTTCGCCCTCCACCATCCCCATCCTGTCTCTGTCTCTGTCTCTCTGTCTCATGTCTCTGTCTCTCTGTCTCTCTGTCTCTCTCTCTCTCTCTCCTCTCTCTCTCTCTCTCTCTCTCCTCTCTCCTCTCTCATTATACTATCAGTGGATGCATGTTTTTGAACAACGCTTTCATGTTACATCTGTGGCATGCATGTGTGGGTGCGTGATGTGTGTGTGTATGTGGGGTGTGTGTAATTTGTGTGTGTGTGGTGTGTGTGTGTGTGCGCGCGCGCGCGCGTCGTGTTGTGTTTTGTTGGTGTGTGTGTGTTGTGGTGTGTGTGGTGGTGTGGGGTGTGTGGTGAGTGTGTGTGTGTGTGTGTGTGTGGTGTGTGAGTGAGTGTGTGTGTTGTGGCGTCGTGCGGCGGGGTGCGGCGTGCGCGCGCGTGTGGTGTGTGTGTTGTGGTGTGTTTTGTGGTGTGTGGGGAAAAGAGAGGAGAGAGAGAGAGAGAGAGAAGAGAGAGAGAGAGGGGGAGAGAGAGAGATTTACACAAAACAAAAAAGGGACAGCCATAATTTTGAAGATGTTAAAAAGACGAAGGGAATGATTATTTATTCGACGTTTAGCGTTTGTCAGTCAAAGGCCTGATTTATTCCTACATGCCTTGTAGCATTACTTTTAAGCATTTGGGCATTTAAAATACTTTTCCGAGGGGAGCCCGGGGGGAAAAAGAAGATGGAAGGAAAAAAAAGGCAAACCCGACACCACTACTTTGTCCCAAAAAAGGGGGGGGATGAAAAATTCAAAAATCCATTTCGATCTAAAAATGCCCCGAGAGACATCCGGACGACGAAGCCAAAAGGAGGGAGACGGAGGAGGAAGGGGGGGGGGGGGGGGGGTAAGGAGGACGAAGGAAGACTGGGATGGGGATGGAGTTTGCGATTTGATTTAATTACAAGCAAGGGGCACACGGCAGGGGGAAGGTTGAGGGAGAGAGTTCGTGCGACGGAGGATGGAGACCACAGGGAATGGTACCTGTGGTGAGACTTTTTTATTTTCTCAAACACACACACACACACACACACACACACACACACACACACAACCTGTGGGTCTAGATATGGACGGGAGTGTGCAGAGGGAGATGGGAGGAGGGGGTTCGAGACAGAGTGTGGTGATGTGGTGGACAGGAGACAGACAGACAACCAGGTCTGGGTACTCTTCCCCTTCCATTGTGTTCAAAGAAGGGCGTTTCGTGAGGCGTCGGCTGTAATCGGAGATCAAAGTCTCAGTGGGCCGGCCCCTGGTTTGTTCCTAAAATCATGTTCCTGTGTATGTGGTGCTGCTGTGTTGGAAGTTGTGTCTCTGCCTTCTTCGCTCCTCGCCTCTCGCTCTCTCCCTTCCCTCCCAAATTGTAGATACACTTCCGACATCTTCACCACCTCTCCTCCTTCAACTTTTCCTCGTCTCCCTCCTCCTCCTCTCTCGCCCTCCCCCTTCTCTCTCTCTCTCTCCTCTCTCTCTCTCTCTCTCTCTCTCTCTCTCTCTCTCTCTTTGTGTGTGTGTGTGTGTGTGTGTGTGTGTTTGTGCGCGCCCGTGCGTGCGTCCGTGCGTGCGTTCATGCGTGCCTTGCATAATGCGACTTTGCCTGTTTCTGTGCAACATTGCAGGACATTATCATAATGTATGCATAATCATAATTATTCACACAACCTTTGACGGGCGCCTGTGTTGTTATACATTGCTTTGTTGCTTCATGGTTTTATGTCAAAGCGGTTCTTAAATTCCACCAATCTCATGTGACCGTGAAATAAACTTAGAAGCTTCAAGATTTGGCTTGAATAGGAAACCGGAGCTGTACTAATCAGCCAGAAATCATCACAAGCAACGACCAGTCAGTGAGATGTAGGCAGATTACGATCTGACAATTTGAAAATCACAAGTCAGAACCGTGCTTCCCTGAGATGCAAAGGACAGGTGTTCTCTGATTGGACACAATCAGCCCTAACAGTTTCAAACATCTGGTGGGGGGGGCAGGTCCTCCTGGTGGTGGACTGGGAGATGATGTGGTGAGAATTGAGAGGTTTCAGTTCACGATAGGAGAAATACTTAATGTTGCTAGGCGCGAATCAAAGGTGGAATACTGTGTGTGTGTGTGTGTGTGTGTGTGTTGTGTGGTGTGTGTCGTTTGTTATGTGTTAACCTTCGTGTGTGGTGCGTGCCGCCCCGCTGCTGCCGCCAGTGCTGTGTGTGTGGTGTGGTTGTGATTGTTGATGTGTGTGCAGTGCATGCGTGCGTTGTGTGTGTGTGTGTGTGTGTGTGGTGCGGTGTGTGGTGTGTGTGCGTGCGTGCGTTCGTGCGTGCGTGCGTGCGTACGTCCGTGTCTGTGTCTTCCCAACCAGCCTTCTTCCGATCTTTACACCGATCTCAGAGCCCCTTCGAATTCTACCGCTACTCTCTTTACCCCCTTCCACTTCTTTGCCGATTGTCTTCAGCAGTAATCCAATAGCCCGAAGCACCTCCTTCCCCTATCGCCATCACTCCAGACCCCACGCATCCCCCCCCCAACCCCCTTCTTTTCTTCTCTTTTAACGTGAGTGCATTTCAATGCTAAACCAGATAACCTCCTTACAAATTCGTCCATTCGTCTTGCCACTTTCCACCGCCATTCGCATCCCTCGCAGCAACTCCCTCATCGCACTTTCCCCCGAAGCAACTCCTCCTGCTTCCATGTCAGGAGGGAGAAGGTTTAACAAGGGGTAAGACCTGAAACACGTAAAACTCTCCATCCCTTCCTAGTCCTGTCTCTTCTTCCTTCCTTCCGGGATAATCCGACTACACACCATACTCACCACAAAAGATGCATCGTAGGGTGACAGCATCGCCTTTGTCCTCCACTTACGCTCGCTGTCGATGGATAAGTGGGCTAGTCGTTAGGGGAAGCTGACGAAGGCTAGATCATGTCGAGGAAGGAGGAAGTTAATAGGGGAGTAAGAGGAGAGAGAGAGAGAAGAGAGAGAGAGTGGTGGAGAGGGGATGAAGGGGGAGGGGCTAGGGCACAACACTATCTGCAGGCAAAGAGGGCTGGACAGAGAGATTTATAGTGAGGAACGGAGAAGCTTTGTCCTGCCACAGCTCTTAGCGGGAAAGGACACATGACGAAACTAAAAAAAAAAGGGATAAAGTACTTTAGTGAGTGCATGCGTGAGCTAGTACGGTCGTGCAGTGGTACCTTACGCAAAGATTTAAAAGAGTAAGGGAGTGGATGGGAAACTAAATGAGCGGATACATGAGTAAGAGCGTGAATCCACTGGCAATTTGCTTATTTCTTGGACCTCTGTTTGTGTTTCAGTCAAGACTTGGCTAAAATGTTTTGCGAGGACTGGACGGTCTACTTCTATGTTTGGAATTATTGAGCAATGTCAGGATCTTTCAATTTGTCAAGACTGAATTTCAGACGGTTGTTTCTCACTTTACTCCTGTTCTTCAAACGTACCTTAAAAGTACATCATGACAACATGCCAACATCACCTTTTGGACATGTCTTTGTTTTAGCTTCGTTGTTGCCAGACCTGTGCCGGTTGTTCACACAGATATAATCCATCTGGCCGTGATACTGACCGCTTGTGGAGTCCAAGGTCTGTCAACGGGGTGCTTTATGCTTGCGAAGAGTGTTGGCAGTGTCACGTGATGATCATTGGCAAATTCTAACAGGTGTCATCTTCTACCGTTTGGTCGTATTTCAATATGGCCACAGAAAGTCGTTCAGTTTTCCTCGGTATTTGCACCAACGTTGGTTTTCCAGTCACCCTGAAGGATGAGGATGCCCTTCTTGTCAACTATGTTGACGGCAGTTTGGGTATAGAATATTTAATGTGGTAATCATAAATTCTTATATTGGAGCATGCTATTTGTATTATCGTGATGTTGAATTGTTTCATTCACAGGCTGCTGGAAACAGGGTAGCATCTTTCTTTCTTTCTTTCTTTTTTTCTGCGTACGCAGGCTGATACTTCTACGGACACTGCCTGTATAGATAGGCAATGGAGTTTTGTGTGTATGACCGTTTTTTTTTATCCCGCCATTACGGCAGCCATAGTCCATCTTCAGGGAAAGGGTAGCATCCAACAACAGCGTTCGTGGTGTTTCTGTTTACCCCAAATCCCACTCCGTGTATGTGTGTGTCTTCTTCATTGTAGTACAGGATATGCCCTTCATTTGTCTGTGCGTCTCCATTGTCCTTCCATCTTACTTCACAGAGGTTGAGAACATGCCAGTAGTATCTGGCCATTTCATGGGTCAGTTTTCTCGATTTTCCAGCCTGCCTGAGTGTTCTTACATTCCAGATGAAAACTGTCTTGATCTTCCTTGGCGCATTTTTCACGTCCGCCCCGGTGGAGGTCGACGGAAGGCACTAGGTGTTACTAGCCTGGAATGATCTCTGTATTCTCTCATTTCATGTGGTCTTTGAATCGAACCTGGAGAAGCTCATCTCTCTCCAGGTCGGATTTTCATGTCAGCTTTGCTCCTCACGTATGGCAGGTAGTACTGGTATTAAACAGTCACCAGACCAGACTCGAATTAGTGAGTTAGTACATAACGTAATGAGTTGAGGGAAAAGATGAAGGGATTATTGTGTAACTAAATAAATACTTGATTAAGTCAGTAGTTACTATCAGAACCAGGATCTCTCAATGGACCAGAGTTGGACTGTATATATTGAACTCATATTGCTCCAGCTTCGTTCGCCAATGCATCACACTAGCTACAAGCAAGGCATTATTTAGTGCGTGAATCTATTTAAACTGTTATAAGTCATTTCACACTGGCTGTTCACGACAAACAAGCAAGCAAACACAAACTGCGCAAACCTTTTCCAAAATATTCGTAATTCCGCCACCAATCTCATCTTGAAAAGACATAAATATCAGCACCGTAAGAGAATATGATATGAACTTTGCGTCTTTCTTTGATTTACATTTCCGGACGACACCCCACAATCTCTCTGATCCAGTGAACGGTCATGTTTGAACACTGCCCTCTCTGCGTCTCTCCTTTTCTGATGATGAAAAGATTTTTGGCATTTTAAAATTCAGAGAAACTTACTGGGATAGTACTTTAGTTCTTCTATCGTATAAAGATGGAACTCATCTTTTCTGCTGTTCTCACAATCCATAATTACAGCAGAAGTAAGGGTTTCCATATAGCCCTTCATGTGGCGAAAACATTGAAAGCGCTTGTATTCGTCTTTTGCACACATGGATATTATGATTTAAAAGTACCTGTTGTTGCCACACATAGATACAATGAGAAAAGATATGAAACAGACGAAGTGGGGTGGGGGATCAGAATGGATAAATGAAGGTTTTAAGATAAATTTTAAAAAGAATCCAAGTTTGGTTTTTGACAAAGAGGAGGAGGAAACTTGTTCTAGGCATGTGGGCTGGAGACAGAGATATAGCGGCTGCCAACAGTTGAATGTTTAAAACTAGGACTGTTAAAGTGGAACTCACGTGGAATGTTGAGACTGTCACACAGCTAGGAACAGGCAGTTGTAAATGCATTCACTGCAGAGTGTATTGATCTAGTCTTTTTTTTCAGAGTGAGACAGATTGCCAAGACGGAAGGAATGAAGTGATATTGATGAGACCTTTTCTTTTGCAGGAGAGTAGATAGATGAATACAGGCAAACTAGACAAGAGAGAATCCAGAATAGCAGTAGTCGATGCGAGAGGGAAGGAGAGAAGTCACCACTTTTGATATAGCGTTGGTCTATCACTCTCCCCCTTTAACGCAAATATTAAAGCACGTCTTTTAATCAAACTTTGGAGAGAGAAAAAAAAATCATGATTTCATTTAACGTTCGACTTTTACCTCGCGTGAGTGGGTTCTTACGTTCGGTTGACGTGTTTATGTATTGAGAAGTGTGGGGTGGGACGGAACTGGTGGGCAGAGTGGCGATGGAGGTTTTTAAGCCCGACATTTACGCAGTAGGCCAAACCAGGCAGACACCTGACCATACAGTGCTATGTAGGCTAACTGGCTGGAAGCGACAAGCTAATGGACTACCATTATCAGGACTGAACAGGCCAGACAGACAAATGATGGGGGGATTCCCTCAGTTCAGGAAGCTGGACCAAGCTGTGTAATTTCTATGAAACGACTAAAGGGATTGATTGAAGTACGTGTCACAGACATCGCATGGCCTCAACTCACAAAACGTATATATACAAAGTTTTCTTTTTTGTTATTGTAAGTTATATTAATAATAATAATAAAAAAAATTAAATTCAATTATTGCATTATTTGTTACTATAGTATGGGATTTGGTTTAAGCAGGTTGGGGGCAGGGCATGGGGAAGGTGGGGGGGGGGGGGGGGGGGGGCGTTTCAAAACCTGCTTCCTTGTGGAAAGTGAATTGAAGGCATCTATCAGGTTAATGTGTTGACCAGATAGATTAAACACAGTCAGACTGGTGGCACTCTATAATGAGAATCTAGGAATAATAACAGGAAACTATCCATTGCAACTGAGCGGATTCAGACTGGCCATACAGTAGAGCGATGAGCTAGGAGTCACAATAGGAAATCATACAGAGCAACTGACTGAGCAGTAACAGATTGACAGGATAGTAAGGAACCGTAAAAGAAAAAAACAACAAAACTATCAAGTCAACCAGTACAGAGACAGTCTAGCACAACGGGAGAATGAGGATCCAGGAATCTTAGCAGGAAAATGTTAATATCACTGAGCAGAGAGAGACAGGCAATACAGGAGATTAAGGAACCTTGAACCACAACACAAAAAAATTTGTGTTACAAGCAGAGACGTACAATAGCCTAAGGAGCCAGAAATTACAACAGGAA
>CM031599.1:22147587-22155087 GCA_018398815.1 Conus ventricosus | reverse complement strand
ACAAGAACAAAGAAACGTTAGTTTGTTCGTTTCCATGCTTTTTTTTAAAATGTGTCTCAACATCGGTGCCACTTTGGTGCCATTACCTCCATACTGTTCGTTCCAGACCGCCCGTCCACAGTCACGCCCTCTCTTGTTGTGCTGCAGTCTTAGCATAGGCAACCAATAAGGAGCAGCCCTCAAGAAACCAAGATCTTATCTACAGAGCTCTTTTTCACAAAAAGAAAAGTTAAAAGAAGCCATCGAAATCAAAACTAGACGCCCCAGCCTGAACAGAGATCAAGGTTTTGAACTTCCCCACATCTACAATCAGATCCTGACAACTATTCACCCCACACAACAGTCGCCCCCCCCCCCCCCCCCCCCCCGGCCTCGCCGCCACAACAGCAACAGTGGGCTGCAGAAGGCAGGGCGACCCTGTCGAAATATTCTCTAAGTAAGTCTTTGATTCTGAGTCTAAATACATTTATAATAAGGAGCAGTCTGTGTCAAATCATCTTGAGACACTGCTCTATTGCCAAGTCACTCTGGTGATGTTCAATGGTGTCTGTTTCGATCGAACAGTACAGCACGTGTCAGTTTTCCTACTAACGACAATAATTGCTTAGTAGTCGTGAAGCTGCCCTGCATGCGCGAGTGTCAGAAAGGTGCTGTCATGTCCATCCAACGATTGCCCCCGTGTACATGCCTATAATGGCCACCACAATGGAAACACACCGAACGCGTAGTGGTGGGGAGGAAATGGAAACTGAGGTCACCATCAAAAAAGGACACGGAGGGCCACAGAACTTGAGACGTTTTATGCTGGTCGATGACGGTGGAGATGATGGTATGGTTTTGGGAGTTTGATGCTGATCTGAGACTGAGTGAGAGGGGTGTACTCTATGTTTACTTTCATAACATATCCTGGCGTTAACCAGGCCTGAGAGATATAGACAACTACTATGTTGGTCAGAAAATTCGATCAACATACATTGATGAAGTGTGTGGCTTCATTCTCCCCGTCTGAGCCCATAGCAAATTCAGCTCTAGGTAGGAGTTGGTCGGGGCTTGAAAATCCCGCAAAACGAATGGCTCTATGCGAATCGAACCTTCCACCCCAGCCAGGAACCCGCGACACTAGCCATTATGCCATTTTGGCTGGTAAAAGATTCTAGCCTTCCGCCAGTCTGCAACCTGTTTCTGAGTGGTACCTATCTCAACTGCTTAAAGGATTCAGCCTGTCAGCCCTCTCTATTCACCGTACTCTGGAAGCCTTGACAATTGGCTGAAATATTCCTTGTCTGTAAATCACTTTTTGATCTTGCTTCCATACATTAAAATCCATCATATTTAGTCTGTGCTCAAGAAACTTCCATTTATCTTATGCTTGTGACAAAAACAATGCGAAAGAAAAAGGTAAGCATTAGCTATCAGTTCATGAATTTGGTCACAATTCATATCAAACCAGTGACACAAAAAACGCGTGTCACTGGTCGCCATGAGTATTTGCAGTTTAGTTAACGCCATATTAACTTCAACGTTACTAACACACCTCCACCATCAGCATCATCGCTCCCTAATTCTGCAACTTTTTCAAGTGATTAACTCCCCATAAAATCCCTGTTACCTGTATTTTACGGTAACGTACAAATTCCTCCTCCTCGCCCAAGGTGGCCATGTCTCCCATACACACGTTGTACATAAAAGAGTGCATTGTCAGTTCTTTGTCATCCATTAGCCACTGGAGCCATCTATTTGACTGACATAACTGACAGTTCTTGCGAGTGCCTGCCTGCCTCTCTGTCTCACATACAGGACTGAGTCTGTCTCAGAGTGTGGCGAACATTTGGAACCTTTCTGAGAGTGTTGCTCATATTTTCTTGATTCATACTGGGGCCCGGCTGATGCAGGGGGATATACATTAAGGGAACAGCAGAATTAAGCCTTGGCACATAGTCACATAGCCTGGCTTCGAGAGTGTCTCTCATCTCTCCTCTACGCCCATCATGGGCAAGAGAATGATGATGATGATGATGACATAGTCACAAACCAGAAAGAAACTCCGTAACATTATTCACCTCCATCATAAATAAAATGTGTCGAATTCTGCAGTGCTTCATTTCCCTGCTCACATGGAGACCACGGTTTGGATCTCCTCTCCATGTCTGTGGTATGTTCGTGTCAACCTCGTTACCACAAGGTCTTGGGGAAGGACTATCTTTAGATGGACACGGTGGCGTCCTGGCCATCCATCTTCTCCTGAGGGGAACGCTCACTAATGCCAGCTAGGGACCGATCAATTGCTGTCGTCAGTAAGGCGCTTAGCAGGTGGTGCCCTACATACGCTCGACCAGAACAGGCACCGATAAATACCGCCGCAGTAAGTATGACGAACTTATGAAAGATGAGATAACAAAAAGAAAGTTAGTGAGTAAATCAATTTTCTAAAAATTAAGTAACTTTTGGAGTGAAGCAATAAGAAGCAAATGAATAAGCTGTGTGAGGGAATGAGTTGGTAATCGTGTTAGTACATAAGATAGTATATAAAACAATAAGATCTGGATCTTGCAATGAAAAAAACCTTTCAGAAAAAAAACCCTTATCGAACTGCATACACCAAAACCATATGCACCAGCCTTATTTGTCTGTGACTTACACGAGATGCAACAAAGCATTACTCAGTGTAAACAGTCCTTGTAGTCAATTAAAATCACTCCTTACTGGATATTTTACATTAGAAAAGCGAAGTGGTGTGTGTGTGTGTGTGTGTGTGTGGGTGTGTGTGTGTGGTGTGTGTGTGTTGTGTGTGTGTGTGTGTGTGTGTGTGTGTGTGTGTGTGTGTGTGTGTGGTGGTGTGTGTGTGGCGCGCGCGCACTACTGTGTGTGTGTGTGTGTGTGTGTGTGTGTGTGTGTGTGTGTGTGTGTGTGGTGTGTGTGGTTTTTGTGTGTGCGTATGTGTGCGCACGCGCATGTGCGCGTGCATGTGCATTGTTGAGCAGGGGCAGACGTAGGACACTTGAAGGATGGGTGGAAGGGGGGGGGGGGGGGGTGGAGAAAGCGTGGTTAAGCAATTAAGGGACAATTAGGGGACATCGTTTTGAGGAGGACGAGGAGGATGGGGATCACCCAGAAAAGAGCGGTTTTATTCGACTGTCCTTTCTGAACACCACGAGGATGCGCGATCTTGATGGAAATGGTGGTTGTGTAGATACAGACAAGGAGGTGTGAGGGAAGAGGTGGTAATGGGGGGGGGGGGGGGGGGTGAGAGAGAAGCAAGTCTACGTACACTTCGTCATCCATCTCGATCAAAGAAAGGAGTTTCGTGTGGTGTCAGTATTATCGGAAATCAAAGTCCCATCGGACCACCAGTTTCTGATATAATCATGCTTCTTTGTATGTTGCGTGCTGCTGTAGGAAAGTTGTGTCTCTGGCTTCATGTCTCATCGCGTCTGCTCTGCCAGTACCACTCCTGCAACGTCTCGCCACCCTCCACCTCTTTCAACTACTTACACAACCTCTGTCTCTCCCGTTGTGTGTGTGTGTGTGTGTGTGTGTGTGTTGTGTGTGTGTGTGTGTGTGTGGGGTGTGTGTGTGGTGTGTGTGCGTCGGCTCATGTGTGCATGCATTTGTGCCAGTATCTGCACGACAATACATGACAGACCATGTTCAATTATAGTTATGCACACAAACTATGAGAAGCTTCTATGCATTGCATTCTTACTTTATGATCTTCCACCAAAAAGTAACAATCACATCCGTCAAATACGATGCGAATTTCCTTCAAACTTAAAAAAAAAAAAAAGCCTGGTGTTTGGCCTAGTCAGATAAATGAGGTTGCACACTACATACAACCTTGAATCAGCACAAATAAATGACTTGGAAAGTGGATTTTGGAAACCCCTCTTGCTCCTCTCTTCTCCCTTCCCCATCCCTTCCCTCTCCCCCTGGAACGACAAGATCCGTCCCTGGCTGGCGACTGGTTTAGCCCAATTTCAGGTCCTTATCACCTTGCTGGTGATGGATGGGGTTGGGCCACGTTGCTAGATGGAGGCGGGGGCAGAACGGCATTGAATGCTGTGAGTCACCAGTGGAATGGGTGAACGAGACGCAGGCGGGGGGGGGGGGGGGGGGGGAGGCTGAAGGGTGATGGAGGATGTGTGTTTGTTGGGAAGGGGAGAGGAAGTGGTGAGGAAGACTGGGCGAGGCGCAATCATTTGCAGGCAGAGAGACCATCGTAACTCACTCCTCACTGTTTGTTTGCATTAAACCAAACCTTCTCCGGCCTCCTCAGAACACTCTTCATTCTGCCACAAGGACATCGTTTTAGCTCGTGAACGTTGGTACTGTGTGCCTAACAGAACTATACTGGATTTGAGCTGGGCAAGGAATAACAATACAAAGCTCCGTGTCTTTGCTTCAATATCATCACTAGACTATGTCACAGTGTCTCTCTAAACGTGTGACCTTTTTACGTTTTATCTCTGCTCTTCTGCTGATAACTAACTTTTTTTTAATTCATAGACGAGAAATACAATAGACTAGCATTCAGTTCTTCGGTAATAAATTATATCTTTTTCAGTGGATTACAATAGAATACTCATCTGAGTCAACACGAATCTTAAAACATAACTTTTTTGTGTGGAAACCTTTATATCATGATTTCCATTACACCGTTGCTTTTGTTTATTTTTTTAAATTTATTTTTTGTTTGCTTTTGTTTTGTTTTGTTTTTGTTTTTTGTTTTCATTTTGCGCTTTTGCGTGTGTGTTTATGAAAGGGTGGCATGCATATGTATTGACACGTGTGGGAATGAAGGTGGGGTGGGGAGGAAGGTGAGGACTGGATCGATGTTCATGACGGACATTGATACTGCTGGCAACACACATACACCACTGGAGATCGTACGATGTATGTGACACATCTACCAATCAATCCTTATACCCTTTTCAAATGAAACATACACTTTTCAGCCAGCTCTCTGAACCAAGTAACTCCACCCCATCCCACCCTTCCTCGTCTCTCTACCCCCGTCATTTGCCTGCATGCTGGCTAGTACAGGCCTAATAATAGTGGACCACTATTATTGGGCCTGTACTAGCCAGTAGGCAAATGACGGGGGTAGAGAGACGAGGAAGGGGTGGGATGGGGGTGGAGTTACTTGGTTCAGAGAGCTGGCTGAAAAGTGTATGTTTCATTTGAAAAGGGTATAAGGATTGATTGGTAGATGTGTCACATACATCGTACGATCTCCAGTCACAAAAAAAACTTGTGTTTGTTTAGTTTTTCTCTGTTATCCATGTATATTTATCCATTGTCCATATTATTGTTGACTTTTCTCACTGGAGGGAAGTATTGATTGATAGGCGTATCACAGATATCTTACAATCTCAAGTCACAAACAATTTGTTTTTGTTTGTTTGTTTGTTAGCTTGTGTTTGTTTGTTTTGCAAGATGGCGTGTCTTATATGAATGTATCCAATGCCACTTGATTTTTATCCATTATCCTTATTACCGTTGACGTTTTTTTACTGGACGACATTGAGCGAGGGGGTCTTGGCACTGGAGTAAGGTAGGGGATGTTGGTCATGTGATTTGTGTTGACTGTGATTTAAAGATATGAACCACAACAGCCCACTATCCAGACAGACTGGGCAGAGACAAATTAGCAGCACAACAGAGTGAAGCCAGAAACAACAACAAAACATCATCCAGACAGAGCAGAGACAGATAGGCAGCACAACAGACTGAAGCCAGAAACAACAACAAAACCTCATCCAGACAGAGCAGAGACAGATGGGCAGCAAACAGAGTGAAGCCAGAAACAACCAAAAACAGTCATCCAGACATAGACGAGCAGATGGACAGATGCCGACAAAGAGTGAAGCCAGAAACCACACACAAACACATCCAGACAGACAGAGACAGATGGGCAGCACAACAGAGGAAGCAGAACACACACAAAACATCATCCAGACAAGCAAGACAGATGGGCAGACAACAGAGTGAAGCCAGCAAACAAAAAAACATCATCGACAGAGCAGAGACAGATGGGCAGCACAACAGCAGTGAAGCAGAAACAACAACACAACATCATCCAGACAGAGCAGACAGATGGGCAGCACAACAGAGTGAAGCCAGAAACACAACCAAACATCATCCGACGAGCAAGACAATTAACAGCACAACAAGTGAAGCCAGAAACACACACAAACATCATCCAGCACAGAGCAGACATGGCAGCAAAAAGAATAGAGCCAGACACACAACCAAACATTCACCAAAAGACGACGCAGAGACAGATCGGCACTACGATAGAGGAGAGCCACGAACACACGCACATACATCACGACACGACACACACACCACCACCACACACACACACACACACACCACACACACACACGCACGCACGCAGCAGCACGCACGCACGCACCACGCCGCACGCACACACGCACGCACGCACGCACGCACGCACGCACGCACGCACGCACGCACGCACGCACGCACGCACACACAAAACACACACACACACAACACGCACGCACGCACGCACGCACGCACACGCACGCACGTACGCACGCACGCACGCACACATACACACACACACACACACACACATACACAACACACACACACACACACACACACACACACACACACACACAGCATTAACTCAGAAAGACGGAACGAAAACAGACGGCAACACAATACAGAGAGACCCAGTAATCACTACTGGCCACATCCTTAACGAAAGACAAGCGTTGTTTTGGACGCTTACCGCTAGAGACGTTCGTGGCTCTCTCTCTCTCTCTGGTTTAGGTCTGTGTCGTCAGATCCGGTGTGTATGCACAACTGCGACAAAAGTTTCGCCATTACCGGCAGTGTCCATGCTGTTTTCGGAGTTAATCTCCCACGGAGCAGTCAGTTGACAGAACTTTCCATACTTTTCAGAATACCATTCAGGGTTACGACTATCACAAAGCAGCTGAACAGTGTGTTTGCCAGTGCTCCGTTGTATTTGTGGAATGGCCTTTGTAGTGAATATCTGCCTACGCATTGATATGAGCACGGAGAGGTGTAATAAAAGAAATTAAAAAAAAAAGGATTTGTAGTAAAATACACAAAAACTGTTGGAGGAAAGACTTTTGAATACAAGTCTGCCCATTTCATGAAATAAGCAAACATCGTGCTGCGTCCGTGCATGTGTCTTTGCATGCGTGCGTGCGTCGTGCGTGGTGGGTGTCGTGTGTGTGTGTGTGTGTGTGTGTGTGTGTGTGTGTGGTGTGTGTGTGTGTGTGTGCGTGTGTGTGCGTGCGTGCTGCGTGTGTGTGTGTGTGTGTGTGTGTGTGTGTGTGTGTGTGTGTGTGTTGTGCGTGTGTTGTGTGCGTGCGTGAACGATCAAAATGACATAAACACATCAGGAACATGAGCATAATTATTTTTTTCTTCCGTTGCAAAACAAATTTGGATTGATATTTCTAAAGCATGCACAGAAGACAGGAAAAGAAAACATACAGA